>LT934119.1:426630842-426876835 GCA_900231445.1 Triticum turgidum subsp. durum
AGCTCCGGTGGCCGGCGCCGCCTCCACGCCGCCCGCGCCGCCGCGGGACGCCGGCCCCGCCGCCTCCACGCCGCGCCGCCGTGGGACGCCGCCCCCGCCGACGCCCGGACCCCGCCGGCCTCTTCCTCCTCCCTCCACGCCGGCCTTTGTCCCCATCTCCGGCGAGCTACAGTAAAACCGGCGAACTTTGAAGTCTGTGCCCGATCTGGATCTCAGATCCAAACTCTCGGTTGACTTTTGACCTAATATTCCAGATTTTTATGCCATGTTTGACTGCTCGTATCTCCGCAACCGTAGCTCCGATTTGGACGTATGATATGTCAAAATCTTCGTCTCGGCGAGTACATTATTTCATTCCATTGCATCATTTGCATTTGAGGTCATATTGTTGCCCAAAATGCTGTCGGAAGGAGGCATGTTGAGTTAAATTGCAAATCCGTTAATCCAACATGCACTTTTGTCATTTTTGCCATATTTAATCCGTGCATGATATGCCTGTGCCCCTTTGGGATGAATTGTTAAGCATGTTGTCTTCTTTCCAGAGGTGCCTTCCATGTATTTTTAGAATGTGTGTGTTGTCTTGTGCAAGCTTGCGAAGAGGGCTGCCTGAGATTACCGATTTCAGGGACTTAGTGATTTTCACTAAGTCTGGGCCGTTTTAGTTCACGATGCTATATGTCCGGCTTGTTTCCTAGTGATCCGTGCCTCTTTTGAGGATGATCAGTAAGAGTGCTTTGTTATGCTTGTTGTGCTTAAATCATCCATGTCTTTACTTGTTATGTTGGAGCACCCTAGGTTGACTCAATCGAGCTCAACTTTTGGATAGTTGCTGTTTTGGGCAGATCGTGAACTCTTTTGCGATTTTGCCGGAGAGATTGCTAGTGATCCATGCATGCTATGCCATTGTTCTTGCCATGCCTAGCTAGAATTTTGTGCCTTCTTAATGGGTATATGCTTACCTTGCCATGACTTGCACCGTACTGAGAGCATCGAGCTCGTTTACATGCGTCCGTGAGTTATTATTTCAGCATGTCCCAGTTTTCACTAAGTCTGAAAACTGATTGTGTTTCATCAATGTTCATGTGCTCGGTAGAGTATTTTGTGAACCCTTTTGGCCCCAGGTCATTTGGGGTGTTTTGTTAAGATTGTCGAGTAGCTCCATGCCATCCTCTTACTTGCCATGTTCAGGTTTTCCTTCATGTTGTTTTGCTGCTCCGAAGAGAGCATCGCGGTCTGAAATTTCAGACTAGCGTTAATTTCGCTGTCTGAAATCTGTTTTGCTTATTCAGTTTTGCCATGCTTGTTTGAAGCCCTTAATGGATGAATTTGCCTATGCCTCAGTCATGATGATTTGTTAAGCTTGATGAGTACATCACTGACATGCAATTTGTTTTCATGTTGGGTGGCTGTAGCATGTTCGTTTTGTTGCATTTAGGAGCCTACTTGCTGTATATCGCAGATCGGTTCGTTTAGTAAAACGCTTGCCATTTCTTAACCGTAGCTCCGATTGCCATGATCTTTATATCGTTTTCAGGGGATTTCTTCCCCTCTATCCAGTGGCACACTTGGTTTCCCAAGTTGAGGCCAGGTTCATGCATTTCCTGTTACATGTTGCATTCTTGCATCCCGCATCGCATCCCGCATAGCATATCATCTTTGCATCTTATGGCTTGCCCTTGCACGTGGTTGATTGTATCCTTGTTGCTTGTTTGTGTTGTTGGGTAGAGCCGGGAGACGAGTTCGCTAACGAGGAGCCCGTTGAGTTTGCTTTTGAGGATCCAGTCAATTCTGACAACTGTGCAGGCAAGATGATCACACCCTTGAAATCACTACTATCTTTGCCATGCTAGTTTGCTCGCTCTTTTGCTTTGCCAATGCTACGATGCCTACCACTTGCTTGTCAGCCTCCCAATTGCCATGATTGAGCCTCTAACCCATCTTTGTCCTAGCAAACCATTGTTTGGCTATGTTACCGCTTTGCTCAGCCCTTCTTATAGCGTTGTTAGTTGCAGGTGAAGATTGGAGCCGTTCCTTGTTGGAACATTTATTTACTTGTTGGGATATCACTATATTTCTATGTTATCTTTACCCATCTATATACTTGGTAAAGGGTGGAAGGCTCGGCCTCTCGCCTAGTGTTTTGTTCCACTCTTGCCACCCTAGTTTCCGTCATATCGGTGTTATGTTCCCGGATTGTTGTGTCCCTTACGCGGTTGGGCTATAATGGGAACCCCTGGATAGTTCTCCTTGATTAAAGCTTTTCCAGCAATGCCCAACATTGGTTTTACCATTTGCCACCTACCCCTTTTTCTTTCCCTTGGGTTTCCGGAGCCCGAGGGTCATCTTTATTTTAGCCCCCACGGGCCAGTGCTCCTCTGAGTGTTGGTCCCACCGAGCGATGTCCGGGGCTACCAGGGGCAACTCTGGGCTGGCCTACCCGACGTCTTGCTCATCCGGTGTGCCCTGAGAACGAGATATGTGCAGCTCCTATCGGGATTTGTCGGCACATCTGGGTGGTGTTGCTGGACTAGTTTTGACCTGTCGAATCATCTTGTTGTACCGGGATACCGAGTCTGATCGGTGGGTCCTGGGTGGAGGTCTATTCCTTCGTTGACCGTGAGAGCTTGTTATGGGCTAAGTTGGGACCCCCCTGCAGGGATTAATCTTTCGAAAGCCGTGCCCGCGGTTATGGGCAGATGGGAATTTGTTAATGTCCGGTTGTAGACAACTTGAATTTAATTAATTAAAATGAATCAACTGCGTGTGTTGCCGTGATGGCCTCTTCTCGGTGGAGTCCGGGAAGTGGACACGGCGTTGGAGTTATGTTTGCGTAGTCTGCTCTACTTAGTTTCCGCTCGTGCTTTGCCTTCTCTTCTCGCTCTCTTTTGCGAATAAGTTAGCCACCATATATGCTAGTCGCTTGCTGCAGCTCCACTCACATTACCCCTTCCTTACCTATTTAGCTTAAATAGTCTTGATCGCGAGGGTGCGAGATTGCTGAGTCCTTGTGGCTCACAGATTACTATTACACCAGATGCAGGGACCGATGACACTCCTCCGGATGGCGCGTTTGAGCTGAAGTGGGAGTACGACGAGGACTCTCAGCGATACTATGTTTCTTTTCCTGATGATCAGTAGTGGTGCCTGTTCGGGGTTCGATTCAGGGATTAGTCGCATGTTGGGGGTCTTTTCTATTTTGGCGCCGTAGTCGGGCCATGAGTGTTTGTATGATGGATGCTATTTATGTACCTTGATGTGACGTGGCGAGTGTAAGCCAACTATTATTATTTTTCCCCCTTTATATTGTATATGTACATGGGTTGTGTAAAGATTGCCTAACTTGCGACATATGCCTTCAATGCGATTATGCCTCTAAGTTGTGCCTCGACACGTGGGAGATATAGTCGCATCGAGGGTGTTACATAACCATGTTGTAGTTAACATTGGCTTTGCATGTACTTACACAAGGCTACAATGGGTGATGCCGTTGTTTGCCGTCGAGGTTAGATGCATCCCATGTCTTATACACCATCTATTCCTAAATATAAGTATTTTTAGAGATTCCAATGTAGACTACATAAGGAGCAAAATGAGTGAATCTAGATTCTAATCTAAACTATATCTATAATTTTATATACATCCGTATGTAGTTCATATTGCAATCTAAAAAAATACTTGTACTTAGGAACATAGGTAGTTGTATTTTACATCATTTGTGCAATCTCGGTTTAGCTTCTAACATTTACTGGTTGCTTGTAGGTACATATATGAGGGGTACTGATCCATGCTTCGATCCCTTTTGCGTATGGGGCAATGAGATATTCATGAACAAGCGTCAAGTGAGGAAACTAAGAAAGATTGTTAGGCGAAAGAAACGGGTGATTGGAATTAAGATCTTTATTTACACTTTGTCAAAGACAACAGTGAACTTTAGGATGGTAAGTAATGTGTTGCCTTTTCCCCCTGCCCACAAAAAGTTACTCTATTAGACATCAGTATCTGATATTTTTCTATCTTCAGTGGTTTTCGAAGCTATTTACTAATGATTACCTTGCAAACTACATGACCGGAGTGGAGGAAACTAAGGTTAAAGTATATAATTCATGCTACCATGATAATGCTCTAGAAGCCTTCCTGGAGGCGGTGAAGGATGGGTGGCCGATCGTCACCAGGGGTTGGACAAAAGTGATTCGTGCCTATGGCATGCAGGAAGGCACATTATGGGCATTTCGCTTCTTCAACACCATCGGCAGTCAAACTGATTTACACTTGTCTCTTCACCTGTACCGCCTTTAAATATTGCGGTTCATCATAGTTAATTGCTGCCTAATCCTATAATTATTGAACATATTGTACCGGCAATTTTATTTATGGATTCGTTGTTGAACCATTGTGCTAAGAATTTGAATTGCACATTTCGTATTTCAAAATTTCCAATTAGAATAATAAATTACAGGCAAAAATAAAAATAGAACACACGGTCATGGACCTTTTCAAATGGTTCTAGTAGTAAAAGCGCTTGCGATGGATAGCCCAATGCCACACAGTTTTCTACATCAAATCGTGTGTGATGTAGTTAATGAAAGCAAACAATTAACCAAGGCAGAGCGTGTGTGATAGTTACACATTTCACACACGATCGCATACATAAAACCATGTGGGATGTACATCCGAACAGAAACATTTTCCCTAGATTAACTGTGTGGGATGTACATAAGAACGGAAACGTATTCCTTGGATTGACTGTGTGTGATATACATATGAACGGAAATGTTTTTCTGGGATTCACCGTGTAGGATGTACATACCTACGGAAATGATTTTCTTGGATTACCGTGTGGGATGTACATACCTACGGAAATGATTTTCTCGGATTACCGTGTGGGATGTACATACCTATGGAAATGATTGGGTTTCGATGCCTTGCCCGATCGCACACGGCCCCAGTCTGGGTCCCAGGAGGGCCTATCCCCGACGATTTCTGGGTCGTGTGGGAAGGACACCCTATCGCACACACTCACCTGGCGATAGTTCCAAATGTCATCGCGGAAAGGGGTTAAAAACCGTTTTTTAGGACCGATGCGCACCAGTGCCTAGTCCTAGTCGCCCTCCTTCCTTCTTTCGGAGGGGGAAAGGGGGAAGGAGAGGGAGAGGGAGAAGGAAAGGTGGGCCACGCCCCCTCCCCTTGTCCAATTTGGACTGCCCATGGGGGGTGCGTGCCACCCCTTGTGGGCTGCCCTCTCTCTCCCCTATGGCCCATGTTGGCCTATTACTTTCCCCGAGGGGTTCCGGTAACCCCTCGTTACTCCGATAAATAACCGAATCATTCCAAAACCATTCCGGTGTCCGAATAATATCATCCACTATATCAATCTTTACCTATCGACCATTTCGAGACTCCTCGTCATGTCCGTGATCTCATCCGGGACTCCGAACAATCTTCGGTCACCAAAACACATAACTCATAATACAAATCGTCATCGAACATTAAGCGTGCGGACCCTACGGGTTCGAGAACTATGTAGACATGACCAAGACACATCTCCGGTCAATAACCAACAGCGGAAACTGGATGCTCATATTGGTTCCTACATATTCTACGAAGATCTTTATCGGTCAAACCGCAATGACAACATACGTTATTCCCTTTGTCATCGGTATGTTACTTGCCCGAGATTCGATCGTCGGTACCTTCCTACCTAGTTCAATCTCGTTACCGGCAAGTCTCTTTACTCATTCCGTAATACATCATCCCGCAACTAACTCATTAGTCACATTGCTTGCAAGTCTTATCATGATGACCATTACTGAGAGGGCCCAGAGATACCTCTCCCATATTCGGAGTGACAAATCCTAATCTGGATCTATGCCAACCCAACAAACACCTTCGGAGACACCTGTGGAGCATCTTTATAATCACCCAATTACGTTGTGATGTTTGATAGCACACAAGGTGTTCCTCCGGTATTCGGGAGTTGCATAATCTCATAGTCAAAGGAATATGTATAAGTCATGAAGAAAGCAATATCAATAAAACTTAACGATCATTATGCTAAGCTAACGGATAGGTCTTGTCCATCACATCATTCTCCTAATGATGTGATCCCGTTCATCAAATGACAACACATGTCTATGGTTAGGAAACTTAACCATCTTTGATTAACGAGCTAGTCAAGTAGAGACTCACTAGGGACACGATGTTTTGTCTATGTATCCACACATGTATCAAGTTTCCAGTTAATACATGATGTCGCTTGAAGCTACGTCGGTATTTTCCCAAAGAGGAAGGGATGATGCAGCACAGCGGCGCTAGGTATTTCCCTCAGAGTTGAAACCAAGGTTATCGAACCAGTAGGACAACCAAGCAACACAACATAAACAACCCCTACACACAAATAACAACCACTCGCAACCCTACGTGTTAAAGGGGTTGTCAATCCCTTTCGGGTAACGGCGCCAGAAGCGGTGCGTGGACGGGAGAAAATTGTAATAAATTGATAGATCGAACGCGAAATAAAATAAATAGAAATAAAATGCAGCAAGGTATTTTTGGTTTAATAGATCTGAACATAAATGCAAGATAAAAGTAGATCGCAATGGAAAATATAGGAGAAAGAAGACCCGGGGGGCGTAGGTTTCACTAGTGGCTTCTCTCGAGAAAAATAGCAAATGATGGGTAAACAAATTACCGTTGGGCAATTGATAGAACTTCAAATAATTATGACGATATCCAGGCAATGACCATTATACAAGCATCACGTTCAAGATTAGTAGACCGACTCCTACCTGCATCTACTACTATTACTCCACACATTGATCGCTATCCAACATGCATCTAGTGTATTAAGTTCATGTAGAAACGGAGTAATGCAATAAGAATGATGACATGATGTAGACAAGATCTATCTATGTAGAGATAGACCCCATCGTTTTATCCTTAGTAGCAACGATACATACGTCCCTTTCTATCACTGGGATCAAGCACCGTAAGATCAAACCCACTACAAAGCACCTCTTCCCATTGCAAGATAAATAGATCAAGTTGGCCAAACAAAACCCAAATGTCGGAGAATAAATACGAGGCTATAAGTAATCATGCATATAAGAGATCAAAGAAACTCAAATAACTTTCATGGATATAAAAAGATAGATCTGATCATAAACTCAAAGTTCACCGGATCCAACAAACACACCACAAAAGAGTTACATCATATGGATCTCCAAGAGACCATTGTATTGAGAATCAAAAGAGAGAGAGAGAGAGAGAGATGAAGCCATCTAGCTACTAAATACGGACCCGAAGGTCTACAAAGAACTACTCACGCATCATCGGAGAGGCACCAATGGAGGTGCTGAACCCCATCCGAGATGGTGTCAAGATTGGATCTAGTGGTTCTGGACTCTGCGGCGGCTGGATGAATATTTCGTCGACTCCCCTAGGGTTCTGCGATTTTTGGGGTATTTATAGAGCGAAGAGGTGGTCCGGGGGCACCCGAGGTGGGCACAACCCACCAGGGTGCGCCTGGGCCTCCTGGCGCGCCCTGGTGGGTTGTACCCCCCTCGAGGCACCCTCAGGCTCAGCCAGGGCCCCGCTGTGTTCCTTCTGGCCTATAAAAATTCTCCGTAAAGTTTCATGGCATTTGTACTCCGTTTGATATTGATTTTCTGCGATGTAAAAAATATGGAAAAAAACAAGAACTGGCACTTGCACTATGTCAATAGGTTAGTACCAAGAAATGATATAAAATGATTATAAAACATCCAAGATTGATAATATAACAGGATGGAATAATAAAAAATTATAGATACGTTGGAGACGTATCAGCATCCCCAAGCTTAACTCCTACTCGTCCTCGAGTAGGTAGGTGATAAAATAGAATTTTTGATGTGGAATGCTGCCTATCATGTCATATCATATTCTTTTCTTTATAGCATGGACAATTGGACTTTTAGTTGTTCAAAGCAATAGTCTAGTTTTGACATGATAATTTAGATACTCAAGCATATCAACAAGCTATCATGTCTTTCAAAATATCAACGCTAAAATAAGTTATCCCTAGCCCATGCCCAAACATGGATCCATTCATGAAACACACTCGAATATTAGCTACACCCAATACTTAAGTACGATCATATTGCCTCCTAGTGTTGACGCTCAAAAGTGGCACGTTTATAAAGTGTGGCTTGAAGCTATGTCAAGAGTAATTCAAACTTACTATTGAAAGTCACTATGAGATGGCTCTCTTAAAGAAGATCAAGATGAATATGAAGATGGTCTAAAATGGAGTTCGAATGCAAAAGTTATGACAACTTCAGAGATGGTCATGTTGACACCAGATTAAAGAATGGTTTGAAACCCAATTAAGATGTCCTCATATGGAAAAATTATCGACAGAAATTGTCTTCGTCTCGTCGAAACGGTCTATTTTGATATAAAAATCGTCCCAATCCGAGTTCGTATGCAAAAGTTAGAGCTGTCGGAGTGCAGCCCTGTCACGAGGAGAGATGTGGCGCGCCCCACCAGACATAGGTCTGATGGGTAGCGCGAGCGAACAGGTGTTCTGCGTGACCGTTTTGGCCCAGAAGATGTCCTCAAATCGAAAAATATTCAACATGAAAGTTGTTCGTCTCGTCGAAATGGTCAAGATTGCTTTTGGATCGTTTTCATCCGAGATCGTTTACCACCACAAAAAGGACCCGCAAGGTGCAGCTAGTTTAAACCGAACAACTTTTGGAAAGTTCGGACAAAACCAATCCGAATTTGACTAGGGTCTTGGATGTGAATCCAAGCCTTTTCCTTGCACGGGAAGTCCAGCCGCCTCTTATATACCTAAGGGGTGACGGCCGATTGAACAACACACAATCGAACAAATCTATCTATATCTTTTACCTTTACTTTTCCTTCTCCCTTGTTCTTCTTCTTCCTCGTTCTTCGTTAGTTCTTCTTCATTGCAGGGCGGTGAACCTTGAGGCCCTAGGGGTGGTCAGGCAGACCTAGGGAAGCCCATAGCCACTGCGCGCCCTGACGGGGTCCCTCCCGGGCGTGCGGGGTTTCGGGTCCTCAAAAGCACCCGCTGGATTGCTTGCGTACCACGCTTCCGGACGGGTCTCCTTCGACGTGAGCTGCGGTGCATCACCCTCGGCGTTGGAGGTACACGGTGACGTGTTCGTGTGCGAACACACTTTTTGGCGACTCCGCTGGGGACGAAGCTTTGAATGGTCTCCGGCCCGTTCTTGCTACGAAGAGATCGTCATCTAGGGTTTGCAATCTACAAAGGTAATATGAATACCCAATTCCCTACTGTAGATGGAAATAATTCATATAATGTTACTAGATCGTTCAATGATTATACTCTATCGGCCAGCGTTAGTTTTTTCAATAAGGCATCTAATTACGTGCATAGGCCGATTCAAAGTAATTTACATGTTTCAACTTCTTATGATACTAGTAACATACAGCATATGTATCCTAACTCTCATGCATCAGCAACCCCACAAATCCATATGCCGATGAACAACATGATGGGTTCGGTTAATCAATTTGAAACACCTCATGTTAAAATTTCCAATAGCATAGAAGAAAGTGTTTCACCTTTTTATTCATCGGCAACTAATTTGCAGTATGTGAATCCAACCTTGCCGATGGATGGGAGAATTGGCCATGCTACTACTAGCTATTCGGCCAGTTACTCTCAACCATCATATGCTACATCTCATTTTAGTAATTTTTCAGCACCGTATGCAACTGTAGATGTTCATAATTCAGCCCCGCATCTTCATGGTCATAGCTGAATAAGTGAAAATTTTACAGGAACACATGTGTCGTCATCAAATATTGTAGCATATAATGCAAACTCTACGCAATTCGAGAATTTCGGCAACACTCACGAATCATTTCCGAAAGAATCTGAAAGTATTGTGGAGCAATCCCTTCCAGAAGCGCTTGTGGCTGCGTTAAAAAAGAGCTTGGCACAAAACAAGAAAATTAGTGCTCTTTGCCTTGAACAATATGAAAAGGGGTTGTTTCCTGATTATCCTGCAATAAAGGCTAGAGTTTTGCAAGAAGATGAAACTACATGCATTGATAGAATTGGCGAAAGAGCATATGGTTATACAACAGTGCATACACCTCCACCTAGTACCGCAGCATATTATACACCCCCTATACAATTGCAAAATTTCGGCAACACTAACACTTCATTGCCAAAAGATTCTAAAAGCATTGGGAGGCAAACTAATCTAGAGTAGGCTGGAATGGAGAGGGGAGTTAAAGCTTTGCACGATAGGGTGCAGGTACTTCGCCAAGAGAGAATTGATAGGGAATTGGCTCAAAGAAAACAAGCCTTGCCAATTGATATAACCGACAAAAAGAATGATGATTCGGAAACTAAAAGTGCTTCGGTTGAAAAAGCCGAATCAAGTAGTATATATTCCGAATCCATCAAATCCAAAGAGGCAAGCATTATTGAGAAAGGGCATGGCAAGCATAGCAAAACAACCATGTTTGATTTTTCTAAAGTTAATGGAACCTACTTCCTGCCCTATGAGTTTCGTGCCATAGAAATTGACAAGCTTCAAGGACAAGAGCAAGTAGCCAAACAAAGTTCGGTTGACGAAGATCTTCAAATTTATGATGCACGAAATCAAGAAGAAAATTGTGACATGGTGTTGGGAAGTCATCCAGAAGCAAAGCACAATATTATTCATCATATGCAATCATCATGATCTCCCAACATATTTGAAGAGGTATGTCTAGCAAGTAATTTACCTATTTTCATATTTGGTCACAACTTTATTGTTGATGCATCTATTAGAAAAATTATAATAAGTAATTTTCAAAGACCAATGAAGAAGGGAAATTTACTTGTTAGCAATAAAATTGTTACTAAGCATATCGGTCAATATATTGTACCATTCAAAGAGACCGATAGTGACTTATTACTGCAGCCAAAGCTTTTCCCATTGCTTTATTTAAAGTTCATATCTAATTGGGTAGCTTTGCTTATTTCTTACTTGGCTTACACTTGGTATCAATTGAGACATGTATGTTCTAACTATTTTCGTTTCAGAAATTTAAAGCCAAGGTTAAAATCCTCTGAGCAAACCTATGCCAGTATAGTTTCTTATCCAAAGACATCGGAGATAGAGTGCAAAACACAATGCATAGCTGAATGGGGTGATGCAAAATCTGAACCATTCGTTTGCTTAACTCCAAAGCCGTTCTCACAACAAGATCGGATAGAGAATAAAAAGTTTACCTTCAATTCAAGCATGTGTGATCAAATATTTAATTTGTTGTTAAGAAATAATTATATTAGAATTCTTGATCACCATGTTGAGCCATCTGTCCAGGGACGAATGTATTGTAAGTTGCATGATTCGTCCAAGCATAATTTTGAGGATTGCAACATGTTTCGTCAAATAGTTAAATCGGCCATTGATAAAGGACGATTGAAATTTGTTGAGACACCAAGAGATCACCAGTTTATTCCGATTGGTCCCGATGGCAGAAAGTTTTTGTATCGTCTACTTCAAGCCGATCCATTTAAAGAGAAGGTAAAAACTGTAGGTGATGAGATTAAGATTTCAAGTAAAGAAGTTGTTGAAGAGCATAATGAACATAATCTTGAGGGCGAAAATTCCATCAAAACTACAATGGAGACGCCAAGGACTAGGGGGCAGCAAGCAAATCCAATGATCGACGAAAGCAAATCAAAAGAAAACAAAGGCCGAAATAAGCGCAAGTGTAAGAGATCAAAAATCACCTTTGCTAAACTATTGGATAAATATCAAAAGAAGAGTGAAGAGAAGAATGCTTACTGGCCCAATCCTATAAAGAAACCAAGATCACCCCCAAGGCGCAAATATGAGGATTGGTATTGGCAAAGTGAGAATTTTAATGCAACATATTCATATCCTGGCATTCTCCGTGACAAGAGAGTGCCACAAAAGCTAAAAGGCAAGTTCTATAGGACGGCGGTTCGACCCGCAATGTTGTATGGCACGGGTGTTGGCCGACTAAAAGGCGACATGTTCAACAGTTAGGTGTGGCGGAGATGCGTATGTTGAGATGGATGTGTGGCCACACGAGGAAGGATCGAGTCCGGAATGATGATATACGAGATAGAGTTGGGGTAGCACCAATTGAGGAGAAGCTTGTCCAACATCGTCTGAGATGGTTTGGGCATATTCAGCGCAGGCCTCGAGAAACTCCAGTGCATAGCGGACGGCTAAAGCGTGCGGAGAATGTCAAGAGAGGGCGGGGTAGACCGAATTTGACATGGGAGGAGTCCGTTAAGAGAGACCTGAAGGATTCGAGTATCACCAAAGAGCTAGCTATGGACAGGGGTGCGTGGAAGCTTGCTATCCATGTGCCAGAGCCATGAGTTGGTAGCGAGATCTTATGGGTTTCACCTCTAGCCTACCCCAACTTGTTTGAGACTAAAGGCTTTGTTGTTGTTGTTGTATATTCATATCCTTATTTTGGGCCGCCAATGCCAATGCTGTGGATGCCTCCCTATGCTCATATAGATCCATATCCATCATGGGACAGGTATGATACAAGGGCACATTGTCCATCTTATTTTAGACCATCTCACCAATATTATGCAGCTCCGAGAAGATCAACATTTGAACAATCGCATGTTAAAGACCTCTTCAATCATAAGGAATCGGTCCAGAGCTCAAGGAAGAAGAAAGAGGTGGTCAAGCAAGTTTACCGTGTTAAAAGAGATGGTCGTAAGAGTGCAACTTCAGATTTGATCTCAAATGAAAAGGAGCCAATTAATGTGTTGACATTGGCTACTAAAGACAATGAGACAAAGCAACCAATTATTGAGAGTCGAAGTGCCAGATCTGAAGAAAAGAAGTTGAGAGTGCACAAGGCCAAAAAGGAATTGCCATTGGTCAAAAGAGAATCATAGCCGAGATGCCCACTCGGCTTATCCTATTGGCAAAAGAGGGAATTACAAAAACTTAGTGCACAAGAACTTGAAGAAAGGAACATGGCATGGGTTCCCAAAGGAAGTGATCAAAATAAGAATTATGTGAAAGCATCCATTACATGACGTGCGGCAAAGATGAAGAAGGAAAAGAGTGAAAACTATGAAGGACCAATCTGAAGGTTTCAACATCTTCGGTCCACACATTATCCATATTCTTCAACTATGCCGTTGATGCCTATGCCATGGAATTTGTCATTAGGTATGATTGGTTACCCTCAATGGGCTTATTATAATCCATGGATGCAATATAATTTCTTACATCATGAAAGCGTATTGAAGTCACTATACATTTGATTAGCTACAAGTTTGTTGCTGATCCAAAGGACCGAAATACTTGATTTGTCATTTCATTTGTTTGTTTCGGCTATATGTGCTTTGAATGAAGTTTACATGGTAATGGCCGATATTTATCTATCGTCCTAAGAATGTGTCAACGCATGGCCGGTGTAGTATTCTAACATCGTCCTTAGTTCGATTGGAGAGCGAGACAAGGTACGTGCTCATGGAAATTTATATGTATGCATATATTATGATTGAATGGAGTTGAGACATCATGACCGATGTCATTGAATATATGCTGCATAGACCAATTCATAGCTACAGAATTTGCTAGTGGGCTTATACTTTGTTTGGATATGATTTGGCTTATGCATCTTTGAGATCTATAAGAGGCCAAATCATAGCTGATTTTATTACTGAACATCGGATTAATGTCATGCATAATAGTAATATTAGCCTTGTCTCTCTAGTACTATGGAGATTATGTTTTGATGGTTCAATTCATAGCAATGGCCAAAGTGTTGGTGTTGTTTATATATCTCTTTATGGTACTGTTTTTAAGCCCCATGCCTCTTAGAATATTTTTATGCATGATTAATGAAAGCCGAATATGCATTGTTATTCGGATTGAGTCTTTTACTTGCTATAGGTGCTATACATACTGAGGCTTTCGATGATTCGTTATGAGTAGTGCAACAAATATTCAGGGTTTATCAATGTTTTGACGAATCACTCATAGTTTATCTTGGGATATGTCTAGATGCAAAATATACCTTGGTTTGCTTTAAAATTGTTCATATATTTAGACATGACAATTCGAAATAATTGGCATAGCAAACATCCGGCTACTATGTTAATCATGTTGTATTGCATTTCTCTCAATAGCCGATGCTTAGTCTCGTCAATATAGGTAAGGCCGAACCGAAGTCCATAGCTTCGGCCACTAATGAAATTTTTAAGCAGGCGAAAATAAGGATTGGAGAAAGTATTGTTGATTATCTACAAAATCCTAGCAAAAGGGTGAACAATATGGTTCGGAGGATGACCTTGAGATACATATCTATGGTACTTTATCATCGGATTGTTAATGAAGCTGAGAAGGTTTCACCCAAGTTTGCATCAGAAAGTTCACATAAGACATGGTTGATACAAACTTATTGTCCTAAGGACATATAAATGGCCGATGGAGTGTTGACATCGTCCTTAGAACAAACTTGGTACAAGTTATTTTTCGCCACGCTAGCTTTGCCGAAAAACAGGGGGGCATGTGTTGACGCTCAAAAGTGGCACGTTTATAAAGTGTGGCTTGAAGCTATGTCAAGAGTAATTCAAACTTACTACTGAAAGTCACTATGAGATGGCTCTCTTCGAGAAGATCAAGATGAATATGAAGATGGTCTAAAATGGAGTTCGGATGCAAAAGTTATGACAACTTCAGAGATGCTCATGTTGACACCAGATTAAAGAATGGTTTGAAACCCAATTAAGATGTCCTCATATGGAAAAATGATCAACACAAATTGTCTTCGCCTTGTCGAAACGGTCGATTTTGATATAAAAATCATCCCAATCCGAGTTCTTATGCAAAATTTAGAGATATCGGAGTGCAGCCCTGTCATGAGGCGAGATGTGGCGCGCCCCACCAGACATAGGTCTGATGGGTAGCGCGAGCGAACAAGTGTTCTGCGTGACCGTTTTGGCCCAGAAGATGGCCTCAAATCGAAAAACGTTCAACATGAAAGTTGTTTCTCTCGTCGAAACGGTCAAGATTGCTTTTGGACTCGTTTTCATCCGAGATTGTTTACCACCACAAAAAGGACCCGCAAGGTGCAGCCAGTTTAAACCGAACAATTTTGGAAAGTTCGGACAAAACCAATCCGAATTTGACTAGGGTTTTGGACGTGAATCCAAGCCTTTTCCTTGCACAGGAAGTCCAGCCGCCTCTTATATACCTAAGGGGTTACGGCCGATTGAACAACACACAATCGAACAAATCAATCTACATCTTTTTACCTTTACCTTTATCTCTCTCCCTTGTTCTTCTTCTTCCTCGTTCTTCGTTCGTTCTTCTTCATTGCAGGGCGGCGAACCTCGAGGCCCTAGGGGCGATCAGGTCGACCTAGGGCAGCCCATAGCCGCCGTGCGCCCTGACGGGGTCCCTCCCGGGAGTGTGGGGTTTCGGGTCTACAAAAGCACCTGCCGAATTGTCTTGCGTACCGTGCTTCCGGCGGGTCTCCTTCGATGTGAGCTGCGGTGCATCACCCCCAGCGTCGAGTGTACACGGTGACGTGTTCGTGTGCGAACACCTAGTTGGTGCTTTTATAAGAGAAGATGGAGACTCAAAATAAAAATTGCATAAAGTAAAAGAAAGGCCCTTCGCAGAGGGAAGTAGGGATTTGTAGAGGTGCCAGAGCTCAAAGCGAAAAACTTAGAGATAAAAACATTTTGGGAGGTGTATCCATCCCACAAACGAAAACGACTTAGAGTTCCCAATACTTTCCATGCATAGATATATCATCGGTGATTCCCAAATAGAAAATAAAGTTTATTCCTTTTTCCACCATACTTCACTTTCCATGGCCAGCCGTATCCACGGTTGCCCTCCATACCAACACTTTCCAAGGAATTTATTATTTGACAACATAAAGTAAATTCAATTTTTTTTGCATTTCGGGACTAGGCATACCTAATACCTTTGCCTTACTCTTGTGCAATGACAAGTGAATAAACACTCATCTTGAGAATAACACATCTAGCATGGAAAATATTAGCCACCCCTCACCGCTCCGCGAGCGAACAAACACACAAAAGAGAAGTTTATTTTGAAAATTAGAGATGGCACATGCAAATTTGCTTAGAACAACAAAAGAATACCGCATATAGGTAGATATAGTGGACTCATGTGGCAAAACTGTGTTAAAGGTTTTTGGATGCACAGTAGAGATCATACTTGGTGCATAATGAAGGCTAGCAAAAGATTGGGAAGCGACCAACTAAGAAACACACAATCTCATAAGCAAGCATTAAGCATAAATAACACCGAATAATGCACCATAAGTAGGATATAATTTCATTGCATGACTATTGACTTTCGTACTTGCATAGGGAATCACAAACCTTAACACCAATATTCTTACTAAAGCATAATTACTCACCAACATAACTCGGATATCACATCATCATATCTCAAAATTATTACTAAGAATCAAGTTTATTTTGTCCAATGATCTTCATGAGAGTTTTTATTATATCCTTCTTGGATATCTATCACTTTGGGACTAATTCTCAAGTATTGCTTTTCACAAGCTCCAACAAATATAAGTGAAGATCATGAGCATAATAAATTTTTCTTTCTCTCAAATTAATTTAAGTAAAGCAAGAGAGAATTTCTTGAAAATTTTACTAACTCTCAAATAAATCTAGGTGAAGCAAGAGAGCATTTATTCAAAAATACTAAAGCACTCCGTTCTCAAAAAGATATAAGTGAAGCACTAGAGCAAGTCCATAGCTCATAAAAATTTAAGTGAAGCATAAAGAGCAATTCTAACAAGTCATGACATAATTTTGGCTCTCTCAAATAGGTGTGTCCAGCAAGGATTTATGACTTAAGACACAAAATAAAACAAGCAAAGACTCATATCATACAAGACGCTCCAAGCAAAACAAATATCATGCGACTAATAAAAATATAGTTTCGAGTAAAATACCGATGGTCGTTGGAAGAAAGCGGGGGTGACATTCGGGGGCATCCCCAAGCTTAGTTGGTTGCTCATTTTTGGATAATAGCTGGGATGCCGGGGAATCCCCAAGCTTAGCCTCTTCCATCCTTCCTTCATCCATCGTAAGATAACCCAAAACTTGAAAACTTCAATCACACAAAACTCAACAAAACCTTCGTGAGATCCGTTAGTATAAGAAAGCAAACCACTACTATAAGTACTGTATCAAACCAATTAATTTTTTTTGTATTATGTATAGTGTATTCCAACTTTTCTATGGCAAAAACTCATCAAAAAAACCATAGAGCCATCAAAATAAGCACACAACACAAAGAAAATAGAATCTGTCAAAACAGAACAGTCTGTAGAAATCTGACTATTTCGAATAATTCTGTAAATCCGAAAGTTATGAAAAATTAGGAAGACCTGAGAAATTTGTATATTCACCTACTGCAAGTGGAATGGGTATTTTATCGCTCCCTGGAAAAAATAAAAATTAGTTTCATGAGCGTACAAGTTTCTGTTTTTTCAGCAAGATCAAACAACTATCACCCAAGAAGATCCTAAAGGCTTTACTTGGCACAAAAACTAACTAAAACATAAAAACACAATTATAACAGTAGCATAATTTTGCTAACACACAAAAACAGGAAACAAAAAGCAAAAATAAAATGTATTCGTAGGGTTGCCTCCCCAACAAGCGCTATAGTTTTACGCCCTTAGCTAGGCATAAAGCAAGGATCTAAGTTTTGTCATCCTTGGTTCGAGATCCATAAGATGCCCTCATGATTGATACATAAGGTGGCTTAATTATAGTTCTAGGAAAGTGTTCCATACCCTTCCTCAAAGCAAATTGGAACTTAATATTGCCTTCTTTCATATCAATCACGGCACCGTTAGTGCGTAAAAACGGTCTGCCGACAATAATTGGACAAGACGGATTGCAATCAATATCAAGAACAATAAAATCTATGGGAACATAATTCCTATTTGCAAGAATAATATCATTATCAATTCTTCCCATAGGCTTTTTAATAGTAGAATCCGCCAAATGCAAATTCAAAGAACATTCTTCAAGATTAGTAAGACCAAGCACATCACATAAAGATTTCGGAATTGTAGAAACACTAGCACCCAAGTCACACAAAGCAAAACACTCATAATTTTTATTCTTGACTTTGATAGTAGGTTCCCATTCGTCATGCAGTTTTTTAGGAATTGAAACTTCTAATTCCAATTTTTCTTCAAGAGCTTTCATCATAGCATCAACAATATGTTTAGCAAAAGCTTTATCTTGTTCATAAGCATGGGGTGAATTTATCATGGATTGCAACAAAGAAATACAATCAATCAAAGAGCAACTATCATAATTAAAGTCTTTGTAATCCAAAAGAGTGGGCACATCACTAGCTAAAGTTTTGACCTCTTCAAACCCACTTTCATCAATTTTCTCAACAAGATTTTCACCCTCCGAAATATTGGGACGCCTTCTACCTAAAGTTGACTCTTCTCCAGTCCCTTTTTCATCAATCTTAACTTTACTAAACAAAGAATCAATAGAATAAATGAAGGAAATATGCCCTAGAGGCAATAATAAAGTTATTATTTATTTCCTTATATCATGATAAATGTTTATTATTCATGCTAGAATTGTATTAACCGGAAACATAATACATGTGTGAATACATAGACCAACAGAGTGTCACTAGTATGCCTCTACTAGACTAGCTCGTTAATCAAAGATGGTTATGTTTCCTAACCATGAACAAAGAGTTGTTATTTGATTAACGAGGTCACATCATTAGTTGAATGATATGATTGACATGACCCATTCCATTAGCTTAGCACCCGATCGTTTAGTATGTTGCTATTGCTTTCTTCATAACTTATACATGTTCCTATAACTATGAGATTATGCAACTCCCGTTTACCGGAGGAACACTTTGGGTACTACCAAACGTCACAACGTAACTGGGTAATTATAAAGGAGTACTACAGGTGTCTCCAATGGTAGATGTTGGGTTGGCGTATTTCGAGATTAGGTTTTGTCACTCTGATTGTCGGAGAGGTATCTCTGGGCCCTCTCGGTAATACACATCACATAAGCCTTGCAAGCATAATAACTAAGATGTTAGTTATGAGATGATGTATTACGGAACGAGTAAAGAGACTTGCCAGTAACGAGATTGAACTAGGTATTGGATACCGACGATCGAATCTCGGGCAAGTAACATACCGATGACAAAGGGAACAACGTATGTTGTTATGCGGTCTGACCGATAAAGATCTTCGTAGAATATGTAGGAGCCAATATGGGCATCCAGGTCCCGCTATTGGTTATTGACCGGAGACGTGTCTCGGTCATGTCTACATTGTTCTCGAACCGTAGGGTCCGCACGCTTAACGTTACGATGACAGTTATTATGAGTTTATGCATTTTGATGTACCGAAGGTTGTTCGGAGTCCCGGATGAGATCACGGACATGACGAGGAGTCTCGAAAAGGTCGAGACGTAAAGATTGATATATTGGAAGCCTATGTTTGGGCACCGGAAGCGTTCCGGATGAAATCGGGATTTTTCCGGATTACCGGGAGGGTTACCGGAACCCCCCGGGAGGTAAATGGGCCTATTGGGCCTTAGTGGAAAAGAGAGAAGAGGCAGCCCACACCTGGCCGGCGCCCCCCACCTTTCCCAAGTCCTAATAGGACTAGGAGAGGTGGGCCGGCCCCCTCTTTCTCCTTCTTCCCCAAGAATCCTAGTTGGAATAGGATTGGGGGGAAGGAGTCCTACTCCAGGTGGGAGTAGGACTCCTCCCTGCGCCTCCCTCCTAGCCGGCCGAACCCCCTGCCCCTGGCCTTTATATACGGGGGCAGGGGGCACCACAAGACACACAAGTTAATCGTTCCTTAGCCGTGTGCGGTGCCCCCTGCCACCAAATTCCACCTCGATCATACCGTTACAGTGCTTAGGCGAAGCCCTGCGTCGGTAGTACATCAAGATCGTCACCACGCCGTCGTGCTGACGGAACTCTTCCTCGACGCTTTGCTGGATCGGAGCCCGAGGAACATCATCGAGCTGAACGTGTGCTAAGAACTCGGAGGTGCCGGAGTAACGGTGCTTGGATCGGTTGGATCGGGAAGAAGACGTACGACTACTTCCTCTACGTTGTGTGATCGCTTCCGCAGTCGGTCTGCGTTGGTACGTAGACATCACTCTCCCCTCTCGTTGCTGTGCATCACCATGATCTTGCGTGTGCGTAGGAAAATTTTGAAATTACTGCGTTCCCCAACAATAAACACCAATCATTTTAAGATCTTCATCACTTTTGCGAAAGAAATTACTAGAAAACGCTTTTCCTAAAAAATGTCTTTTAGCTCTAAGCATTGCGGTTCTTTTATTAATTTCATCCATAGAAACATAAAGAGCTTTAATTGATTCATCTACTTTAGGCACAAAAATTTTCATCTTGAGATTTTCCACATCATGAGAAATTTTATCAACACTTCTAGACAAATCATCAATCTTACTCAAAATTTTCTTCTATGGAAGTGTTGAAAACTTTTTGAGTGTTGATAAATTATTTAATATTATTCTCAAGATCATAGGTGTTCCTATTATTGTTATAAGATTGGTTTCCATAGGAATTACCATAAGTATTAGAGGAATTACTAGGAAAAGGCCTAGGATTAAAATTACCTCTATAAGCATTGTTGTTGAAATTATTTCGAGAGATAAAATTCACATCTATGGCATCACTATTTTGCTCAATCAAAGTAGAAAAAACCATATCATTAAGATCAATGGGAGCACTTCTACTGGCAACCAATTTCACAAGAGCATCAACTTTTTCACTCAAAGAAGAAATTTCTTCAACCGAATTAACTTTTTTACTAGTAGGAGCCCTTTCGGTATGCCATTGTGAATAATTTGCCATAATATTATCAAGCAATTTCGTGGCTTCACCCAAAGTAATTTCCATAAAAGTACCACCCGCGGCGGAATCTAAAAGATTACGAGAAACAAAATTCAACCCCGCATAAAAAATTTGTATGATCATCCAAAGATTTACCCCATGAGTTAGGCAATTCCTTAGCACCATTCTCATCCTTTCTCAAGATTGTGCAACATGCTCATGTTCAAGTTGCTTGAAATTCATGATCTGGGTTCTAAGAGAAATAATTTTTGCGGGAGGAAAATACTTAGTGATAAAAGCATCCTTGCACTTATTCCAAGAATCGATACTATTGCGAGGCAAAGAAGAGAACCAATTTTTTGCAGAATCACGCAAGGAAAACGGAAATAATTTCATCTTGACCACATCATTGTCCACATCTTTTTTCTTTTGCATATCGCGTAATTCCATGAAGGCGGCATCCTCATTAGGAGTACCGGAAAATTGGTCTTTCATAACAAGATTCAACAAAGCAGTATTAGTATCACAAGAATCCGCACTAGCGGCGGGAGGAGCAATCGGAGTGCCAATAAAATCATTGTTGTTGGTATTTGAGAAATCACATAACTTGGTGTTCTCTTGAGTCATGATGACTACACAACAAGATTTCACTCAAAAATAGATCCGGCAAGAAAACGGCGAATAAAACGACAAATTTTTGTGAAGTGGGGGAGAGGAACACGAGAGGCAAGTGACAAATAATTTAAATTGCGAGGAGATGAGATTTTTGATCAGGAACCTGGTATATGTTGAATATCCTCCCCGGCAACAGCGCCAGAAATTCCTTTTGATGTCGCTTGAAGCTACGTCGGTATTTCCCCAAAAAGGAAGGGATGATGCAGCACAACGGTGGTAGGTATTTCCCTCAGATATGAAACCAAGGTTTTTGAACCAGTAGGAGAACCAAGCAACACAACATAAACAGCCCCTACACACAAATAACAACCACTCGCAACCAGACGTGTTAAAGGGGTTGTCAATCCCTTTCGGGTAACTACGCCAGAAGCGGTGCCTGGACGGGAGAAAATTGTAATAAATTGATAGATCAAACGCCAAATAAAATAAATAGAAATAAAATGTAGCAAGGTATTTTTGGGTTTTTTGGTTTAATAGATCTGAAAATAAAGGCAAGAGAAAAGTAGATGGCAAAAGCAAATATATGAGAAAGAAGACCCCGGGGCCGTAGGTTTCACTAGTGGCTTCTCTCGATAAAAATAACAAACGGTGGGTAAACAAATTACTGTTGGGCAATTCATAGAACTTCAAATAATTACGAGGATATCCAGGCAATGATCATTATACATGCATCACGTCCAAGATTAGTAGACCGACTCCTGCCTGCATCTACTACTATTACTCCACACATCGAACGCTATCCAGCATGCATCTAGTGTATTAAGTTCATGGAGAAACGGAGTAGTGCAATAAGAACGATGACATGATGTAGACAAGATCTATCTATGTAGAGATAGACCCCATTGTTTTATCCTTAGTAGCAATGATACATAAGTGTCGTTTCCCTTTCTGTCACTGGGATCAAGCACCGTAAGATCGAACCCACTACAAAGCACCTCTTCCCATTGCAAGATAAATAGATCAAGTTGGCCAAACAAAACCCAAATATCGGAGAAGAAATACGAGGCTATAAGCAATCATGCATATAAGAGATCAAACAAACTCAAATAACTTCCATGGATATAAAAAAGATAGATCTGATCATAAACTCAAAGTTCATCGGATCCCAATAAACACACCGCAAAAGAGTTACATCATATGGATCTCCAAGAGACCATTGTATTGAGAATCAAGAGAGAGAGAGAGATGAAGCCATCTAGCTACTAACTACGAACCTGAAGGTCTACAAAGAACTACTCACGCATCATCGGAGAGGCACCAATGGAGGTGGTGAACCCCATCCGAGATGGTGTCTAGATTTGATCTGGTGGTTCTAGACTCTGCGGCGGCTGGATGAATATTTTGTCGACTCCCCTAGGGTTCTGGGATTTTTGGGTGTTTATAGAGTAAAGAGGCGGTCCTAGGGGCACCCGAGGTGGGCACAACCCACCAGGGCGCGCCTGGGCCTCCTGGCGCCCCTGGTGGGTTGTGTCCCCCTCGAGGCATCCCGCAGGCGCAACCATGGCCCGTTGTGTTCCTTCTGGCCCATAAAAATTCTCCGTAAAGTTTTGTGGCATTTGGACTCCATTTGATATTGATTTTCAGTGATGTAAAAACACGGAAAAACATGAACTGGCACTTGCACAATAGGTTAGTACCAAAAAATGATATAAAATGACTATAACATGATTATAAAACATCCAAGATTGATAATATAACAGCATGGAACAATCAAAAATTATAGATACGTTGGATACGTACCAATTCAATTCTAGCATGAATAATAAACATTTATCATAATATAAGGAAATATAAAATAACAACTTTATTATTGCCTCTAGGGCATATTTCCTTCAAGAAGCTCAGGGCCATCCGCGACAGGCGCCTCAGTCGTCGCCCCGAGCGCAACGACCGAGGCTACAGCTGTGGAGGAGGCTGAGGCGGAGGACGCTGGGAAGGCCGCGACCCCCTCCAGGACTGGCGCGACCAACCTGGCAAGGACCGCTTGCAGGGCCAGCCTCGCGAGGGTGCCTGGAGGGATCAGCCTCGCGAGGACCGTCCTCAGGGCAACGACAGTCTTCCTCCGCTGCCGCCACCACCAAGAAGGGATGATGACCACCACCAGGATGAGGGGGCAGGGGGCTTCCAAGAGCCTCGTGTCATTGCTTGCATCCTAGGTGGCGCACATGCCCTAGCCTCCCATCGCATCTTCAAGCAGTTCGCGCGCGAGGTGAACGTGGCCCTTCCCAAGCTCGAGGCGACGCGTCCTCTCAGGTGGTCCAAGTACACCATCACCTTTGACTCTTCTGATCAGCTCAAATGTGCGTCCACTACCGGCGCTCTCCCGATGCTATGCTCGCCTACCATCAGCAACATCCTCGTCACCAAGACAGTCATGGATGGTGGCGTGGGATCAATGTTCTATCCATCGAGACGTTTGACAAACTCCAGGTGCCGTACGACCAGCTTCAGCCGACCAAGCCTTTCTCAGGGGTGACTGGCGGATCCACCACCCCGATAGGGTAGATTTGCCTCCCTGTCACCTTCAGCAAGCACGACAACTACCACACTGAGCTCATCAACTTCAACGTCGCCCACATCCGCCTCCCGTACAATGCCATCCTTGGGTATCCAGCTCTGGCCTAGTTCATGGCAGTGACCCATCATGGCTACAACGTCCTCAAGATGCCAGGGAGTTGCGGCATCATCGGGGAGCGCCTGCGACGAGAAGGACGTGGTGTGCTCTCTCGAGCGCGCCTACCAGGCTGCGGCTGTCGAGGACCCAGACAACAAGGGCAATGTCTACCCTCCTGAGGCCGTCCCCAAGAAGAATAAGCAGCTGCTCCGCCTCAGGCCTCAGGAGGATGGGGTGGCCGGTGGCCCTACCTTAGGACCTACGCCCATTGACGGGGCACCTTTCCCTCTCACATAGGAAGGCGCGCCCGGCGCCCCCCTCAAACTAGGCTCAGGGGCTCTCCTCTAGAGGGCCTCTGACCTGGGCAACACCACGAGGGAGGCGCTCAGGCGCCATGTGGAGGCGTGCCTCAGCGCACGCTTCCGCGAGGAGGGCGTAGGGTGCGAGATGCCAGGCGCTCAGGAGTTCATCATCAAGGCGACCAAGGAGCTTCAGGAGGCAAGAGCTATACGAGGCGAGCATCACCCCGCACCACCCAGCGCGACTCCCTGCCCCGGCGAGGGCAGCGAGCAATGAGCCTGCGACAACATCCTAGGGCTCAATAAGGCCGCCATCTCAGGAGCTCTTCTGGCTATACCACATTGGCGGGTGCGAGGGCCCCCCTCACAACTATGTTCGCATGCCTTTCAGTTTGCTGAACAGGGCTGTCGTGCATCAGCGCCACACGCGGGTGTTGGGGAACGCAGTAATTTCAAAAAAAATCCTACGCACACGCAAGATCATGGTGATGCATAGCAACGAGAGGGGAGAGTATTGTCCACGTACCCTCGTAGACCGTAAGCGGAAGCATTATGACAACGCGGTTGATGTAGTCATACGTCTTTACGATCGACCGATCCTAGTATCGAAGATACGGCACCTCCATGATCTGCACACGTTCGGCTTATTGACGTCACACGAACTCACGATCTAGTAGAGTGTCGGGGAAGATCTTCGTCAGCACGATGGCGTGATGATGGTGATGATGAAGCTACCGGCGCAGGGCTTCGCCAAAGCACTACGATGATATGACCGAGGTGGACTATGGTGGAGGGGGGTATCGCACACGGCTAAAAGATCAATGATCAACTTGTGTGTCTATGGGGTGCCCCCCTCCCTCGTATATAAAGGAGTGGAGGAGGGGGAGGGGGCCGGCCTCCTAGGCGTGCCCCAAGGGGAGTCCTACTCCCACGGGGAGTAGGATTCCCCCCTTTCCCTAGCTGGATTAGGAGAGAAGGAAGGGGGAGGAAGGAAAGGGGGCCAGCCCCCCTCCCAATTCGGATTGGGCTTGGGGGGCCCCTCCTTTGCTCCCTTCTCCTCTCTCCCACTATGGCCCAATAAGGCCCATATACCTCCCGAGGGGTTCCGGTAACCTCCCAGTACATCGGTAAATGCCCGATCTCACCCGGAACCATTCCGATGTCCAAATATAGTCGTCCAATATATCGATATTTATGTCTCAACCATTTCGAGACTCCTCGTCATGTCCGTGATCATATCCAGGACTCCGAACTACCTTCGGTACATCAGAACATAAACTCATAATACCGATCATCACCGAACTTTAAGCGTGCGGACCCTACGGGTTCGAGAACTATGTAGACATGACCGAGACACGTCTCCGGTCAATAACCAATAGCGGAACCTGGATGCTCATATTGGTTCCTACATATTCTACGAAGATCTTTATCGTTCAAACCGCATAACGATATACATTGTTCCCTTTGTCATCGGTATGTTACTTGCCCGAGATTTGATCGTCGGTATCTCAATACCTAGTTCAATCTCATTACCGGCAAGTCTCTTTACTCGTTCTGTAATGCTACATTCTGTAACTAACTCATTAGCTACATTGCTTGCAAGGCTTATAGTGATGTACATTACCGAGAGGGCCCAGAGATACCTCTCCGACAATCGGAGTGACAAATCCTAATCTCGATCTATGCCAACTCAACAAACAACATCGGAGACACCTGTAGAGCACCTTTATAATCGCCATGTTACGTTCTGACGTTTGGTAGCACACAAAGTGTTCCTCCGGTATTCGGGAGTTGCATGATCTCATAGTCATAGGAACATGTATAAGTTATGGAGAAAGCAATAGCAACAAACTAAACAATCATCGTGCTAAGCTAACAGATGGGTCAAGTCAATCACATCATTCCCTAATGATGTGATTCGTTAATCAAATGACAACTCATGTCTATGGTTAGGAAACATAACCATCATTGATTCAACGAGCTAGTCAAGTGGAGGCAAACTAGTGACACTCTGTTTCTCTATGTATTCACACATGTACTAAGTTTACGGTTAATACAATTCTAGCATGAATAATAAACATTTATCATGATATAAGTAAATATAAATAACAACTTTATTATTGCCTCTAGGGCATATTTCCTTCATCGGGACGTCCTGGCGGCTCAGGAGGCCAGGCACCAGGCGATCCTGACAGAGATGGCGATGGATCCTCCCGAGCCTCCTGGACCTTCAGAGCCTCGCGAGGTTCAGGACCTGGGCGGCTCGTGAGGAGCGAATTCTACAACACGTGTCTTCAGCTACTCCAACACTTCTTCAGCAACGGTGCCAGGTGACATTTTTTGGTTTGTTCAGTTGGGGGCGCCCCTCGGGCTGCATCATCCCCAAGCCGCGTGGGTCCATCCCTGCGGCATGTATTGTTCTTTGCATCTATCAGAACTGGCCTTTACCCTCTTCCATGAGTTGCTTTATGATTACCACCTGCATGTCTGGTGCTTCGTCACCTCACGCACCCCCCGAGCATCGCTGACCCCCTCTTGCTCATCCCGCAACAGGGGCTACACATGTTGGCACGGAGCTTGTGCTCGGGTCCGTCCCTGCAGCATTGATAAATCTGAGAGCTCGAGCTCTGGCTCGCGGCCTGCCCCGTGCACGTCACCTCACCGGATCCTCAATGTCTTCATCTTCTTGCGGAAAGATCAGCAGCAGGACAGCAAGCATGGCTATGTGTTATATTCCCCTCCTCAGACTAACATGCAGGAACCTCCGGAGCTTGACTACGAGCAGCCTTGCTGGCCACTCCTTTTTCACGCAAGTCGCCTGCATGTTAAAGGGGGGTCCTAAGCATCGTGCCTCATGGGCCCCTACTGGCTCTCGAGCCCTCACCCCTGGCCTTGACCACGGCATCGCGACCTAGCATACCAGCGGCGGCTGAGCCTCGCTCGAGGGTCGGGACCCGAGGACATAGAGCATCTAGATGAGCAAGGAAAAGGGGGGACCGGCGTGACCCCTACCTAGAAGAGTCACCACTAAGGCACGATCAGGCGTCGCGCAAGGGAACCACCGCATGCACATCAAGATAAATCACCCATACCTATCAGCGTGGACCCCACGACCCAGTATTTCGACTCTGGCGATCTCGCTCGGGCAATGCCGCTTTCCTTTTCGGCCTTCAGGGAGCTGCTTGCACGCCAAAGGGGACCTCTTGAGCATTGCGCCTCAGGAGCTCTTATCGGACCTCGGGCCGCTCACCTCCTGGCCTTGACCACGGCATCGCGACCTGGCATACCAGCGACGGCTGAAGCCTGCCTGGGGACTGGGTCTTGTCGGCGTAGAGCAGTAAGCTACCACGAGAACGAAAAGGGGGGACCGTGCCGGAGCGGGATATGCAGTTGCAGCATCATACTAGGAAGGATAACATTGGAGCAAAAGCACTACAATTTTTTACATACCCCCATGGGGCTCATCACAATTCTGCGCAGGGAAACAAAAGAAGAAGACCTCGAAGGACCCCGGCCGCTGGATATCACCGACGACGCCGAGCAAACACCACTGCTGTGCTCCGGGCGCAGCGAGACCTCGGCGGCACGTAGCTGTCGTCGCTGGACTCCGGAGAATCGCTGGGCTCGGAAGAGTCGCTGGATTCCAGGTAGTCGCCACTGCTGCTAGAGGAGCTGCCGGCAAGGCCAGGGGCAAGTTCAGCATCCGTGGCCGCACCGCATGCACTGCCTCTCCCGGAGCAGCACTCCAGGCGCTAGCCATCTTCCTCGGAGACCTGAAGAACAGCATGGAGGCACCATCATACTCGAAGTGGATGGAGAGGGCCCCCTCCGGACAGCAGGCGCGGGCGACCTCACCCCATCCTCGAGTCATGAAGATGTTGCCCTGGGGGACGACCTCGACCTCCGCCCCCGTGGCTAGGTTGTAGCACCCGGCGTGTTGCAGCCACAACTCGAGTGGCCCCCTCGGCGGCATCTCCTCAGTGAAGAACCCCGGGAACCGGATCCACGTGTGTGGTGGCATTGCCGCCCACGCCACGAACTCACGTGAGGTGCCCTCAGCGTGAGTGCGCAGGTCGACTGGCTGCGCAGCCTCAGCCTGTCCTCCGTGACCCCGAACCACGCGACGTTGGGCACTTCCACCCTACCCAAAGCTCTGCGTGCAGGCGTACATAGGGATTGGGAAGCCGGGCGGAGGTCGCTCGTGCCAAGGCTGTGCCACCTCTTGCCCTTCGCCGGCATCACGGGAGCGGCCCAGGTTCCTCCCGAGGGTTTTTTCCTTTCTCCGCCGTGGAGAACCTCCTGATCAGCGCCATGGATGCTACGATAAGACGGCGAGACCAAGAAGAAGAAGAAGGAGCAAGCAACGAGAAGGTGTAAATGAGCAAGGGGGGCTCTGCCCCTCCCCTCATTTATAGCCGGAGGGAGGCCAACCACCGGCCTCCATGATCCCCAGTAATGATGACCTTTTCTGCATGCAGCATGCTCTTGTCAAGTCGAGTGGTTGCCAAGGCAGCGTGGGGAAGCGGGCACGCCCACATCCCATCAAGCGCCATGCGTCGGTCGAGGCTACAGGCAGTTGGGGCCCGCGGCGCTCCGCACTTGCTCTTTGGCTTCACCTCGAAGCCAAGTTCGAGCGCGCCTTTGGCCCGGGGACTACTGTCAGCATTCTAGGAACCAGGGTACCCAAACTTGCCTGCCTGCGGCCCACGACGTGGCTCCATCGACGGCCTGGTACGGCCCACCTTCAAGATTAACAACTCAAGACCCTCGCGAGGGGCCAAGCCTCGCAAGGCGGACGACGACCTCCGGAAGGGGCGGCCTCCTTAGTCTGGCTCCTGAGGAGCGGAGATCTCTATGCAAGCATTGGCTCATGAGGTTCGGATGACGCAAGCCATGACGACCAAGGCCCGTCGGGCGCTAGCGGGCACAGTGCAGCAGTTTCCTATTTGGTGCTAAGGAGGCAAGCGCAGGCGCGGAGTCCCGAGGAATCAGCCAAAGGTTTCCATTTCCATGCAGCAAGACCAAGACTGCAAGGACGGAAGGACAGAGGTCATCGCCGAGCCCACCGTGGCGTCACGACCAGAGGCTTTGCAGGCGAAGACTACTTTTGTCAGGATAAGATGTGCTAGTTGGCTCCCTTCGAAATTGGCTGTTGTGGGATCCCTTCCCGCCTTCATTTTGGGGGAAGAGGACCAAGGCCACTATAAATAGGACCTAGCCACCACCATAGACGGGGTGATCACTCAGACCATCCTCTCCCTCACCAGCTCAAGAACACACCTTCTGAGGTTGTTCGCCCACTGTACTAGTTCATCCTCAGCCCACCTCGAGGCCAATCCACCACAAAGCATGAGTAGGGTTTTACACCGCAAGGTGGCCCGAACCTGGGAAACTGCCTTATTCCGTTTCCTTCCAGTTCATAGAGCTAGGCCGTGGATCAGCGAGTAGGGAGACTGGGGAGGTTGAGTTCTTCGCACGCACCCCAGAGTCCGAATCTATACAGGGTCCGTGAAGCCTAGAATCCGACGGCAAGGGTGGGGAGGGGCGTCCAGAATCGCGTGGCGGCGGCTGGTGCTGGGGTTTGGGTAGCCAGATTGGCCGGCGGGAACACCTGACAGTGTGGCTTGGGTGGCGAAGCAGTGGTGGTGGCGGCATAGGGCGGTCGCAATCAGGTGTAGCCACGGCGTGCAAGGAGGCGTGCAAGGTGATCTCCTGGGTCGGCCCATTAAGCAGTTTCTGAGCAAAGCGAAGGGAGCATGAAAGCACCGTTTTTTTCTTTTGGTTGTTTTTCATTTCTTATTCCTATGTTCTTTTTATTTCTTAGTTTTTTAAATAATGTTCAAAATATTCAAAAATATTTTAATATTTGAAAATTGTTCATATTTTCAAATTTTGTTCATGCGTTTCATTTTGTTTTGAAATTTCACAACTTTAATTGAATGTTCAGAGATTTCAAAAAATATTCACATTTTTCAAAAAATGTTTCGAATTTCAAACAGTTTAAATTTTTTGAAAGTTGTTTGTTTTTAATCCTCAGAATTTTTTCAACTAACAAACATTTTCTAAATTTGCATTTTTTTGAATCCGTGAACGTTTTTGGATTCGGAAACATTTTTTCAAATCCATGAATAATTTTTTGAATTCGTGAACTGTTTCCAAATTCAAGAACAAGTTTTGAATTCAGGAGCATTTTTGAGAATTCACGAACTTTTTTTAATTTGCAATCATGTTTTCATATCCGCCAACAATTTTTGAATTCATGATTTTTTGTATCATTTTTAGAATTGTAAAGATTTTTAGAATTCATGAACATTTTTTTGGATAAGTGAGCATTTTTTAAAATTTCTGAGCATTTTTTGAATTAGAACCAACCTAGGTAGAAAAAACAAGCTAGGAAAAGCCGAGTGTGGAAAAAATAAGGCACGCTCCTCGGCCGGTCCACTAACCGGAGGCTGTGAGTGCGATGCCATAGGAGCACGCGGACGAGACAGGGGAGAGAACGGGTCCAGTGTTACTACTAGCACTAGCTTTAGCCTAAAAAAAACTAGCGCTAGCTCGATCGATTGATATGCTCGTAATTCGGCCGTGCGGCTGTGCAGCGCATGAGCGACACCGTTGGACAGTTGACGACAATGTCTCAAAAAAAAAGGTTGACGACACCCAACGCGAGGATAGGCCAGCCGTCTTGAGGCAAAAAAACTCGGCGACTGTTAGGCGCCGGCGCGCCGGCTGAAATTTCGACCGGTTTGCCCCTAGCCGCTCGATTCAGTCACACGCGACCGTTTGATTGGATTCTCTCGTGTTCGTCTTCTTCGTTTCGCCTTGTCTTGTACGACGCTGCACTCGTCATCCACCCCGCGCCGCCTTGCTCGTCCTCGGCCCCGTCCTCGCCAGCCACCCGGCGTTGTCGCTGCCGGCCGCCATCACAGCCAGGGCCGGCCCTAAGGGGGGGCGGCCGCCCCAGGCCCCCCAAATCCTGGGGCCTCTCCCCAGGTGTATTAGGTAGGCTCTGGCCCGATGTATTTTGACTGATAAGGAAAATTCGATGGGTCGGAGGGCTGGGCCTTAGGGAGAACTGCACGCAAGAAGACCCTTGTACGCACGCAGCGAGGCACGGAGCCAGCCAGCGATCGGCTTGTCCCTGCGTTTATAGATGTTCACGTAAAAAAAGGAACTGACTGATCCCTTCTATCACGCATGCATCCACGCATCAATTCCCACCGGCCGTCGACTCGTCGCCTCTTTGCGACTAAGCGCTTGACGCTCCTTTCCCCTTTCTCCTAAATCGTAATTTCGCTGATTCCTTTATACTCCCTCCATTCCATAATGTAGTGCTTCCTCTATCCCCGTGTTTCAATTTTGACCGTAAATTTAACTATCAAAACCGATTGCGGCGGGAGCAAAAATTATATCAGTGAATTCGTATTCGAAAGAATTTTTCAGTTATATAATTTTTTTTCTCCCATCGTAGTTGGTCTCGTTGGTTAAATTTATGGTCAAAGTTGAACCTCGAAAAGCGCGGGCGCACTATATTTTGAAATGGAGGAAGTATAATTTAGATCGTCCGCCGATTACAATTCGCTGCTTCGCTCTTTGTTCAGTCCATCGGCGATTCGACCATCCAAGGTATAGCATATGTTCATATTGGGGTTTCTGGATGCATAGCTTGCACAGCGGCACCGCTGACCAATTGATGCATTTATTTATTTGTTTATTTTTAGCACTGTGTCTTATCATGTGATCTGGAAGAAGTAAACATCGACACCAACATTCACGGTAACAATGTAATACTTTTTCAAGGGGGAGATATTCATACTTTTTCAAGAGTAATACTAAATTACTAATGCTTCTAGTACTTAGATATATAAACGCGGATGATGAGTTGGCCATAGTTGTCATAGTGGAAGAGCAACCAATTGGAATTCAGAATATGATAAGGAAGAAGTAAACATCGACACCAACATCCACGATAACAATGTAAGTGGCATTGAGAATGTAGGAAATTCATCGGACGTTATCCTAATATATCCATTGCTTATTGCATGTTATTTACTGTGCCTTGGACTGTCACGTCGGTCGAAAGAACCTTTTCCAAGTTGAAATTTGTGAACAGCTATTTGAGGTTAGCAACGACTCAAGAGAGGTAAATGGTTTAGCAACATTATGCATTGAGAAAAAATATTGGATGATATTGATATCAACCCCATCATAAGTTACTCCGCCTCAAGGAATGTTAGAAGAATTCTATAAGGTAATATGTATAAGTTACTTGCTATGCACACTGGTTTTGGATGTATTTAACTGGTATTGAAAATCGTTTATTTGTTATTTATATTCATAGCTATTGTTATGATGTGTATATTAAGGGCCCCGAGTTTTAGTCTCGCCCCGGGCCCCCAAATTTTCAGGACCGGCCCTGATCACAGCCGCATCTCCTCCTCACCCGCCATGGTCACCATGGGCACCGAGTTCCCAACTCGCCTCGCTGCAATCTCCATTAGCCGGTTGAAGCTTTCCCAGTCGCCGGTTGAAGCTTTCCCAGTCGCCGGTTGAAGCTTTCTAGGCCGCGGTTGTAGCTTTTTTGTGTTCGGTGCCCCGACCACCAGCTTCTCCGTATTTTCGGTTGAAGTTTTCCCGTCGGCGTAGCTTTATAGGCTGCCGGTTGAAGCTTATGTTGCGGAAGTGCCCCGACAACCAGCTTCGTTGTTCTTTGAAACTTTTTATGTTGCCGGTTGAAGCTACCTAGGCCATAGGTTGTAGCATTTTTCGATGCCGGTTGCAGCTTCTCTCATTCGCTGGGCGCAGCCCCCGCCTAGCTGGTTCCAGCAAAACTAACAGCCGGTTGTAACATTTTCCACCGCTGGTTCCAGCTTCGCCGCAGGCTGGTTGTAGCTTTTCTTGCATACAGGGCGCAGCTTCCCTCGCAGGACAACTCCGGCGAGCGCCCTCTCCCTATGGTTCCAGCATGATCACTCGTCGGTTCCAGTGATTCGGACCGTCGGTTGCAGCAAAAACCATCTCTGGTGATGCATGGGTGCCGCCGGGGTACGCAGCAAACATGGTCCCATTATGGCGGCTGGAGCTTGCAGCACGGCCATGGCGTCGCCGTGACGAGGTGGACAACGACGGTCGAAGCCACACAACCATGGCTTCCATGGCAGCGGGGTTGGGCGCCATAGCCGCAGGACGGATGTGAAAGGGGCTAGCCGGCCACGGTGGAGGGCGAGGTTGAGCACCGAGCAGGCCGTAAAGCTGTTGTAGCTAGCACATGGATAGTGGCGAAGAAGAGAAAAAGAAGAGGCAGCAAATTAAGGAAGAAGACACCTACGAAGCGATAAAGTGGGCATGCAGCGAGAACAAGCGGTGCGACCGGCCGAACGCTCGGTCGATGGACCGTATGTAAACGTTTTCCAAAAAACTCTCTCTATCGCCGCATGGTGGCAGGCCGCCGTGCATCCGCGGGGCAAGGGGAGCGAAGCGACCGATGAATACGATGGCAGCTTCTGTGTACGCGGCTCCGACGTATGGGGGGTGCTCGATGCGTTTGTATGCTGTTTGTGGTGCAGACTTGCAGTAGTTTCTCACTTCTCGGTGACGGGGAGAAAATACAACACAGCCTGGACTGGGCTATACGATGGACCTGCAAAATGATTACGATGGGCTAGGGCACCAGACCTTCAAAACGTTGTTGGTCTACCTCCGATCGGAAATCCAATTTGGCACGGGAGCACGTGCTCCTGCGCGCGAAAATAGTTTTTGAAATGTCAAAAAAAATTATTTTTTTATGTATTCACATTGTTGAGGAAATCGTTAACTGGTAGCTGCTCGGTCGGCTGGTAAGTAGAGGATTAATAGGCTAATCGGTAAGTTAATCGGCCATTTAATCAAATAATCGGACGATTTATCGAGTTATCAGCTACTCGGGAACCCTATGAGTAGGGATTAATCGGCAAGTTAACTGGTTAATCAGATGAATTCTTGAACAGGGTGTATTCATAGTCACATCCAAATGTTAGCTGCAAAGTTTTAGTAAAAAGGTTAAACATTTTTTACCTGTGCAAAAACAACAAATTAAACACCAAAGGTTACCTAAAAATGTCACCTTAAATTTGTTTTTTTTCACCGACAAAACACTACTGCTCTGTTTCCCATGAAAATTGTCAAGCATGCTTGCGACACTAACGCAAACATCCACAAACAAAATCAGAATTTTTAAAAATATTTTACCCATTCCTTTTAGGTACTGTTCATCTAGGAACAAATGCTCCCTAAAGCCAAAACGCCTCCCGTACCTCAGATGGCTTAATATGTTGAATTTGAACACAGTGTCTTCCCACAAATGTTATATCTCACTAAAATCACTAATAAACTTGGGTACCCCATGCAAAGGTCACTCCCACCTTTCAGGTTGCGACAAGTGGGAGCTTTCCCTTTTTTTCGTAAATTCGTTTATTCAAAATGTTTTCTCTTAAACCGTGCGTCCAAATTCCATGTTTTCATCATTAGATTTCTCACGTCGAGATTTTCGAAACTAGATCTCATGTAGGTTTTGACAAAAAAAAATACACAAAAAATCAGAAAGAACTTAGCCGAAAGCATGCTTTTTTCACTTATTTTCCATTTCAGTTGTACCTCTCGCGGAAGAAAAGAAACATGTTTTTCCCTTTTCATAAGGCACATGTGACTTTCGCGAAAGCAAACCTGCGTCTCCACAAGATGCAAATCTGTGATTCTCACGGAAGAAAATAAACGTATTTCTTTCTCTTTACGAGAGGCATATCCATGCCTCTGACATAAGCTAACATGTGCTTCCAAAAGAAGCAAATATGTATCTCTTATAGAAGAAGAAAAAGTGTTTTTCCCCTTTTCCAAGAGGCACAACTGTGCCTCTCACTGAAGCAAACCTGTGCCTCCAGGATAAGCAAATATGTGTTTCTCGTAGGATAAAAAAAACTGTTTTCTTGCATGATTTTTTTAATTTTTTTGTCCAAAACCAAGAGAAAATCGATCAAACAATGTAAAGCTGATGTTTTTTCTTCCAAAAAACCCAATCTAAAACTAGAAAATGCTTACAGAAAAATAAAAATAAAATAAAATCTCAACGGAGCATCCATCACGCAACACGTGGCGGCGGCTAAGAGCAAACCAAGTGACGCGCTTTCAACCCACCAAAAGTGGCCCTTGAGAAGCTCACACAAGGGGTATCCCTCAGTTAGTTGCTCCTCTCTTACAATGAGTATAGCATTCCTCTCGCCTGAAGCACACGGATATCGGGCTGGCCCATTAGATTAGATCGCTTGCTTGCTTCGCTAGCTTCAGCTCCCTCGCTCGGTGACGTATTGCCGTCCTGGTTCGTCTAATTTTTCTTTCATTTTTTCATATTTTGTTTCTTTACTGGTTTCTTCAGTTTTTTGTTTTTATTGGTTTTCTTGGTTTCTTTGATAGTTTTTACTGATTTTATTTTTTTTCTTTTCTTTGTTTCTTTTCCGGTTTTCACTGATTTTTTATCGGTTGTGCTATTTCTCAGTCGACTGAGAAATAATTATGTCTCAGTCGACGAGATTAGCTGTACGATTATATTGATCTCTGTTTTATCGCTAAAGTATTCCTCTCGTTCAAAGTGTAATGGGCTTTGTCCCAGCGGGTAAATCTGCAGGGCGCCGCTACGGGGATGTGGCCTTGCTTGGTTTGTGGCTTGCGGTCCTTTTCATTTTTTTGTTTTTTATTTTCTCATAGATATCCCATGAAAATATTTTTTGATTTTCCTTTTTTGTTGGGCTTGTGTGTACAGTACATACACCTGTACCTTTTCCCTTCTTTTTCCCCTTTCTATTTTAGGTTATTTATTTGTCATTTTCTTTTTATTATGATATTTTTACTTGGTTTTTTATTTCTTATTTTTGGATTTGTTGAGCATCTATAATTTTATATAACAGACATTTTGACAAATTTTATATAACAGACATTTCGTCATTTTCTTCACTTGCTGATTTCTTTTTCGTATGGATTTTTTTGTTTGTGTGCTGCCTATTCTTTTCATCATAGCTACTTTGTTTCATTCATCGATGCTGCTAAATCTCGGTCGACTGAAACTTTGCGAAGTCTCAGTTGATGCGTCAACCGTCGGCTCATTACTTTGCTTCAAGATTCGTGCCGTAGTGGGTTTATTTCTTTAGGCTTTGTTAATACACGTGTCCAGCCCGGTTCTCTTTTTTTGGTGTGTTTTGGTTGTTTGGGCTCCTTTTTTCGCGAGGTATGGGTTTTGAACGATGGGATGAGGAGGTGTGGATGCCTTTTTCCATGCCTCTCCTATGACTTGTTCTTATTTATTTTTCATTTCACTTTTTGCTTTTGTTGTGGTGCAGCGGACGCTAGTTGTGAACTTGACTTTTTTTTCTCTTGTCCTACTTTGTCATGTTTCTCTTTTTTGTTTTCCCACTTCTTCTTTTCTAAAGGATTTTTGTAAATACATGAATGATTTTAAAATTATATAAACATTTTTCATATAAATAATTGTTCTTCTAAAATTACAAGTTTTATAATGAATAGAAAACCTTTTAATGTAACACGTATATTTTTTTATTTCTCTTTGCGTGTAATTGTAGTTGTACACTCGTTGGTGTTCGTCGTCCGTCTAAAACTCTTTTTTTTTAAAACTTATTCAATATAACTAGTTTTGTAATATAGTTGCACATATCTAGTTTTTATCTTTTTCCTGTATTGGTTTTTTCATTTTTGCTATGCACACATGTACCATCTGCATGCAATCCACATGCGACTCTCATGTGTAAGATATATCTCATTTTCCAATTTTTTAATTTTATACGACGACTATAAGTGTGGGCTCCTCGCAAAAAAAGAGACTCCAAGTGTGGGCTCCCTACAAAAGAAAAATGACTGCAAGTGTGGGCAATTGCATTTCTGTCATTAGGCACGCAACTGCAAGTGTCACTAACTACCGCAACTTCATGTCTTCAACATAATTGCAACTGGGTGGTGTTTTGTCACGGGGAGGAAGCGGTTGCATGTTTGCCACCAACACGCAACTGCAGTGTTGACCCTGGCTGTAATTGCATGTCTTCAACGTGATTGTAATTTTGTGGTCTTTGTCGAGGGAGGGGCAGTTGCATATCTGCCACCAACATGCAACTGCAAGTGTCGCCTCCCACTACAATTGCATATCTTCAACACGACTTCAACTTAGTGATGTTTGTCTAGGAGGGCCATAGTTGCATGTCTGCCACCAACACGCAACTGCAACTTTCGCCCCCTACTGCAACTACATGTGTTTTACGTGACTGCAACTGCATGTCTACGGTGCAACTACAACTTGGTAGTGTTTGTCAGGGGAGGGGTAGTTCCATGTCTGCCACCAATACACAACTTCAAGTGTCGCCCTGACTGCAATTACATGTCTTCAATGGTACTGCAACTCTGTAGAGTTTTGTCGGGAGGAACAGTTTCATGTCTGTCACTAGGCATGCAACTGTAAGTGTCGTTTCCAATTGCAACTGCATGTCTTCAATTCGAATACAACTATGTGATGTTTTTGTCAGGTAAGGGGGCAGTGCATGCTTGCTACTAGGCATTCAGCTGCAAGTGCCACCCCAACTGCAACTGCATGTCTTCAATGCGACTATAACTCCGTGGTATTTTTGTTGGGACGGCTAGTTGCAAGTCTGTCACTAGACCTGCAACTGCATTTATCGTCCCTAGCTGCAATTGCATGTCTTCAAGTCAATTACAACTATGTGGTGCTTTCTTAGGAAGGGGCAATTGCATGTGTAATACTAGGCTCTTGCAACTTCAAGCGTCTTCCTCGACTGTAGTTGCATGTCTCCAAACACGATGCAACTGGGCTTTGTTTTGTTGGTGGGGCGACGGGAGAGGCAGGGGCAGTTTCATGTGTACGATAGGCATGCATCTGCAAGTGTCGCCCTCGACTGCAACTGCATGTCGTACAACATAGTTGTAACTAGACTTTTGTTTTGTCGAAGGCATCAGGAGAGTGGGTACAACTTCATGTGTACATTATGCTTGTAACTGCACGCATGGCCCCTGACTACGACTGCATGTCTTCCAGTATGACACAACTAGACTTTGTTTTGTTGGAGGGGTGGCGGGAGAACCCGGGGCAATTGCATGTGTACACTAGGCATGCAACTGCAAGTATCGCCCCTCACTGCAATTGCATGTCTATGAACTAAACTTTATTTTGTCGAAAGGGTGGCGTGGGGAGGGGGCGTTTATATGTGTACACTAGGCATGCAACTGTAAGTATTGCCCTGACTGTAACTGAACTTTATTTTTTCGGAGGGGCGACCGGAGATGCTGAGCAGTTGTGTGTTTATATACTAAGCATGCAACTGCAAGTGCCCCCCCCCCCCCGGAGTGCAACTGCATGTCTTCCAACATGGTTGCAACTGGTCTTTTTTTGGTTAGGGTCAACAAAAAAATATTTTAAGAGTTTTTCCTCATGAAGACCTTCATTTCTTTTTTGAAAAATGAAAATGTTTAGTTCCCAGTTTTTGGTATTTCATTTTTTTCATTTGGTTATTTAAATTAAATTAAGAGTTCAAGTTTCCTCTCATGCAAACCAAGTTAGCCATGAATTAAGGAGTCATGGCCGAGTGCAATATAGAGTTTTTTCTTTAAACATTTTAAATAAATTAAATAGTGACCTAAAATGTTTTATATTTTTATAAGGGGGTACCTTTTTTGCTTATATTTTAAGCTTTCTTTTTGCATTTTTCTTTTTTACTTTTTGTTTTTCATTTTTCTCAAGTCGCTGGAATGTGGCCCCAACCCTCAACGTCTTCTAGCGTTCTCCTAGAAATATCCAACCGTCATTGTTTGAATTCAGATATAGGGAGGGAGAGAGAGAGAGAGAGAAGGTCGAACACGGGTGACCGTACCACGAAGGTGTCTATGACGTAGGTCATCGACATCGATATCCACGGCCACGCAGGCGTGACTTCAGGCTGCTCGCACCCTGCGCTGCGAGCAGCATAAGCTACCTACCCATCCATGTATATCAATCCCCGTCGTCGTGTTTGCGCTCCGAAATCCAACACCACTACGAGTCAATTTTTTTCTCCACCTATTTGTCTCAAAATTACCATTCACAGAGAGGTCCCAGTGCAAGAGACTAGCCCAAATTTCAGATTAGCGACCGAGGGGCCAACGATTATTTTTGTTCTGCCCATGTTTTTTTTTTGCTCGAGCAGAGCCCAATTTCCGGTTGCTCCGAAATGGAGGATTCCCCATTTTCTTGGCCAATTTTCCATGTTTCTAATCAAAGATGAAGTGGCCTTTTTTTTTAAGTAGCTTGTGTTCCATAATTTTTTTGAAGTAGCCGCCTTGTTCCCGAGCACCGCAACTCTGTTTTTGTTTAACTAAAGAACTGAGCGAATTGATTTTGTAAGAGGAGCTTACGGAGCACATTCTCCTCAATTGACTGAAGTGTTTCTGGGGTATGTCGACAGCACGCACGTGCAGAGTGTGTGAGCTAGACATGTCCGTGGGATTTCACTAACTGAACCCAACTCTAACCAAAGTGACACACACAGAGCAAGCTGACTTGTGCATGCAACAAATTGAATGAGAATCCTTTTGACAAAAATAAGAAGAAACGAAGAAGAAGCAAGGGAACGAAATGATTTTCTTGTCGTTTACCTTCAGATGGGCTTTTTCGTTATCTTTGTTCTGGGGTGTAGTTTTTATTTTCTCTTGACAAAATAGACGAACAAGCAAACAGTGTAAACAAGAAAATGAACAGACAAACGAAAAAAAAAGCCCAGAACTCAAGCCCATAACAGGGGAATTAGAACCTACTAAGGAGGGAGACAAAACGGGCCAAATCTGCTATAGGTGACGTCAGTCGACTTAGACTTCACAAAGTCTCAGTCGACTGAGTCCTAGACACACCCACTTTTTATTTGTTGACTTTCTTTCTTTGTTTTTCCTTATTGTTCTGTTTCTATTCTTGGTTTTCTTCATTTTTCTTTGTTTCCTTCCCAACTTCATTCTTTTGCTTTGTTATTTTTTTATTTTTACTTTATTTTTTATTTTAATTGGTTTTCTTATCTTTCCTGTGCTTTTTGTCAATTTTCATCGGCTTCTTTTTTGTTCACCACATGTTTTTTTTTTGTACAGATTCAACATTTTCTGTATACAACTGGAACATTTTTCATATACTTTTTACATTTTCTCAATACATGGTTACATTTTCTTTGTTTCTTTCAGGGTTTTCCTCGATTTTCCTTTTCATACTCATTCCCTTTTTCCTTTGTTTTTTTCTTTCTTGATATTAAAAGGTTTCTTTTGTTTTTCTTTGTTTCTTTATCGATATTCATTGTTCTCCACTCTTTTGCACTGGTTTCTTTGGTTTTGTTTTTCATGTTATTTTTTTATTTGGTTTTCTTTATTTCTTCATTTTCATTGGGGTTTTTTCTTTGTTTCTTTTGTTTTTCATTCTACATATTTTGTATACATCAAGAACATTTCTCTAATACATGTTTAACATATTTTGAATACACAGTCATTTTTTTCTATATATTTTTTTTATCATTTTTCAAATGCTTGATTGACATTTTTTAAATAGAAGATTAACATGTTTTTAATACATGGTCGACATTTTTTATATACAACTGAAACATTTACCTTGTATATGTTTTACATTTTCAAATATATAATTAACTGTTTCCAAAACACATGTTTTTGAACATTGTTCCTCGAATATTAGTTAAACAGTTTTTTCAAATAAGTGTTGAAACATTTTTAAAAATCTATCAACATTTTTGAACATTGCACAATCATTTTTTCAAACTTAAGTAATTTTCTTAAAATGTGTGTAATTTAGAATTTTTTAAAATATAAAAAGGTAAAAAAATAGAAAAAAAAGTAGAAAAAAACTAATCAAGTGAAGGAAGGAAAAACGATCAAGCGAACAGTTCCACTGAGCCGGCCAATTAGCACGTCATTTCTGGCAAGCGGAAGGTTTGTCTTGCTAGAAGCGAGACATAGCCGCACCTGTGTCTTCCCCGCCGAAAAGAAAAAGGCTCATGTAGAAGTCCAGTAGCCTGAATTGGGTTATGCATGATACCATGCTTTTGACTAATCATAGCTTTTTTTGGCGAAAGAATGGTAATCAAATACAAAGATTTGGAGGACGTGTCAATCATTTACCACACTAAACCAAATTTTAAAAACGAACTATGCAAAATTTACGAAATAATAACTCACATATATCTGCATTTTTTCAGAAGATACATAACCGTATAAACACCAAAATTTATACATGTATAATTGGCAAAACAAACAGTAACATAAAGGTAGCTACAACAATAGGCAATTTATTTAATTTTATGATGGAACTGATTTTTTGCTGTGGAATACAAAATAAACAAATGAAAGCACTAGCGTGATTACTTAACGACCAGACTGCAGACCGTTAACAACTTTCTTCTCGATGCTGAAATATTCAACACTAGTTATTGTCGAGCTGGCCATCGATGAGAACTCCCCAAGTAGGCATTCTGTCTCTTCAGGGTTCCGCTGCACCCATGAATGTTGCATCACCTTCCTCAGACTATCAAGTTTCTCCGCAACTTCCTTCATCGATGGCCTATTGTCACCACACATCTCTAAGCATCGCACCGCTAGCTCCGCGATCTCTTCAATAATCTCTGTGTTATCCCCATCCTTGATCTCAACATCCAAGATCTGGTCGAGCTTATTCTCCTTCATGGCATACATAAACATCATCGACAGGCTCTTCTCGTGGGCAGGGACATCCGGATTGAAATTAAATGGCAACTTGGCCGTGAGTAGCTCCAACAAAACAACCCCAAAGCTATACACGTCGCTTTTGTCCGTCAGCAGGTTGGTTTGCATGTACTCTGGGTCGAGGTACCCGCATGTACCATGTACAAGTGTGATGAATTGTGACTTATCAGTTGGTGCCAGGATGGAGGCGCCAAAGTCAGACACTTTAGCTTGGTTGTCCGTGTCAAGAAGAATGTTGGAGGACTTGACATCCCCGTGGAGGATCGGCGTCGAAGTCGATGAGTGAAGGTAGGCGAGCGCGTCCGCGGACTCGTGGGCGATTACCAAGCGAGTAGACAAGGGGATACACATGCCATGGTTACCGTGTATGAGCTGGAAGAGGGTGCCGTTTGGGACGAACTCGTATACCAGCATAGGGACTTCCACTTCGAGGCAACACCCGAGGAGCTTCACAATGTTTCTATGGTTGACCTGGGACAGGATTAACATCTCTTTTCCGAATTCTTTCTTCTGTTGCTCATCAACCGTCTTGCATCTCTTGACAGCTATTTCCACGTCGCCCTTAAGAAGCCCCTTGTACACTGTCCCATAGCCCCCTTGACCTAGTACTTGTTGTTCGCTGAACTTGTTTGTGGCTTGCTGCAGTTCTTCTTCCGTGAAGATCTTGAATGTAATACCTTGCTTTGACCTCATCTCATCAAATAATATCAGACCACCGTGCTGCCGAAAGTAGTCCCGCTTCATCTTGTGTAGCTTTCTTCTCTCTTGGAGCATGCATGCACATGCTATAGCAATCACAAAGACGACTAGTCCAACAGTTGCACCTGCATTATCCATCCACGTAGAGCTATAATGCATCTGTTCAATTTATGTAATTTCTTTGGGCAGTGACAACTTAAAGTACTTTGTTTGAGGAGAAAGAAAAGTACTGGTAGATGAGTTTGGTAGGCTAAGATAAAGTTTGCTAAACACTGGTTGTTGTTGAACAACACACTACCGGTGGACTATCATGGTATAAAGTTCGTAGGTGCCCTACAGATGTCCAATTAATCGTTCATATGCAACATGTGTATATTGTGCTCACAAAGAGGAGAACTCACCTACAACAGGCATCGCCGAAAAACGGGATTGACAAGTGCCATCCGTCCAATCTTTCCCTCCATGACATGAGCAGGTGTAATGCCCTGACATGTTCTCGCAGATTCCAGAGCCGCAGATATTAGCATTTTCAAGGCACTCGTCAATATCTGGAACAAAACAATTCAGTTCATGTTGCCAAGCGGCTCGTACAGGTGACTCGTAAATCAATTAAGGTACACGAGAATTCATGTCAAATGCATACAAGGCAGCAAAAGGGAAGTCACCTTGACATCCGTTCGTGATATATGGGTTGCCTTTGTACCCATTGGAGCAATTGCAGCGGTAACCTTGCTTCATGGTGGTGGAATCCACACACATACTGTTGCTGCTAACACATGCATATGAAGTCGTGTTCTTCTTAGCTTGCTCGCAATTCGACGCTTCTATTCGCCAGTTCAGCACAACAGGAACTCCACCTTTGTACGTCTCTTCCAACAGTTTGGATTTGACATAGGTGGTTTTGAAACTGAAGGCCGCCTTGTCCACCAGTAACACGTAGCTGCAAGGACTGTCTGTCCATGTTTCTGAGGTGTTGTTGTTGAAATAGCCATAATAATCCGGTACGTTTTTTGGGACATCGACTTGACAACAGCCGGCACCATCACATGTGTCATTCTGAGGGGAATAGTATGGAGTGCACTCGGACGAGCAACCTGTTACATACTGGACGAAGAAAGTGTATATGAGATGTCTTGAACCAAACTTACACTACTTTTTTTTTTCAGGAAAGGAATGCTGATTTCTAATAGAGTACTCCCTCCGTCTCAAAATTCTTGTCTTAGATTTATCTCAATACGGATGTATCAAGTCACGTTTTAGTATTAGGTACATCCGTATTTAGACAAAACTAAGACAAGAATTTTGGGACAGAGGAAATACAATATACCCACGATCCAAGAAGTATCCGAGGTGTGTCAAGTAGCTTCTAAAAGTTTAAAAACGTTATATATGTGTGTAAGTCGTCCACAGCGGGTCGATCCTATCCGCGGCACTAGTCCACGTATCCTGTTGACTCACGCCACATAGGCAATATTTTGCCAAGACCCTCGTGGTAGACTTTTCCTTCTCACTTGTGGCTTGTCTTCTTTTCTCCTCGTCATGTGTGTTGAGGTTCGTCACCATGCATGCGGCATACTCCCTCCGTTTCTAAATATAAGTCTTTGGAGTCAGTGGCGGAGGCAGGGGGTGCTGGCAGGGGCCAATGCCCCCCTATGTGCTCATAAATACACCTATATGTACTTCTAATTTTTCATTTGTCAGACAAAATTAGATAGGTTTAGATGTTTTGGCCCCCTCTAATATTATATGACATGTTTTGGCCCCCTCTATATTCAGTTTCTGGCTCCGCCACTGTTTAGAGTGATTCCACTCTAGACCACATACGAAGCAAAATGAATGAATCTATACTTAAAATGCAACTATATACATCCGTATATTGTTTATAGTGAAATCTCTACAAAGACTTATATTTAGAAACGGAGGGAGTACACTGTTTGTTAGGACCACGACATCATGCTCGGTTTCATGGAGTAAGTGCTACGCGGCGGAGTGCTTGCAAAATTTCACGTCGAACAACAACAGCCCGCGGCACGCCGTGGTGTCTGAGGGCGCTCTACCTAGCCTGCTCCTACGTTGATGGCTCGTTGCCGCGGGCGCGCTCCGCGACCTCGTGTCCACCGTCACACCAAACAGTCTCATGTCGCTCAACGTGCTCCTGTGGCTGGTGCACGTGCTCCAGGGTGGCTGTGTTGGCGCGCAACGACCATCTACAGGACCTCTAGCTCCCTGGAGCTGAAGCGCCAGGTGGGCAACCATAGGTGCATGCCAGTGATGGTGTGGCGGCCAAGTCGAACGACGCAAGAGGGGTCGACCCCAGGCGACGGACCTGCTTCTCGGTGCCCTCTCTCTACTCACTCCTTTAGCGGTTGCTGGTCGAGGAGCAGGAGGCAGCACGCGGGTGAAGAAGAAAAGGACCACAAGTGAGAAAGAGAAGCCAACTTGGGGGTTCTGATAAAATATTGCATATGTGACGTGAGTCAATGGGCCAAATGGGCTGGTCAGACGTAGATAGGACCCATGATGAACGACTTACAAACATAAAGGATCTACATTTGCGTTTTCAAACTTTTGGGACCTACTTGACTCGTTGAAAAATTTTTAGGACCACTAGTGTATTTTACTCTTTCTAATAATTCTATAATGTGCAGAGCAAGTGTTGCATGTTAATTCATAATATTTAAAGTAAAGTGTCCTTCAAAACCAAAATACGTCAAGATAAGCTTTTCTAATAACTAGATGATACCTTATGCATTGTTGCGGGAACTAGTTGCAAGTATTGTAGGGAACACGAATATTATGGTTAATAATATAATAATTAAAACTGAAAATATGTTTTATTTGATTTGATTTTACTATAGCTAAAAAATTACAGAATGAAAAAAAAATATCGTCTTATACCATGCATGGTTGCTTTTTCTTTAGTTGAGTTGCATGGTTGCTTGTTCTGGTGGTTCTTTTTCATACATACTTGCATAACATATTTGTACGTTAAGAAAAATATGCTAGCACACAGGACGGACACAATGAGGGAAAAACATTCGTTGTCAGTCTGGCCCAGCCGCCCGATCCATCCGACCTAGAAGTGCCTAGCCATTAGACCAGTTGACGCAAAATGCTCGTTTAGCACCATTGCACAGCACGCGGTGCACGCGTCGGAAGAACAATTTGCTTCATTTCTCCTCACCACAACATCGTCCACGGCGGGCGTCCCTCGCAGCACCAGTGACCTTCCCCGTGGCACAACAACACCGGTCGCGGCACGCCGGCACCAGCGACCATCCCCGTAGATAGCATCGTCGCATTACAAGTGACCTCCCACAACACTGTGTGACCTTTGCAGCGTCGACATCACATCATTGGCGATTGCTCCTACCGTCGCTAGCACCAGCGCCTCTATTGCATGCTGCAATGCAAGATCACTACTGTCGCATGTTGCAATTCAACATAGCTGCCACATATTGGAAATCAACATCGTTGTCGGTGCTGCGTCGACATTTGGTCCTGCGTCGACATTTGGTCCGGTCGTTGCTCATAACATCTCCACTACCGCATGTTGCAATGCAACATCGTCAGTGTTGCACCAACGTAGGGTTGTCTCCATTGTAATGTTGCAATATAACATCATTACCATTGCATGACGATGTCCCTACGGCGGAGCCCCAAAGGGGGCGACGCCCATCGCTATTGATGTTGCATCGACAATCGTTCTTGATGTGGCTCGCAGCATCACCGCTGCTGCATGTTGTAAATGCAACACCAATGTTGCTACATGCAGATGTTCTAGAAGCAGCGTGGTGATGTTGCTGCATCATAGGCTGCATTAGCCACAACGAGGAATGGCATCCCAGCGAGGTTGTTCGGCATGAGGGCATCTCTAGCCGATCCTCTAAAAAATAGAGGAGTAAACCGTCGAGTAAACCTTAATAGAGTAAATTTACTTCACTAAGTTTTGGTTGCACCTAGCCGATCTTCTAAATTTAGCGGAGTGAAATTTTATTTGGCTCATACTTTTCGTCGAACACTTATTATGCGCCTGCTCGGCGAGCGGCGACGATGGTGACCACGCCAGCAACACACGAGAGCACATCTAACATGCCTGTGGGTCACATGCGTCGTCGCCCGCGTAACGGAAGCAGATACAGAGTCACCGGATAGCATGCGGTAGCCGGAGTAAGAGGTGATGACCTGGGGCGGAGCTCCTCGAGCACGCAACATACCTTGGTCATGGCACCTTCTCGCTCATCCCCAGCATCTTCTCACTCACCACCGACACGCGCAGCTCTAGGATCTCCACGCCTGGCGATGTCACTGCCGCCGCCATGGCGATGAACAAGTCGTTCCATGGATGAAACTGACAAGGCGCGCTTCACCTTCTTCCTCTGTGCCGAGTAGACCTGCTCCACGGAGAGGACGCCATCGTAGTCATCCTCAACGCCGGTGGCTCTGTACAAGGCGCCAACCGACATCTTTGACGGCCACAAGCTCATCTACTACGCCTCCGTCGTCGCCACCGGCGTTGTTGACTTGCTCGCTGCGATGACATGGATGTCTAGCGCCTCGCCCAGCAGCGACCACGCCCATGGTGTCCATTCACGCCGTTGCATTCTCTAAGCTACCAAGCACCTAACTTGATTGATCTACATGAACTAGCGGCGCTTGCGTATCTCGCCGGGAACTCCTATACATGAAGCTAGCTTGGGGCTTTGGTCGATTCAATCCATATTTGCGACGAGATCAACGGTGTGGAGGAGTAAAAATTTTACCCCTCTAATGGTTTAAATGTTCGGCTAGGTACAAGTTAGAGAAGTAAATCAGAAATTTTTCTTCTCTATAGCATTTTAGGGGATCGGTTTGAGACTGACAATTTATGAATAATGCTAGGCATACAAAGAGTTACGGGGGATTTACAGGCGAAAATCCTAGACACACGGACAATCACGGACGGATTACGGGAATATTCTCACTAATTAACCTCCACCCCCTGATTTTCATGGGGATGGGCCCCGTTTCACCCTTAATCTCCAATTAAACCATGCCAGCTAATCAGAGTCCGTTGATTCCGTAGTCATTGGCCCGTGCGTGTAGCATTGCTGATTTACAGGCTAGTGAGTTTTGATTCGAAATTAAGGAGGTAGAAGGGCCCACCCTCATGAAAATCAGGAAGAGCGGTTAGTTAGAAAGAAAAAATCCTAGTTAGCGTGTAACTCTTTGTATGTTTAGCATTATTGGACAACCTATCTAGGTTGATGCGCTCATTAATATCGGGGGAATTGGGTTGAAGGGTCGTCGAGCTCCATGCGATCGACGCAAAGGAGCTAGAGCGTGAAAATGGAGGCGGAAGCCCGCCAGATTGATGGCATCATGTCGGTGCTAGGGTTGCGCGCCTCGAGTACCTAGCAACTAGCATGAGGCGAGCCCCACAGGCCGGGGCCAAACAATGTGTTCTAGATGTCCATGGAGATTGAATGGTTGTCTCCAAACCAAAACTGAACAAAACAAGAGCACGGACTCGATACCCATGGAGAAGAATACTACTAGATGTGTACCAGTAGTTCTACTCGGCGGGTTAGAAAAGATCTCCATCAGCTCACACGATGATGCTTAGCATATCGTCCAATCTAGTGTCGCCGCTGGACTGGAGCAAATGGTACACGACACCGGAATTGATGGGGAGCGGCCTGGTGCGCGCAGTCACCGAGCCTCGGACCACAGACTGGATGTGTAGCTAGGACTTCTGTTCGACAAGCAACAAGTTGTACCAGATGAGGTGGACAATTATGTCAAGTGGCGGCCACGAGCCCACGATCACCACACCATGGCAAGCAATGCCCCGGGGACAAGGAGCAAGAGGGAAACACCTTCTCAATTGCGAGCTACAGGGGAGCGCAGATAGCAGCGTAGAGCATATCTCTAAGTCACGGTCACCTCGCGCACGGCTCTAACGGGACAGAGGGAGAATGGCTGGCATGGTAGCCCATAGCCAGCTGGGGGAAAGGGGATGGGTTTTCTGGTGAAGCCAAAGGGTATGGGCAGGCATGTTTTCTTCGATCTGGCGGCTGGAGTGGGGGTCGCGGGGGGCTTCCTTCGATCTGGCGGCGGTGCTCGGAGGCCGGCACATCGTTGCTTGGTTGGGCGCGCATGCAGGTGGTGGAGCAGGGTGGCGCAACGCACTGGTCGATCGCGGTGCGTCGCGGTAGTGTGAGCTGCCTGCTTGCGGCGCCATGCATCTCGTCATGGCGGGTTCGGGCCGGGCCAGCCCCAAGTTGGTTGGGTGTGAGGGAGGCGACTGGAGCAAGGCAGGGGGGCGTGGTGGAGCTGCGAGTCTGACTGGGTGTGGCAGCGGTGCGGTGGTGCACTTATGATGGAGGCGGTGCTGAATGGAGGCGACGGCATGAGCCCACAGTCAAGCGGGTGACGACGCTGAGATGGCTTGGCCAGATTGGAGTTCTAGCGAGCAGTGAGCGGCCGGTCACCCCTGTACGATGTGGCGAGCCGCGATGCCTCCTAGTGGTGCTGGTATGGGAGTTCTTTGTGGTGAGGCAGGTCTGGTCGTCACAAGGCCGTCCCTTGGAGTGGGCGACGGCTGTCGCGGGTGGTCCTTGCCATTGCTGGAGGAGTGGGGTGGCTGCGGTTCTCCGTCTAGATTGGGAGTTGGTGGTGTGGCCAAGCTTTCCCCCTTACCGTGCATGCGGCCGGTCGCCTGCCCTCGGCTTTGTGGCTACGTAGACAAGGTGATGCGGTGGGGCGGTGTGTGGATACTTGGACGGTATCGCCAAGTCCCTGTAGGTGCGGAGATGGGCGATACGTGGATGCAAATATTGCTTGGCTTTCGCCGGGCCGGTGGCGGTTGCATTTGTGGTTGTCTTTTCCCTTTTTGGAGGCGTCACTATGATCATCTATAGCTAGACATAGAAAATATGATTCCTTAAACGCCCATGGACGCGCCCGGTCAGTGACCGGGCGTGTCTGTTTTGAGCCCCTATTTATCCATCCGTGCAGCCACACTTCTCATTTTTCTTCTCTTATGTCCGGTCAGTTGTACGTGATTGGTGGAGATGAAGAGAGAGAAATAAAAGAATGAATAAAGAAAGAGAAAAGGTGGTCCGAAATGGGGTCGCGTCCTATGTGGCGGAATCCCCGGGCGCGCCTGGGCGCGTCCGCAAGCCCTCATATCGTCCACATATTTGAGATGGCTATGAGGGTTCGTGGACAACCCGGGCGTATAGGGATGATATGAGGGGTCCGTTGGGTCGTTTTCTTTCTCTCTTCTGTCCGGTCACTGGCCGGGCGCGTCCGCGGGCGTATAAGGGATGATTTGAGGCGTGCGGCTGTAGATGCTCTAAGGCATGTTCATCATTTCCCTTGCTCTTTTGGAGTTGGTGATTATCTCCGGGCGAAAGCCTCGATTCGGAGTTGGATCGGCACAATGACAGCGTCCTAGACGTCGTTCCTCCGTTGGCAGCTTGGTGTGTTTGGAGGCATGGATGCTTCCTTGTTGTTCTTTTCCGGTGCTCGCTGCGGTCCTTTTTGATCCTCGGCGGCGCTATGTTTGCCCATCACCGATGTGTCTAAGATGGTGCCTCCCTCGGATCAGATCGAGTCCTGCCATCCACTTGCCTCTTCCTCTTAGGCATTTAGAGTGGGTGGTGCGTCGACAAGAGAAGCTCCGCGGAAGTTTGGCCTTCGGAGGGTCTGGTGTCGGTCATGACATGGTCATGTGTTTCAACTTAGGATAGGTGCTTTTGTTTGTAGCTTGCTTTGCCGTGGTGGCCGTCTTTGGTCTTACTAGGGTGTGGAGTGTGTGCTACGCTAGTTGTTCGCATCAAGTGCTAGCTTTTTTGTAATTAACATTATGTCTTCTATAAAGCTATGATACATCTTGGCGTACTCTAGAAAAAAAAGTTAATAAAATCAAAAACTTGTTTTTGAAACAATTTCACCTGGATCAATTTTTTTTTTGTGACTGACCTGGATCAATTCGGTATAAAAAAAATCTGTGTATTGTTAGCATGTTATTTGCTTGGTTGTCAGTAATACTAGGCGATACCCCGCGCTTTGCCGGGGTATTCGAGATTTGATTTTTTTTGTATCGTATACAATATAGATTCTTCCTTAAAGAATTATGTGGTGTTTGGTTCTCTAGTTCTAAGACTTTTTCTAGTCCCTAGGATTTTTTGAAAAAGACTCTTAAGGAGGTGCTTTTAAGGATTTTTAGCAAAAAGTTCTAAAAAAGTCCCACCCTGTTTGGTTTGCTAGAGACTTTTTCTAGTCTCAACACAAAAAAGTCCCTGGAACCAAACAGAAAAAAAAGTTGAACATGTCATGAATGAAATTGGTGCCATTAAAGGTCCACTATGCATGTTGCATGATAGAGAGACTCTTATGTTCAAATCAGACAGACGTTAGCTGACCAAGCTACTAGCAAATTCAATGGCTAAAACAATTTGGAAGATGTGAAAGCGCGCATGTGCAGAAAAAAAAAGCAATTAATGACTTATTGTGGGGTTTGTAAGATATGTAGATTGAGTATGTATTGAACTAAAAATTGTTGTTCCGGGCAGGTTTTTACCGCCTGGAAGTTAATAGAATCAAAACCTAATATTCAAAACAATTTCACCTCGATCAATTCGAAAAGAAAAAAACAGTATAATAAAAGAAGCAGAAATACTTACACGAGAGCTGCTTGTATAAGCTGTAGCATTGCACCCGACGACGGTAATTATGTTATCGTCCGATATCCAGAAAGGTGTATCCGTGAAGTCCAGGTATCCATATTGGTAAGTCATATCACCAGTGGCTGTGTCATTGCACTGCGACGAGATCGTCTTGGCGTTCATCCAGGCCTTGCCGTCAGGCAAAGAGATATTAGTCACCTCGATCATATCACCCGACAATGGAGCACTTACAAAAGGCTTCTCGACACCAGCGATGGTCGTGCAGTTGATATTAAAGCCGCTGATATCTAACCCAGTGCCGCTGGTATCAAAACCGGGGTTGAACTTGAACGCGCACTCCTCGCCGATGCCGAACGGGAACGGAATGTCGACGTCGCCGCACTTCGTCCGGCAGCCGGGACGCTGGCCCGCCGGTACATCGGCCGTGGCCATCACCCAAATCGCCGAAAGGCAGATAAGAGCATGGCAAGAAAGAAGAACACGAGAATACCCCAGCTTTATCATTGCGGTGAACGGGTAGGCGTGGGTGTGTGCTGCTGAGCTCCGACCTGACGATAGTGCCACTGTGCGCTATAAATAGATGCTAGCTAATAGTTCTCGTGAATGGCCAACTGGAGGTTGACTACTACTTGACTTGTAGTTATTAGATTTAAATAATAGGGCACTCTCTCCATCCGGGTTTATTACACTCTCATATTTTGAGCCAAAATTTGTATATTTATACGTAATACTACATCTGTCCTAATTTACTAGCCTCCTCGTATTTTAGATTATATTTGATCATGATTTTAACTAATTACAAAAATAATATCATTTGAAATTACATTTGAATACAAATCTAACAGTTAATTTTTTATGACTTGCATTAATACTTTGCAAACGCGTAGTCGCCAGTGGCCGGATGCATCAAATCCGGCGGTGGCGGCAGCTGCAGATATCTCGATTTGCGCCGTGGATGGAGCGAGAGGGGCTCAAATCCAGGGGTTAAGGACCGTGGCGGAGCCTAGGGAACGTCCCCCATGGCGGGCAGTGGCAGGCGTGGCGAGGGCGGGGTGAGGGCGCCAGCATAGATGCGGCGTGAGAGTGGGATGGGGGAGGCCGCGGAGGGAAGGAAATTTTTTCTCCAAGCCCAAGCGATGGAGGATTATAAGAAGGTGGAGCACGACTAAGGATAATTTATTCTCCACTAACATCGATTGGGGATCGGCTATGCATTGATTAGAGCAGTAAAAGTGAAATTTTACTTATCTAACTGATTATAGGAGATCAGTTAGAGTTGTCCTTATGAGTATCTTAGTAATTCAGCCGCAGCTTAAAAAAAAAACTTCAAAAAATAGTAACTCAGCTGTCCGTCGCGATCCTGAAGTCGTGAAGACCTGATGCGTTGCTTCGGTCGTTACTTCTAAGATAAGATCCCTTGTCGCTTTTCTCCATGGAGAAGATTATTTCTGAGAAATTTCCAACCTACGAGAACAACCCGATGAAAAGGACCGCCCCGACATGCACGTCCAATCCAGTGAACTGGGGCGACCTTGACTCAACGCGTCCGTCCATGGTCGCAACGAAAATACATTTTTTTGTTAGAAAAATACAGAGAATATCTAACGACACTACGTGCGGCGGTGCTTCCGGCTCGCATGAGACAGCATCCCAGGTCTCTGCGAGTACTAAACACAGGTGTACTGTGTGGACAGGACGTGTCACGGAGAACCCATGGCAGTGCGAATCGGTCCATCCCGCCGGTATTCTCCCGGCGAGCTGCAATCACGGCGGACCAGACGAGTGGAAACCTCGTTCTCAGTCGTAGTAGTACAGCGAGAGCTTCTCAGAAGATGTACTCCCGCCGGTATTCATTTTTCTCCATTCTTTTGCACTTATTTTTTCTGTTTTGTTTTTCATGTTCCTTTTTTATTTGGTTTCCTTTGTTTCGTTTTTGGCTTTTTTGTTTCTTTTGGTTTTTATTCTGCATTTTTCATATATATCAAGAGCATTTCTCTAATACTCCACCCGTCCCAAAATAAATGTCTCAATTTTGTACTAGCTCTAGTACAAATTTGTAGTAAGCTCAAGACACTTATTTTGGGACGGAGGGAGTACATGTTTAACATTTTTCCAAATAAGTTTAACATTTCTTGAATACATGGTCAATTTTTTTCTATATACACTTTTAACATTTTTCAAATGGCTGATTAACATTTTTCAAATATAAGATTGACATTTTTTAATACATGGTCAATTTTTTTCTATAGACATTATCATTTTCAATTGCTTGAGTAAAAGATTTCAAATAAAAGATTAATATTTTTCTGATACATGGTCAACATTTTTTCTATACACATTTAACATTTTTGCATTGGTTTTCTTTGGGTTATATTTTAATTTTGGTTTTATTTGTTTTTCTCTTTTGGTTTTTACTGGTTCTCTTCGTATTCATGTGTTTTTTTGTCAATTTTCATCGGTTTCTTTTTTTGTTCAACACATGTTTTTCCCGTACACATTAAACATTTTTTGATACATCAGGAACATTTTCTATATAGAAATTTAACATTTTCCCTATTCATGGTTAAAATATTTGAAAACATATATATTTTTACGTCTATTCTTTTATTATATACGTTCTGATGTCTATTTTCTTCTCATACATCTTGTACATTTTTTGTATTCATATGAAACATTATTTTTATACATGTTCAACATTTTAAAAATGGCAACATATCCTATGCATCCGGCGTACTTCATGTATCCATGCATCCGTCCATCCTCAGCGCTCATACTGATTAACATTTTTAAATGTGTGTTTTGATGTTTACAATTTCTATATACATCAAGTACATTTTTTACATGTTTGACATTTTTTAAAAACAATGATTAATTTTTTTTAAATACATGCTTCGATGTCTGCTTTGTGCCATACACATTTGTACATTTTTCATATACAACTGAAACATTTACCTTGTATACGTTTTACATTTTCCATATATATGCTTAACTTTTTTCAAAACACATGTTTTTGAACAGTGTTGCTTTTTTCGCGAAAGACTGGTAATATAATACAAAGATTTAGACGACGTATCAAGCATTTACCACACCAAATCAAATTTGAAAAGCGAACTATGCAAAATTGACGAAATAATAACTCACATATATCTGCATTTTTTTTCAGAAGATACATAACCATATAAACACCCAAACTTGTAAATGTATAACTGGCAAAATGAACAGTGACATAAAGGTACCTATAACAATTGATTGTTTATTCTATTTTTGAGGCTACTGATTTCTTGCTTTCGAATACAAAATAAACAAAGCAAAGCGATGGTGTGATTACTTAACGACCTGACTGCTGACTATTAACAGCTTCCTTCTCGATGCTGAAATATTCAGTACTTGTTATTGTTGAGCTGACCATTGACGAGGGCTCCCCAAGTAGGCATTCCATCTCTTCAGGGTTCCGATGCACCCATGGATGTTGCATCACCTTCCTCAAACTATCAAGCTTCTCCGCAACTTCTTTCATCGATGGCCTATTGTCACCACACATCTCTAAGCAACGCATCGCTAGCTCTGCGATCTCTTCAAGAATCTCTGTGTTATCCCCATCCTTGATCTCAACATCCAAGATCTGGTCGAGCTTATTCTCCTTCATGGCATACATAAACATCATCGATAGGCTCTTCTCGTGGGCAGGGACATCCGGATTGAAATTAAATGGCAATTTGGCCGTGAGTAGCTCCAACAAAACAACCCCAAAGCTGTACACGTCGCTCTTGTCCGTTAGCAGGTTGGTTTGCATGTACTCCGGGTCGAGGTACCCACATGTTCCATGTACCAGTGTGATGAATTGAGACTTATCAATTGGTGCCAAGATGGAGGCACCAAAGTCAGAAACTTTAGCTTGGTAGTCCATGTCAAGAAGAATGTTGGAGGACTTGACATCACCGTGGAGGATCGGTGTCGAAGTTGATGAGTGAAGGTAGGCGAGAGCGTCGGCGGACTCGTGAGCGATCCCCAAGCGAGTAGCCAAGGAGATACGCATGCCATGGTCACCGTGTATGAGCTGGAAGAGGGTGCCGTTTGGGACAAACTCGTATACCAGCATAGGGACTTCCACTTCGAGGCAACACCCGAGGAGCTTCACAATGTTTCTATGGTTGACCTGGGACAAGATTAGCATCTCTTTACCGAATTCTTTCTTTTGTTGCTCATCGATAGTCTTGCATCTTTTCACTGCTACTTCCACATTGCCCTTAAGAAACCCTTTGTACACGGTCCCATAGCCCCCTTGACCCAGTACTTGTTGTTCGGCGAACCTGTTTGTGGCTTGCTGCAATTCTTCTTCCGAGAATATTTTGAATGTAATACCTTGCGTTGACCTCATCTCATCAAATAATATCAGACCACCGTGTCGACGGAAGTATTCGTTTTTCATGTTTTGTAGTTTTCTCTCTTGGATCAAGCAGACACATGATACAACAACCACAAAAACGACAAGTCCTACACTTGCACCTGCATCAGGTATTTGTTCATAACAAATTAGTTTCCATATGAGTAATGACCACTTAAAAGTGTTGGGTTGAAGAAAAAGGAAAAAAGAACAACTACGCCTACCAATGACACATGTACTATATCCTTTTGATTTTTGAACATAGACACAATCTCCAATGCAAAAGTTATTTTTTTGCGATCATCCAATGCAATATTTGATCATCAGTTTCTACAAAAATATATTCTATTAAAAATTCATACCCTTATAAACGTATATTTGATAATGCATCTAGCATGAAGTTTATGTTATCAATGTTTGTAGAAAGTGATGGTCAAACTTTTCAAGGTTTGATGTGCTGGTAAAAGAATGACCACATTTGCTACCAGGAGTAGAAATTTGGCCAAATAGGAATTGCTTAAATCCAGAAAATATATACTCATATATACCGGACTATCATGTTAGTACAAACTTCATATTGTTTTCATGCGCGTCCAATCAACTGTCTACATGAGATGTAACTTACCTACAACAGGCATCGCCGGAAAAAGGAAATGCTTTTGCACACAACCGTCATTCGTCATATAATCTCCTGGGTGGCATGAACAACTGTAATGCCCTAACGTGTTCTCGCAGATTCCAGAGCCACAGAGAGTAGCATTTTCAAGGCACTCATCAATATCTGAAAGAGAAAATTTGTTTTTAGTTCAAGTTGCCAAGGTGTGCGTACAGGTGACTCATGAATTAACAAGATACACGATAGTTCATGTCAAATGTACAAGGCAGCAAAAGGAAAGTCACCTTGGCATCCGTTGGTGATGTATGGGTTGCCTTTGTACCCATCGGAGCAATTGCAGCGGTAACCTGGCGCGTTGGTGGTGGAGTTCACGCACACACTGTTGCTGCTAACACAGGCGTAGGAACTGTTCTTCTTAGCTTGCTCGCAACTCAACGATTCTATTTGCCAGTTCAGGACAATAGGAACTCCAGCCTTGTATGTATCATTGAATACTGTGGAGTTGAGATAGCTGGTTTTGAAACTGAAAGCCGCCTTTGCTATGAGTGCCACGTAGCTGCAAGGACTGCCGTCTTTCGATGTTTCTGAGGTGTTATAGTCTTCGTTGAAATAGCCATAATAATTCAGTACGTCTTTGGGGACATCTGCTTGACAGCAGCCGTAACCATTGCATGTGTCATTCTTCAGGGTCGTGTCATAGTACTTATTATTACACCAGGACGCGCAGCCTGTTACATACTGAACGAAGAAAGTGTATATGAGATGTCTTGAACAAAACTTACAGTACAGGCCATTTTTTGATAAAAGGAATCCTGGTTTTTAATACTATATGTGCTGCATGTCAATTCACAATATTTGAAGCGAAATGTCTCTTCAAAATCAAAATAATCAAGATAATCTTTCCTAAAACTAAAAGTGGAAAAGAAAAAAAATTCCTCTATGCTATAGGTAGCTTCAGAGATTGCCAACAAGTTATGTGGAAATTTAAAATACCACATATATAGCATTATGTATTTCCAGTTGACCACCCAAAATATATAGCATTATATATAGCGTTGGATGGCTTCTGCTGTCCGGGCAGCACAGTCCGGACACATGCGGGAGGTTTGCGGGTCAGCATTGGAGATTTCCTTAAGAGATAGTATATGAAATAATATATAGTGTGGGCTCCTATATGTAGTTTCTTTAGTGTATCTCGTAATTTTTATCTTTACCTAATAATAAGGCGGCTATTGTTTCCCGCTCGTGGGGTTTTGCAAGAAAGTTCCTGTATTTTTGGCCAATTAATCTGCACTCCAGATATAAGTTATCAGTACACTAAAAAACACTCGTTGCAGGACCGGACGGACGCAACGCCCGGTCTCCGCCTACCCCAATCCAGTTCAGTCATCGCCCCCAACCCACCATGAGGAGGAGGAGGCCGAACTCAGACGGCGACGCTGGTCCGGGCCTTCTGGTCGTCGTGGGGATCAGACCGTCCTCCGGCGACATGGGCTTCCTCTTTCTCAACACCTCCATCGCCTGATAGAAAATGGACGGGGTGATCTCTGCTGGCGGGCCTCCAGATCACCGGCGACTGCGAGGTGGTCGACGCGCGCCCACTCCCGACGGCCCTCCTCTACATATCATTGTTCTTTTGAGGTCAGATTTTTTTTCCGTTGCAACACACGGGTATTTTTTGTTAGTTATTAACTATACGACGAGGCCACTCAAAGCCGATTGTGAGACCCTTCTCCGCACGCGACACCTGGCGATTATTACAAATCCTAAAGCAGCAGCCATCTCGTTCTCCATCTCCCTGTTCTCAAATCACGAATATTATCCACTTCGGTCTCTCCTCACCGCCAGTGTGCTTGTCCCCGCGGGCCACCGCGATGCTCCTGGACGCCGCCACTTGTGGCACCGCCGGCGGCTCACTAGGCAGGCTGTACGCACCCCTTGGCTGAAGCCAAGCTTCTCGTGACGGTGTGTTTCCCTCTATATTGTTAGTGCTTCCACGGCCGATCTGCCGGGGCGCCGAGGAAGGGGCTCCTGTGCTTCCGGGACAGAGCGATCAAGGAGTTGCAGTGGCGGCGGCGGCTACGACGATGGGCGAGCGTGGGCGCCGGCGAATGAAAAAGGGATTCTGTAGTCAGGAATAGAAACAGGGTTCACGAACCACGTCGTTTCTCCAGGTTTCAGGCGCTGGAGAGGTCTCACGCTGGCGAGCGTACGACCAGGGTCGTATAAGAACTTTTTCCGTATATATACAAGCGGCCAAGCGGGTGAGGTAGTAAACTAGTGAGTATCTAATAAAACATCGCGTAAAAAGTTCAGCGGTTTGGTATGTTAGCATACAACGGAATTATCATCATCGGTTATGAAACAAGGGATATGTACTTTGGCTAAAAAACAAGGGATATGTACTTGAACAAAAATAGTTGTTCCGGGCAGGTTTTACTCCCCGGAAGTTAATTGAAACTAAAGCTCGAAGCATTTTCACCTTTATCAAATAAGTATAACAAAGAAGCCGAAGTGCTTACAGAAGAGCTCCGCGTATAACCGAGAGTATAGCACCCGATGACGATGATTGCGTTGTCCACTTCTGATATCCAGAAAGGTGTTAAGTTGAAGTCCACCTCTCCATTTTGCTCGGTAATATTGCCAGTGGATGGGTCATAGCACTGAGATGAGATCGTCGTGGCGTTCATCCAGGCCTTGCCGTCAGGCAAAGAGATATTAGTCACCTCGATCATATCACCCGACAATGGAGCACTTACAAAAGGCTTCTCGATGCCACCGGCGTTGGTCATGCAGTTGATATTAAAGCCGCTGATATCTAAGCCAGTGTCGCTGGTATCAACACCGGGGTTGAAATTGAACGCGCAATCCTCGCCGATGCCGAACGGGAATGGAATGTCGACGTCGCCGCACTTCGTCCGGCAGCCGGGACGCTGGCCCGCCGGTACATCGGCCGCGGCCAGCACCCAAATCGCCGAAAGGCAGAGAAGAGCATGGCAAGAAACAAGAACCCGAGAATACCCCAGCTTTATCATTGCGGTGAACGGGTAGGCGTGGGTGTGTGCTGCTGAGCTCCGACCTGACGATAGTGCCACTGTGCGCTATAAATAGATGCTAGCTAATAGTTCTCGTGAATGGCCAACTGGACGTTGACAACTACTTGACTTGTAGTTATTAGATTTAAATAATAGGGCACTCTCTCCATCCGGGTTTATTACACTCTCATATTTTGAGCCAAAATTTATATATTTATACGTAATACTATATCTGTCCTAATTTACTAGCCTCCTCGTGTTTTAGATTATATTTGATCATGATTTTAACTAATTACAAAAATAATATCATTTGAAATTACATTTGCATACAAATCTAACAATTAATTTTTTATGACATGCATTAATACTTTGCAAACGCGTAGTCGCCAATGGCCGGATGCATCAAATCCGGCGGCGGCGGCAGCTGCAGATATCTCGATTTGCGCCGTGGATGGGGCGAGAGAGGCTCAAATCCAGGGGTTAAGGACCGTGGCGGAGGCTAGGGAACGTCCGTCATGGCGGGCAGTGGCAGGCGTGGGGTGGGCGCGGTGAGGGCGCCATGCGGCGTGAGAGTGGGATAGGGGAGGCCGCGGAGGGGAGGAATTTTTTTTTCAAGCCTGAGCGATGGAGGATTATAAGAAGGTGGAGCACGACTAAGGATAATTTATTCTCCACTAACATTGATTGGGGATCGGCTATGCATTGATTAGAGCAGTAAAAGTGAATTTTTACTTATCTAACTGATTATAGGAGATCAGTTAGAGTTGTCCTTATGAGTATCTTAGTAATTCAGCCGCAGCTTCAAAAAAAAAACTTCAAAAAATAGTAACTCAGCTGTCCGTCGCGATCCTGAAGTCGTGAAGACCTGATGCGTTGCTTCGGTCATTACTTCTAAGATAAGATCCCTTGTCGCTTTTCTCCATGGAGAAGATTATTTCTGAGAAATTTCCAACCTACGAGAACAACCTGATGAAAGGGACCGCCCCGACATGCACGCCCAATCCAGTGAACTGGGGCGACCTTGACTGAACGCGTCCGTCCATGGTCGCAACGAAAATACATTTTTTTGTTAGAAATACAGAGAATATCTAACGACAATATGTGCGGCGGTGCTTCCGGCTCGCATGAGACATCATCCCAGGTCTCTGCGAGTACTGAACACAGGTGTACTGTGTGGACAGGACGTGTTACGGAGAACCCACGGCACTGCGAATCGGTCCATGCCGCGGCGGACCAGACGAGTGAAAACCTCGTTCTCAGTCATAGTAGTACAGCGAGAGCTTCTCAGAAGACGTAGTACCTACTGCCTGTCTCACAGCGACGCTTCGTCCGTGCGTGGCTCCGAGCATCTTGGAACAGAGTAGCTCATTCAGAGTTGGAACCAAGTTGCTATGCGATCAGCAACACAGTTTTTCTCTATCAAAGCCAGTGATTGATTTGCCTTGTGATCAAAATTGACTGAGTTGCTATCCAGTGTATAATTTGATAGTGGTACAAATAATTACCTGAACGTCAATGACTGATAAATAATGCTAATTTTCCTTGAAATGCCTCTACGTTCTGTTCCATTTGCTGCATTGTATTTATAATCCTAATCTGGTTCTCACAAAAAAAAAGCTTCCCAAGTTCACAACAACCATTCTTAACCGCAGCTACTGTTCATATTCTTGGGTGTTTGTAAGTACTTTTTTTGAAAAGGAGGACATCTCCCAGCATCTGCATCGAAAAGATGCATACGGTCACTTTATTAAATCAAGTTCAGCAAAATAAATAGTCCAGTCTGCAGAGTACATCTCACAAAAGAAGCACAAAAAAATACGTAAAGCAACTCAAAGCCATAACCGGCATGACAAAAGTACATTAAGGACCTATCCTATTATGCGAACGCTATCTAAACCGGTTGAATATAGCCCGTGCGACCATCTCTCATCGGTTGCACCCAGTAGCCAAATGCGCCCTGGAGCCCGTAGGAGTGAGTAGCAACCACGTACGGATCTATCCCGTAGCTCTGAAGATAACCTGCAAGAAGTTAATCATGTTAAAAATCATATCGTTCCTACAGTTCCATATAGCCCAAAGAAGTGCACATATTCCAATCCGAATACTTGACGCAATCTCAGGAGTCACTCCATTTAGCCATGTCCCAAACAACACATCAATACTAACTGGAAGGACAATATTAAAAGCTATATGAATGGACCTCCAAAGTAACTTCACGAGAAGGCAATCAATAAATAAGTGTTGAATTTTTTCGTCATGAACACAAAAGCACCATCGTGAACTACCTACCCATCTTCGCTTTAGTAAGTTATCTTTGGTAAAGATCACTCGCTTGTGCACAAACCACATAAAAATCTTGATTCGCAAGGAACCTTAACTTTCCAAATGTGTATCGATCTTGGAATTGGGCCAGAATCAATAAGGTCTAAGTACATTGATTTGACTGAAAACACTCCATTACCCGTTAGCTACCATTTCAAGGCGTCTCCCTGATCAGAGAGTTGTACGTCCATCAACCTCCGCACTAAGTGCAACCAGGAGTTCCATCGCTCCCCTACTAGAGACCCCCTGAACTGGATATTCAAAGGTACCGTCTGCATGACTGCTGCCACATAATCCTCCTTAAGTTGAGCAATATGGTACAGGGAAGGGTACTGGTGAGCTAGTGGTGCGTCTCCTAACCAAGTATCCTCTCAAAATCTTGTTGTTGTTTCGTCCCAAACAACGAATTTCACCCTATGGAAGAAGGTCTCTTTCACTCTCATGAGTCCCTTCCAAAATGGCGAATCATTAGGTCTTACGGTAACTTGAGCAAGAGTTTTAGAGTGCAAGTATTTATCTCTAAGGAGTTGTACCCACATACCCCTTGGTTCCTGTGATAGTCTAAATAGCCACTTGCTCAAAAGACATTTATTTTTAATCTCAAGGTTCTCGATCCCAAGACCCCCTGGTCCTTTGGTCGACAAATAATATCCCATCTTGCCAAGTGATATTTTGTCTTAACCTTGTCGGACTGCCAGAAAAAACGAGATCGATAGAGGTCCAGCCTCCTTCGTACCCCTTTAGGCACCTCAAAGAAAGAGAGAAGGAACATTGGCATATTCGTGAGTACTGAATTTATCCATACTAGCCGTCCTTCATAAGACATAAGCTTACCCTTCCAGCAGCTCAATTTCTTCCCGAATCGATACTCGATACATTTCCACTCCTTATTAGTTAATTTCCTATGATGAATTGGAATTCCTAGATAACTGAACGGTAATGACCCCAGTTCACAACCGAACAATTGCCTATAAATATCTTGGTCTTCTTTGGCCCTACCAAAGCAAAACAATTCACTCTTGCGGAAATTGATCTTTAGACAAGATAATTGTTCAAACAGGCACAACACAAGCTTCATATTCCTCGCCTTTGCAAGGTCATGCTCCATGAAGATAATAGTGTCATCCGCATATTGTAGAATAGAGACGCCCCCATCCACCAAATGGGGAACAAGACCATCTACCAGGCCTTTCTCCTTGGTCCGACCTATGAGAACTATCAACATGTCTAACACAATGTTGAACAGAATCAGAGACATCGGGTCTCCTTGTCGTAGGCCCTTATGCGTTTGAAAATAATGACCAATGTCATCGTTCACCTTTACCCCGACACTACCTTTCTGGACAAACGAATCCACCCGATCCCTCCATGCCCCATTGAAACCCTTCATGCGCATGGCTTGCTGTAGAAATGGCCATTTGACCTTGTCACATGCCTTCTCAAAATCCACTTTGAAAATCACCCCATCCTGTTTTTTCGAATGGATCTCGTGTAATGTTTCGTGTAAGACAACAACCCCTTCTAGGATGTGTCTTCCAGGCATAAATGCAGTCTGACTAGGTTGCACTACCGAATGGGCAATCCGTGTCAATCTATTTGTGGCCACTTTCGTAAAGATCTTGAAGCTCGCATTCAAAAGACACATGGGTCTGAATTGCTCAATGCGTATTGCTTCCTTTTTCTTTGGCAGCAGTGTTATCGTGCCAAACTTCAGATGAAAGAGTTGTAGCTGCCCATGAAATCACAAGTGCTCCCTAGGTGATTTTGGTAATTAATGTCAACATATCTATTGTTGGACTAATACTTCCATCTAGTATATTTCAGAAAGTTCAACAAAGGTGTGGCATGGACAAGAGGATGTGGAACCCCTTCAAGATGCTAAGGACAAACATTGGCAAAAGCTCAAGACTCTTCATTTCTATTTTAGTGATCCAAGATCACATTGAGTCCATAGGAAAATTCAATACTATTAAAAGGGGATGAGGTGTTGCTTAATGGTCCACTTGCTCAAAATGCTTAGTGATATTCTCCAAAGACCTCAACTGCTTTCTCAATTCCAAATATGTCCTAAACCTAAAGTCAAACTTGTCCCCACCAATTTAATTCATTTGGCGCCACCGAGTTCACTTGACATAGCCACTGCTAGAAACCCTAATCAATTCGGTCTCATGATAGGATCTCGGTCTCACTGAGATGGCCTTGCAAACTCTTTGTTGCCTGTTGGAATTATTTCAGTCTCACCGAAATATGCAATCGGTCCCACCAAGTTTGCCTGACCAACTCTCTGTTGGCTTATTACTGAAATCGGCCTCACCGAGTTTATGTAATTGATCAAACCGAGATGAGGTTTTGCCTTAACCCTAGCACATCGATCCCACCGAGTTGATCATGTCGGTCCCACGAGAATCATAATGTTCACATTTTGAGCTGAATCAGTCTCACTGAGTTCATCTATTCGGTCTGACCGAGTTGGATCAAATGTGTGTAAGAGCATCTCCAGCCGTTCGGCCCCCCAGGGCGCCGAAAAAAAGCCGTCTGGGGGCGAACCGACGCTAGCTTGGCGCGTGGGGGGACTCTGTTCTTAGTCGTCGCCGCCAGGTCACCGCCAATATTGCGCGAGCTCGACGATATTTCGTACAAATCTGTGCAAACTAGGCGATCTAGCACGAACTCAGTGAAATTTCATTGAAAGTTTTACAAAAAGATAAAACATGCAAACTACGCCTACTACTACGCCTAGCCACTGCGCTGCGTCCACCGCCCGCCATCTACATGCCGAGAAGCCTGTAGAAACGGGTGTAGTCGTCATCGTCGTCGTCGCGCGCCTCGCCGGAGCCGCCGTCGTCCCTGCTGCACCCCTGGCCAGGGTCGCCGACGCGCGGTGGGGCGCTAGACGGCCCGGCCTCGTCTTCCTCGTCATTGTCGAGGACGATGACGCCGCCCTCCTCGCGCCCGTAGCGCCGTGCCTGGAGCTCTGCGTATGCCCAGCGCTGGTGGCGCACCTGCTCGTGAACGTAGTCCTCCTTCACCCATTTTAGGGCGGCGGGGGCCACCATGTCGACGTGCTCCGGTTTCACGGGGAGCAGGCCCGACTCGGGCTTCGGCCGAACTAGGCGGAGGGAGCGGGGAGGGGCGTGCTCCCTCGTTGATGACAAGGGCGCCGCTGCGGGTGCAGCGCCGGAGCGGCGTCTCCTTCGGCTCTGGCTTGACGGGGCGGAACGCCGGTGAGCCGGAGGACAGGGAGCCAGAGCCTGACGACGAGGACGTCCCCGACTCCATTCACCGCGGCGTCCAGGAGCTGCCATGGCGGTGAGAGAACGACGACCACGGCGGGTACTCGAGGCGTGGCATGTTGCCGGTATCGATGTGGTCGAGGGCGGCCTCGAGGGTGCAGCCGGGCACGCCCCACCACTCGCACCACCCGTCGGCATTGAGGCATCCGCAGGGGATGATATCTTTGGCGAAGGCGATCTGGTCTTCGCGACGGCGCTCGAAGAACATCGTCCACAACGTGTGGCTGTCAGCGGCGTACCTTGGCTCGTTCCGCTGCTCCTCTAGCATCGACGAGAGGATGCGGGCGATCTCGGCCCGTCGTGTCGCCCCTTCGGGGACCGGTGGAGCTGGGACGCCACCGGCGCTCAACTTCCAGTTCCCCGGCACACACATGTCTGGGGGTGCCGGGTAGTCGGCCTCGTAGAGGAGGCACGCCTCCGGCTCTTGGAGATGGCGGCGTCCGAAGCCGTTCGCCGCCGTGCCGTCACCTGGAAACCTCTCGGCCATTTGCTCATCGGCGGAAAGGGGGAGAGTGTTGCTTTGTGTGGCCGATGCGAGGGGGGATGTGAGCTGTGGCGTTCACCGACGGGGAGGTCGCCTTTTATAGCTGCAGCAGGGCGGCGAGAGGCTGCATGCCGGGTGACACGTGGCGGGAGCGGGCGGGACGCGCGTCGATGGCGCCTTCACTACGCCGCCCGTGAGGCATTAATGGAGGCTGACCAGCGCGGCAGCCTTGGTATTGATTCCCACAGGAACCGAGGCGACGAGGATGACGAAGTGACGTCTCGCTGACTCGGCGGGCCCATCCTCGTTCGCGCCAAAAACACGTTCCCCGACACCCCCAGGCACCCCCAGCACGCCGGGTCCGGCCTGGGTCCGCCGGCGCCAATTTCGGCCCAAACCGGCAAAAACGGGCTCCTAGGGGCGCGACTGGGCCGATATTTGGGCGCTAGCGTGAAAAAATCGCCTGGGGCGTGTTGGGGGCGCGGCTGGAGATGCTCTAACGGTTAGATTTTTATGGAGGCTATATATACCCCTCCACCCCATCTCTATTCAAGAGAGAGCCATCAAAACGTGCCTACACTTCCACTACTCATTTTCTGAGAGAGAACCACCTATTCATGTGTTGAGACCAAGACACTCCAATCTAACCACAAGAATCATGATCTCTAGCCTTCACCAAGTTGCTTTCCACTCAAATCTTCTTTCCACCATAGCCAAATCTGTGTGAGAGAGTTGAGTGTTGGGGAGACTATCATTTGAAGCACAAGAGCAAGGAGTTCATCATCAACACACCATTTATTACGTTTTGGAGAGTGGTGTCTCCTAGATTGGTTAGGTGTCACTTGGGAGCCTCCATCAAAGATTGTGGAGTTGAACCAAGGAGTTTGTAAGGGCAAGGAGGTCGCCTACTTCGTGAAGATCTCCCAAGTGAGGCAAGTCCTTCGTGGGCGATGGCCATGGTGGGATAGACAAGGTTGCTTCTTCTTGGACCCTTCATGGGTGGAGTCCTTCGTGGACTCGCACAACCATTACCCTTCGTGGGTTTAATTCTCCACCAACGTGGATGTACAATAGCACCACCTATCAGAACCACGCCAAAAATCTCCGTGTCTCCAATTGCGTTTGCACACTCCAATCCCATCCCTTTACTTTCTTACAACTTGCAGCTTTACTTTCTGCTGCTCATATACTCTTGCCATGCTTGCTCGAAATGTATTGTGAATGCTTAAACTTGTGCTAAAACTCCACCTCAACTTGAAGAACTTAAAAACTGCTACTTTTGCTTGTTGAGGGTCTAATCACCCCCCTAGACACCTCTTCTCGATCCTTTCAATTGGTATCAGAGCATTGGTCTCCATTGTTTTGGTTTAATCACCATTGGAGGAAGATGGATGTGTCTATGATGGGGAGTTTTAGACGTAGAGTGTCTATGCTTGATGGAGAGTTCTTTAGTGCTTGGAAAAATGAAATGCTTGAGATTTTCAATGAATATCATTTGAACAAGTATATTACTAGCCCTTGTGCGCCCCTTATTGATCCATTGCATCCTACCCCCCAATGAGTCCCTTGACATGATCCGCAATCTTAAAACTATCAATCTTATCATTAGAGGATTGCCTAGAAATTTGATTGTGTGCTTGCCTACTCTTGAATGTGCTTACACCATATGGAGATTTATTGCGGAACGGTTTCCAAATTATTCCTTGAAAAATCTAGATGAAATTCTTCAAAAGTCCATAGCTTTTCATAAAATGAAACCTAGTGACCCTAAATTTGATTATTGTCTATTTGAGCTTCGTGACCTCATGCGTGCCAAAGGAGATGTTGGAGTTATTAGTAGCATTATCTCTCAAGTCATTAGAATTCACTAGTAGAATGCCCGTGCGTTGCTACGGGCTTTTTAATTCTTTTTTCGTTTGATTGCATACTTAAAACTTAGTGAATTTTGTGCCCCTTCCAACAATAATGTCTTGGGAGCCTTGTTGGTGGACTCTTTTTGAACGTCGACATAATCCGTCTCCATGTCTCTCATAATCTTCTCTCTTAATTTCCAAATTTAAACGTATATAGAAATACACTTTTTATATTATCATGTGGAACATCTCTACAAAGACCAATTATTCGTATACACCTCTTCTAATTTTGAAGTTTTCAGTCCGGCCCATCTAGGGTTTTTTTTTGCAAGAAAACTTCCAATCTATTCATCAACTGTCAAGGTAGTACAAAGAACACCAGAAGTAAAAATTACATCTAGGTCTGTAGACCACCTAGCGACGACTACAATCACTGGAGCGAGCCGAAGGCGCGCCGCCGTCATCGCCCCTCCCTCATCGAAGCCAGGCAAACCTTGTCGTAGTAAACAGTCGAGAAGTCGTCGTACTAAGGCCCAATAGGACCAGTGCACCAGAATAGCAACCGTCGCCGATGAAGAGAAGTGTAGATTGGAAGGATCTAACCTGCAGACACATGACATAGACGAACAAAGATCGAATCAAAGCGGATCCATCTAAGACAAACGCCGACCGGATCCCGCGAGATCTGTCGAAGACACACCTCCACATGCCCTCTGAAGATGCTGAAAGCACCACCAGGACAGGGGCTAGGCGAAGAGAACCTTATTCCATCTTCAAGAAGTCGTCCCCTCCTAATCTTCCTGAGCATGGCACAAACCCTAACAAAACTGGAAAAAACACCTAAAAACGGAGCCCTCTCGTCCGCAAGTGCCGACCCATCATGGTTACTTCAATGACTTTGTCAATCGGCACTTTCAAAACATCATCAGAAGCTATACGAAGGCGAACATATAACATATATTAAAATAAGAAAAAAAACTCATATACAATATATATTCATTGGTCTGTTGCTAGATATAAGCAGGTTACCACTTTTAGTCACAGTGAGTCACATTACACTTTTTAGTAGAGTAAGTTACATCTCAATTTTAATAACATGTATGCTCAACTACAAATCATTTGTTGATAATTATTCTTTAGAAATGACTTGTTAGGGTTTGTGATATTTTTCACTATATAAAAAAGTATGTGACATGCATGCCGCTTGTAGCAAGCAATCGCTTTTCGCTATAAAAACAAGCAATCACTCATTTTTATTTTTTTCTTAAAAAATTAATTCACCCTCTCATTTTCTCATAGCACCACATATCCCTCACACTCACATCTCATACCTCCCAGCCTGCTCTGCCCAGAACGGCTTCTCACTGTCTCTTTCTCTCAGCGACACGTCATTTAGCCTGCATCTTGATCTCATCGTCATGCTCCCTCATCTCCATGACGCCGCCTTCCCCTCTTCTCCCCTCCGCTGCATCCCAGGGCAATTCCCGGTGCCAATCATAGCGGAGGGCGACCACCACGGCGGCACAACCTGTTCATCGCAACACCGCACCTTCTCCAAGTTCGGCGGACACAACCATGTCCCAAGCTTATGTGTCCATCCTTGTTTCAATAAAAAAACATGCATCATGTCCTTGCGAGCTCATACACGAAGAATTTTACAGCACTATATCTGCCTCCACTACTACTACCACAGTGGATCTGTTGCTACATAATAAATTAATAAATACTAATCATTGACAAAAGAATCATTTTATTCTATAACATATGCAATAAGTGTATGGTTTTCATGTGTTTTTACCCTTCATTTTCCTTAGCGACTCCTCCCTTGTGTTCGACAATGCAATATACCTCCTTTGACAACCAACAAATAAACAACTGTGATCAAACAAAGGGGATCAAGGAAAACATATCTAGCACTCACAAAACTAAAGATGTGTTTTGTTGTAATAATATCATATGATGGAAAATTGGGGAATTTACAAGGTTAGTACTATATGATTTGAAAACATGGTATATTTACAAGATATAGTATACAGTTTGAAACAGGGGATATCTACAAGATATAGTAAACGAGACAAAACAGCAGTAGTTGCTCCAACAGTAAGGTTCAGAAAAAGGGCCGCCAACGGATGATCGACGTGTACTCACTGAGAATAAAAATTGAGCAAAGGGAACCTTTTATTCATGTTGTGGGAAGTATGCTCCTGATGCAGGAGAGTCCAAAGCAAGGCAATACTCCATTTTCTCATAAGCATCTTCAAAGAAGTGAGTTGAAACTGGGTGTGTTCTTCCTTCAACACTAACCACAAGGCAATTTCCAAAATATCGTGCAGATAGGCTTGAATCAACAGTTCTGGACTTGAAGTTAAAGCAACAAGAAATAAATAAACAGATCTCATAATAATCGGTGCAACAAGAAACTGCAAATATGAAAAGAAATAATAAAAAGGTATAAGGGAATGGACACTACATTAGAACCACTTTCAGCTTTATTCATTGTTGATTATAGCATTTTTCAACAATACGCTTAAGAACAATCAACAAGAAGTCGCTCTGAACGGGGCAAATCAGGATTAACCATGTGCTTCATCTATCATTTAGGGAGAATCAAGACATTTTGTATAGCACATAAAGAAAGAACATACACGTGCAAGTACATACTGAAATAGTGTGTTCATGTACTTCATCTAGTAGAAGGCCCGTGCGTTGCTACGGGCGCATATATATTCTAATGGCTTGTTACTAATCATATCTAAATATACCTTCAGGATTCTCTTAGCAAATCAGCCGGTATTTCTGGCGTTTATTACTGTTAAATCAATCGGCATTTCAAGTTTTATTACTATTATTAAATATACACGAGCTGAAGATGACAGAAGAATGATAAGCCTCTTTATTATATAATATATTTCAGAAGGAAACAAACATGAAAACAAAAAAGGGGGTTGCTAAGAGGAAAGCTCACTAGCATTTGCAGACATTACAGTAATTTTTTTTCCTCTGCGATAACAACAAGGTTGCATCGTCAAAGTTCATTCGGGGTGGTAGGTGTAGGTGATGCTACAAGGGATAACCACTTAGACAAAACAAGTTATGGTTAGTAGGAGGATGAGCAAAGAAAATTATGCATTGCTTACTAATAATTTTATGGGGATAAAATATAGTGTTTGGTCACGTAACCTGGATCACGCATAGTTCATGGCACATATTAGGGATACCACCAAGAGATGTTTGTCTCCTTTGTTTAGCTTTGAACCCATGTTCACAGTTGATCGCATTGGAACTGCAAAATGCTGGGTCATGTTAACGAAAATGTATCAGTCTAAATTTGAGGCAAATTAATGTTAGGGTTGATCTTTCAATAATTGGAATTTGATGGTAGACTAAGTACATTCTTGAGCTTCTATTTATAAGTAACAACCAGCCTTAGGTTAACATCGCAGTATTCACTCAAGAATCTATAATCACCCATGAGAAATCACCTCGTTACTTGCTAGTACAATATCACATAATACTGATTGGTCCAGAAAATGAAGACATGTCATCTGCATCTACTACATTCTATCTCAATCAAAAAAAGAATAGTCACTGTCGTTACTGAAAAAATATTAGTAATCAAGAAAATTAATGTTATATTTCCAAAAAACCATAATAAAGTGTAATGCAGAGGAACAAAAATCAACATAATTGTTTAATTGCATCTGAGGTTGACCACCAGATCTGCAACTTTATCTTCACCAATCTGCAACAGATATATGCACATCTGGCCCTAAAATTAAAACAGAAACATAACATATAATGAATTGCAACAAATGGAGAAGTTTAGGGTGTTATTCTTTTTTAATTTTTGCAAATAGATAACATTTATAACCAACATCGCATACGTTGTCCATCAACATTGTTTATAGTAAGCAATGCATAGTTTCCGGTTTAGCATGAATGATCTGATAGCAGACCAATTTTTTTTGGTTTCTTTATACATGATTTGCTCTCTGCTCATAGTATATAAAGCCAGCTCAGTTTGTTCTATACAAAAAAGGGAACTGGACAAACCACTCAAAAGAGTCAGAAACCCCCTAAAAAGAGCAGCTGAATATGCGTCCGTTGTGGGAAGAAAGAAGTACATACCTTGTGCATTATCTGGTAGTCTTGTCCAGGAACTGTGTTGCTGGCCTAAAAAGGAATTATTTGAAGTTTTGTACTCCAGATGTAACATCGTGATACTGGTAAATCCAAAAGGAAGTGGGTGCGTCATGTGTGTGTTTCTGTGAGGATGTATGTATGTTTTTTTAGGGGAAGGATGGATGTATATTTGTGAGATCAAATTCCAGCATAATAATTCCAATTTCTCGATATTTTTTTCCGTGTGACTTCTGAGCACAAATCTATAGTTAAGACATCCAGCCTGCACAAATCTAAAGTTGAAGTTGGTTTCCCTTCCGGCTGCAACAAAAAATTTACCAATAGAATCACAAAAAATCTAATGCACGTACGTGAACATGCTTATCTAATCTGTTCTTCTCTTGTTCTTATGGAATACAAATCTTTTTTCTTTAATGGTACGGTGTAGTAGTTCCAAGCAGAAACATTTTTCTAATGCATATACGTGAACATGCTTATCTAATTCTGGACTGATCGAAGTATAAAGTATAATAACTGGATTGCCTTTAGAGAAGAAAACAAGAGGAACTCAAACGAACTGATCCAATCCTAACCTTGCTATGGAGGTCGTCTCACCAATCCGCCTCCATCATGGCAACGCATGAACAGATCTTAGATGGTCGCCACCGGAGGACCGCACCGTCCCTCTCCTTCTCCTCCTTCCCTCTCCTTTCTCTCTCTCTCTCATCTCCCCGACTCTCCCTCCGCAAGACCTCGCCGCCGCCCAAGAAGCTCCATGCCGCCCTGAACCCCGTCCGCCGCCGCCGTCGCCAGATCCGGCGTCGGCCGGCCGGATCCACCGCCTCCCGCCCGGACCTGGCGTCCCCGCCATCCCCGCCTCATCATAGTGCCGCGCCGGCGTTGCCACTCGCTCTATCTTCCAGTAGGGATCGAGAGACGCGGCGGTGGCGTCTCCCCACGGACCGCGGCGGCAACGAACGATGGGATGAGAGGAGGGCAACGAAGGATGGGGTAGATGGAGTTTTTTTTTCTGGTGTGGGGTTTTTTCGGTGGCTGCGTGGGATGGGGTGGGGTGGGGAGGGGACGAAGAAAAACCGGTTGAAAATAAACCGGTTGAAAGTGAGGGGACTATTCAACCAATTGGTTTATTAGGAGTAGAGATAAAGATGCACATTCCCATGATCATACATCTAATGAATCACTCTCTCTCTAGGTGATGATCCATCACAAGACGATGTTGAACATGGATACTATGATGAGGATGATGATAGCGACTTTGATCTCGATGAGTCTATGAGACACTTTGGACTAATGGCTAATCTTCGCGGCTATATGGATGGAGGAAAGGAATGGGTTCTTGATAGTGGATGTACCGATCACATGAGCGGAGACAAGGATGTGTTTCATGAGCTTGCTGAAAATGACGACCCTCGAAAGTATGTCACTTTTGGTGATAACTCAAAGGGTAAGGTGGTTAGCCTTGGTAAGGTGGCCATCTCACATGACAGCTCCATCCAAAATGTTATGCTCATTGAATCTCTTGACTATAATTTACTTTTCGTATCTAGACTAGCTGACTTTGGTTTCAATGTCCTATTTACTGAAGTAGATTGTCAAGTGTTTCGAAGAGATAATCATAATATGGTCTTTACTTGTATACGTAGAGGTGATCTATACATTGTTTATTTCACTAAAAAGGCTCAACCTAGAACTTGCTTGATTGCTAAATCTTCTAAAGGTTGGTTGTGGCATAGAAGGTTAGGTCATGTGGGCATGCGAAATCTTGATAAGCCTATTAAAGATGGTCACATCCTTGGAGTCAAAGACGTTATATTTGACAAGGATAGACTTTGTAGTGCTTGTCAAGAAGGAAAACAGGTTGGAGGAAGCCACCCCGTGAAAAACATCATGACCACGATAAGACCGCTCGAGCTACTTTATATGGATCTTTTTGGTCCCAACGCCTACAAAAGTCTCGGTGGTAACTCGTTCGGTTTAGTCATTGTCGATGACTTTTAAAGATTTATGTGGGTGTTCTTTCTTGATGATAAATCGCAGGTCCAAAAGATCTTGAAGAACTTCGCTAGGAAGGCCCGAAATTAATTTGAGGTGAAGATCAAGAAGGTTCATAGTGACAACGGAATAGAGTTCAAGAACGCCAATGTGGATACCTTTCTTGACGAAGAAGGGATTTCACATGAGTTCTTAGCTACGTACATGTTGGAAATATGCCCCAGAGGCAATAATAAAATGGTTATTATTGTATTTCCTTGTTCATGATAATTGTCTATTGTTCATGCTATAATTGTATTTACTAGAAACCGTAATACATGTGTGAATACTGTCGGATTTCGGGTTCCGGCAGACCCTTGAGGTTCGAACACTGGGGTGCGCGCGGAGATTTCGCCTTGTTCCTACATGCACCCCTCCGCCTCGCTAAGATCTAAGCTATGGAAAGAACAGCACAAGATACACAGGGTTTATACTGGTTCGGGCCACCGTTGTGGTGTAATACCCTACTCCAGTGTGTGGTGTGGTGGATTGCCTCTTGGGCTGATGATGATGAGCAATACAAGGAAGAACAGCCTCGCGAGGGTCTCTTCTTGGCTGAGGGGATGAACTGCTAGGAGGAGTTCAGTCAACCTTCTCTCTCTCTCTCTCTCTCTCTCTCTCTCTCTCTCTCTCTTTCTCTCTCTTCTCGATTCTCTTTCCGATTTCTTATCCCTCTACCCTGGGGGTGGCTAGTCCTATTTATAGGCAAAGGCCTTGGGCCTCTTCCCAAATATTGAGCGGGAAGGGCGCCAACAATTGGCCATTTTGAGGGGAACATCTGGTACACTTATCCTGACTAAAGTTGGTCCTCGCCTGCCAAAGGCTCTGGTGGTGATGCTGGCTTGGGCTCCACAATGACTTCCTCCCTGTCGTTAGACTGGTCTTGGTCTCATTGCACCGAAACGGGTGCCTTTGCTTGATGCTCTCGCCTGCGCTTGCTCCCTTTGCACCAAAGAGGAAAGGAGGACACTGCGCGGGCTGGCGCCCGCCTGGCACCCTTGGTCGTCATGGCTTGCATCACGGGCACCTCGTGAGGTACCCCGCCTTGATCTCTCCGCCTCCTCGCGAGCCAGCCTGATGAGGTCATGCCTGATGAAGCTCCGTGTCGTCCGCCCCGCGAGGCTTGGCCCCTCGCGAGGGTCTTGGGTCTGTGTTGATGAAGATGGGCTGTGTTGGGCCCCCCTTTGAGCCACGCCGCAGGCCGCAGGCAGGCAAGTCTAGGGACCCCCGTTCCCAGAACGCCGACAGTAGCCCCCGGGCCCAAGGCGCGCCCGGACTTGGCCGTGCAGGGAGGCGAAAGGGCAAGGGCGAAGCGCAGCGGGCCCTAACAGCCTGCGGCCTTGGGCGCCGCGTGGCGGTTGATTGGACGTGAGCGTCTCCACTTCCCCACGGCGCCTCGGTAACTGCACAGATTGGACAAGTCCCTGCATGCAAAGCGGGTCATGATTACCTGCGATCGTGGAGGTCGGCGGTTGGCCTTCGCGGGCCATAAAAACGGAACGGCGCGCGCCCTTCCAGTCCATCCCTTCTTGCTTCTCCTTCTTCCTGATCCTTACTCCGTCTTGCTGCGATGGCTCCAATCCGCCGGTTCTCGACGGCAGAGAAGGGAAAGGCTCCCCGAGAGGAACCAGACCCGCTCCCGCCGAAGAAACGGCTCGCCCTCCGCGGCCGGGGCGAGGGGGCCCATCAGGTGGTGTCGATGCCCTGGTGCGAGCGGCCACCGCCGGGGTTCCCGCTTCCCTTGTACACCCACATCGAGTGCTCTGAAGGAGTCGATGCCGATCGCCACGGGCGGCGCCGCCGTCAGCACCGACGGGTCACGAAGGTGTGGGTCGTCCCTCCTGGGGTCCACACCGAGGGCTCCTCCCGAGAGTTCGTGCTCCACGCCGCCATGCCTCCTCGGTCTTGGATTCGCCTTCCTCCCTTCTTCGGCTCCATCATCCCGTAGGGAGAACTCCTGGAGCTTTGGCTGCAGCACGCCGGCTGCAGCACCCTCGCGACCGAGGCGGTCGTTGCCCCGGGCGAGGTCTTCATGACTCGAGGCTGGAGCGAAATCGCCCGGGTTTGCAGGAGAAGAGGCGCCTTCATGATCCACTTGGAGTACGACGGTTGAAAGATCGTGGATGTCGCCTAGAGGGGGGGGGTGAATAGGCGTTTTAAAATAATTACGGTTTAGGCTTGAACAAATGCGGAATAAACCTAGCGGTTAATTTGTCAAGCACAAAACCTAAAACAACTAGGCTCACCTATGTGCACCAACAAATTATGCTAAGCAAGATAAGCAACTAAGTGATAGCAAGATATATGACAAGAAACAATATGGCTATCACAAAGTAAAGTGCATAAGTAAAGGGGCTCGGGTAAGAGATAACCGAGGCACGCGGAGACGATGATGTATCCCGAAGTTCACACCCTTGCGGATGCTAATCTCCGTTTGGAGCGGTGTGGAGGCACAATGCTCCCCAAGAAGCCACTAGGGCCACCGTAATCTCCTCACGCCCTCGCACAATGCAAGATGCCGTGATTCCACTAAGGGACCCTTGGGGGCGGTCACCGAACCCGTACAAATGGCAACCCTTGGGGGCGGTCACCGAACCCGTACACTTTGGCAACCCTTGGGGGCGGTCACCCGTACCCGTCAAATTGCTCGGGGCGATCTCCACAACCTAATTGGAGACCCCGACGCTTGCCCGGAGCTTTGCACCACAATGATTGAGCTCCGAACACCAACAACCGTCTAGGGCGCCCAAGCACCCAAGAGGAACAAGCTCAAGGGTACCAAGCACCCAAGAGTAATAAGCTTCTCAACTTGTAACTTCCACGTATCACGTGGAGAACTCAAACCGATGCACCAAATGCAATGGCAAGGGCACACGGAGTGCCCAAGTCCTTCTCTCCCAAATCCCACCGAAGCAACTAATGCTAGGGAGGAAAATGAGAGGAAGAACAAGAAAGAGAACACCAAGAACTCCAAGATCTAGATCCAAGGGGTTCCCCTCACATAGAGGAGAAAGTGATTGGTGGAAATGTGGATCTAGATCTCCTCTCTCTTTTCCCTCAAAAACTAGCAAGAATCCATGGAGGGATTGAGAGTTAGCAAGCTCGAAGAAGGTCAACAATGGGGGAAGAACACGAGCTCAAAGGATTAGGTTCAAAGGGGAAGAAGACCCCCTTTTATAGGAGGGGGAAAATCCAACCGTTATCCCCCACACAGCCCCGCAGAGAGCGGTACTACCGCTGAGGTAGAGCGGTACTGCCGCCCTCAAGCGGTACTACCGCTCCCCCTCAGCGGTACTACCGCGCCAGAAGAGAAGGGATGGGGCAGGGGCCCAGGGCGGTACTACCGCGGAGGTAGAGCGGTACTACCGCTCTCAAGCAGTACTACCGCCACTACTGCCGCAGCAAGTACCGCAAAACCCAACACGAGAAAATGCGCGCAAGAATCGAAGCGGAAGGAGCACCATGCCACCACGGTACTGCGGCTGAGCCCAGCAAGCGGTACTACCGCTCCGAGGAGCGGTACTACCGCTACAGACGCAGTGACGGGACGGTAGTAGCACGGAACCGCAGAGGTACTGCCGCTGAGGCCACCCAGCGGTACTACCGCTCCGGGGAGCGGTACTACCGCTCCGGGAGCGGTACTACCGCTTAGGGAGTCTCAGCCGCACTACCGCTGTGGACCGCGGTACTACCGCTGGGTCCAGGAGAAAAACCATACTCCAGAAAACCAGAACTGCCATAACTTCTGCATATGAGCTCCGAATTGAGCAAACTCAAGCTTGTTGAAAACAAGACGACGAGTAGCATCAAAACAGCGACTGGTTATAGTAAGAAGAGGCAGGGGAGGTATGCCAACAAATAGAGGAGTGAAACCTCCAACCGAGAAGAACCGGCAAAACCTCCAACATCGAAAACATCATAGAAGATGCATGCGAACTCCAGTTTCGATGAACTCAAGCTTGTCATCAAGATGACCATAAGCTCTAAGACTCACAAAGAGAACCAAACAAGAACCAAGAAAGATGATGCAAGGATGCAAAGGTTTGAGCTCTCAACGAATGATACGATCAAGCTACTCATCGAGGGCCCCCCTTGATAGTACGGCAATCGATCCTATAACCCGGTCTCCCAACTACCATCATGAGACCGGTAAAATAGAAAACCTATCAAGGGCAAACCTTTGCCTTGCACATGGTCCACTTGAGCTAGGTGATGACGATCTTGATTCCCTCAAGTTGGACCACCTTTCTTGATTGGGTTGACTCGATGAAGACTAGTTGATTGCTCCCCCATACTCCACTATGGGTGAGCCACTCTTCCGCACATCTTCACAAGTCCATTGTCACCACAAAGGACGACAAGCTTCAAGCATTTGATCTCTTCGTGATACTCCACTTGAACTTGCACACCGCAACCTAACCCCACAAAGAACTCTCATGAAGACCATGGGTTAGTACACAAAGCGTAATTGACAATGCTTACCATACCATGGGATCACTTGATCCCTCTCGGTACATCTTCTATGCTTTGTGGGTTGATCAACTTGATTCACTCTTTAACTTAGTCTTGATCAACCTCTCACAAGACCAATCTTTAGGTAATTCCTTGAATAGCACCTTGGTCGACACAAACTCTCCTTGAAACCAACACATGTACTCCAAGAAAAGCCTATGGACAAAACCTTCAAATATAACTCAAGGCAACCATTAGTCCATAGAGATTGTCATCAATTACCAAAACCAAACATGGGGGCACCGCATGTTCTTTCAACGGTGCTTCGGTGATGTTCTTCAAGGTCTTCGATGCGAACGGGCGCCGACTGGAGTGCTGCCCTGGGAGAGGTGGTCGGGACCCTGCTACGGCGAGGACCGGGCCTGCCGACCGCTCCCTTGGCAGCTCCTCAGGCGGCGGAGGCGGTGGAGGTTCCAGCAACTCCGGCGAGCTCTTCGCGACTCGGGAGACGAGCGATGACAGCTACGAGCCCCCGAGCCAGCACCACTCCTGGAGCAGGGCGGGCTTGTCAGGCCGTCGCCGACTCTGATCTTGATGGGGTTGGCGTCGGTGCTTGACGGCCCACTGTTGATGACGGCGTCTTTTGCAGGGGCGCGTGTAGTTAGCGTCCCTTTAGGATCTGTTCCCTGCGAGGAATCAAAGACGCGTCCCGTGGGGGCTTGTAAGGTGCCTGTGATCCTGTTTTGTTAATATAACCCTTGTCGTAGAATTGTGCGAGTTGCTCATTCCGTCTTAGCTCAGTTCTCCCTTTCAAACCTCACGAGGGCTTGGTGCTCTGCGCCGAGAGGTCCCAGTCCCAAGGCGGCTTCAGCCGTCGCTGGTATGCCAGGTCGCGATGCCGTGGTCAAGGCCAGGAGGTGAGCGACCCGGGGTCCGGTAAGAGCCCCTGAGTCGGGATGCCGTGGTCAAGGCCAGGAGGTGAGCGACCCGGGGTCCGGTAAGAGCCCCTGAGTCGCGATGCTCAGGAGGTCCCCTTTGGCGCTCAAGCAGCCGTCGTTCGGTGAGAAAGGAGAGCGGCGTCGCTAATACGGGATTGCATTAGGTGCGGGGATGGTGCCATGGTAGCTGGTGCTTCCGGGTGGTGACTTATCTCGAGAATCAGGGACCGTTCTCTGGTGTGTCGCCGGGTCCGTGCATCGGCAGGCGTGAGGTTGCTCGGCGAGGTCCTCGCATGTCCCTCCCCTCTCGCCTTTGCTCCCCTTTCTGCTCTACGTCCTCGGGTCCCGGCCCTCGAGTGAGTCTCAGCCGTCGCTGGTATGCCAGGTCACGATGCCGTGGACAAGGCCAGAGGGTGAGGGCTAGAGAGCCAGTAGGAGCCCTGAGTCGCGATGCTCAGGCACCCCCCCTTTAACGTGCAAGCGGTTCGCGCGGATGAGAGTGAATGAGACACCGCAAGGGCCTCGCCTGACGCAACTCCTTTAGGAGATCCTGTAGACCCATCATAGAAAGAACGAGGGGTTGCCATGACAATTGACAGTCAGCCGTTGGTTGCTTCCGAGGGGCGATGAGGCACTGAAGGCTTGACGAGGTGGCGCCATGCGGGGCTGCCGCGGCCAGAGCTCAGCCATTCAGGTTTTTCAGCGTTGCAGGGACAGACCCATGCGCAAGCGTCGTGCCGTTTGGGAGCAGCTCTGTCAGTTGGCATCAGTTGAGCGGGCAACTAGGTCAAGCACATTAGCCGCGAAGGAGTGGATTCATTCAAATAGATGCTGGGAAGGCGGACATCACTGGGTCAGGCCCGAGCAACTTGGGGATGATGCAGCCCATGGGGCGCCCCCAACAAAGCAAGCTAACAACAAGAAATAAAAGGGATACATGCCACAGGGACGGACCCACGCGGCCTGGGAATAATGCATCCCTGGGGGGCGCTCCCAGCTGGAAATGAAACTTGAAATATGTCACCTGATGATGTTGAGGATGAAGGAGTGTTGGTGTAGCAGACTCGGTGGGCTGCGGAAGCCGATCCTCACGAGCCCCCAGGCCCAGGGGCCTCGGGAGGCTCCGGAGGCGCTGGTGGCTCCTCGCGGACCATCTCCATCTCCGCCAGGGCTACGGAACGCCTGGCCTCTTGAGCCTCCATGATACCCCTCGTGAGGCGCTGGTACGTGGCAGCCGCGTTCGGCAAGCCGTAAGGCATGCGAACGTAGCTGTGGGGTGGACCTTCGCAGCACCCCACTCGCGAGGGCCAGAGGCGCTCCGGAGAGGTGACTCGATTGAGCCCTGGTATGTCGATGCAGACGCGCAGCCCACCATCCTCGCCTGGATGGGGAGCCACAGCTGGTAGGCGGCAGCCGCCTTTCATGACTCTTGACTCCTGTAGCTCCTGAATGGCCTTGCTGACGAACTCCTGAGGGTCTGGCCCTCCTTGCCTTACTCCTTCTTTAGGGAAACGTGCTTTGAAACATGCCTCCATGTGGTGCCCAAGCGCCTCCCTTGTGACCTTAGCCAGGTCGGTGGCCCTCCAGGGGAGAGCCCCCGAGCCCTGCCTGAGGAGGGCGCCGGGTGCGCTTTCCTATGCGATGGAAGGAGGTTCCCCCTGGGCAGGCGCGGGCCCTAAGGGGCCTGCCTCCTGAGGGGCCGGGCCGAACGATGTCTTCTTCTTCTTGGGGGTGGTCTCGGGAAGCCTCCTGCTTCCGCGATCCGGGTCTTCCAGTGATGCGGCCTGAAAGGCTCGTTCCAGGGAACACACCGCGTCCTTCTCTTCACAGGGCACCGTGATGACTCCGCCACTTCCTGGCATCTTGAGGATGTTGTAGCCGTGGTGAGTTACGACCATGAACTTGGCTAGCGCTGGGTACCCAAGGATGGCGTTGTACGGCAGGCGAATGTGAGCGACGTCGAAGTCGATGAGCTTGGTGCGGTAGTTGTCGCGTGCCCCGAAGGTGACAGGGAGGCGGACCTGCCCAATCGGGACCGTGGAGCCGTCGGTGACTCCGGAGAAAGGCTTGGTTGGCTGAAGCTGGTTGTAGGGCACTTGGAGATTGTTGAATGTTTCCACGGACAGGACGTTGAGCCCTGCCCTGCCATCGATGAGGGTCCTGGTGACCACCACGTTGATGATGATTGGGGAACAAAGCATCAGGAGGACTCTGGCTGTAGCCGCACACTTGAGCTGATCTGCTGAGCTGAACGTGATGGCGCACGCCGACCACCTGAGAGGGCGCATGGCTTCGAGCTTGGGGAGGACTGCATTCACTTCGCAGGCGAACTGCTTGAAGATGCGTTGAGAGGCTGGGGCTTGAGCCCCGCCCAGGATGCAGGCGATCGCGCGCGGCTCCTGGATGCCCCCAGCCCCCTCGTCCTGATGGCGATCCTCGTTTCTCCTTGGCTGCGGCGGCAGCGGAGGGAGGCCTGCGTTGCCTTGCGGGCGATCCTCGCGAGGCTGATCCCTCCAGTCTCCCTCGCGAGGCGGGTCTTGCCAGCGATCCTCGCGAGGTTGATCACGCCACCCCTGGCGCGAGCAGCGGTCTTCACAGCGTCATGCGTTCCTTCCTCCTCCTCGACCGTAGCCCCGGTCACCGCGATCGGGACGACGGCCGATCCTTCCTTCTCGCACGACTCAGAGCTCTTGACATTCATTGGTGTTGTGGGTGTGGAGGTCGTAGTACACACAGTACCGACTGCCCTTGGAAGATTCGGGCTGATCTCTGCCCGCTTGGTGTCTGGTTCTGCCGCGAGCATGGCAGCCCCCTTGCGCTTCACATCCTTAGCCTTGGGCTTCTTCTCTTCTGGGTCTGCGGCAGGCAACTCGAGGAGGGAGAGACGCCCTTCCTCAGCCCTGGCGTACTTGGTTGCCAAGTTGAACAGCTCCAAGGAAGTGCACAGGTCTTCATGCATCGCCTGCTCCTCCTTCATCTTGACATCGCGCACGCCGTCGGAGAAGGCTGAGATGATGGCCTCCTCGGTTACCTTGGGAATCTTGAGGCGTGCGTTGTTGAAGCGCTGGATGTACTTCTGCAGGGTCTCTCCGGATTGTTGCTTGATGCGGCGCATGTCGCTCACGGCGGGTGGCCGGTCGCGAGTACCTTGGAAGTTGGCGATGAAGCGGGTGCACATCTCGTCCCAGGAGGAGATCGTGCCTGGAGCCAGGTGCGGGCCCCGTCCTTGAGCGCCATGGGAAACCAGTTCGCCATGACCTTCTCATCTCCGTTGGCAGCTTCGATGCCCAGCTCATAGAGCTGGAGGAACTCCGCAGGGTCGGCCGTGCCGTCGTAACGAGGAGGCAGGTCTGGCTTGAACTTGCCGGGCCACGCGACGCTGCGTAGCTCGGTGGTGAAGGCACGGCAGCCTGCTGTGGCCACGGGAGGCCTTGGGTGGCGGAGAGCTTGGTCTTGCATATCCCCACACGCTGCACCTAGGAGCAGCGCGGGGTCTTGACGCGCGGGAGCTGGAGCATGGTCGCGACGTGCTGGAGCAGGGAGCGCCCGGGCAGCTTCTTGCGGGCGAGGGACTTCTTGGCAGCTCTTCTCTTGCCGCGCTGGCACCTGACGGAGCGGTTCCGCCCAGGGGCCACGCGCCTTGGAGCCATGGCGCCTTCTTGAGGAGGAGGCGGCTGGGCGCCGCCAGAGCTTCGTCGCCCGCGCGGGGCGGGGTGCGGTGCAGCGGAACGGACGGCGCAGGAGAGCCCCCTGCGGCGCGGACGAGCTCGACGACGCGGTCGAGCCATTCTTCGTAGACGTCGTCGACGGGATGATAGTGCAGGAGCTCGTTTGCCGCGATGAGCGCAGCTCGAGCCTCCATGGGTGCGCGGAGCGCGCGGGACGAAGAACCAGCTGGGGTGAGCGAGGGAGTAGCGGTGCGGCCGTCTTGCCACATGGACGGATGCTGAGACGTCGCTTGCTGCTCGTCCCCCGCCGGGCCGGTGGCGGCGTTGACAGAAGGTGACGGGGAACGGCGAGGACGCCCGCCGACAGGAGCCGTCTGGGCGACGCGGGAAGCGAGAGCGGCCCGGCGCTCGGCGCGGGCCCGACGAGCGTTAGACATGGACGTGATGGTCGGAGGAGAACGGGGTGGTGGAAGACGAATTCGGGCGCACCCCTACCTGGCGCGCCAAATGTTGGATTTCGGGTTCCGGCAGACCCTTGAGGTTTGAACACTGGGGTGCGCACGGAGATTTCGCCTTCTTCCTACCTGCACCCCTCCGCCTTGCTAAGATCTAAGCTATGGAAAGAACAACACAAGAGACACAGGGTTTATACTGGTTCGGGCCACCGTTGTGGTGTAATACCCTACTCCAGTGTGTGGTGTGGTGGATTGCCTCTTGGGCTGATGATGATGAGCAATACAAGGAAGAACAGCCTCGCGAGGGTCTGTTCTTGGCTGAGGGGATGAACTGCTAGGAGGAGTTCAGTCACCCTTCTCTCTCTCTCTTTCTTCTCGATTCTCTTTCCGATTTCTTATCCCTCTACCCTGGGGGTGCCTAGTCCTATTTATAGGCAAAGGCCCTGGGCCTCTTCCCAAATATTGAGCGGGAAGGGCGCCAACAATTGGCCATTTTGAAGGGGAACATCTTGTACACTTATCCTAACTAAAGTTGGTCCTCGTCTGCCAAAGGCTCTGGTGGTGACACTGGCTTGGGCTCCACAATGACTTCCTCCCTGCCGTTGGACTGGTCTTGGTCTCGTTGCACCGAAACAGGTGCCTTTGCTTGATGCTCTCGCCTGCGCTTGCTCCCTTTGCACCAAAGAGGAAAGGAGGACAATGCGCGGGCTGGCGCCCGCCTGGCACCCTTGGTCATCATGGCTTGCGTCATGGGCACCTCATGAGGTACCCCGCCTTGATCTCTCCACCTCCTCGCGAGCCAGCCTGATGAGGCCGTGCCTGAGGAAGCTCCGTGTCATCCGCCCTGCGAGGCTTGGCCCCTCGCGAGGGTCTTGGGTCTGTGTTGATGAAGATGGGCCGTGCTGGGCCCCCTTTGAGCCACGCCGCAGGCTGCAGGCAGGCAAGTCTGGGGACCCCCGTTCCCAGAACGCCGACAAATACATAGACCACAACATGTCCCTAGTAAGCCTCTAGTTGACTAGCTCGTCGATCAATAGATGGTCATGGTTTCCTGACCATGGACATTGGATGCCATTGATAATGGGATCACATCATTAGGAGAATGATGTGATGGACAAGACCCAATCTTAAGTGTAGCACAAGATCGTGTAGTTCGTTTGCTAAAGCTTTTCTAATGTCAAGTATCATTTCCTTAGACCATGAGATTGTGCAACTCCCGGATACCGTAGGAATGCTTTGGCTGCACCAAACGTCACAACGTAACTGGGTGGCTATAAAGGTGCACTACAGGTATCTCCAAAAGTGTCTGTTGGGTTGGAACGAATCGAGACTTGGATTTGTCACTCCGTATGATGGAGAGGTATCTCTAGGCCCACTCGGTAATGCATCATCATAATGAGCTCATTGTGACTAAGTAGTTGGTCACGGCATCATGCATTACGGAACGAGTAAAGTGACTTGCTGGTAATGAGATTGAACGAGGTATTGGGATACCGACGATCGAATCTTGGGCAAGTAACGTACCGATTGACAAAGGGAATTGTGTACGGGATTGCTTGAATCCTCGACATCGTGGTTCATCCGATGAGATCATCCTGGAACATGTGGGAGCCAACATGGGTATCTAGATCCCGCTATTGGTTATTGGCCGGAGAGTTGTCTTGGTCAAGTCTGCATGGTTCCCGAACCCGTAGGGTCCACACACTTAAGGTTCGATGACGCTAGGGTTATTAGGAAGATTTGTATGTGATTATTGAATGTTGTTCGGAGTCCCGGATGAGATCCCGGATGTCACGAGGAGTTCCGGAATGGTTCGAAGGTGAAGATTTATATGTGGGAAGTTGTCATACGGTCACCGGAAAGGTTCGGGGGCATATCGGTATTGTACCGGGGCCACTGGAGGGGTTCCGGGGGTCCACCGGGAGGGGCCACCTCTCCTGGAGGGCCTTATGGGCTGTAAGGGGAAGGGAACCAGCCTCAAGTGGGCTAGGGCGCCAACCCCCCAAGGGCCCATGTGCCTAGGGTTGGGGGAAACCCTAAAGGGGGCGCCCCCCTTGGCTTGGGGGGCAAGCCCCGTCCCCCTTGGCCGCTGATAACCCACAAGTATAGGGGATCGAAACAGCTTTCGAGGGTAGAGTATTCAACCCAAATTTATTGATTTGACACAAGGGGAGCCAAAGAATATTCTCAAGTATTAGCAGCTGAGTTGTCAATTCAACCACACCTGGAAACTTAGTATCTGCAGCAAAGTGTTTAGTAGCAAAGTAATATGATAGTGGTGGTAGCGGCAACAAAAGTAAAGACAGCAAAAGTAATGTTTTTGGTATTTTGTAGTGATTGTAACAGTAGTAGTGGAAAAGTAAATAAGCGAGAACCAGTATATGGAAAACTCGTAGGCACCGGATCAGTGATGGATAATTATGCCGGATGCGGTTCATCATGTAACAGTCATAACATAGGGTGACACATAACTAGCTCCAATTCGTCAATGTAATGTAGGCATGTATTCCGTATATAGTCATACGTGCTTATGGAAAAGAACTTGCATGCCATCTTTTGTCCTACCCTCCCGTGGCAGCGGGGTCCTATTGGAAACTAAGGGGTATTAAGGTCTCCTTTTAATAGAGAACCGGAACAAAGCATTAGCACATAGTGAATACATGAACTCCTCAAGCTATGGTCATCACCGGGAGTGTCGGATTCACGGGTTCCGGCAGACCCTTAAGGTTCGAACACTGGGGTGCGCGCGGAAATCACGCCTTCTACCTCCCCGTCTCGCAAAGATCTAAACTACTAAAGGAACTGCATGAGAGACACAAGATTTATACTGATTCGGGCCACCGTTGTGGTGTAATACCCTACTCCAGTGTGCAGTGGGTGGATTGCCTCTTGGGGCTGATGATGATGAACGATACAAGGAAGAACAGCCTCGCGAGGGTCTGTTCTTGGCTAGGGGGATGAACTGCTAGGAGGAGTTCAGTCACCCTTCTCTCTCTCTCTCTCTCTCTCTCTCTCTCTCTCTCTCTCTTATTTCGATCCGGGCGAACTAACCCCGCGAACCGAACCCCTTGCTACGTGGGTGGCCGGTCCTATTTATAGGCAAAGGCCCTGGGCCTCTTCCCAAATATTGAGCAGGAAGGGCGCCAACAATTGGCCAATTCGAAGGGGAACATCTAGTACACTTATCCTGACTAAAGTTGGTCTTCGCCTGCGAAAGACCCTACGGTGACGCCGTGCTGGGCTCCATGGTGACCTCCGTCTCGTAGTCCGCTTGGTCCTGGTCTCGTTGCACCGAAATGGGAACCTTTGCCTGATGCCTCGGTACTCCGCGGCTGCGCTTGCCCCCTTTGCACCAAAGAGGAAAGAAGGACGCTGCGCGCACTGGCGCCTGCCTGGCACCCTCGATCGTCATGGCTTGCGTCATGGGCACCTCGCGAGGTACCCCGCCTTGATTCCTCCGCCTCCTCGCGAGCCAGCCTGAGGAGGCTGCGCCTGGGGATGCGCCGTGTCGTCCGCCCCGCGAGGCTTGGCCCCTCGCGAGGGTCTTGAGTCTTGTGTTGATGAAGATGGGCCATGCTGGGCCTCCTTTGAGCCACGCCGCAGGCCGCAGGCAGGCAAGTCTGGGGACCCCCGTTCCCAGAACACCGACAGTAGCCCCCGGGCCCAAGGCGCGCATGGGCTTGGCCTTGCCGAGAGGCGAAAGGGCAAGGGCAAAGCGCCGCGGGCCCTAACAGCCTGCAGCCTTGGGCGCCGCGTGGCGGTTGATGGGACGTGGGTGTTTCAGCAACCGCGCAGGTTGGTAAAGGAGCGGCATCTGCCCAGACTTCGCCTTTTGCTCTCTCCGATCGCTGCTCAGATCCCCTTTCTTGCGCCTTCCCTTTCTTCCTCCAAACTTCCAGATCTACTTCAGCTGCGCGACCTAGGAAGCCATGGTGCCTCGCCAGCCTCCGGCCAAAGCTTGGTATTCTCCTGCTCTGGACTTGCCAAATGTGTCCAAGGCGAGCCTTGCCCGGCTGTGCCGGATGGCGATGGCGCTAGGCATCAACGGGACGGAGGTGTTTAAGACCGGCTCCGCCACCCCTGAGGGCCGAGGGAGCACCTTTTATCCTCTCTTTGTAAGCTCCATTGCTGCGGGCCTGGTGCCTCCCTTCTCTGAGTTCTTCTTCTCCGTCCTCCGCCATTACAACTTGCAGGCTCTGCATCTCCACCCCAACTTTGTCCTTCTTCTGGCGATCTTCGCTTACTACTGCGAGGCTCACGTAGGGGTGCAGCCTTCGGTGGACTTGCTGCGCCACTACTTCTCCCTCCGGGTCTCCGACAGCTCTCTTTCTGCGTGCGCGGGCTTCGTCGCGTATGGCGGCACCATTGCCATCTTGAATCCCGGGAAGAGGATTGAGGGCTTCAGGAGCAAGTGGGTCTTGGCAGATGCCGGGCGCATCCACCCTCGGCTGATCTTGCCCGCGGAGCAACCCGTGAGCTCCAGCGACTGGTGCCGAGCGGAGCTCATGGACCCCCGTGCGAAACTGGTGTTGGAGAAGATGGACGCGGACCTGAGGCCGGCCAACATGGCGGCGGCGAAGTTGACCAGTGCATCACTGCTGAAGGAGTTCCTGGAGCACCAGCTGGCTCCACTCCGGGAGTACTCTCCTCCAATGTGGAGGCCTCATCCGAGTCCTGAGGCTGTGGACGAAGAGGACGTGACCGCGGTTCTCCAGTCTCTGGTCAGGGGCGAGGTGGCAAGCTTGAAGGGCGCTCCCAAGCCCTTGTTCCTTCGCGACGACTGGAAGCGGGTGGTGAAGTCCATGCCTGTTTTCAACGGGGACGGGCTCGTGCCCGCGGCGGCTTCTGAAGGACCGGTGGATGTGCCCTTCGGCGACTCCAGCGATGAGGAGGAGGAAGAGGAGCGGGGAGAGGGGCCCAACTCTGGGGCGACTGATGGAGAGTCGAGGGCTCCCCTCTCCCGGCGCGGGTCCCGCACTCTCCGCCTTTCGCCGAGCGATGATGATGATGATGATGATGATGATGTACTGGGTAGCGGGAGCTCGCCCACGATCCCGAAGAAGGACAGGACCGGGCTGATCTCCCGCGGGTCCGTCCTGACTCCGGGGCGAACCGTGGACGCGCCTTCTGCTTCTGAGGTCGACCCTTCCAGCCGGCTGTCAGGCTTCAAGTTGGGCCGGAGGCTGCCCGAGCTCACTGGCGATGACCCGTAAGTGCTTGATCCTTGATCTTTTGTTTCTCGTTCCGCCGATGAGGCTTGATGATTACTTCTCTTGAATAGGCTGGCGCCAGCGGCGAAGAAGCCGAAGGGAGCCCCCGAGGCCCCACCTGCGGCGACGCCTTCGCCTGTAGGGGAGGGAGATCGTGATGCGCGGGCCTCTCCTGCCCGCTCATCCTTGCGAGGCTTGGCTGAGCTGGCTGGGGCAAGCCCAGCCCCCATGGCTCGAACGACTCCCGAGGCGCCCTCGTCTGGCGCTGCTGCTACGGCTGTGGAGGCGCAGCGGACTCCGCCTCGGGACGCTGCGGCCTCGCCGCCGCTACTTTCTCCTCCCGTTCCACTAACCGTTTCTTCCTCGGCTCCTCCTGTTGTCTTGGGGCGCACCGATGTTTCTCCGCCTCCTTCTTCCATCTTGGAGCATGCCGTTGCTGAACTGGACCGGCTGCGGCAGGAACTTCTCGGCGCCAACCCTCGCCTGGTGGCCGGGCGCCTGGAACTGGCTTCGGGGTGGGTTCGTTCTGATGCTTCGATTCAGGCAGCGTCGGTTCAGGCCTCAACGGCCTGCGACGGGGAGAGGGAGGCCACCCTCGAGGCGAAGGCTGCCTGAGACACGACCCTGGGAGAGGTGGTTGAAGTCCGTGGTCGTTGCAAGGCGCTGGAGGACGAGCTGCAAGGCCTGCGGGGCCAGCTCGCGAAGGAGGTTCGTCTTCGCCAGGAACAAGAGGAAAGCATGAAGGCTCGCGAGGCGGCCATCGAGGGCCGGGAGGCCAAGCTCAAGAAGCGCCGCGGCCGCCTAAGTGTGCTGGGGGAGGAGCTGGAGGCGACGAGGGTCGAGCTGGACAGCAAGGCCAAGGTTCTTGCCGAGGATCGCGTGGCCTTCGCGGACATGGAGAAAGATGCCCGCGCTTCGCTGAAGACGCTTTACGAGAGCGGCCTGGACAGCCCGCTAGCCGGTGATGGTGACGGCCCCGCCAAGCTGCTTCCTTTCCTGGTTAAGGCCCTTGGGGATGTCGCCCTTGGCATCGGCCCCACGGCCAAGGCCGAGGCGCGCGTCCTGTCTTCTGCTGCGCTGACGCGGGTCTTCGCCCACATCTACCTTCGTGATCCCAATGCCGACCTCGACGGCCTGCTGGAACTGGTGAGCGGCAAGGGTGCTGCCGCCGCTGTCGGAGCCGTGAAGGGGCGCGCGGAGGCACTGCTGGGGAAGTTCCGGGCCTTCAGCACCAAGCCAAAGCAAGGCGCTGCCGGCCTTGCTGCTCCACGAGGCGAAGCCACTCCGCACAGCTTCACTGCCAACGAGTGACTCCGTTCCATCCCTGTTCGTCTTTCAATTCCTGCACATGCATCACGCCTCGGGGAGGCATTTAAACTTGTGTTTGGTACTGAGACGACAGTATGGGTTGTAATATTTGCTTTTAAATTCCTTGAATTTTATGTTTTTCTTCCCTACTTGCTTGTGTTCTACGGCGGCAGAGCCCGGCCCCGCGCTTGCCTCACCCAGCATTAGCCCTGACCGGAAACTAGGACGGGGCCAAAGGAGTGAGGGGCTACATGACAAGTTAGGCTCCTGAGTCGCGATGCTCAGGAGTCCCCCTTGGCGTGCGAACAACAAGTAGGGAGCCGTGATGTAGGTGTATCTTCCGTTCTACGTCTGCAGAGCCCGACTCCGCGCGTACCTCACCCAGCATAGCCTTTCAGAACTAAGGAGTGAGGGGCTACAGAGCCAGTTAGGCTCCTGAGTCGCGATGCTCAGGAGTCCCCCTTGACGCGCAAACAGCGGGTGATGAGGTGCAATGTAAGTGGGGCTACCGTTCTACGTCTGCAGAGCCCGGCCCCGCGCGTACCTCACCCAGCATAGCCTTTTGGAACTAAGGAGTGAGGGGCTACAGGACCAGTTAGGCCCCTGAGTCGCGATGCTTAGGGGTCCCCCTTGATGCGCAAACGGCCTTCATACCTTGGCTCCGCTCAGGGAGAGACGCGCGACGAACCAGGCCCGAGGGGCCTAGCGGGCGGCGTACATCTGGGCGTGACCCAGTCGTAGCCCCCGTGCCTAGCCCCCTCGCGCGGCACTCCCGAGGGGAGGCGTTGCGACGAGGCCAGCCACTGAGCTCTGGGCTCCCTGAGGTTAATGCGGCCTGGAGGCCACCCCCAGTTGTTTATCACCAGCGCGGAGCATAGCGCTTCCGTATGTGTACGGGCATAGCCGCTCCTCGGCAGTGTCGTTAGCCAGCGCGGAGCATGGTGCTTCCACTGGTACGTGGGAGGGGGCTCCCCTCCGGGAGGAGCCCCCGGGGCGTGTACAGCCCCGCCCTGACACATGGCCGGTACGGTAGGGCTAGGTGAGGTGTATCTGGGCACCCGTGAGCCAGCGCGGGACTCACGAGGCCCTACCTCTAGGCGGGTTGCGCCTGGCACTGGGCCGTATCTTGAGATGTGTCGCTGCAAAATTCGGTTAGATGCCGGTACTCTACGTCCTCGGGTCCCGGCCCTCGAGCTTGTCTCAGCCGTCGCTGGTATGCCAGGTCGCGATGCCGTGGACAAGGCCAGAGGGTGAGTGCTGGAGAGCCAGTAAGAGCCCTGAGTCACGATGCTCAGGCACCCCCCCTTTAACATGCAAGTGGCCGACATGGAGAAGAAAGGATGCCGCGGGCAGGCATCAAGCAATCAAGCGTGATAGGTAATGCATAGTTGGAAATAAACACGAGGGAGATACACGCCGCTGGGCCTAGCCCGAGCGTCTTGGGGATGATGCAGCCCAAGGGGCGCCCATCAAGGCAATCTAACGACCGGAAAATAAAGGGGATACATGCCGCAGGGACGGACCCACGCGGCCTGGGAGTGATGCAACCCTGGGAGGGCGCTCCCAGCTGGGAATGAAGCTTGAAAGATGTCACCTGAGGATGTTGTCGGTGAAGTGGCATTGGTGCAGCAGACTCGGTGGGCTGCGGAAGCTGATCCTCACAAGCCCCCAGGCCCCGGGGCCTCGGGAGGCTCCAGAGGCGCTGGTGACTCCTCGCGAGCTGTCTTCATCTCCACCCAGGCTGCGGAACGCCTGTCTTCCTGAGCCTCCATGATGCCCCTCATGAGGCGCTGGTACGCCGCAGCCATGCTCGGCAGGCTGTAAGGCATGCGAACATAGCTGTGGGGTGGACCCCCGCAGCGCCCCACTCACGAGGGCCAGAGACGCTCCGTCGTGGCGATCTGATTGAGCCCTGGTACGTCGACGCAGACGCGCAGCCCACCATCCTCGCCTGGATGCGGAGCCACAGCTGGTAGGTGGCGGCACCCTCTCAAGATCCTTGACTCCTGTAGTTCTTGAATGGCCTTGTTAACGAACTCCTGCTGGTCTGATCTTCCTTGCCTAGCTCCTTCTCGGGGGAACATGCTTCGAAGCACGCCTCCACATGGTGCCCAAGCGCCTCCCTCGTGACCCTGGCTAGGTCAGTGGCCCTCCAGGTGAGAGCCACCGAGCCTTGCCTGAGGAGGGCGCCGGGCGCACTTTCCTATGCGATGGATGGGGGGTCCCCCTGGGCAGACACGGGCCCTGAGGGGCCTGCCTCCTGAGGGGCTGAGCCTGACGATGTCTTCTTCTTCTTGGGGGTGGTCTCAGGAAGCCTCCTGCTTCCGCGATCTGGGTCTTCTAGCGACGCGGCCTGATAGGCCCGCTCCAGGGAACACACTGCATCCTTCTCTTCACAGGGCACCGTGATGACGTCGCCACTTCCTGGCATCTTGAGGACGTTGTAGCCGTGGTGAGTCACGGCCATGAACTTGGCCAGCACTGGATACCCGAGGATGGTGTTGTACGGCAGGCGGATGTGGGCGACGTCGAAGTCGATGAGCTCGGTGCGGTAGTTGCTGCGAGCCCCGAAGGTGACAGGGAGGCGGACCTGCCCGATCGGGACTATGGAACCGTCGATGATTCCGGAGAAAGGCTTGGTTGGCTGAAGCTGGTCATAGGGTACTTGGAGATTGTTGAATGTTTCCACGGATAGGACGTTGAGCCCTGCCCCTCCATCGATGAGGGTCTTGGTGACCAGCACGTTGCTGATGACTAGGGAGCAAAGCATCGGGAGGACTCCTGCCGTGGCCGCGCACTTGAGCTGGTCTGCTGAGCTGAACGTGATGGAGCAGGCCGACCACCTAAGGGGGCGCGTTGCTTCGAGCTTGGGGAGAACTGCATTCACCTCGCGGGCGAACTGCTTGAAGATACGTTGAGAGGCTGGGGCTTGAGCTCCGCCTAGGATGCAGGCGATTGCGCGCGGCTCTTGGAAGCCCCCAACCCCCTCGTCTTGATGGCGGTCTTCGTTCCTCCTTGGCTGAGGCGGCAGCGGAGGTAGGCCTGCGTTGCCATGAGGGCGATCCTCACGAGGCTGATCCCTCCAGTCTCCCTCGCGAGGCAGGTCCCGCCAGCGGTCCTCGCGAGGTTGGTCGCGCCACCCCTGGCGCGGGCCGCGATCTTCCCAGCGTCCTGGGTTTCTTCCTCCTCCTCGGCCATAGCTCCGGTCAGCACGGTCAGGGCAATGGCCGATCCTTCCTTCTCGCACGGCGCGGAGTTCTTGGCATTCGTTGGTGTTGTGGGTGTGGAGGTCATGGTACACACAGTACCGGCTGCCCCGGGAGGATTCGGGCAGATCCTTGCCCTGCTTGGTGTCTGGATCTGCGGCGAGTACGGCAGCCCCCTTGCGCTTCACGTCCTTGGCCTTGGGCTTCTTCTCTTCTGGGTCTGCGGCAGGCAGCTCGAGGAGGGAGAGACGTCCCTCCTCAGCCCTGGCGCACTTGGTCGCCAAGTTGAACAGCTCCAAGGAGCTGCAGAGGTCTTCGTGCATCGCCAGCTCCTCCTTCATGTTGACGTCGCGCACGCCATCGGAGAAGGCCGAGATGATGGCTTCCTCGGACACCTTGGGGATCTTGAGGCGCGCGCCGTTGTAGCGCTGGATGTACTTTTGCAGGGTCTCTCCGGGCTGTTGCTTGATGCGGCGCATGTCGCTCACGGTGGGTGGCCGGTCGCGAGTACCTTGGAAGTTGGCGATGAAGCGGGTGCGCATCTGGTCCCAGGAGGAGATCGTGCCTGGAGCCAGATTCAGGAGCCAGGTTCGAGCTCCTTCCTTGAGCGCCATGGGAAACCAGTTCGCCATGACCTTTTCATCCTCGCTGGCAGCCTCGATGCCCAGCTCATAGAGCTGGAGGAACTCTGCGGGATCAGTTGTGCCGTCGTAGCGAGGAGGCAGGTCTGGCTTGAACTTGCCGGGCCACGCGACGCTGCGCAGCTCAGTGGTGTAGGCACGGCAGCCTGCGGTGGCCACGAAAGGCTTCGGCTGATGGAGAGCTTGGTCCTGAGGGTCCCCATGCGCTGCAGCTAGGAGCAGAGCGGGGTCTTGGCGCGCCGGAGCTGGAGCAGGGTCGCGGCGTGCCGGAGCAGGGAGCGCCCTGGCAGCTCCTTGCGGGCGAGGGACTTCTTGGCAGCTCCGTTCTTGTTGCGCTGGCGCCAGACGGAGCGGGTTCCGCCCAGGGGCCAAGCGCCTTGGAGCCATGGCATCTTCTTGGAGAGGAGGCGGCTGGTGCGCCTCTGGAGCTTCGTTGCCCGCGCGGGGCGGGGTGTGGCACAGAGGAACGGACGGCGCGGACAAGCTCGGCGACGCGGTCGAGCCACTCTTCGTAGACGTCGTCGATGGGGCGGTAGCGCAGGAGCTCGTTTGCCGCGAGGAGCGCAGCTCGAGCCTCCAAGGGTGCGCAGAGCGCGCGGGACAAAGAACCGGCTGGTGCGAGTGATGGAGTAGCGGTGCGGCCGTCTTGGCGCACGGACGGATGCTGAGACGACGCTTGCTGCTCGCCCCCCGCCGGGCCGGTGGCGGCGTTGACAGCGGGCGACGGGGAACGACGAGGATGCGCACCGACGGGGGCCGTCTGGGCGACGCGAGAAGCGATGGCGGCCCGGCGCTCGGCGCGGGCCCGACGAGCGTCGTACATGGATGCGACGGTCGGAGGAGAACGGAGTGGTGGAAGATAGATTCCGGCGCACCCCTACCTGGCGCGCCAAATGTCGGATTCACGGGTTCCGACAGACCCTTAAGGTTCGAACACTGGGGTGCGCGCGGAAATCACGCCTTCTACCTCCCCGTCTTGCAAAGATCTAAACTACTAAAGGAACTGCATGAGAGACACAAGATTTATACTGGTTCGGGCCACCGTTGTGGTGTAATACCCTACTCCAGTGTGCGGTGGGTGGATTGCCTCTTGGGGCTGATGATGATGAATGATACAAGGAAGAACAGCCTCGCGAGGGTCTGTTTTTGGCTGGGGGGATGAACTGCTAGGAGGAGTTCAGTCATCCTTCTCTCTCTCTCTCTCTCTTTTATTTCGATCCGGGCGAACTAACCCCGCGAACCGAACCCCTTGCTACGTGGGTGGCCGGTCCTATTTATAGGCAAAGGCCCTGGGCCTCTTCCCAAATATTGAGCGGGAAGGGCACCAACAATTGGCCAATTTGAAAGGGAACATCTAGTACACTTATCCTGACTAAAGTTGGTCTTCACCTGCGAAAGACCCTGCGGTGACGCCGTGCTGGGCTCCATGGTGACCTCCGTCTCGTAGTCCGCTTGGTCCTGGTCTCGTTGCACCGAAATGGCAACCTTTGCCTGATGCCTCGGTACTCCGTGGCTGCGCTTGCCCCCTTTCCACCAAAGAGGAAAGAAGGACGCTGCGCGCGCTGGTGCCCGCCTAGCACCCTCGATCGTCATGGCTTGCGTCATGGGCACCTCACGAGGTACCCCGCCTTGATTCCTTCGCCTCCTCGCGAGCCAACCTGAGGAGGCTGCGCCTGGGGATGGGCTGTGTCGTCCGCCCCGCGAGGCTTGGCCCCTCGCGAGGGTCTTGAGTCTTGTGTTGACGAAGATGGGCCATGCTGGGCCTCCTTTGAGCCACGCCGCAGGCCACAGGCAGGCAAGTCTGGGGACCCCCGTGCCCAGAACGCCGACAGGGAGTGGTCCCGATTATTGTCACTTCGGGGTTGCCGGATCATAACACATAGTAGGTGACTATAGACTTGCAAGATAGGATAAAGAACTCACATATATTCATGAAAACATAATAGGTTCAGATCTGAAATCATGGCACTCGGGCCCTAGTGACAAGCATTAAGCATAGCAAAGTCATAGCAACATCAATCTCAGAACATAGTGGATACTAGGGATCAAACCCTAACATAACTAACTCGATTACATGATAAATCTCATCCAACCCATCACCGTACAGCAAGCCTACGATGCAATTACTCACGCACGGCGGTGAGCATCATGAAATTGGTGATGGAGGATGGTTGATGATGACGACGGCGACGAATCCCCCTCTTCGGAGCCCTGAACGGACTCCAGATCAGCCCTCCCGAGAGGTTTTAGGGCTTGGCGGCGGCTCCCTATCGTAAAACGCGATGATTTTTTCTCTCCGAAAGCAAATATATAGAGTTGGAATTGGCGTCGGAGGGTTTCCAGGGGCCCACGAGGTGGGGGGCGCGCCCTAGGGGGGGCCCACCCTCGTGAGAAGGGTGTGGGCCCTCTGGTCTTCATCTTTGGTGAGGATTTTTTATTGTTTTTTCTAAGATGTTCCGTGGAGTTTCTGGTCATTCCGAGAATATTTGTTTTCTGCACTTAAAACAACACCATGGTAATTCTGCTGAAAATAGCGTCTGTCCGGGTTAGTTCCATTCAAATCATACAAGTTAGAGTCCAAAACAAGGGCAAAAGTGTTTGGAAAAGTAGATACGACGGAGACGTATCAACTCCCCCAAGCTTAAACCCTTGCTTGTCCTCAAGCAATTCAGTTGACAAACTGAAAGAAAGAAAGAATTTTTTTACAAACTCTGTTTGCTCTTGTTGTTGTAACTATGTCAAGCCAGCATTCAAGTTTTCAGCATAGATCATAACTAACCACATTTGCAATAATTCTCAGGTCTCACAATTACTCATATCAATAGCATAATCAACTAGCAAGTCATAATAATAAATCTCGGATGACAACACTTTCTCAAAACAATCATAATATGATATAACAAGATGGTATCTCGCTACCCTTTCTGAGACTGCAAAACATAAATGCAGAGCACCTTTCAAGATCAAGGACTGACTAGACATTGTAATTCATGGTAAAAGAGATCCAATCATAGTCATACCCAATATAAATTAACAGTGATGAATGCAAATGACGGCTGCGCTCTCCAGCTAGTGCTTTTTGATAAGAGGGTGATGACTCAACATAAAAGTAAATGGATAGGCCCTTCGCAGAGGGAAGCAGGGATTTGTAGAGGTGCCAGAGCTCGGTTTTGAAATAGATATAAATTGTATTTTGAGCGATATACTTTCATTGTCAATGTAACAACTAAGAGATGGCGATATCTTCCATGCTAAACACATTATAGGAGGTTTCCAAACAGAATGGTAAAGTTTATACTCCCCCTCCACCAACAAGCATCAATCCATGGCTTGCTCGAAACAACGAGTGCCTCCAACATACATCAGGTCCCAGGGGGAGTTTTGTTTGCAATTAATTTTGATTTAGTTTGCATAAAGCATGGGACTGGGCATCCCAGTGACCAGCCATTTTCTCGTGAGTGAGGAGAGGAGTCCACTCCTCTTGAGAATAACCCGCCTAGCACGGAAGATAAGGACAACCTTTGTTGATACATGAGCTATTCGAGCATACAAAACAGAATGTTTATTTGAAGGTTTAGGGTTTGGCACATACAAATTTACTTGGAACGGCAGGTAGATACTGCATATAGGAAGGTATAGTGGACTCATCTGGAATAACTTTGGGGTTTAAGGGATTGGATGCACAAGCAGTATTCCCGCTTAGTACAAGTGAAGGCTAGCAAAAGACTGGGAAGTGACCAACCAGAGAGCGACAACAGCCATGTACATGCATTAAAATTAATAAACATTGGATGCAAGCATGAGTAGGATATAATCCACCATGAACATAAATATCGTGAAGGCTATGTTGATTTTGTTTCAACTACATGCGTGAACATGTGCCAAGTCAAGTCACTGAAATCATTCAAAAGAGGATACCACCCCATCATACCACATCATAATCATCTCAATAGCATGTTGGCATACAAGGTAAATCATTATAACTCATAGCTAATCAAGCATGGCACAAGCAACTATGATCTCTAATTGTCATTGCAAACATGTTTATTCATAATAAGCTGAATCAAGAATGAGGGACTCATCATATTTACAAAACAAAAGAGGTCGAGTTCATACCAGCTTTTCTCATCTCAGTCAGTCCATCATATATCATCATAATTGCCTTTCACTTGCACGACCGAACGGTGTGAATAATAATAAGAGTGCACGTGCATTGGACTAAGCTGGAATCTGCGAGCATTCAATAAACATGAGAAGGCAGGGCAATATGGGCTCTTGGTTAAATCAACAATAATGCATATAAGCGCCACTTCAACAATTTAATTATGGTCTTCTCCTACTGACCCCGAAAGAAAAGAAAAGAAATAAAACTATTTACACGGGAAAGCTCCCAACAAGCAAAAGAAGAACGGGAAATATTTTTGGGTTTTCCTTTTAATTATTACTACTACAGCAGAAAAATAAACTACTACTAATTTTTTGGTTTTTCTTAAGGTTTAACAAACACACAAGAAGAAAGCAGGAAAAAGAAAATAAACTAGCATGGATATTACAGTGAAAAAGTATGAGCACCGACATCTAGCAATGAGTGTGTGTGAACATAAATGTAATGTCGGTGAGAAATACGTACTCCCCCAAGCTTAGGCTTTTGGCCTAAGTTGGTCTATGGCCACGGCTGGCCTGGCGGATATCCATAATAATAGTTGTTGGGGTCGTACTGTGATGAGGAGGAATAGTTGGGATCATACTGATGTGCAGTGGTTATCGCCTGCTGTGCTGTAGCGTGGAGTCGAGCTGCCTCCGCTCTCCTCTCGTACTCTTCTGCCTCCTCTCTGGTAATAACATATCTTCCTTTTGTCTGTGAATCAAAGAAGGCAGGAGCAGGGAGAGTAATTCGGAAAGCACGTCATTTATCAAAAATTAAGCGATATAAGAGAGGTGATTCAGGCCTCTCGACAAACTGGTGCGAAGCCATAGAGTCATAATCTAAATATGCAGGAGGCAACTCCATATCACCCTCATGAATGTCTATCTCAAGAAAATGAGCTAAGCGGGTTGCATAAATTCCTCCAAAGAAATCTCCATTATGCCTATTATGATGCAACCTATGAGCTGCAATGGCTCCCATATGATAAGATTGGTCTCCTAACACAACACTCCTAAGAATGCTAAGATCAGGGACACACATCTGACATGCTTCATCCTTAGCATTTATGCATCTACCGATGAAGAGAGCAAAATAATGTATAGCAGGAAAGTGAATGCTCCCTATGGTAGCCTGCGTTATATCTGTAGATTCCCCCACAGTTATACTAGCAAGAAAGTTTCTAAATTCAGATTTAGGGGGATCCCTAACACTACCCCATGATGGAAGTTTGCATGCAAGAGTGAAATCCTCTAGGTCCATGGTATAAGATTTGTCATAAAGATCAAACATGACTGAAGGAGAATTACGCGAAGATGAATACTCAAACCTCCTCACAAATGAACTTGTGAGATCATGATACTGGGGGCATTTGTTAGCCTCAAAATCCTCAAGACCGGCATTGCACAAATATGATTTGAATTCTTCTTTAATTCCCGCATGGTCCATAAAATTTTCCGACGGCCATTCGCAAGGCCGTACTGGAGCGTCTCTTGGTGGATCCTCGTCAGCATCGCGCATAGCAATCCTGGGTCCTTGCTTCTTAGGGGAACCACCTTGGAACATCTTCCTAAGCATATTGTTTTTCTCTGAAAAATTCTAAAATTTTTAGTAACTTCAAACAAAAATGAACCAACTTCAATAATATTGATAGCAACTACTCCTACAAGTGCCTAGAGCCTATATCAAGCATTAGAACTACTTGGAACCATATAAATTTGACATGCAAGCTCAAGAACATGGTCACCTATGCAACACAAATTTGCAAAGAATAAAGCATTAGAACAAAAACTAATTGGACCAATGGAGGAGTCACATACCAAGGAACAATCTCCTCAAGCAGTTTTGCGAGAGGTGCTTTGAGCAAGGAGATCGAAAATCACAGCAAAAGTGGCTGAAACTCGTGCTTGAGTTGGTTTTTCGGGTTTGTGTGAGATAGAGGAAGAAGATGGGTGCTGGGATAAGTGGAGGAGGGCCATCGTGGGCCCACGAGGCAGGGGGCGCGCCCTATAGGGGGGGGGGCGCCCACCACCCTCGTGGCCAGGTGGCAGCTCCTCCCGCGGTAATTTTTGCACAGTAAATCCTCAAATATTCCCGAAAAATCATATTAAATTGGCATGGCATTCTGAGGACTTTTATTTTCGGGATATTTTTATATTGCACGGATAAGTCAGGAAACATACTGAAAAATACTATTTTTACTTTATTTAATATAAATAACAGAAAGTAAAAGTGGGGTACAAAAGTTTGTGCTTCTAGTTTCATCCATCTCATGCTCATAAAAAAGAATCCACTAACAAGGTTGATCAAGTCTTGTTAAGAAACCCGTTCCGATAATCATGAAACCGGAGAAATTTCGAATAACACTAAGTTACCTCAACGGGGATATGCACATCCCCAATAATAAGAATATCATATTTCTTCTTGACTGTAGGAAGAGGAAATTCAAAACCTCCAAATATAATCGATGGAATTTTTCCAATAGAGTTGATACTATGAACTTGAGGTTGTTTCCTCGGAGAGTGTACTGTATGCTCATTACCATTAACATGAAAAGTTACATTGCCTTTGTTGCAATCAATAATAGCCCCTGTAGTATTAAGAAAAGGTCTTCCAAGAATAATAGATATACTATCATCCTCGGGAATATCAAGAATAACAAAGTCCATTAAAATAGTAACGTTTGCAACCACAACAGGCACATCCTCACAAATACCGACAGGTATAACAGTTGATTTATCAGCCATTTGCAAAGATATTTCAGTAGGTGTCAGCTTATTCAAGTCAAGTCTACAATATAAAGAGAGAGGCATAACACTAACACCGGCTCCAAGATCACATAAAGCAGTTTTAATATAATTTCTTTTAATGGAGCAAGGTATAGTAGGTACTCCGGGGTCTCCAAATTTCTTTGGTATTCCACCCTTAAAAGTATAATTAGCTAGCATGGTGGAAATTTCAGCTTCCGGTATCTTTCTTTTATTAGTAATGATATCCTTCATATATTTAGCATAAGGATTTGTTTTGAGCACATCAGTTAATCGCATACGCAAAAAGATAGGCATAATCATTTCAGCAAAGCGCTCAAAATCCTCGTCATCCTTTTTCTTGGATGGTTTCGGAGGAAAAGGCATGGGTTTCTGAACCCAAGGTTCCCTTTCTTTACCATGTTTCCTAGCAACAAAGTCTCTTTTATCATAACGTTGATTCTTTGATTGTGGGTTATCAAGATCAACAGCAGGTTCAATTTCTACATCATTATCATTACTAGGTTGAGCATCATCACGAACATCATCTTTAATATTTTTACTAGGTTCATGTTCATTACCAGATTGTGTTTCAGCATCAGACATAGATATATCATTTGGATTATCAGGTGGTTCAGCAATAGGTTCACTAGAAGTTTGCACAGTTCTATCATTTTTCTTCTTCTTCTTTTTAGAAGAACTAGGAACATCGATATTATTTCTTTGAGAATCTTGCTCGATTCTCTTAGGGTGGCCTTCAGGATACAAAGGTTCCCAAGTCATTCTACCAGTTCTAGTAGCCACTCTAACAACATAATCATTTTTCTTACTATTCATTTCATCAAGCACTTCTTTTTGAGCCTTAAGTACTTGTTCTACTTGAGTGGTAACCATAGAAGCATGTTTGCTAACAAGTTTAAGTCCACCTTTAATATTAGCCATATAATCACCCAAGCGTCTAATCATATAAGCATTTTCTTTTAATTGTCTACCAAAATAAGCATTGAAGTCGTCTTGCTTAAACATAAAATTATCAAACTCATCCAAGCACTGACTGTATCGGGATATCGGGATTAGGAGGTTCTTCAGTAAATAAATAATTAAGATCATATGTTTCTTCAACAGGCGGTATATTAAGACCATGTATTTCTTCAATAGGAGGTAAATTCTTAACGTCTTCAGCTTTAATACCTTTTTATTTCATAGATTTCTTTGCCTCTTGCATATCTTCGGGACTGAGGAATAGAACACCTCTCTTCTACGGAGTTGGTTTAAGAACAGGTTCAGTAATTGGAGCAGGAGATGACTCAGGAGCTGGCTCAGGAGGTGCCCAATTGTTTTCATTTGTCAACGTATTATTCAATAGAATTTCAGCTTCATCCGGTGTTCTTTCCCTAAAAAGAGAACCAGCACAACTATCCAGGTAATCTCTGGAAGCATTGATTAGTCCATTATAAAAGATATCAAGTATTTCAGGTTTCTTAAGGGGATGATCAGGCAAAGCATTAAGTAACTTGAGAAGCCTCCCCCAAACTTGTGGGAGACTCTCTTCTTTAATTTGCACGAAGTTGTATATTTCCCTCAAAGCAGCTTGTTTCTTATGAGCAGGGAAATATTTAGCAGAGAAGTAATAAATCATATCCTGGGGACTACGCACACAACCAGGATGAAGAGAATTAAACCATATCTTAGCATCACCTTTAATGAGAACGGAAATATTTTGAGTATATAGAAGTAACGCGATATCTCATCATTAGTAAACAGGGCAACTATATCATTTAATTTAGTAAGATGTGCCACAACAGTTTCAGATTCAGATCCATAAAACGGATCATATTCAACCAAAGTAATTATATCAGGATCAACAGAGAATTCATAATCCTTATCAGGAACACATATAGGTGAAGTAGCAAAAGCAAGGTCGGGTTTCATTTTATCTCTAAGTGATTCTTTATTCCATTTAATTAATAACCTCTTAAGCTCATATCTATCTTTGCAAGCTAAAATAGCAGCAGAAGATTCCATATCAAAAAGATAGCCCTCAGGAATAACAGGCATATTTTCATCATCACTATCATCATCGTATTCAAATTTAATAATTTCTCTTTCTCTAGCCCTAGCAATTTGTTCATCAAGAAATTCACTAAGGGGCACAGTAGTATCAGGCATAGAAGCAGTTTCATCATAAGTATCATGCATAGCAGAAGTGGCATCATCAATAACATGCGACATATCAGAATGAATAGCAGAAGCAGATGTAGGTGTCGCAAACTTACTCATGACAGAAGGTGAATCAACTGCGGAGCTAGATGGCAGTTCCTTACCTCCCCTCGTAGTTGAGGGATAGATCTTGGTTTTTGGATCTCTCAAGTTCTTCATAGTGTCCAGCAGATATAAATCCCAAGTGACTCAAAGAATAGAGCTATGCTCCCCAGCAACGGCGCTAGAAATTAGTCTTTATAACCCACAAGTATAGGGGATCGCAACAGCTTTCGAGGGTAGAGTATTCAACCCAAATTTATTGATTTGACACAAGGGGAGTCAAAGAATATTCTCAAGTATTAGCAGCTGAGTTGTCAATTCAACCACACCTGGAAACTTAGTATCTGCAGCAAAGTGTTTAGTAGCAAAGTAATATGATAGTGGTGGTAGCGGCAACAAAAGTAAAGACAGCAGAAGTAATGTTTTTGGTATTTTGTAGTGATTGTAACAGTAGCAGCGGAAAAGTAAATAAGTGAGAACCAGTATATGGAAAACTCGTAGGCACCGGATCAGTGATGGATAATTATGCCGGATGCGGTTCATCATGTAACAGTCATAACATAGGGTGACACAGAACTAGCTCCAATTCATCAATGTAATGTAGGCATGTATTCCGTATATAGTCATACGTGCTTATGGAAAAGAACTTGCATGCCATCTTTTGTCCTACCCTCCCGTGGCAGCGGGGTCCTATTGGGAACTAAGGGATATTAAGGTCTCCTTTTAATAGAGAACTGGAACAAAGCATTAGCACATAGTGAATACATGAACTCCTCAAACTATGGTCATCACCGGGAGTGGTCCCGATTATTGTCACTTCGGGGTTGCCGGATCATAACACATAGTAGGTGACTATAGACTTGCAAGATAGGATCAAGAACTCACATATATTCATGAAAACATAATAGGTTCAGATCTGAAATCATGGCACTCGGGCCCTAGTGACAAGCATTAAGCATATCAAAGTCATAGCAACATCAATCTCAGAACATAGTGGATACTAGGGATCAAACCCTAACAAAACTAACTCGATTACATGATAAATCTCATCCAACCCATCACTGTCCAGCAAGCCTACGATGCAATTACTCACGCACGGCGGTGAGCATCATGAAATTGGTGATGCAGGATGGTTGATGATGACGACGGTGACGAATCTCCCTCTCCGGAGCCCCGAACGGACTCCAGATCTTCCCTCCCGAGAGGTTTTAGGGCTTGGCGGCCGCTCCGTATCGTAAAACGCGATGATTTTTCTATCTTATTTTTTTCTCTCTGAAAGCAAATATATAGAGTTGGAGTTGGCGTCGGAGGGTTTCCAAGGGGCCCACGAGGTAGGGGGGCGCCCCCCACCCTCGTGAGAAGGGTGCGGGCCCCCTGTATTTTATCTTTGGCGAGGATTTTTTATTGTTTTTTCTAAGATGTTCCGTGGAGTTTCAGGTCATTCCAAGAATATTTGTTTTCTACACATAAAACAACACCATGGTAATTCTGCTGAAAACAGCGTCAGTCCGGGTTAGTTCCATTCAAATCATACAAGTTAGAGTCCAAAACAAGGGCAAAAGTGTTTGGAAAAGTAGATACAACGGAGACGTATCAGCCGCCGCCCCCACTCTAGACCTCATCTAGATGGGCCGGCCCCCTTTCCCCTTCCCCTATAAATAGAGGGGCAAAGGGAGGGCTGCATGACCACATCCAAGGCGCAGCCCCTCCCCTCCCCAATACCTTTCCTCCTCCGTGTGAGCTTGGCGAAGCCCTGCCGAAGAACTGCCACTCCATCACCACCACGCCGTCGTGCTGCTGTTGGAGCTCTCTTCCTCAACCTCTCCCTCCTCCTTGCTGGATCAAGGCACGGGAGACGTCTCCGTTCCGTACGTGTGTTGAACACGGAGGTGCCGCCCGTTCGGCGCTAGGATCATCGGTGATTTGGATCACGACGAGTACAACTCCATCAACACCATTCTCTTGAACGCTTCCGCTTAGCGATCTTCAAGGGTATGAAGATGCACCCCCTCTCTCTCGTTGCTAGTATATCCTAGATTGATCTTGGTGATGCGTAGAAAATTTTAAATTTCTACTATGATCCCCAATAGTGGCATCATGAGCTAGGTCTATGCGTAGATTCTATGCACGAGTAGAACACAAAGTAGTTGTGGGCGATGATTTGTTCAATTTGCTTGCCGTTACTAGTCTTATCTTGATTCGGTGGCATTGTGGGATGAAGCGGCCCGGACCGACCTTACACGTACACTTACGTGAGACAGGTTCCACCGACTGACATGCACTTGATGCATAAGGTGGCTGGCGGGTGTCTGTCTCTCCCACTTTAGTCGGATCGGATTCGATGAAAAGGGTCCTTATGAAGGGTAAATAGCAATTGGCATATCACCGTTGTGGTTTTGCGTAGGTAAGAAACGTTCTTGCTAGAAACCCATAGCAGCCACGTAAAACATGCAACAACAATTAGAGGACGTCTAACTTGTTTTTGCAGGGTATGCTATGTGAAGTGATATGGCCAAAAGGATGTGATGAATGATATATGTGATGTATGAGATTGATCATGTTCTTGTAATAGGAATCACGACTTGCATGTCGATTAGTATGACAACCGGAAGGAGCCATAGGAGTTGTCTTAATTTATTTATGACCTGCGTGTCAATGAAAACGCCATGTAATTACTTTACTTTATTGCTAACCATTAGCCATAGTAGTAGAAGTAATAGTTGGCGAGGCAACTTCATGAAGACACGATGATGGATATCATGATGATGGAGATCATGGTGTCATGCCGGTGAAGAAGGTGATCATGCCGCGACTCGAAGATGGAGATCAAAAGGCGCAAGATGATATTGGCCATATCATGTCACTTTATGATTTTCATGTGATGTTTTTCATGTTTACATATTATTTTCTTAGAACGACGGTAGCATAAATAAGATGATCCCTCGCTAAAATTTCAAGAAAGTGTTCCCCCTAACTGTGCACCGTTGCGAAGGTTCGTTGTTTCGAAGCACAACGTGATGATCAGGTGTGATAGATTCTAACGTTCGAATACAATGGGTGTAAGCCAGATTTACACATGCAAAACACTTAGGTTGACTTGACGAGCCTAGCATGTACAGACATGGCCTCGGAACATGGAAGACCGAAAGGTCAAACATGAGTTGTATAGAAGATACGATCAACATGAAGATGTTCACCGATGATGACTAGTCCGTCTCACGTGATGATCGGACACGGCCTAGTTGACTCGGGTCATGTATCACTTAGATGACTAGAGGGATGTCTATCTAAGTGGGAGTACATTGAATAATTTGATTATATGAACTTAATTATTACGAACATAGTCAATAGGTCTTTGCAAATTATGTCGTAGCTCATGCTTTGGTTCTACTATTTTAGATATGTTCCTAAAGAAAATTTAGTTAAGAGTTGACAGTAGAAATTATGCGGACTAGGTCCGTAAACTGAGGATTGTCCTCATTGCTGCACAGAAGGATTATGTCCTTAATGCACCGCTCAGTGTGCTGAACCTCGAGCATCATCTGTAGATGTTGGGAAACATCTGACATACATGTTTTGATGACTACATGATAGTTCAATGCGTAATGCTAACACTTTAGAATTGTGGCACCAAAGACGTTTTTGAAACGTCGCAGAACATATGAGATGTTCCAAAGACTGAAATTGGGATTTCAGACTAGTGCCCACGTCAAGAGGTATGAGACCTCTGACAAGTTTCTTAAGCCTGCAAACTAAGGGAGAAAATCTCAGTCGTTGAGCATGTGCTCAGATTGTCTGAGTACTGCAATCGCTTGAATCGAGTGGGAGTTAATCTTCCAGATGAGATAGTGATGGTTCTCCATAGTCACTGCCACCAAGCTATTGGAGCTTCGTGATGAACTATAACATATCAGGGATAGACATGATGATCCTTGAGCAAATCGCGATGTTTGACACCACGAAAGTAGAAATCAAGTAGTAGCATCAATTGTTGATGGTTAAACCACTAGTTTCAAGAAGGGCAAGGGAAAGAAGGGATACTTCATGAGACGGCAAATCAGTTGCTGCTCTAGTGAAGAAACCCAAGGTTGAACCAAACTCGAGACTAAGTGCTTCTATAATGAGGGGAATGGTCACTGAAGCAGAACTACCCTAGATACTTGGTAGATGAGAAGGCTGGCAAGGTCGACAAAAGTATTTTGGATATACGTTATATTATTGTGTACTTTACTAGTACTCCTAGTAGCACCAGGGTAATAAATACCGGTTCGGTTGCTAAGTGTTAGTAACTCGAAATAAAAGGCTACGGAGACTAGATAAATGTGAGATGACGATATGTGTTGGAAGTGTTTCCAAGGTTGATGTGATCAAACATTGCACGCTCCCTCTACCATCGGGATTGGTGTTAAACCGAAATAATTGTTATTTGGTGTTTGCGTTGAGCATATACATGATTGGATTATGTTTATAGCCACACGGTTATTCTTTTAAGGAGAATAATGGTTACTTTGTTTATTTGAATAATACCTTCAATGGCCTTGCACCTAAAACGAATGGTTTATTGAATCTCGATCGTAGTGATACACATGTTCATGCCAAAAGATATAAGATTGTAATGATAGTACCACGTACTGTTGGGGAACGTAGCCGAATTTTTAAAATTTTCTACACATCACCAAGATCAATCTATGGAGTCATCTAGCAATGAGGGAGAGAGGAGTGCATCTACATACCCTTGTAGATCGCGCGCGGAAGCGTTCAAGAGAACGGGGTTGATGGAGTCGTACTCGTCGTGATCCAAATCACCGATTACCTAGCGCCGAACGGATGGCACCTCTGCATTCAACACACATACGGTTGGTGAGGGAGCCCTGGACTAGGGGGTGTTCGGATAGCCGGACTATACCTTCAGCCGGACTCGTGGACTATGAAGATACAAGATTGAAGACTTCGTCCCGTGTCCGGATGGGACTTTCCTTGGCGTGGAAGGCAAGCTTGGCGATGCGATATTCAAGATCTCCTACCATTGTAACCGACTCTGTGTAACCCAAACCCTATCCGGTGTCTATATAAACCGGAGGGTTGTAGTCCGTAGGACAGAATCAACTCCATACATAACAATCATACCATAGGCTAGCTTCTAGGGTTTAGCCTCCTTGATCTCGTGGTAGATCTACTCTTGTACTACCCATATCATCAATATTAATCAAGCAGGAGTAGGGTATTACCTCCATCGAGAGGGCCCGAACCTGGGTAAAACAAAGTGTCCCCTGTCTCCTGTTACCATCTGGCCTAGACACACAGTTCGGGACCCCCTACCTGAGATCTACTGGTTTTGACACCGACAGTTGGGAAGACGTCTCCTCCAACTTGATCCAGCAAGGGGAAAGGAGAGGTTGATGGAGATCCAGCAGCACGACGGCGTGGTGGTGGAAACTACGTCGATCTCGGCAGGGCTTCGCCGAGCACTGCGAGAAGGAGAGGTGTCACGGGAGGGAGAGGGAGGCGCCAGGGGTTAGGGTGCGGCTGCCCTCCCTCCCCCCACTATTTATAGGACCCCTAGGGGGGCGCCGGCCCTAGGAGATGCCATCTCCAAGGGGGGGCGGCGGCCAAGGGGGGTGGAGTGCCCCCCAAGCCAAGTGGGGCGCCCCCACCCCTAGGGTTTCCAACCCTAGGCGCAGGGGAGGCCCATGGGGGGGGGGCGCACCAGCCCATCTGGGGCTGGTTCCCCTCCCACTTCAGCCCATGGGGCCCTCCGGGATAGGTGGCCCCACCCGGTGGACCCCCGGGACCCTTCCGGTGGTCCCGGTACAATACCGATTACCCCAAAAACCTTCCCGATGGCCGAAACTTGACTTCCTATATATAAATCTTCACCTCCGGACCATTTCGGAACTCCTCGTGACGTCTGGGATCTCATCCGGGACTCTAAACATTTTTCGGGTTAGCGTATACTAATATCTCAACAACCCTAGCACCACCGAACCTTAAGTGTGTAGACCCTACGGGTCCGGGAGACACGCAAACATGACCGAGAGGACTCTCCGGTCAATAACCAACAGCGGGATCTAGATACCCATGTTGGCTCCCACATGCTCCTCGATGATCTCATCGGATGAACCACGATGTCGAGGATTCGATCAATCCCGTATACAATTCCCTTTGTCAAACGGTACGTTACTTGCCCAAGACTCGATCGTCGGTATCCCAATACCTCGTTCAATCTCGTTACCGGCAAGTCACTTTACTCGTACCGTAATGCATGATCCCGCGATCAACCACTTGGTCACATTGAGCTCATTATGATGATGCATTACCAAGTGGCCCCAGAGATACCTCTCCGTCATACGGAGTGACAAATCCTAGTCTCGATTCGTGCCAACCCAACAGACACTTTCGGAGATACCCGTAGTGTACCTTTATAGTCACCTAGTTACGTTGTGACGTTTGGCACACCCAAAGCACTCCTATGGTATCCGAGAGTTTCACAATCTCATGGTCTAAGGAAATGATACTTGACATTCGGAAAAGCTATAGCAAACGAACTACACGATCTTTGAGCTATGCTTAGGATTGGGTCTTGTCCATCACATCATTCTCCTAATGATGTTATCCCGTTATCAATGACATCCAATGTCCATAGTCAGGAAACCATGACTATCTTTTGATCAACGAGCTAGTCAACTAGAGGCTCACTAGGGACGTGTTGTGGTCTATGTATTCACACATGTATTACGATTTCCGGATAACACAATTATAGCATGAACAATAGACAATTATCATGAACAAAGAAATATAATACTAACCATTTTATTATTGCCTCTAGGGCATATTTCCAACAGTCTCTCACTTGCACTAGAGTCAATAGTCTAGTTACATTGTGATGAATCGAACACCCATGCAGTTCTGGTGTTGATCATGTTTTGCTCCAGGGAGAGGTTTAGTCAACAGATCTTCCACATTCAGGTCCGTATGTACTTTACAAATATCTATGTCTCCATTATGAACACTTTCACAAATGGAGTTGAAGCGACGCTTGATATGCCTGGTCTTCCTGTGAAACCTGGGCTCCTTGGCAAGGGCAATAGCTCCAGTGTTGTCACAGAAGAGAGTCATCGGGCCCGACGCATTGGGTATGACTCCTAGGTCGGTAATGAACTCCTTCACCCAGATTGCCTCTTGTGCTGCCTCTGAGGCTGCCATGTACTCCACCTCACATGTAGATCCTGCCACAACGCTTTGCTTGCAACTGCACCAGCTTACTGCCCCACCATTCAAAATATGCACGTATCCGGTTTGTGACTTAGAGTCATCCAGATCTGTGTCGAAGCTAGCAACGACGTAACCCTTTACGACGAGCTCTTCGTCACCTCCATAAACGAGAAACATATCCTTAGTCCTCTTCAGGTACTTCAGGATATTCTTGACCGCTGTCCAGTGTTCCATGCCGGGATTACTTTGGTACCTTGCTACCAAACTTACGGCAAGGTTTACATCAGGTCCGGTACACAGCATGGCATACATGATAGACCCTATGGCCGAGGCATAGGGGACGACACTCATCTTTTCTCTATCTTTTGCCGTGGTCGGGCATTGAGCCGTGCTCAATCTCGTACCTTGCAATACAGGCAAGAACCCCTTCTTTGACTGATCCATATTGAACTTCTTCAATATCTTGTCAAGGTACGTACTCTGTGAAAGACCAATGAGGCGTCTCGATCTATCTCTATAGATCTTGATGCCTAATATGTAAGCAGCTTCTCCAAGATCCTTCATTGAAAAACACTGGTTCAAATACGCCTTTATGCTTTCCAAGAATTCTATATCATTTCCCATCAACAATATGTCATCCACATACAATATGAGAAATGCTACAGAGCTCCCACTCACTTTCTTGTAAATGCAGGCTTCTCCATAAGTCTGCGTAAACCCAAACACTTTGATCATCTCATCAAAATGAATGTTCCAACTCCGAGATGCTTGCACCAGCCCATAAATAGAGCGTTGGAGCCTGCACACCTTGTCAGCATGCTTAGGATCGACAAAACCTTCCGGCTGCATCATATACAATTCTTCCTTAAGGAAACCATTAAGGAATGCAGTTTTGATGTCCATTTGCCATATCTCATAATCATAGAATGCGGCAATTGCTAACATGATTCGGACAGACTTCAGCTTCGCTACGGGTGAGAAAGTCTCATCATAGTCAACCGCTTGAACTTGTCGATAACCCTTAGCGACAAGTCGAGCTTTATAGATGGTTACATTACCATCCGCGTCTGTCTTCTTCTTAAAGATCCATTTATTTTCTATGGCTCGCCGATCATCGGGCAAGTCAGTCAAAGTCCATACTTTGTTTTCATACATGGATCCTATCTCGGATTTCATGGCTTCCAGCCATTTGTTGGAATCCGGGCCCCCCATCGCTTCTTCATAGTTCGAAGGTTCACCGTTGTCTAACAACATGATTTCCAAGACAGGGTTGCCGTACCACTCTGGTGCGGAACGTGTCCTTGTGGACCTACGATGTTCAGTTGCAACTTGATCTGAAGTTTCATGATCATCATCATTAACTTCCTCTCTAGTCGGTGCAGGCACCTCAGGAACAATTTCCTGAGCTGCGCCACTCTCCGGTTCAAGAGGTAATACTTCATCAAGTTCTACTTTCCTCCCACTTATTTCTTTCGAGACAAACTCTTTATCTAGAAAGGATCCATTCTTGGCAACAAAGATCTTGCCTTCGGATCTGAGGTAGAAGGTATACCCAATAGTTTCTTTAGGGTATCCTATGAAGACGCATTTTTCCGACTTGGGTTCGAGCTTTTCAGGTTGAAGTTTCTTGACATAAGCATCGCATCCCCAAACTTTTAGAAACGACAGCTTAGGTTTCTTCCCAAACCATAATTCATACGGTGTCATCTCAACGGATTTCGACGTAGCCCTATTTAAAGTGAATGCGGCAGTCTCTAAAGCATAGCCCCAAAATGACAGCGGTAACTCGGTAAGAGACATCATAGATCGCACCATATCCAACAGAGTGCGATTACGACGTTCAGACACACCATTACGCTGAGGTGTTCCAGGGGGCATGAGTTGTGAAACTATTCCACATTTCCTTAAGTGTGTGCCAAATTCGTGACTCAAGTATTCTCCCCCATGATCTGATCGCAAGAACTTGATTTTTTTGTCATGTTGATTCTCAACCTCACTCTGAAATTCCTTGAACTTTTCAAAGGTCTCAAACTTGTGTTTCATTAAGTAGACATACCCATATCTACTCAAGTCATTAGTGAGGGTGAGAATATAACGATAGCCACCGCGAGCCTCAACACTCATTGGACCGCACACACCAGTATGTATGATTTCCAATAAGTTGGTTGCTTGCTCCATTGTTCCTGAGAACGGAGTCTTGGTCATTTTACCCATGAGGCATGGTTCGCACGTGTCAAATGATTCGTAATTAAGAGACTCCAAAAGTCCATCTGCATGGAGCTTCTTCATGCGTTTGACACCTATGTGACCAAGGCGGCAGTGCCACAAGTATGTGGGACTATCATTATCAGCCTTACATCTTTTGGTATTCACACTATGAATATGTGTAACATTACGCTCGAGATTCATTAAGAATAAACCATTCACCAGCAGAGCATGACCATAAAACATATCTCTCATATAAATAGAACAACCATTATTCTCGGACTTAAATGAGTAGCCATCTCGAATTAAACGAGATCCTGATACAATGTTCATGCTCAAAGCTGGTACTAAATAACAATTATTGAGGTTTAAAACTAATCCCGCAGGTAAATGTAGAGGTAGCGTGCCGACGGTGATCACATTGACCTTGGAACCATTCCCGACGCGCATCATCACCTCGTCCTTCGCCAGTCTCCGCTTATTCCACAGCTCCTGCTTTGAGTTACAAATGTGAGCAACCGCACTGGTATCAAATACCCAGGAGCTACTACGAGTACTGGTAAGGTACACATCAATTACATATATATCACATATACCTTTAGTGTTGCCAGCCTTCTTGTCCGCTAAGTATTTGGGGCAGTTCCGCTTCCAGTGACCACTTCCCTTGCAATAAAAGCACTCAGTCTCGGGCTTGGGTCCATTCTTTGGCTTCTTCCTGGCAGCTTGCTTACCGGGCGCGGCAACTCCCTTGCCGTCCTTCTTGAAGTTCTTTTTACCCTTGCCTTTCTTCAACTTAGTGGTTTTATTCACCATCAACACTTGATGTTCCTTTTTGATTTCCACCTCCGCTGATTTCAGCATTGAATATACCTCAGGAACGGTCTTTTCCATCCCCTGCATATTGAAGTTCATCACAAAGCTCTTGTAGCTCGGTGGGAGCGACTGAAGGATTCTATCAATGACCGCGTCATCCGGGAGATTAACTCCCAGCTGAGTCAAGCGGTTATGCAACCCAGGCATTTTGAGTATGTGCTCACTGACAGAACTATTTTCCTCCATCTTAAAACTGAAGAACTTGTCGGAGACTTCATATCTCTCGACCCGGGTATGAGCTTGGAAAACCATTTTCAGCTCTTCGAACATCTCATATGCTTCGTGTCTCTCAAAACGCTTTTGGAGCCCCGGTTCTAAGCTGTAAAGCATGCCGCACTGAACGAGGGAGTAATCATCAACACGTGACTGCCAAGCGTTCATAACGTCTTGGTTCTATGGGATGGGTGCGTCACCTAGCGGTGCTTCTAGGACATAATCTTTCTTGGCAGCTATGAGGATGATCCTCAGGTTCTGGACCCAGTCTGTATAGTTGCTGCCATCATCTTTCAGCTTGGTTTTCTCTAGGAACGCGTTGAAGTTGAGGGCAACATTAGCGTGGGCCATTTGATCTACAAGACATAGTGTAAAGATTTTAGACTAAGTTCATGATAATTAAGTTCATCTAATCAAATTATTCAATGAACTCCCACTCAGATAGACATCCCTCTAGTCATCTAAGTGAAACATGATCCGAGTCAACTAGGTCGTGTCCGATCATCACGTGAGACGGACTAGTCAACATCGGTGAACATCTTCATGTTGATCGTATCTTCTATACGACTCATGCTCGACCTTTCGGTCTTCCGTGTTCCGAGGCCATGTCTGTACATGCTAGGCTCGTCAAGTCAACCTAAGTGTATTGCGTGTGTAAATCTGGCTTACACCCGTTGTATTCGAAGATTAGAATCTATCACACCCGATCATCACGTGGTGCTTCGAAACAACGAACCTTCGCAACGGTGCACAGTTAGGGGGAACACTTTCTTGAAATTATTACGAGGGATCATCTTATTTAAGCTACCTTCATTCTAAGCAAATAAGATGCAAAACATGATAAACATCACATGCAATCGAATAGTGACATGATATGGCCAATATCATTTGCTCCTTTTGATTTCCATCTTCGGGGCTTCATGATCATCGTTGTCACCGGCATGACACCATGATCTCCATCATCATGATCTCCATCATCGTGTCTTCTTGAAGTTGTCTCGTCATCTATTACTTCTACTACTATGGCTAACACTTTAGCAATAAAGTAATGTAATTACATGACGTTTATGTTGACACACAGGTCATAAATAAATTAAGACAACTCCTATGACTCCTGCCAGTTGTCATACTCATCGACATGCAAGTCGTGATTCCTATTAAAAGAACATGATCAATCTCATACATCACATATATCATTCATCACATCCTTTTGGCCATATCACATCATACGGCACATGCTGCAAAAAACAAGTTAGACGTCCTCTAATTGTTGTCGCACGTTTTTTACGTGGATGCTATAGGTTTCTAGCAAGAACGTTTCTTACCTACGCCAAAACCACAACGTGATATGACAATTTCTAGTTACCCTTCATAAGGACCCTTTTCATCGAATCCGATCCGACTAAAGTGGGAGAGACAGACACCCGCTAGCCACCTTATGCAACTAGTGCATGTCAATTGGTGGAACCAGTCTCACGTAAGCGTACGTGTAAGGTCGGTCCGGGCCGCTTCATCCCACGATGCCACCGAATCAAGATAAGACTAGTAACAAGAAGCAAATTGACAATATCCACGCCCATGACTGCTTTGTGTTCTACTCGTGGATAGAAACTACGCATAGACCTAGCTCATGATGCCACTGTTGGGGAACGTAGCAGAATTTTTAAAATTTTCTATGCATCACCAAGATCAATCTATGGAGTCATCTAGCAACGAGGGAGAGGGGAGTGCATCTACATACCCTTGTAGATCGCGCGTGGAAGCGTTCAAGAGAACGGGGTTGATGGAGTCGTACTCGTCGTGATCCAAATCACCGATGACCTAGCGCCGAATGGACGGCACCTCCGCGTTCAACACACGTACGGTTGGGAAGACGTCTCCTCCAACTTGATCCAACAAGGGGAAAGGAGAGGTTGATGGAGATCCAGCAGCACGACGGCATGGTGGTGGAAACTACGGCGATCTCGGCAGGGCTTCGCCGAGCACTGCGAGAAGGAGAGGTGTCATGGGAGGGAGAGGGAGGTGCCAGGGGTTAGGGTGCGGCTGCCCTCCCTCCCCCACTATTTATAGGACCCCTAGGGGGGGCGCCGGCCCTAGGAGATGCCATCTCCAAGGGGGGGGGGGCGGCCAAGGGGGGTGGAGTGCCCCCCAAGCCAAGTGGGGCGCCCCCACCCCTAGGGTTTCCAGCCCTAGGCGTAGGGGAGGCCCATGGGGGGGGGGCGCACCAGCCCATATGGGGCTGGTTCCCCTCCCACTTCAGCCCATGGGGCCCTCCGGAATAGGTGGCCCCACCCGGTGGACCCCCGGGACCCTTCCGGTGGTCCCGGTACAATACCGATTACCCCGAATACATTCCCGATGGCCGAAACTTGACTTCCTATATATAAATCTTCACCTCCGGACCATTCCAGAACTCCTCGTGATGTCGGGATCTCATCCGGGACTCCGAACAACTTTCGGGTTACCGTATACTAATATCTCAAAAACCCTAGCGTCACCGAACCTTAAGTGTGTAGACCCTACGGGTTCGGGAGACACGCAGACATGACCGAGACGACTCTCCGGTCAATAACCAACAGCGGGATCTGGATACCCATGTTGGCTCCCACATGCTCCTCGATGATCTCATTGAATGAACCACGATGTCGAGGATTCGATCAATCTCGGATACAATTCCCTTTGTCAAACGGTACGTTACTTGCCCGAGACTCAATCGTCGGTATCCCAATACCTCGTTCAATCTCGTTACCGGCAAGTCACTTTACTCGTACCGTAATGCATGATCCTGTGATCAACCACTTGGTCACATTGAGCTCATTATGATGATGCATTACCGAGTGGGCCCAGAGATACCTCTCCGTCATACGGAGTGACAAATCCCAGTCTCGATTCGTGCCAACCAACAGACACTTTCGGAGATACCCATAGTGTACCTTTATAGTCACCCAGTTACGTTGTGACGTTTGGCACACCCAAAGCACTCCTACGGTATCCGGGAGTTGCACAATCTCATGGTCTAAGGAAATGATACTTGACATTCGGAAAAGCTATAGCAAACGAACTACATGATCTTTGAGCTATGCTTAGGATTGGGTCTTGTCCATCACATCATTCTCCTAATGATGTGATCCCGTTATCAATGACATCCAATGTCCATAGTCAGGAAACCATGACTATCTTTTGATCAACAAGCTAGTCAACTAGAGGCTCACTAGGGACGTGTTGTGGTCTATGTATTCACACATGTATTACGATTTTCGGATAACACAATTATAGCATGAACAATAGACAATTATCATGAACAAAGAAATATAATAATAACCATTTTATTATTGCCTCTAGGGCATATTTCCAACACGTACTTGTGGCACTGCCATTTGAGTCATGTTGGTATAAAACGCATGAAGAAGGTCCATGTTGATGGATCTTTGGACTCACTCGTTTTTGAAAAGATTGAGACATGTGAACCATGTCTATTGGTAGATATGCATGAAGAAACTCCATGCAGATGGATCGTTTGGACTCACTTGATTTTGAATCACTTGAGACATGCAAATCATACCACATGGGCAAGATGACTGAAAGGCCTCGTTTTCAGCAAGATGGAACAAGAAAGCAACTTGTTGGAAGTAATACATTTTAATGTGTCCAGTCCAATGAGTGCTGAGGCACGCAGTGGATATCATTATGTTCTTACTTCATAGATGATTTGAGTAGATGTTGAGTATATTTACTTGATGAAACACAAGTCTGAATTATTGAAAGGTTTAAGTAATTTCAGAGTGAAGTTGAAGATCGTCGTGACAAGATGATAAAATGTCTATGATATGATCATAGAGATGAATATCTGAGTTACGAGTTTGGCACACAATTAAGACATTGTGGAAATTGTTTCACAACTAATACCGCCTGTAACACCATAGTGTAATGGTGTGTCCGAACATCATAACTGCACCCTATTGGATACGGTGCATACGATGATGTCTTTTATCGAATTACCACTATCGTTTATGGGTTAGGCATTAGAGACAACCGCATTCACTTTAAATAGGGCACCACACAATTCCATTGATACGACACCGTATGAACTATGGTTTAGAAAAACCTAAGCTGTCGTTTCTTAAAAGTTTGGGTCTGCGACGCTTATGTGAAAAAGTTTTAGGCTGATAAGCTCGAACCTAAAGCGGATAAATGCATCTTCATAGAATACCCAAAACAGTTGGGTATACCTCCTATTTCAGATCCGGAAGCAAAAGTGATTGTTTCTAGAAACATGTCCTTTCTCGAGGAAAAGTTTCTTTCGAAAGAACTGAGTGGGAGGATGATGGAGACTTGATGAGGTTATTGAACCGTCACTTCAACTAGTATGTAGCAGGGCACAGGAAGTTGTTCTTGTGGCACCTACACCAATTGAAGTGGAAGCTTATGATAGTGATCATGAAACTTCGGATCAAGTCACTACCAAACCTCATAGGTCGACAAGGATGCGTACTACTTCAGAGTGGTACATAATCCTGTCTTGGAAGTCATGTTGCTAGACAACAATGAACCTACAAGCTATGGAGAAGCGTTGGTGGGCCCGGATTCCGACGAATGGCTCGAGGCCATAAAATCCGAGAGAGGATCCATGTATAAAAACAAAGTATAGACTTTGGAAGAACTACTTGATGGTCGTAAGGCTGTTGGGTGTAGATGGATTTTAAAAGGAAGATGGACAATGATGGTAAATGTCACCATTAAGAAAGCTCGACTTGTCATTAAGATGTTTTCTGACAAGTTCAAGGAGTTGACTACGATGAAACTTTCTCACTCATAGCGATGCTAAGAGTCTGTTGGAATTATGTTAGTAGTTACTGCATTATTTATGAAATCTTGCAGATAGGATGTCAAAACATTGTTTCCTCAACATTTTTCTTGAGGAAAGGTTGTATGTGATACAACCAGAAGATTTTGTCAATCCTGAAAGATGCTAACAAGTATGCAAAGCTCCAACAATCCTTCTAAGGACTGGAGTAAGCATCTCGGAATTGGAATGTACGCTTTGATGAGATGATCAAAGATTTTGGGTTTATACAAAGTTTATGAGAAACTTGTATTTCCAAAGAAGTGAGTGGGAGCACTATAGAATTTTTGATGAGTATATGTTGTTAACATCTTGTTGATCAGAAATGATATAGAATTTCTGTAAAGCATACAAGGTTATTTGAAAAGTGTTTTTCAATGGAAAACCTGGATTAGGCTACTTGAACATTGAGCATCAAGATCTATAAGGATAGATAAAAATGCTTAATAGTACTTTCAAATGAATACATACCGTGACAAGATTTTGAAGGAGTTCAAAATAGATCAGCAAAGAAGGAGTTCTTGGCTGTGTTACAAGGTGTGAGTATTGAGTAAGACTCAAGACCTCACCACGGCAGAAGAGAGAGAAAGGATGAAGGTCGTCCCCTATGCTTTAGATGTAGGCTCTACAGTATGCTATGTTGTGTACCGCACCTGAAGTGTGCCTTGCCATGAGTCAGTCAAGGGGTACAAGAGTGATCCAGGAATGGATCACATGACAGCGGTCGAACTTATCCTTAGTAACTAGTGGACTAAGGAATTTTCTCGATTATGGAGGTGGTAAAAGAGTTCGTCGTAAAGGTTTACGTCGATGCAAACTTTGACACTAATCTGGATGACTCTGAGTAGTAAACCGGATTCGTATAGTAGAACAGTTATTTGGAATAGCTCCAAGTAGCGCGTGGTAGCTGCATCTACAAGATGACATAGAGATTTGTAAAGCACACATGGATCTGAAAGGTTCAGACCCATTGACTAATAAACCTCTTTCGCAAGCGAGATATGAACAAACCCCATGGGTGCTGGATTCATTACAATCACATAGTGATGTGAACTAGATTATTGACTCTAGTGCAAGTGGGAGACTGTTGGAAATATGCCCTAGAGGCAATAATAAAATGGTTATTATTGTATTTCCTTGTTCATGATAATTGTCTATTGTTCATGCTATAATTGTATTAACTGGAAACCGTAATACATGTGTGAACACATAGACCACAACATGTCCCTAGTAAGCCTCTAGTTGACTAGCTCGTTGATCAATAGATGGTCATGGTTTCCTGACCATGGACATTGGATGTCATTGATAACGGGATCGCATCATTAGGAGAATGATGTGATGGACAAGACCCAATCTTAAGCGTCGCAAAAGATCGTGTAGTTCGTTTGCTAAAGCTTTTCTAATGTCAAGTATCATTTCCTTAGACCATGAGATTCTGCAACTCCCGGATACCGTAGGAATGCTTTGGGTGCACCAAACATCAAAACGTAACTGGGTGTCTATAAAGGTGCACTACAGGTATCTCCGAAAGTGTCTGTTGGGTTGGCACGAATCGAGACTGGGATTTGTCACTCCGTATGACGGAGAGGTATCTCTGGGCCCACTCGGTAGTGCATCATCATAATGAGCTCATTGTGAGTAAGTAGTTGGTCACGGCATCATGCATTACGGAACAAGTAAAGTGACTTGCTGGTAACGAGATTGAACAAGGTATTGGGATACCGATGATCGAATGTCGGGCAAGCAACATACCGATTGACAAAGGGAATTGTGTACGGGATTGCTTGAATCCTCGACATCGTGGTTCATCCGATGAGATCATCGTGGAACATGTGGGAGTCAACATGGGTATGTAGATCTCGCTTTTGGTTATTGGCCGGAGAGTTGTCTCGGTCATGTCTGCATGGTCCCCGAACCCGTAGGGTCTACACACTTAAGGTTCGATGACGCTAGGGTTATTAGGAAGACTTGTATGTGATTACCGAATGTTGTTCGGAGTCCCGGATGAGATCTAGGACGTCACAAGGAGTTCCTGAATGGTCCGGAGGTGAAGATTTATATGTGGGAAGTTGTCATACGGTCACCAGAAAGGTTCAGGGGCATATCGGTATTGTATCGGGGCCACCGGAGGGATTCCGGGGATCCACCGGGAGGGGCCACCTCTCCCGGAGGGCCTTATGGGTTGTAAGGGGAAGGGAACCAGCCCCAAGTGGGCTAGGGCGCCAACACCCCAAGGGCCCATGCGCCTAGGGTTGGGGAAACCCTAAAGGGGGCGCCCCCCCTTGGCTTGGGGGGCAAGCCCCCTCCCCCTTGGCCGCCGCCCCCCATCTAGATTTCATCTAGAGGGGCCGGCCCCCTTTCCCCTTCCCCTATAAATAGTGGGGAAAAGGGAGGGCTGCACGACCACATCCAAGGCGCAGCCCCTCCCCTCCCCAACACCTCTCCTCATCCGCGTGTGCTTGGCGAAGCCCTGCCGAAGAACTGCCACTCCACCACCACCACGCCGTCGTGCTACTGTTGGAGCTCTCTTACTCAACCTCTCGATCCTCCTTGCTGGATCAAGGCATGGTAGACGTCTCCGTTCCGTACGTGTGTTGAACGTGGAGGTGCCGTCCGTTCGGCGCTAGGATCATCGGCGATTTGGATCATGACGAGTACGACTCCATCAACCCCATTCTCTTGAACGCTTCCGCTTAGCGATCTTCAAGGGTATGAAGATGCACTCCCTCTCTCTCATTGCCAGTATCTCCTAGATTGATCTTGGTGATGCGTAGAAAATTTTAAATTTCTGCTACGATCCCCAACAGTACACACCTCAAAAAATGGAGCAGTTGAGAGGAAGAACCGGACACCAATTGAGAAGGCGAGGACAATGAATACAAGACGCCAAAACACTTTTGGGCGGAAGGGGTTGAGACAGCTTGTCATGCAACTAATCGTCTATGTCTTCACAAACTTCTTGGCAAGACGACATACGAGCTTCTCACCGGTAACAAACGCCAAGTTGGATACTTTCGAGTATTTGGCTCAAAGTGTTACATTCTTGATAAGTATCATCGTTAGATATTTGCTCCTAAATCTCATGAAGCTTTTCTACTCGGTTATGGCTCAAACTCTCACACTTACCGTGTCTACAACAATTTCACCTAAAAGGTTGAAGAGACGGTAGATGTGAAGTTTGATGAATCTAACGGCTCGCAAGTAGAGCAATTGCCAATTGATGTGGGAGTCAAAGACCCTTTGGAAACAATCCAAGACTTGTCTATTGGCAAGATTCACCCAATGGAGGTGAAGAAGAGTACCTCGTTCCTTCAAGTGGAAGCCTCAACCTCACTACAAGGTGAAGTACAAGTTGACTTGGAGGCATCCACAAGTGGAACACGTCAAGATGAAGGAAACGAGGAAGTACAACAAGATGAACCTCATCAACCTCCTTCTCCACCTCCACAAGAGAACAACAACGCTAACAACAATGAAGAAGAACAAGAGGAAGAACAATGATGTTGAAGAGGATGTTCCACCCCGATCCAAACAAAAGCTCTCACGAGTTAGAGCAAGGGTTTCAAGAGATCATCCCGTCGAACAAATCTTTGATGACATCCAAACCGGGAGAATTACTCGCTCTAAAACTCGTTTGGCTAACTTTTGTGAACATTATTCATTCATCTCTACTATTGAACCTATGAAGGTTGAAGAAGCTCTTGATGATCCGGATTGGGTGAACACCATGCACGAAGAGCTACACAACTTCGAGAGGAACCAAGTGTGGACATTGGTAGAAAATCCGGACAACAACCAAAATGTCATTGGAACCAAATGGGTGTTTCGAAATAAGCAAGATGAAGATGGACAAGTTGTACGCAACAAGGCCTGTCGCGTCGCCCAAAGCTACACTCAAGTCGAAGGTATGGACAATGGTGAGACATATGCCCCCGTTGCTAGGCTTGAGTCCATACGCATCTTAGTTGCTTATGCCAATCACCATGACATTAATCTATATCAAATGGACATTAAAAGTGCTTTTCTAAATGGTGAAAATGAGGAGGAAGTGTATGTTAAACAACCTCCCGGCTTGGTTAATCCCAAGAAACCCGATCATGTTTACAAACTTCACAAAGCCCTTTATGGTCTTAAACAAGCTCCTAGAGCGTGGTATAAATGCTTGACCAAGTTCCTTATTGAAAAAGGCTTTGAGATTGGAAAAATTGATTCTACACTTTTTACTAAAAGGGTTAAGGGTGAATTATTTGTGTGCCAAATTTATGTGGAAAATATCAAATTTAGATCAACTAACTGTTGGGGAATGCAATATTTCAAAAAAATTACCTACGATCACACAAGATCTATCTAGGAGATGCATAGCAACGAGCGGGGAGAGTGTGTCCACGTACCCTCGTAGACCGAAAGCGGAAGCGTTTAGTAACGCGGTTGATGTAGTCGAACGTCTTTGCGGTCCAACCGATCCAAGCACCAAACGTACGACAGCTTCGTGTTCAGCACACGTTCAGCTCGATGACATCCCTCGATCTCTTGTTCCAGTTGAGGACGAGGGAGAGTTCCGTCAGCACGACGGTGTGGCGACGGTGATGATGAAGTTACCGGTGCAGGGCTTCGCCTAAGCACTACGACGATATGGCCGAGGTGTGTAACTGTGGAGGGGGGCATCGCGCACGGCTAAGAGAAGGCTTGCTGTGCCTTTGGGGTGCACCCTGCCCACATATATAAAGGAGGGAGGGAGAGAGGCCGCCCCCCCTAGGGGCGCGCCAAGAGTATGGAGTCCTACTAGGACTTCCAAGTCCTAGTAGGAATCCCTTTCCTTTTCAGAGTAGGAGAGAAGGAGAGAGAAAAAGAGAGAGGGAGTAGGAAAAGGCAAGGGGGGTGAGGGAGTCCTAGACTAAGGGGTCCTCGGGCGTCCGGCCTGTCAGCCATGGGCTAAGAAGAACACGAAGACCGAAGACTGCGCCCGTGTCCGGATGGGACTCTCCTTGGCGTGGAAGGCAATCTTGGTGACCAAATATGTAGATTCCTTTCTTTGTAACCGACCTTATGTAACCCTAGATCCTCCCGGTGTATATATAAACCGGAGGACTTAGTCCGGAGAGAGGGATATATTCATTACGATAGCCATACAAGCTTGGCCTCTAGGGTTTAGCCATTACGATCTCGTGGTAAGATCAACTCTTGTAATACTCATATTCATCAAGATCAATCAAGCAGGACGTAGGATATTACCTCCATAGAGAGGGCACGAACCTGGGTAAACATCGTGTCCCCTGTCTCCTGTTACCATCGACCTTAGATGCACAGTTCGGGACCCCCTACCCGAGATCCGCCAGTTTTGACACTGACATTGGTGCTTTCATTGAGAGTTCCACTGTGCTGTTCCTAAAAGGTTTGATGGCCCCTTCAATCGTCAATAATGACGCTGTCCAAGGAGAAACTTTCCTCCCCGGATAGATCTTCGTGTTCGGCGGCTTCGCACTGCAGGCCAACTCGTTTGGCCATCTCGAGCAGATCAACAGCTACGCCCCTGGCCGTCAGGTCAGATTTGGGAGCTTGAACTATGTTGCAGACATCTGTGGATATTTGATCTTCGCTGGATTTGAGACCGTGGCAACCCCTCCTGGTCACCCCGATGGACACGACCTAAATCTGTCATCGGACTGCATCCAGGAGACAGCTCCTGTAACCGCTCTGGCCTTAGATCCGGAGCAGACTGCGCCATCCAAGGGTGGGATGCTCAACCTCGCCACGGAGGCCACAGATTCCCCGGCGTTGGAGCCGCACATAGACTTAATCTTACACGATACCTGTGCCACCAGAACTCCGGACTCGTCTCCGGCCGTAAGTTCCGAACCATGTGAGCCCGCGGATGCCGAACTTGATCGTTTATCAATCTTCGAATTCAGCGCCGCAGACATCTTCCTGCACTCGCCTTTAGGTGATGTGCTAAACTCATTAAAGAACCTGTCCTTGGTGGGAGACTCACAGCCAAACTATGTCCGGTTCGAACTAGGGGCCAATGATGGAGAATTTTGCTTCCCACCCGCCACCCACTCCATAGCCACTATCGAGGACTTAACCGACATGCTCTGTTACGGCTCCGAAGACTTCGACGGTATAGACGACGAGGCCGATGAGGAGCAGGGCCAAAACCCGCCGTTTACCGGACATCGGACAGTCACTTCTTCATACGATGGATACATGGTGGATACACCTAAAGAAACTAACGACAATGACAAAGAAGATCCAGTTGAGGATAAAGCTCCTGAGACACAGCCCAGATGCCGGCATCAGCAGCGCCGCTCTAAGTCACATCATGCAAAAGATAGCAATATCGGCACCGGAGAAAACAACACCCCGGACGATGCCGAAGACAATAAAGATCCTGTTGGGGAAACGTCCGAACAGTATGAACGAGAAGACATGAACGATAGCCCTGATGAACATGCCATAAACGAAGACTCGAAGGACAGTAATTATCTTCTGCTCTCTGAGGATGAGGAGAGCCTCGGCGACGAGGATTTCATCGTGCCTAAGGAACCTCTCAAGCAAGAGCGCTTTAAACGCCGGCTATTAGTCACTACAAGGAGCCCGAAAAAGATGCAGCAACAGCTTCAAGCTGACCAAGACCTGCTCAATGATAGATGGACATACATCTTAGTAGCCAAAGAACACGGCCTCAAGTGCACAACCAAGGGTTACCCGAAGCGCAGATTGCTACCTCAGTTCGATGAGGAGGCGCCGGAACCTATACCACGCGGTCGGGACAATGCGGCTAACTGACCACCATGCGGTCGGGATAAAGCGGCAGCTCAAGCCGAATAGCAGCCCGCCTCACCCCAAAGAAAAAACAGAGATAAAACAGCTCGGGGTCATACATACGACCCTCGGCAGGACCTGGATAGTAGAGCAGAACATACCAGATCGATCCATGGATCGCGTGGACGTGCCACGACGCGCAACGTTGGCTACCTATTCGGACGTGACAAGTCTAGTCACTCCCGGGCCGAAAACCGCAGACGGACTCCATCTAAGCTACGTCGCGACGTGGCCCAATATAGAGGCGCTGGACACCCACTCTGCTTCACTGACGAAGTAATGGAGCATGAATTCCCAGAAGGGTTTAAACCCATGAATATCGAATCATATGATGGAACAACTGATCCCGCGGTATGGATCAAGGATTTTCTTCTCCATATTCATATGGTTCGCGGAGATGACCTTCATGCCATCAAATACCTCCCACTAAAAATCAAAGGACCAGCAAGGTACTGGTTAAACAGTCTGCCCGAAAACTCTATCGGCAGCTGGGAGGATCTAGAAGACGCCGTCCGCGACAACTTCCAGGTTACATATGTCCGGCCACCAGATGCCCACGACTTAAGTCACATCGTCCAGCAGCCAAGAGAGTCAGCCAGGAAGCTCTGGACTAGGTTCTTAGTTAAAAAGAAGCAAATCGTAGATTATCTGGACGCGGAAGCACTAGCGGCCTTTAAACACAATGTCCAGGACGAGTGGCTCGCCCGCCACCTCGGTCAGGAGAAACCAAAATCCATGTCAGCCCTTACCGCTCTAATGACCCGCTTTTGCGTGGGAGAAGACAGCTGGCTCGCTCGTAGAAGTAGTAGCGCCAGCGACCCGGGCACTTCCGAAGTTCGAGACGGCAACGGGAAACCATGACGCAATAAACACAAACGTGCCAATAGTAATGAGGGAACGCACGACACAACGGTCAACGCCAGATTCAGTGGCCCCAAACCCGATCAACGGAAAAAGCCATTTACGGCAAATAGAGACAGACCATCCAATTTAGATAGGATAGGCCCTGCTAGATTCATGGCCACCCCAATAAACCAGCTAATCACACCAACATAAGTTGTTGGGTCTTCAAACAGGCTGACAAGTTAAATGTCGAACACAAGGGGAAGAGGCCACCCGGCGACAGCGATGACGAAGAAACTCACCAACCAAACACCGGGGGTCAGAAGCAGTTTCCCCCTAAAGTAAAGACAGTGAACATGGTATACGTGACACACTCCCCTACAGGGGAACGCACGGAGCGCTCCCTCCATACAGAGGATTATACTATGGCTACCTCAGTAGAACTACGCAGTGGGGGACTAGCAGTCCGGCTTCCATCGCTCGCCTAATATACCTGCGAAGTCTTTACCGCGCATACATATTTATACACTTAAAATACCCTGGGCGCCGGCGGAAGCACAATACGGACAGACCTGCAAGTACTCCCATAACCTTCCCTTTTTCTAACTACTTTTTCTTCTTCTTTTTTCTTTTTCCTCTCCACAGGTGGCTCAATGGCTGGCCACGGACTCTATCAGAGTTCGGGTTCGTACACTCACCCAAGGGCTATTTCCGTCAAGGAGTCCCTTCACCAAGGACAGGCGGCGCAGACGTGCGACAGGAGGTCCAAAATAACTTTTTGTAGACCGCAGTCTCTATTTCGAGCCTGTAAAGTGCCTTTATTCCTCTGCCTTTGACCCCTGGCATGTCAAATAGCCGGGGTTGCGGCTTTGCTATCTATATAAACGATTGGCACATCACTCAGATCCCAGTAAAAATAATCCACTCTTTTCTAAAGAACCGAGTTTTCCCCTACGGTTGTTTTAAACATACACCTCGGCATAACTTGCGAGGGGCTCGGTATGGGAACAAACGAGTTGTCGACAAGTCCGAACAGCTCTATAGCATACTTCGCCGTCGCGAGTTTGGCCTTATATGAATCAGCTCTGAATCATGTCTTGGGTCAATAGTTGGGTTGCCCGGCTCCTGTGTTTGCTATCCTACGTTCCACTCTATCGGCTAGGGTAGTAAAGGGAGAACTACTGCGATTGTGCTTCCGGTTCACCTGGTTAAGCACCTCAGTAGAGAAAGCCAAAAACTGACTGTCATGATGCGGCGAGAGCTGGTCAACCACTCGACGACTTATTGGAATATTTCGCGATTCCATCCGTGTCACACGAAGGACCTCTTTCTAGTCAAATATGTAAAGGCATCGTATGAAAAAGCCGCATACATACCAGGGGCTATATCGTAGACCCACCATAAAACTCCTATGGCTAAGTGAAAGTGTTAACGCCCTATAGTCTGATTTCCTGGTTCGCCGCATTGACACCTCCTTCACAGACCAAGACATTGGGTCAAGAGTGATCAGATGCTTTTTACGAACACCCCCGTATTTCCTACGAGGGGGCTAAAGCCGACGACTGGAAAACTTTTAGATTATATACAAACGGCTGCATCGGAGGAATAAAAGCCTTTAGGCAAAACTAAAATATAGAATCATTATAAAAATTGTCTTTTACAATTTGTACAGAGTTCATTCGAATATTATGCCTTTCGAACATTGACCCTCTATCAAGAGAGCAGCCTCTAAGACGTCCTCAAAATAATGCTCTGGTGTGTGATGGTCCTTGCCCTTGGGTGGACCCTTCGCTGCAATATCGATGGCCTTCATCTTCCCCCAGTATATCTTGACTCGGGCAAAGGCCATCCGTGCACCTTCAATGCATGCCGACCGCTTTGCGGCGTTGATACGTGGCACCACATCAGTAAGCCGCTGCACCAAGCCAAAGTAGCTATTCGGAATAGGCTCAGTCGGCCACAGCTGGAGTATGACGTTCTTCATGCCAGCGCCAGACATCCTATGAAGCTCAGCCCATTGGGACATTCATTCATTCAGCAGCAGAGGGCGTTTTGATGCACCAAACTGTGACCAAAAAAGCTTCTCCGCTGCATATCCCTCTTGCGCTTGGTAAAACTGTGCCGCATCGGAAGAACTCTTCGATAGGTCCAAAAACACGTCTGGAGAACTCGACACTTGGTTAAGCTGAGCATAATTCAGATCGTCGAATTTAGTCTCTAATAAAAAGGGCTTACCAGCCGCAATCTCCCCATCTTGCCAGATCTCCTCACGGGCCGCTCTAGATTCAGACCGCGCTTCTTTCGCCTCTCGCAAGGCCTTATCAAGATCTGCCGTTTTGGCTTTATTCTCCTTCTCAAGGAATTCATAGCGGCTAGTAGCATTTTTTAGTTCGAGCGCCATCGTGGATATTTTCTCCTCGTCTTGGTGTCGGGCAGCTTGCTCGGCCTTTAACTCGGTCGATGCCTTTTCGACAACCGCATTACTAAAATGGGCCTGCTCCTTGGCCCAGGCCAGCTCCGCCCGAAGAATCTCAACGGCAGGGGCACCATCTGCAACCATGCACATCCCAGTATGCAACTTTCAGCGTCACGCTTATATTACAAACACATATATGTAAGGACTACTCCGAATACATACCTTGCAACTCGTCAAGACGCCTATTGATTAACGCAATGTCATCCCCTGCCACATCAAGCTTTCGCTGCAGATCAACAATATCTGTAGTCCGGGCAGTCGCCAGGGGAGAAACAACCTATGTTCCAATTAATCAGGTCAGTCCCTGGGCATTTCTTTTGATCCTCTGATTGCCTCCCTCGGGAAACCAATCAGAGTCTTAGGGGCTACTATCTATACACAGGTGTATTTTGTGAATAAAACACAATTGAACATATTACAGTACAAACCTCGAAACCTCTTAGTAGGCCCACAAAGGCCTCATTCAATCCGCGCTTCGCGGACAGGACCTTTTCAACCACCGTGCCCATCAAGGTACGATGTTCCTCTAAGATGGACGCGTGCTGCAGCATGTTCATCAGTATATCCGGCGCCTCTGGGTCTCCGGAGGCTAATGTAGGAGTACGGCCACCCTCTGAAGGGATCTACTTATTCGTATCTGGCTGTAGACCGGATTGTTCGGGGCCTTCATTACTAGTCCCCGGACCCTGGGCCACCGAAGTGTCACCTTCGGGTAATGTCTTCATCATCCCTCGCACCACCTGTTGGTCGGGGGAGACCCTCCACGACGACACCTCAAAGTCGTCCGCCCTATTGGACGGAGAGGCCGGTGGAGGCGTCTCGCTTTCCATCATCTCTGGGAGAAGGTCCCCCAAGGAAGAGGATTGTTGAAGAAGACTGCATGCCGAACTGCAAAAATATATATTAGGCATCACAAGAAAAAACATGACATGTTTGAAACACCCTTGTTCACTTACGATTTGGCCTGAGGCTTGTCCTTGTTATGAGGCTGCGCGTCGATGTCCTCTAAGCCCGAGCCACCCGACAGAGGTATATTGCCTCGCTTAGGAGCCTTTTCCTCCTAATCTTCGGAGGCGGCCCTTTTATTTCCATGGGGGGAGGAGACGTTGGCCCTCCCTTCACTTTTTTCTTCGGACGAGGGAATTTTGATTCTTCCGAACATAATGTCTGATGTACCCTCGGGATAGGGGCCATCTTTTGTCCCCCACTCTCCGTCTTTCCCTCCTTCACAGGCATCGGGTACGGTGCCGGGGCCAGCATCCTTGTTAAAATAGGATTCGCTGGGCGTTCGGGCAGGGGGGCCGAACACATAATTACTTCCGCTTTCTTTATCAAGCCTTGGAAGAAGATAGTTTGCTCAGTACCATATTACGGTATGTGTAACTACAAAGTGTTCAGAAGACAAGTGCTTATCGGGGTATCCGGACGGTTGCAGTCAAGGCCTGCGTCCTCAGTAGTGTCCGGCCAATGTTTTCACTTCCTGAAAAACAACTTCCACACCCCTTCGTGCGTAGTGCCGAAGAAGTGTTGGAGGTTTCATGGTACTTCTGGATTAAACTCCCACATGCGGCGAGGCCTGCGCTGGCATGGCAGGATTCGGCGAACTAGCATTACTTGAATCACGTGGACAAGATCAATGTCCCTCTCAAGGAGGGCTCAGATGCGGCTTTGTAGAGTCCGCACTTCATCAACTGATCCCCAGTCCAGCCCCTTATTAATCAATGATGCAAGATGTGGCGGAGGGCCGGAGCGGAACGCAGATATAGCGGCCCACTTGGTACCACGGGGTTCCGTGATGTAAAACCACTCCCGCTGTCATTGATTGGAAGCTTCGGTGAAAGACCCTTTTGGCCGGGGAGCGTTGGTGAGCTTGCATACTACAGCGCCGCCGCACTCCACCTGTTCCCCGCCGATTACCTTCGGCTTCACACTGAAGGTCTTGAGCCATAAGCATGTGGGAGGGATTCGGAGGAAGGCCTCACACGTGATGATAAACACCGAGATATGGAGGAAAGAATCCAGAGCTAGATCGTGGAAATCTAGTCCGTAATAAAACATTAACCCCCGGACAAAGGGGTGGAGAGCAAACCCCATCCCTCGGAGGAAGTGAGGGATGAATACAACCCTCTCGCCGGATTTGGGGGTCGGAATAACCAGTCCTTGAGCAGGGAGCCTATGGGAGGTCTCCGTGGTCAGATATCTGGCCGCCCGAAGCTTTGCAATATCCTCCTCTGTGACGGAGGAAGACACCCATTGGCCTTGAAGGCTGGATCTAGACATGATGGGAAGCTTGAAGTAGTGAAGTCGAACCTTGGGTGCTAGAACTTGAGGTTGGGAAGGTTGAGGAGAGGTTTGGCATAAATAAGACGGCCCTTGTTTCCTTTATAAAGGCACCGGGTATTGAACGCCTCCTCCTGAGCCTGAAGATTTGCCTATTCCTAAGGAATCTTTCCAACAGAACGGTTGGGTTACCCATGCTAATATTGATGGGAATCCCGTAATAAGGGGACACTATCTCTGCTTCGACAGGACGTGCCAATGACAATCGCGCCTTGAAACGTGGAACGGCGGGATAGGAAACTATTCGAAATAAATAATAGTGCGAGCGTGATGTCACATTATAAAAATTATCAGCAGACGGACTCGTAAAATACTATACTCTATGGCTGTAGTACTTATGTTACAGGTCTGGACACGTTCAATACGTCCGAAGACTATCTTCGAGTTCAGAAGGAGGAACCCACCTTACAACGCCGAAGACAGATCTACGCGCCTGATACCTTGTAATTGAAGCCACGTTCAGGGGCAACTGAGGGAGTCCTGGACTAAGGGGTCCTCGGGCGTCCGGCCTGTCAGCCATGGGCCAGACTGATGGGCTAAGTGAAGAAAATATGCCCTAGAGGCAATAATAAAGTTATTATTTATTTCCTTATATCGTGATAAATGTTTATTATTCATGCTAGAATTGTATTAACCGGAAACATAATACATGTGTGAATACATAGACAAACAGATTGTCACCAGTATGCCTCTACTTGACTAGCTCGTTGATCAAAGATGGTTATGTTTCCTAACCATAGACATGAGTTGTCATTTGATTAACGGGGTCACATCATTAGGAGAATGATGTGATTGACTTGACCCATTCCGTTAGCTTAGCACAAGATCGTTTAGTATTCTGCTATTGCTTTCTTCATGACTTATACATGTTCCTATAACTATGAGATTATGCAACTCCCGTTTACCGGAGGAACACTTTGTGAGGGAGTCCTGGATTAGGGGGTGCCCGGATGGCCGGACTATAACTTTAGCCGAACTCCTAGACTATGAAGATATAAGATTGAAGACTTCGTCCCGTGTCCGGGAGGGACTTTCCTTGGCGTGGAAGGCATGCTTGGCGATATGGATATGCAGATCTCCTACCATTGTAACCGACTCTATGTAACCCTAACCCTACCCGGTGTCTATATAAACCGGAGGGTTTTAGTCCGTAGGACAACATACACATCAACAATCATACCATAGGCTAGCTTCTAGGGTTTAGCCTCCTCGATCTCGTGGTAGATCTACTCTTGTACTACCCATATCATCAATATTAATCAAGCGGGAAGTAGGGTTTTACCTCCATCGAGAGGGCCCGAACCTGGGTAAAACTTCATGTCCCTTGTCTCCTGTTACCATCCAGCCTAGACGCACAGTTCGGGACCCCCTAACCGAGATCCGCCGGTTTTGACACCGACATTGGTGCTTTCATTGAGAGTTCCTCTGTGTCGTCGCCGTCAGGCTCGATGGCTCCTATGATCATCGATAGCGATGCAGTCCAAGGTGAGACCTTCCTCCTCAGACAGATCTTTGTCTTCGGTGGCTTCGCACTGCGGGCCAATTCTCTTGGCGTCTGGAGCAGATCGAAAGCTAGGCCCCTGGCCGTCAGGTTAGATTTGGAAGTTTAAACTACACGACTGACATCCGCGGGGACTTCATCTTTGACGGATTCGAGCCACTGCCGAGCACGCCGCACTATCACGACGAGCATGATCTAGCTCTGCCGTCGAATAGTGCCCTGGAGGCCGCACCCGCATCGGCTCCGACCCTTAATTCGGAGCCAACTACGCCGATCGAGGATGGGCGGTTGGACGCCACCTCGGGGGCTGCGACCCCAATGGCGATTGAGCCAAGCACCAGCCCCGTACTCTGCGAGACTCGTGACTCCAAGGAGTCGGACTCCTCTCCGGACTCCGAACCCTCCGCGCCCCTACCGATCGAATCCGATTGGGCGCCGATCATGGAGTTTACTGCCGCGGACATCTTTCAGCACTCGCCTTTCGGCGATATCCTAAAGTCACTAAAGTCTCTCTCTTTATCAGGAGAGCCCTGGCCGGACTACGGTCAGCAAGGTTGGGGTACGGACGATGAAGAAATTCAAAGCCCACCCACCACCCACTTTGTAGCCACTGCCGACAACTTAACCGACATGCTCAACCTCGACTCCGGAGACATCGACGGTATGGACGCCGATGAAGGAGTCGATGAAGAACCAGCGCCTATTGGGCACTGGAACGCCCCCTCGTCATATGACGTATACATGGTGGACGCACCAAAAGATGACGACGAGGAGCAGAAGGACGCACCGAAGGTCTGTTCCCTCGAAAAGCAGTCAAAGCGGCGAAGAAAGCGCCTCCCCAAATCCCGTCTCGATAGAAATAGCGATCACGCAGACCCAACGCTGGAGCAGGACGAACCGCTGCCGGACAACGGCAATCCGGATAATCAAACCGAACAAACAAATCCTATCAAGGATAATGGTCCGGACGACATAAGGCCGGACAAACACCCGGAGCAACAGACTGCCCGTAAAAGGCTTGTTGCCACCGCGAGGAGCCTGAAAAAGCAGAAACAAGGGCTCAAGGCCGCGCAAGACACACTCCAATTCAGATGGAGTAAAATACTTAGCACTGCAGCAAGGTACGGCGACAATCACCCTTCCAAAAGCTACCCAAAGCGGAAGCTGCTACCCGAATTCGATGAGGAGGCCTCAGAACCCCCACAACCAAATATTATAGCAGCCACCTGGTCGGATAGACGACCCGTCTACCAACACAGAGCGGCATACAATGCCGTTCAATACAATACACGACCCATGCGAGGGCCCGCACCCAAAGGATGGCGCAACAAGATCCATCTATGGACCACGCAAGCGCGCCCCAGCATACAATGCAACACAACAAACATCCGAACAACGCGGTACACCTAGCTACAGGGGCGCCGCACACCCCCTATGTTTCACCGATGAGGTGCTAGACCATGAATTTCCAGAGGGATTCAAGCCCATAAACATAGAGGCATATGACGGAACAACAGACCCTGGGGTCTGGATTGAGGACTACATCCTTCACATCCATATGGCTTGAGGAGATGATCTCCACGCCATCAAGTACTTACCCCTCAAGCTCAAAGGGCCAGCTCGTCACTGGCTCAAAGGCCTCCCCGAAAGCTCCATTAGAAGTTGGGAAGAGCTCGAAGCAGCCTTTCGGGCAAATTTTCATGGGACTTATGTCCGACCTCCGGATGCGGACGACTTGAGTCATATAACTCAACAGCCCGGAGAGTTAGACGGAAAGCTTTGGACCAGGTTTCTTACTAAAAAGAACCAGATTGTCGACTGTCCGGATGCCGAAGCCTTAGCAGCTTTCAAGCATAGCGTCCGTGACGAATGGCTCGCCAGACACCTCGGCCAAAATAAGCCGAGAACGATGGCCGCATTAACAAACCTCATGACCCGCTTTTGCGCGGGGGAGGACAGCTGGCTAGCCAGATGCAGCACCAGCGACCCCAGTACATCTGAAGTTAGAGATGGAAATGGGAAATCATGGCGCAACGGCAATAACAAACGCCGGAATAAAGAAGACAAGACGAAGGGCACGGCAGTTAATGCCGGATTCAAAAGCTCTCGGCCAGGTCAAAAGCTGCCTAAAGGCACCAGGGACGAACTGTCCAACCTCAACAAAATTCTGGACCAAGTATGTCAGATCCATAGTACCCCTGGTAAACCTGCTAATCATACCCACAGAGAATGTTGGGTCTTCAAGCAGTCCGACAAGCTCAACGCCATACATAAGGGGGAGGATACACCAAGTGAAGACAAGGACGAGCCTCCCAAGCAAGACACGGCGGAAAAAAAGAAATTTCCACCAGAAGTCAAAACAGTAAATGTGTTACACGTGATCAAGGGAAAAAACAACGCGGCACTCCCAGAAAAATATACCCAAGTGCCTGTCACCGCAAAGTCCTGCCACTGGTCATCTCAACCGATCACTTTCGACCATCGCGATTACTCAGCAAGTATCCGACACGCAGGATGGGCTGCCCTGGTATTAGACCCAGTAATTGGCGGATATCACTTCACAAGGGTCTTGATGGACGGCGGCAGTAGCCTAAACCTAATATATCAGGATACAATCCGCAGGATGGGGTTAGACCCAACACAAATTTGCCATAGCAATACTACCTTTAAAGGAGTAATGCCAGGCCTAGGGGCTCGTTGTACGGGCTCCCTCTTACTACAAGTTATATTCGGCTCCCCCGATAACTTCCGTCGCGTGCATTTAACTTTCCACATCGCTCCGTTTTAAAGTGGCTATCAAGCACTGCTCGGACACGAAGCTTTCTCTTGCTTTAATGCAATACCGCACTACACCTCCCTCACACTCAAGATGCCCGGTCCACGTGGCATCATTACAGTGCGCGGAAATATCAAGCGATCTCTGCGCGCCGAAGAGAGTGAGGCTGCCTTGGCCGCCGCACACTAAAGGCGCCCGGACAAACGAAAGCATCCAATAGGTCGTAAAGACCTCAGATACAACTAATCAAGTCCGGTGCTGCTATTTATACGGAAATAAGTGGTCACACCCCTATTTGTCAATACAAGGGGCTCAACACGCGCAGACAAGTGGCAATTTCTTATCATCTTGAATTACACATGGTTTCTTTAAAACTATCCTTTTTGCACGACAACTTTTTCACTTAACTTCCTCTCTTTTACAGACGATCATCGTGCTACACCCGTCCAGGATACGGCACAACGGAGACACAGGCGCAGACGTGCAGCAGGGACCCGCTCCAAGGATTCCTTTTAGATTAAGACCCTGCGTAAACCTTTTTTCTATCTCTTGTTGATACATATCCACCGTTGAGAAGGATGCTGACGTCTTGGCATGTGGCCACGCCAGAACAATGCACGTACCTGGACACAAGGGGCTTCTTACAAAGGCCATTATTTAGGCCTGGTTTATACCACAAAGACCGAATACCTTAGGGAGTGTTCGGTGTCGCGAGTTTGGCCCTATATGCATCAGCTCCGAATCATTGTCTTTGCTCAAATGTTGGGTTTGCCCGGCTCCTGTGTTTTGGTGCCTTACGTTCCGCTTTACCGGCTAAGGTAGCACCAGGAGAACTACTGCGATTGTGCCCTGGTTCATCCGGACGAGCACCTTAGTAGAGAAAGCCAAAAACTGACTGTCATGATATAGCGTGAGACTGGTCAACCACTCGATGACCTGTGGGAATGTTAGAATTCCTCCGCCTTAACGAAGGGCCGTTTTTTGGCCAGGCATGTACGCACCCTGGAACCGGGAGAGTGCGGAGCCACCAGGGGCTATCTAGTAGCCCCACTGTCAAACTCCTATGGCTAAGTGAATGTGCTAAAGCATTATAGTCCGGTTGCCTCGCTCGCTCCGCTATCACCTCCTTAATAGGACCAAGACGTTGGGTTAAGTGTGAACGCGTGTTTTTGCAAGCACCTCCGCATTATATGCGTGGGGGCTGAAGCCAACGACTGCAATCTTTCAGGTTATACGCATGTATACGTAAACGGCCGCCCAGGAGGCATCATATTACTTTCAGGCAAAAGTATAAAAATAGCCTTATAAAAATTTATAAAAGCATTTCGATTACAATGAGATTACATATCACTCAAACATAATATTTTTTGAGCACTTGGTCTCTATCAAATGGGCACCCTCAAGAACTTCTTCAAAATAGTGCTCAACAGCCTTTCGACCTATAGCCGAATCCTGCGCTGCAACATTGGTAGCATCCATCTCCGCCCAGTATGCCTTAACACTGGCAAAGGCCATCCGTGCGCCCTCTATGCACGCCGACCTCTTCATCGCATTAATGCGCGGCACCACGTCAAGGAACTGCTGCACCAAGCTAAAATAGCTGTTTGGTTTTGACCTTCCTGGCCACAGCTGATCTACAACAGACCTCATAGAGAGTCCGGACAACCTGTTTAGTTCAGCCCATTCGGCTAATTGGCCAGTCAATGAAAGTGGACGCTCGGGAGAATGGAATTGTCTCCAAAACAGCTGGTCTACTCCATGGTCTGTCTGACCCTGGAAGTACTTGGCCTCATTGGCAGCGCTCGCCGCCAAATCCATATACACATCCTCCGAACTCCACAGCCGATCCAGAGGGGCATACCGTGGATCTCCGAATTTCCTCCGCAACATAAAGGATTTCCCAGCTACAATATCCCCGGATTCCCGCAACTCCTCCTTCTTTGCCCTCATAGCAGAGCGGAGATCCTTTTTCGTCGCAGCAGCCTTCTCAAGGTTCGATGCCCTTGCTTGGTTTTCCTTTTCGAGAACCCGGCAACGGTCGGCGGCAGCTTTTAATTCCACAGCCATCTTGGCCATCTTGTCTCGGGTCTCGCCATGCGCGGCCTTCTCGGCTTGCAACTCTTCGGCCGCCTTCACAGCAGCCGCATTACCTAACCTCGCTTGTTCCTTGGCTTGGGCAAGTTCTGCCCGCAAGGCTTCAACAGTGGCAGCTCCATCTGTAGTCACAACATATTTAAGATACTGGCATCATGCTTCTCTTCCTATGTGGCGTTTACCAGATATTGACACTTACCATGTGCCTCGTTAAGCCTCTTGTTAACAAGCTCGATGTCGGCGTCTGCCGCATCCAACTGCCGTTCTAAACGGGCAAACTCGCTAGTCCGGCTAGCCACCGGAGCTTCCATCACCTGCACATAGAGGCAGTATGGTTATTACCTGGGAATATGATCCTCTGTTCGTCACCGTTTCCGACGACAACCAGAGTCTCAGGGGCTACTATCTACACAGGGCACATCTAGCATGTGCAGGACTATCATACATTCTTTTACGTACCTCAAAGCCTGTCAGTAGACTCATAAAAGCTTCATGCAATCCGCTTTCGACAGACGATATTCTCTCCATCACCGTATTCATCAGCACACGGTGTTCATCTGAGATGGCCGCTCGCCCCACCAACTCCCTCAGAACATCCGATCGCACACTAGGCGGTGCCGGACTCTTTTGTCTGCTCTCTTCGGGAGCCGGACATTGGGAGCTTCGGGGGTCAACGGGATTATCTTCTGGCCTCACCGGACTCGGAGAGGCCCTCCGCGATGACACTTCAGGGTCGCCCGCTTCCGGAGCGGAGGAGTTCAGAGGAGACGTTTCGCTCTCCATCATCTCTGGAAGAAGATCCCCCGAAGATGAGCTCATTTGAGAGGGGCTAAGGCCCGAACTGCAAAAATATATGCGGTGGTTATCTTCTCAGAAGAAAAACATGGCATATCTGTACTATCAAAGGTATTTCGGGTCACTTACAACTTGTGGGAGGATTGATCCCCCCGCGGACTTTGTGCGGAAACAACGCCCCCCAAGGTGGGACCCTCTGTGGGAGACTTCTTCTCCCGTTTGGAAGCTTCGACTTCCGAATCCCCGGGCGCAGTCCTTTTCCTCTTCTGGTCGCCTTCCCTCATGGAGACGCTCGCTCCCTCGGCTAGAATGGGCAGCGTTGGGGGCCCGCGTCCGCCCGCATTATACTCCAAAGTATCTTCCTTCAAGGGCTCCGGCCAAGGTGCGGTCTGGAGCATCTTTTCCAATACCGGATTTTCCAAATCCTCAGGGAGGGGGGCCGAACACGGAATCAAATTCGCCTTTGTTAGCCAGTCCTGGTCAAAAAGCGAACTCTCAGAGATAACTTCGTAACAAAGTAGAGAAAGTATGTTCGGCCAGAAGATGGCTTACCTATCCGGCGGTGTGGTTGCTACTCAGGCCCACGTCCTCGATGATTTCCGGACACTCCGTCTGAGGTCCGAAGAATGATTTGTACATCTCCTCGTGCGTCAGGCCGATAAAATTTTGAATGGCGCGCGGTCCCTCGGGATTGAACTCCCACAGACGAAGAGGCCGACGTTTGCAAGGCTGGACTTGACGAACCAGCATAACCTGTATCACCGCAACCAAACTGAAATCTCCATTGAAGAGATCTCGAATGCGGCCTTGCAGTATAGGCACGTCCTTGGCTGGCCCCCAGCTTAGGCCTCTGCTGATCCATGACATCAGTTGTGGTGGGGGGCCCGAGCGGAAAACAGGGGGGCCGCACACTTGGCACTTCTAGGAGCCGTGATGTAGAACCACTCCTGTTGCCACAATTCAGACACCTCTGGGATGGAACCTTTGGGCCACGGAGCTCCCGTCATCTTGCGTATTGAGGCACCTCCACACACTGCATGCTCCCCCTCGACCAACTTTGGCTTCACTTCAAAGGTCTTGAGCCATAGGCCAAAGTGAGGGGTAACCCGGAGGAAGGCCTGGCACATGATAATAAATGTCATGATATGAAGAAAGGAGTCCGGAGCCAGATCATGAAAATCTAGCCCGTAGTAAAACATCAAACCCCATGACGAAAGGATCCAGGGCAAGGCCTAGGCCTCGGAGGAAGTGGGAAACCAACACGACATTCTCGTTAGATTCGGGGGTGGGGACAGCCTGCCCTTGGTGAGGCAGCCGATGCAAAATCTCGGTGGTCAGATATCTGGCCTCCCTCAACTTCTTGATGTCTTCTTCTGTGACGGTGGAAGGCATCCATCGGCCTTGAAGGCTAGATCCGGACATGACTGAAGGTTCGGGGCGCCTGACCTGAACTTCGGGCGTTTGAGCTTGAGGTGGGGGAAGGATTCGATTGAGCACGGGAGGGAAAAATAAAAGCCTTGTCCCCTTTATAAAGAGGGTGAATATCAAGCGTCCTCTCCGTGTCCGTTTGGACTTGCCTACAATCTAGGAGTCCTAGAAGCGGTTGGGTTACCCACGCCCGTATTGATGAGAATCCCGGAATAAGGGGGACACGATCTCTGCTTTAACAAGACGTGCCAAGGAAACCGCCTCGCATAACGCGCTGAGGTGGGATAATGAAATGACTCGGATAAAGGCTTGGCCGCGGTGTGTCATGCTACGGAATACGTCAGCAGATTAGATTGGTGTAAATGTTATTCTCTCTACGGCAATATGTGGAAACTTATTTTGCAGAGCTGGACACTATCTTTGTGTTCAAAATCTTCTATGAAGTACTTGGAGGAGGAACCCGCCTTGCAATGCCGAAGACAATCTGCGCGCCAGACTCGTCGTCATTGAAGCCTGGTTCAGGGGCTATTGAGGGAGTCCTGGATTAGGGGGTGTCCGGATGGCCGGACTATACCTTCAGCCGGACTCCTGGACCATGAAGATATAAGATTGAAGACTTTGTCCCGTGTCCGGGAGGGACTTTCCTTGGCGTGGAAGGCAAGCTTGGCGATACGGATATGCAGATCTCCTACCATTGTAACCGACTCTATGTAACCCTAACCCTACCCAGTGTCTATATAAACCGGAGGGTTTTAATATGTAGGACAACATACACATCAACAATCATACCATAGGCTAGCTTCTAGGGTTTAGCCTCCTCGATCTCGTGGTAGATCTACTCTTGTACTACCCATATCATCAATATTAATCAAGCAGGACGTAGGGTTTACCTCCATCGAGAGGGCCCGAACCTGGGTAAAACTTCGTGTCCCTTGTCTCCTGTTACCATCCGGCCTAGACGCACAGTTCGGGACCCCCTACCCGAGATCCGCCGGTTTTGACACCGACACTTTGTGTTCTACCAAACGTCACAACGTAACTGGGTGATTATAAAGGTGCTCTACAGGTGTCTCCGAAGGTACTTGTTGGGTTGGCGTATTTCGAGATTAGGATTTGTCACTCCAATTGTCGGAGAGGTATCTCTGGGCCCTCTTGGTAATGCACATCACTTAAGCCTTGCAAGCATTGCAACTAATGAGTTAGTTGCGGGATGTTGTATTACGGAACGAGTAAAGAGACTTGCCGATAACGAGATTGAACTAGGTATTGAGATACCGACGATCGAATCTCTGGCAAGTAACATACCGATGACAAAGGGAACAATGTATGTTGTTATGCGGTTTGACCGATAAAGATCTTCGTAGAATATGCGGGAGCCAATATGAACATCCAGGTTCCGCTATTGGTTATTGACCGGAGACATGTCTTGGCCATATCTACATAGTTCTCGAACCCGTAGGGTCCGCACGCTTAAAGTTTCGATGATGGTTATATTATGAGTTTATATGATTTGATGTACCGAAGGTTGTTCGGAGTCCCGGATGTGATCCCGGACATGACGAGGAGTCTCGAAATGGCCGAGACATGAATATTGATATATTGGAAGCCTATGTTTGGGTATCGGAAGTGTTCCGGGAGAAATCGGGATATTACCGGAGTAACGGGAGGTTACCAGAACCCCCCGGGAACTTAATGGGCCTTAGTGGGCCTAGGTGGAAGAGAGGAGAGGCGGCTAGGGCTGGGCCGCGCGCCCCTCCCCCAGTCCGAATAGGACAAGGAGAGGGGGGCGGCGCCCCCCTTCGTTCTTCTCCTCCACTCTTCCCCCTCCCAAGTCCTAATCCAACTAGGAAAGGGGGGGAGTCCTACTCCCGGTGGGAGTAGGACTCCTCCTGGTGCGCCTCCTCCCTGACCGGCCGCACCCCCCTTGCTCCTTTATATACAGGGGCAGGGGGCACCCCATAGACACAACAATTGATCATTTGATCTTTTAGCCGTGTGTGGTGCCCCCCTCCACCATAGTCCACCTTGATATTGCTGTAGCGGTGCCTAGGAGAAGCCCTGCATCGGTAGAATATCAACATCATCACCACGCCGTCGTGCTGACGAAACTCTCCCTCAACACTCGGCTGGATCGGAGTTCAAGGGACGTCATCGGGCTGAACGTGTGCTGAACTCGGAGGTGTCGTACGTTCGGTACTTGATCGGTCGGATCGTGAAGACGTATGACTACATCAACCGCGTTGTGCTAACGCTTCCGCTTTCGGTCTACGAGGGTACGTGGACAACACTCTCCCCTCTCGTTGCTGTGCATCACCATGATCTTGCGTGTGTGTAGGAAATATTTTGAAATTACTACGTTTCCCAAAAGTGGCATCCGAGCCAGGTTTTATGCGTAGATGTCATATGAACGAGTTGAACACAAGTGAGTTGTGGGCGATATAAGTCATACTGCTTACCAGCATGTCATACTTTGGTTCGGCGGTATTGTTGGATGAAGCGTCCTGGACCGACATTACGCGTACGCTTACGCGAGACTGGTTCTACCGACGTGCTTTGCACATAGGTGGCTAGCGGGTGTCAGTTTCTCCAACTTTAGTTGAACCGAGTGTGGCTATGCCCGGTCCTTGCGAAGGTTAAAACAACACCAACTTGACAAACTATCATTGTGGTTTTGATGCGTAGGTAAGAACGGTTCTTGCTAAGCCCGTAGCAGCCACGTAAAATTTGCAACAACAAAGTAGAGGACGTCTAACTTGTTTTTGCAGGGCATGTTGTGATGTGATATGGTCAAGACATGATGCTAAATTTTATTGTATGAGATGATCATGTTTTGTAACCGAGTTATCAGCAACTGGCAGGAGCCATATGGTTGTCGCTTTATTGTATCCTATGCAATCCCCCTGTAATGATTTACTTTATCACTAAGCGGTAGCGATAGTCATGGAAGCATAAGATTGGCGAGACGACAATGATGCTACGATGGAGATCAAGGTGTCACGCCGGTGACGATAGTGATCATGACGGTGCTTCGGAGATGGAGATCATAAGCACAAGATAATGATGGCCATGTCATATCACTTATACTGATTGCATGTGATGTTTATCCTTTATGCATCTTATCTTGCTTTGATTGATGGTAGCATTATAAGATGATCTCTCACTAAATTTCAAGATAAAAAGTGTTCTCCCTGAGTATGCACCGTTGCCAAAGTTCGTCGTGCCCAGACACCACGTGATGATCGGGTGTGATAAGCTCTAGTCCATCTACAACGGGTGCAAGCCAGTTTTGCACACGCAGAATACTCAGGTTAAACTTGACGAGCCTAGCATATGCAGATATGGCCTCGGAACACTGAGACCGAAAGGTCGAGCGTGAATCATATAGTAGATATGATCAACATAGTGATGTTCACCATTGAAAACTACTCCATTTCACGTGATGATTGGTTATGGTTTAGTTGATTTGGATCACGTGATCACTTAGAAGATTAGAGGGATGTCTTTCTAAGTGGGAGTTCTTAAGTAATATGATTAATTGAACTTAAATTTATCATGAACTTAGTACCTGATAGTATCTTGCTTGTCTATGTTTGATTGTAGATAGATGGCCCGTGCTGTTGTTCCATTGAATTTTAATGCGTTCCTTGAGAAAGCAAAGTTGAAAGATGATGGTAGCAATTACACGGACTGGGTCCGTAACTTGAGGATTATCCTCATTGCTGCACAGAAGAGTTACGTCCTGGAAGCACCGCTAGGTGTACCACCTGCACCAGCAACTGCAGACATTGTGAATGTCCGGCAGTCGCGTGTTGATGACTACTCGATAGTTCAGTGTGCCATGCTTTACGGCTTAGAACCGGGACATCAACGACGTTTTGAAAGTCATGGAGCATATGAGATGTTCCAAGAATTGAAGTTAATATTTCAAGCAAATGCCCGAATTGAGGGATATGAAGTCTCCAATAAGTTCTACAGCTGCAAGATGGAGGAGAATAGTTCTGTCAGTGAACATATACTCAGAATCTCTGGGTACCATAATTACTTGACTCAGCTGGGAGTTAATCTTCCAGTTGATAGTGTCATTGACATAGTTCTACAATCACTGCCACCAAGCTACAAGAGCTTCGTGATGAACTATAATATGCAAGGGATGGATAAGACAATTCCCGAGCTCTTCGCAATGCTAAATGCTGCGGAGGTAGAAATCAAGAAGGAGCATCAAGTGTTGATGGTTAGTAAGACCACCAGTTTCAAGAAGGGCAAAGGGAAGAAGAAGGTAAACTTCAAGAAGAACAGCAAGCAAGTTGCTGCTCAGGAGAAGAAACCCAAGTATGGACCTAAGCCTGAGACTGAGTGCTTCTACTTCAAGCAGACTGGTCACTGGAAGCGGAACTTCCCCAAGTATTTGGAGGATAAGAAGGATGGCGAGGTGAACAACGGTATATGTGATATACATGTTATTGATGTGTACCTTACTAGAGATCGCAGTAGCACCTGGGTATTTGATATTGGTTATGTTTCTAATATTTGCAACTCGAAACAGGGACTACAGATTAAGCGAACACTAGCAAAGGACGAGGTGACGATGCGCGTGGGAAATGGTTCCAAAGACGATGTGATCGTGGTCGGCATGCTACCTCTACATCTACCTTCGGGATTAGTATTAGACCTAAATAATTGTTATTTGGTGCCAGTGTTGAGCATGAACATTATATCTGGATCTTGTTTGATGCGAGACGGTTATTCATTTAAATCAGAGAATAATGGTTGTTCTATTTATATGAGTAATATCTTTTATGGTCATGCACCCTTGAAGAGTGGTCTATTTTTGATGAATCTTGATAGTAGTGATACACATATTCATAATGTTGAAGCCAAAAGATGCAAAGTTGATAATGATAGTGCAACTTATTTGTGGCACTGCCGTTTAGGTCATATCGGTGTAAAGCGCATGAAGAAACTCCATACTGATGGACTTTTGGAACCAGTTGATTATGATTCACTTGGTACTTGCGAACCGTGCCTCATGGGAAAAATGACTAAAACGCCATTCTATGAAACTATGGAGAGAGCAACAGATTTGTTGGAAATCATACATACAGATGTATGTGGTTCGATGAATGTTGAGGCTCGTGGCGGATATTGTTATTTTCTCACCTTCACAGATGATTTAAGCAGATATGGGTATATCTACTTGATGAAGCATAAGTATGAAACATTTGAAAAGTTCAAAGAATTTCAGAGTGAAGTTGAAAATCATCATAACAAGAAAATAAAGTTTCTACGATCTGATCATGGAGGAGAATATTTGAGTTATGAGTTTGGTCTACATTTGAAACAATGCGGAATAGTTTCGCAACTCACACCACCCGGAACACCACAACGTAATGGTGTGTCTGAATGTCGTAATTGTACTTTACTAGATATGGTGCGATCTATGATGTCTCTTACAGATTTACCGCTATCATTTTGGGGTTATGCTTTAGAGACGGCCGCATTCATGTTAAATAGGGCACCATCGAAATCCGTTGAGACGACGCCTTATGAACTGTGGTTTGGCAAGAAACCAAAGTTGTCGTTTCTGAAAGTTTGGGCCTGCGATGCTTATGTGAAAAAGCTTCAACCTGATAAGCTCGAACCCAAATCAGAGAAATGTGTCTTCATAGGATACCCAAAGGAGACTGTTGGGTACACCTTCTATCACAGATCCGAAGGCAAGACATTCATTGCTAAGAATGGATCCTTTCTAGAGAAGGAGTTTCTCTCGAAAGAAGTGAGTGGGAGGAAAGTGGAACTTGATGAGGTAACTGTACCTGCTCCTTTATTGGAAAGTAGTTCATCACATAAACCAGTTTCTGTGACGCCTACACCAATTAGTGAGGAAGTTAATGATGATGATCATGGAACTTCAGATCAAGTTATTACTGAACCTCGTAGATCAACCAGAATAAGATCCACACCAGAGTGGTATGGTAATCCTGTTCTGGAAGTCATGCTACTAGATCATGATGAACCTACGAACTATGAAGAAGCGATGGTGAGCCAAGATTCCGCAAAATGGCTTGAAGCCATGAAATCTCAGATGGGATCCATGTATGAGAACAAAGTGTGGACTTTGGTTGACTTGCCCAATAGCCGGCAAGCAATTGAGAATAAATGGATCTTCAAGAAGAAGACTGACGTTGACAGTAATGTTACTGTCTACAAAGCTCGACTTGTGGCGAAAGGTTTTCGACAAGTTCAAGGGATTGACTATGATGAGACCTTCTCACCCGTAGCGATGCTTAAGTTTGTCCGAATCATGTTAGCAATTGCCGCATTTTATGATTATGAAATTTGGCAAATGGATGTCAAAACTGCATTCCTGAATGGATTTCTGGAAGAAGAGTTGTATATGATGCAATCGGAAGGTTTTGTCGATCCAAAGGGAGCTAACAAAGTGTGCAAGCTCCAGCGATCCATTTATGGACTGGTGCAAGCCTCTCGGAGTTGGAATAAATGCTTTGACAGTGCGATCAAAGCATTTGGTTTTGTACAGACTTTTGGAGAAGCTTGTATTTACAAGAAAGTGAGTGGGAGCTCTGTAGCATTTCTAATATTATACGTGGATGACATATTGTTGATTGGAAATGATATAGAATTTCTGGATAGCATAAAGGGATACTTGAATAAGAGTTTTTCAATGAAAGACCTTGGTGAAGCTTCTTATATATTGGGCATCAAGATCTATAGAGATAGATCAAGACGCTTAATTGGACTTTCACAAAGCACATACCTTGACAAAGTTTTGAAGAAGTTCAAAATGGATCAAGCAAAGAAAGGGTTCTTGCCTGTGTTACAAGGTGTGAAGTTGATGTCGGGTGGTAGGTGCGACATATGCCAACGGGTGGCTTATCATTGTGGGAGCCAATAAAACGTCGCCGGTGCCTGGAAACGGGATAAGGCGAAGAATGCACGCCGGCGAATCTTACCCAGCTTCAGGGCTCTCCGGGGAGATAACACCCCTACTGCTGCTTTGCGGGGTCTCCGCATGGTTACTAAATGAACAAGTAGCTACACAATACTCCTTGAGCTGTTCGGGTGGGAGGAGGAAGAAGGGCACAGCTTGCTTCTTCTCCTTGTGTGGTGTCTAAGTCTATCTAGAGAGTCCAACCCTTTGCATGGGTGCACCGGGGGGTTTATATAGGCCTACCCCCCGGGGGTACAATGGTAATCCAGCTGGGCGCGGGGCCCAGCTGTCTGTGACTGTGCTTGCCGGCTTCTGCGCCGACTGCTGGGGCCCGCCGACTGGTGGGTCCTGCTGATTGCCGGCTCCTTGGTCGACAGGCAGGCCCCACTGTCCAAGGCCTGGTCGGTTGCTGGTTACTGTTGCTCTGTGCTGTTGACGCAGGCTTGGTCGGGGTAAGCGTGGCTACAGTACCGCCGCCCTGGTCGGCGATTACTGTTGCCCTGCCGTATCTTGTCTCATTAATGTGCGTCTCCTTCGAGGAGGATGGCGAGCCGGCTATGGGGGGCCGGCTCTCCTTCAGGCCGACTTGGGAGGAGGTGCGGCCGCCTTCGGTATCTCTCTGCCCGAAGGGGCCCACCGCCTCGGGGGCCATGCTGGTGGCCCGTCTTGGACGGCGTCGGGGCCGCCGTGGCAACAGTGCCGCGCCGGACGGGTCATGGCCACCCGCACGGCGCACTGTACCAGGCGTGCTCCGGGTTTTGGGGGTGGCAGGCTCCACTGTAGCCACGCCCCACTTCATCATCACGGGGTGGACGCGTACTTTGCGGGTATGGCCTTGACCGCTTTATGGGAGCCGGCTTCTTGGAGTCGGCCACTTTGCAGCCGGCTTCTCGCAGTTGGCCCTCCCACAACTTTCTTCATGAGGGTAAAGGGCGGGCCGCCCCCGAAGCCGGCCTAAAAGATAGCCGGCAGGGGGGAGGCGGCCCCAGGTCTTGAGTCCTTTTGAGAGCCGGACGGGCTCGTAATTTTTTCAGATGGGCCAGGGGAAGCCGGCTAGGCTACCCATGGCTATTTACTCCGACAGTAGTCCCCGAAGCTGAGCGAGCTTCGCGGCGGACAGAGGGACGAGAAGCTTGGTCAGCTTCAGACCCTGGGGAGCCGACCTTGCCGTCGTAGGCCGACTGCGGAGAACTTTTTTGTTTTATCAACATGACGTGGTTGACCCGCGGGCTGCCCATGGGCCCCACGACGGGCCACGTGGCGGAGAAGTCCTGCCATCGCACGCGCGCGACGGGACGCCGCCGCAGGCCCGGGCCCGCCACTTCCTGGCCTCGGCCCGAGCGCAGATCTTCTGTGGCCCGAGGGGACTGCTCGCCTTCCCACGGCCGTTTGTGCGTGTTTTTAGTGCGCAATAAACGCGGGGCGTGGGGGAAGTGGGCACGATCGATCCCCACGACCCCCACGCCGCGCCTCCTTGGCTCCGGCGCACGAGCCTACAAGTAGGAGGGGGAGGGGGAGAGGCAAAGGCTTGCTCGCTCCCCCGCTCCCCGTCCCTCCTTGTTCTCCTTTCTTTACTTCTTCCTCTCGCGCCCAACGCAACTTCCCGTCGCAGCTTCCCCATGCCTCCATGTCCATGGCGCTGTCGAGCTCGTGGGACGTCTCCAACGTCCACGATGAGCACATAGAGTTCCTCCGCCGGACCCGGCGCCTGCCCGCTGCCAACCTTGTGCAGGTTCGTCTGGAGCCGGAGACAGAAATCTCGCCGGCGCCGGAGGAAGGCGAGCGGGTCGTCTTCTGCATGCATTTCCTGCGCGGCTTCGGCCTCCCGATGAGTGGGTTCATGCGTTCCTTCCTCGACTTCTACCGCCTCCAGCCGCATCACCTCACCCCCAACGCGGTGATGCTGCTGTCGGTCTTCGTCTCCCTCTGCGAAGGCTTCTTGGGAGTGCTGCCCACGCTAGAGCTTTGGGCGGAGCTCTTCCAGAACAAGCTCGGCACCGTCATCGCCGGCGTGCCCGCCCCCTGCGGGGCCTTCATCGCGATGAAGAGGTCAGGTGAGAACAACCCCTTCCCGCAGATCCCTTTAATCCAATCGGTGAAGCTCTGGCAAAAATCATACTTCTACGTGAAGAACATCGCCTCGCAAGGAGACCATGTTAATCTGCCGGCTTACGTAGCCGGCCCGCCGGCTGGGAGGCAGCCGTCCTGGGGCTTCAGATCCAAGTCCTTATCTCCGGCTGGGAACGCCGCCATCGCCCGGCTTAGGGTAATGATCCAGTCGGAAGGCCTGCGCGGAGCCGACTTGGTGGCCGCCTTCGTCAAGCGCCGGATCCTTCCTCTTCAGAGCCGGCCCCACATGCTATGCCAGATGAGCGGCCGCTTCGACCCATGCCGGCTGAGCACATGGGACATGCCCCATGCCGAGGTAGCGCTCATGGTAAACTACATCGCCAACCTCAAGCTCGCCGACGACTGGCAATACGGCAAGGCGCCGTACTCTCGCGCCCATCCACCGCCCGTGGTAAGTCTTTCTTTCTATCTTCTTTCTGTCATCAGCCGGCTTTATGCCGGCCGGCTTCTGACCAGGTGGTTCCTTTTTATCAGAACCCTCTTCTCCCGCCGCCAGCCGGGGCGGCAGGAGTCGAACGCCGGTATGCCCCCGACTGTGTGGTAGATGATGTGGACGACCCGGATCTGGGGGCGGCCGCTATGGAGGACGCCGCCACGGGGGACGTCGCCGAGCCTGGAGGCACGGGGCTCTCAGCCAGTTTTGACGACTGGCTGGATGACGCGCACGCCGAAGAAATCCCGCACCGCCAGCCGACAGTCGATCGTCACAGCGCGGGCTCGTCCGCCGCGCCGGCTGCCGGTGGCAGAACGTCGAAGCGCCGGGCCACGCTTCCTCTCTTTGGCAGCTGGCCGAAGAAGACGAGGGCCTCCGCCGCGGCAACGAAGCGAGACGAGGTGGCGGCGAAGGCGGCCCGCTTCCGGAGGACGGTGAAGCAGTCTCAGGCGGTTTCGTTGTAAGTCTTCGGCTACTTGCGTGCTTGTTTTTTGTTGTCTTCTTTTTTTTTGTTCCAACCCTTCTCCAATTTCTGAGCAGGGCACCGCTTTCCCTTGAGCGGGGGCCAGGCGGCTCTGTGGTTGGGCCGGGTGCTGGATCTTCGGGGCCTCGCCGCGTGGACCCTCGCGCCGACCTTGCGGAAGCCACGGAGCGGAATGCCCGCGAGGCGCGAGAGGAGAGGGAGGCGGCGGAGCGGGAGGCCGCCCGGGTGGCGAAGGAGCGGGCTGACGCGGCAGCCGAGACTCCGACGGAGCGGGCGACCGCGGAAACGGAGGCGGAGGGCACGCGTAGCCGGCCTCCGCTGCTCGCCATCCCCCTCTGCACCGTGGACCCGGACATCCCGCTGCCCATGGCAGAGGAGATCACCCCAGATCAGCCGCCGGTGCAAAGGGAGGAGCTCTTCGAGGTCTTCGCGGAGAGGACGCCGCCGGCAGCGCCAACCGGAGCGGGCGAAGGCGGCCAGTCGTCGGCGGCGCCGGAGGGGCCGACCCGGGGCGCACCCGAGGCCGGAGCCGGTCTTTAGATTCAGCTGGCGGCGACCCAGCGCGCCGGAGAGAACACGGCCCCGCCGGACACGCGCCAAGTCGCGGGTGCCAACCAGTCGGCAGAAGCCTTGGAGGCGGCCAGCTCTGCCACGTCCGGGTGGACTCCCAGCGGAGGAAGTGGCGAGCTGAACGTGGCGGCCCAAGGGGTTCGGAGCCGGCTGCAGGCTCAGGCCGCCCTCCTGCAGCAATTTACTCAGGAGTTCTTGTTGACGCGGTCTGCTATCCGGGTAAGTTTTTCACTTGTCGACCGCTCTGGTCCTTTGATTTCTTCCGTGGGGGCGCGCTAGCGCACCCACTGGGTGTAGTCCCCGAGATCCGGGCCAACTGCAGCGCAGTCGGGTCGGATCTTTCTTGACGACTATCTTAACCCTGTTTTCTGTCTGACCTTTAGGATTATCACAACTCTCGTGCTGCCGCCTTCAACTCCCAGGCTCAGGAGCATGGCCGGAGGACCGATGACCTGGCCCGCAGCCGTCGTAAGTACCTTGCTCTTATCTGTCTCTTGTGGGGGCGCGACAGCGCACCCACTGGGTGTAGTCCCCGAGATTCGGGCCGACTGCTGAGCAGTCGGGTCGGATCTTCCTTGACGACCTTTCCCTTGCTGACTTTTTCTCTCTGTCTTTTGCTCATGCAGAGGCCAACGCCGACTTGCGGAGGGAGCTTGGCGAGGCGCAGACCGCTCTTCGCGCCAAGGACGCCGAGTACACCGACCTGGTCCAGGAGCGCGACCGCCTGGTCAAGAAACTGGCCGACCAGGAAGAGAGCCACAAGGCGGCCCTGCAGAAGGCGCAGGACAACGAGGCTGCCCTGAAGGCGGAGTTCGAGACCAAGGCGGCGAGCTGGGCCGAGACGCGTCAGGCGCTGGAGGAAGGCTTCGGCCGAATCGAAGATCTGATCGATGGTAAGCTACTTTTCTTGCCCTTCCTCCATCTGCTAGCCGCCTGGAGTTTTATTCTGACTTGTGCTTGTTACTTTGCGTAGATTACTTTCCCGGCCATTCCGTCCTTGCCACCCAAGCCATCGAGGCCCATCGCGAGGCGCGCCGTCAGGCTGGAGTTGTCATTGCGCCGGATGCAAATCGAACGTTGGCGGAGCAGCTCATTGCCGTCCAGGCGTGACTCCAGCCGGCCCATCGGATGCTCCGCCGGCTCCAACGTGCCGGGGCGCAGGTGCTGGCCGCGCTCTGGCCAGGCCAGATGGTCCCCCGCACCCCAAGCCGGACCGCCGACTGGCTGGAAGTCGCAGTCGGCTGCTTCGAAGCTTGGAAGGCGTTGGCAGCCCGTCTTGGAGCCGGGCGTCTGTTGGAGTTCGTCCGCGCATGGTACCCAGGGCTAAGCCTGGACCAGCTGCGAACTTGGCGGCTGGAGGCCAACGCGGAGCTGGAGGAGGTACGGCCGGCGATCGCCCAACGCGCCTCGACGATCGCCGAGTGCACAGACACCAGCGTCTTCGCGCCCGAACTTAATGACGACGGCGTCGCCCAGCCGGAGGAGTGGTTCGGGCTGAACCCGGCGGAGGGCGAGGACTCGGCCGAGGAGATCGCCTCTAGCGACGAGGGCGAGGATGACGAGGAGGAGGACGGTGAAGACGCCGAACCGGCCAGTGGAACGACCGACCATCCTCAAGCCGACCGTGCCTCCAGCAACGAGCCGCGCGGAAGTGCGCCCTCTGCCGGAGGCGGTGATCATGCCGAAGTTGGTCAGCCGGCCGCTCCTTCAGCCGGCGCGACCGTCTCCCCCGCCCAGCCCGGCTCGTCAGCTGCCCCGCCGGCTTGATCTGTCGTCTTTGTTGTTCCTGCTTTTGTATTTTCGAACAACTTTAAGTTTTCGCAATTCCACCCACTGGGGGTGTATCAAACTATGTTGGATGCTGACCTCTCTGGAGGTCCTTTGTGTAAATATTATTGTATGCATGTTTTGGTTTCCATTCGAGTGCACTTTTCATCCTTAGGCTTTTTCCTTTGCCGCCTTCCCACTTTGGGAAGGCAAGTACTCGAGCTTTCTTGGATTTGAAGCGAACCGAATGCAAGCCGGCCGACCGGCTACTCTGGTAGTCGGTCGGCGGGAGGCGGCAAGCTGGCTTTTGTTATATAAGTCCGTTAGTCCCTAGCCGTTTTTCGTGTGCACACCCTTTCCGGCTTATGACTCTTGCCAGTCGGGCAGCCGGTTCTTCGAACTGCGATTTTGGCAAGAGCCAAGCCTGGGTGTCGGCACATTACTTGTCTGACCGCGGGTAGGACTCTTAATATAACTCCAGTCGGCTAGTCCCCGGGCCGACTCGTCGAACCCGGTGCCGGAGGAAATAAATAAATGAAAAGGCAATATCATACGCATGATAATTTTCATTCATAGATAAAAGATGGCAGTCCCCAAGTCCTTCTCGGGGAGCCTATTGTCTCGTACTTAATACAAAAGTTGACGCGATACATACTGCATTTTAACTGTAAAATCTTCGAAGGAGGTTGGCATTCCATGGTCGTTCCGACTCCTTGCCGGAGTCATCTCTCTTGCGTGCCTTGGGCTTCTGCGCGTCGATGAGGTAGTAGGCATCGTTGCCTAGAGCTCTGCTGACGACGAAGGGGCCTTCCCAGGGGGCTGCGAGCTTGTGCTGGCCGGCTGTTCGCTGGATCAGCCGGAGCACAAGGTCGCCCTCCTGGAAGGATCTTGGCCTGACCTTACGGCTATGGTAGCGGCGCAAACCCTGCTAGTAGATGGCAGACCGGCTGAGGGCTAACAGCCGGCCTTCTTCCAGCAGGTCGACGCCGTCTTCTCGTGTTTCTTTGGCCTTCGCCTCCGTGTACATGGTTACCCGAGGCGAGTCGAACTCGATGTCTGTTGGGATGACTGCCTCACCACCGTACACGAGGAAGAAAGGAGTGAAGCCGGTTGATCTATTTGGGGTAGTACGCAGACTCCATAGGACAGCCGGCAGCTCGTCGAGCCAACAGCCGGCTGAACGCTCCAGAGGTACGACCAGTCGGGGTTTGATGCCGGAGGGGATGAGGCCGTTTGCTTGCTCGACTTGGCCGTTTGACTCGGGTGGGCGACGGACGCAAGGTCCAGCCGGATACCTTGTGTAGCGCAGAATCGTGCCAAGGCTCCTTTGGCAAAATTCGTGCCATTGTCGGTGATGATGCTGTGCGGTACGCCGTACCGGGTTGTTATATCTGCAATGAAAGTCACCGCACTCGGCCCATTCAGCTTCTTGATCGGCTTTGCGTCGATCCACTTGGTAAATTTGTCCACGGCGATGAGCAAATGCGTCATGCCGCCGCGCGCCGTCTTGAATGGGCCCACCATATCCAGTCCCCCGACGACAAAGGGCCAGGTGAGGGGAATGGTCTTGAGTGCCGAAGCCGGCATGTGTTGCTTGGAGCTGAAAAGCTGGCAGCCTTTGCAGTGTTTGACTAGCTTTTTGGCGACGTCCAAAGCAGTCGGCCAGAAGAAACCGTGGCGGAAGGCTTTGGCGACAAGTGATCTTGAGGCGGCGTGGTGACCGCACTCTCCCTGGTGTATATCTCTGAGGATTGCAATGCCCTTCTCCTGCTCGACGCATCGCTGTAGGACTCCGGTGACACTGCGCTTGACAAGTTCTCTGTTGACGATTGTGTATGCTCTGACTCGACGTTGGACTTGTCTCGCTTCTGTTTTGTCAGCCGGCAGATCTTGGTTCACTAAGAAGTTGAGGATGGATTGAGCCCATGATGGAGCTGCAACCTCCCCTGCCGCCAATGTGGCTACAGCCACCAGGGTGGGCGGGCTGGGTGATGAAGTGCTGGAGTCGGCCGCCGCTTGCTGTGCTGAAGAAGTCCCCGGGCCGGCTACTGCAGTCCCCGGGCCGGCTACCGCAGTCCCCGAGCCGGGTGCGGCAGTCCCCGAGCCGGCTACTGAAGTCCCCGGGCCGACCGCTTGGTTCTTCGAGCCGGACCCGGCCCTATCGGGGTCGAGCGGCACGAAGATGGAGTCGGATTCTGGAGACGGCTTGATGGACGGCTTGAGGTGGCGTTGTAGGGCGACGCCGGTTGGTATTGCTTGCCGCATGGAGCCTATTCGGGCCAGGGCATCTGCTGGCTCGTTGTCGGCTCGCGGTACGTGGAGGAATTCGCATCCATCAAAGTACCCACTGATTTGCTGCACTAGGAAGCGGTAGCTTGCCATGTTTGCGTCCTTGGCGTCCCAGTCGCCAGATGATTGCTGAACCATCAAATCCGAGTCGCCATAACACAGGATCCGGTGGATGCCGAGTTCCTTGGCAAGCCGGAGCCCATGTATGAGCGCCTCGTACTCGACTACGTTGTTGGAGGCGGCGAAGTGGATCTGCAACGTGTATCTGAGCTTGTCACCCTTAGGAAAGGTAAGGACGACGCCGGCTCCCAAGCCGGTGCGCATCTTGGATCCGTCAAAGTGCATGCGCCAATGGGTGGAGTCAGGAGCTGGTGGTAAGTACTGGGTCTCGGCCCAGTCGACGAGGAAGTCGGCCATTGCTTGTGACTTGATGGCGGTGCGGGGTTGGTAGAAGATTGTGTAAGGGGCCAGCTCGATGGCCCACTTAGCCACCCGGCTGGATGCATCCCGGCTGCCTATGATCTCGGCCAGCGGGGCAGTGCATACGACCGTGATGGGATGTTCTTGAAAGTACGGCTTCAGCTTCTTGGCGGTGAAGTACACGCCGTAGCACATCTTCTGGTAGTGCGGGTAGTTCTGCTTTGAGGCGGATAGCACCTCGCTCAAGTAATACACCGGCCTCTGGACCGGCTGGGCTCGGCCTTCTTCGGGGCGTTGGACTACAATGACGGTGCTGACCACCCGGCTAGTTGCGGCAATATAAAGGAACATGGGCTCCTTCTCAGTCGGCGCCGCCAGGACAGGCGGCATGGCCAGTATTTTCTTCAGCTCATGGAAAGCTTGGTCGGCCTGGTCATTCCACTCGAAGTGAGTGCTCTTCTTCATGAGGCGGTAGAGAGGGAGAGCTTTCTCTCCAAGCCGGCTGATGAAGCGGTTCAAAGAGGCCAGGCACCCGGTGAACTTCTGGATTTCTCGAAGCTTGGATGGGATCGCCATCCTCTCGATGGCCTTGATCTTCACTGGGTTGCACTCGATGCCGCGTTCGGAGACCAGAAAGCCTAGGAGCTGGCCGGCTGGCACTCCGAACACGCATTTCTCCGGGTTGAGCTTGATTCGGAACCAGCGCAGGTTCTTTAATGTCTCTTTCAGGTCTTCCAGCAGAGTGCCGCGCTTCTCCGTCTTCACCACGATATCGTCCATGTAGACATGGGCATTTTTGCCGAGCTGCGTGAGGAGGCACTTCTGCATGCAACGCTGAAAGGTGGCGCCGGCATTCCTCAAGCCGAACGTCATGGTCAGGTAGCAGAAGGCTCCGAATGGCGTGATGAAGGCGGTCTTCAGCCGGTCATCCGGGTTCAGTATTATCTGGTGGTATCCTGAATAAGCATCCAAAAAACTCAACAGCTCGCATCCGGCTGTGGAGTCTATCACTTGGTCAATTCTGGGCAGGGCGAAGGGGTCTTTGGGGCAGGCTTTGTTGAGGCTTGTGTAGTCTATACACATGCGCCACTTGTTATTCTTTTTCAGCACGAGAACCGGGTTTGCGAGCCATTCTGGGAAGAAAACTTCCATGATGAAGCCGGCTGCAAGAAGCCGGGCTATCTCCTCCCCTACGATCCTTCTCTTCTCCTCTGACAGTCGGCGGAGAGGCTGCTTGACTGGTTTTGCATCCTCCCGCACATGTAATTTGTGCTCGGCGAAATCCTTCGGAACACCCAGCATGTCCTTGGGGGACCATGCGAAGATATCCCGATTCTCACGGAGGAAATCGACGAGCTCGCCTTCCTATTTGTTGTTTAGGCTCGCCCCAATGACGGCAAACCTCTCGGGGTGCTCGGGGTCGAGCTGTATTTTCTTGGTCTCCTTGGCCGGCTGGAAAGATCCTTGGGCATCATACTCCTTGGAGTCGGTGGGCTGGCTCAGCTGCTTGCTGGCCAGGGCCACGACCCGGTCCAGCGTCTTCTTTTCTTCGGCAATCACGAGGGATTCGGCCAGCCAGCTGCTGGCCGCGGCGTAGTCGGCGGACTTCTTGTAGTCGCCGGTGATGGTGATGATGCCCTTGGAGCTTGGTATCTTCATCTTGAGGTATGCATAGTGGGGGACCGCCATGAACTTGGCCAAGGCTGGTCGGCCAAGCAAGGCGTGGTAAGGGCTCTCCAGGTCCACCACCTCGAACCAGATCGCTTCCCGGCGGAAATGATCCTTGCCCCCGAAGAGAACGTCGATCTTGATCTTGCCAATGGGGGCGCAGGACAAACCGGGCACGATGCTGTGAAACACCGTCCGAGTCGGCACAAGCTGTTTTGTCTTGACACCCAACTTCTCCAGGGTGTCGCGGTACAGGATGTTGATGCTGCTTCCGCCGTCGATCAGCACGCGGGAGAAGCGGGCGGCGCGCGTGTCCGTCGCGAGGGTGGCCTCCAGGACTAAAGCGTAGGAGCCGGGGGACGGCATCACCTCTGGGTGGTCGGCCCGGCTCCAGCTGATGGATTTCTCTGACCAATGCATGTGTCCGGCTGGGTTAGTGGCGGCCATATTGACTTCTTGATGCTCTCGGCGCTTGCTGCGCCGGTCTTCGGTCTGGCTCGTAAAGACGACGTAAGATGCTTGCTCGTCGGGGAACTCGTCCTGCATGGCGTCGACCGCGGGCCGAGTGGCCTTGGGCGGCGGAGCCGGAAGCGGCGGGCCGGCAGGCGGAGTCAGCGTGAGCCCTTCGCCCTTGGAGATTCGGGCGAGCTAGTTACACTTTCGGGTCGTATGGTTGGACGGCTTCGCGCCGCTATGGAACTTGCACGGGGCGTCAAGAGTTTGTTCATAGGAGAAAGCCGGCTGCCAAGGCGGCCGGCCGCCCTTGGGCTTCTTGGGCGCGGGCCGCCCCTCAGGCGGCGCGTCTTCGACTGTGGCCACCTGCCGGCTAGCGGGAGGCGGCACAGGGCCTTTGCGCTTCTGGTCATTCTGGTGTTGGCGTTGGCCGGAATCTCCCGCCGGCGCTTGGGGCGCCGGATTAAGCACTTTCCCGGACGCGTCCACCCGGAGCTCGGTCTTCATCGAAGAGTCTGCGGTGGCGTACTTTTCGGCGATGCTCAGGAGCTCGTCGAGTGAAGTCGGCTCGTCGCAAAGGAGCTTGTGCTTGAGGAGGGTGCCCTCTCGGCACCCGGCAATGAAGTATTCGATGGCTTGCACCTCGTGCACCCCTTCGCAAGAATTGCGGAGCTCGGCCCAACGCGTGAGGTAGTCGCGGGTGGACTCGGCTGGGCCCTGTACGCACAGGGAGAGCTGTCTGGGCTTGGGAGCCCGCTTGTAGGTGCTGGTGAAGTTGCGAATGAAGGCTTCAGTGAAATCTACCCAGCTATTGATGCTGAGAGGCTTGAGGCTGTTGAGCCAAGTCCATGCCGTGCCTTGCAGCATGAGGGGCACGTACTTCACGGCAACGCGCCGGTTGCCGTTGGCGATGCTGATGGCTGTGGAGTAGTCGGTCAGCCAGTCTTCCGGCTTCACTGAGCCGTTGTACTTGGGCGTGTCTCTCGGGAGCGAGAACCCTTTGGGGAAGGGCTCGTCACGGATGCGGGGGCCAAAACAGGGCGGGTCGACATTGTCTTCTTCTTCTAGCGCCAGGGATCTGGCCAGGCGGTCGATCCGGTGGCGGGCGTCGTTCTTGCCGACTCCTTCGCGGCGACCTAGTCGGCCGCTGAGAGTCGGGTGTGTCACTGGAGGCGGGGTGGGGTATCTCTCTCCACGAGCTCGAGGCGGAGGCGGGCTGCCCCGCCACTCCATGGCTCGGGGACGGCCGTCCGCGTCTCGCTCGATGGAGATTCGGGCCCGGCTTCGGCTGGAAGCCGACTCTTTCTCGCACCGCGCGTGGGTGTTGCTCATAGTCGGCGACCGGGAAGTCGCGCCGTGATCGCATCGTGGGGGAGGGCTCCCCGCCCAGGCGTCGGCTTCGTGCCGCTGAGCGGCCGCGTCGATTAGTTGATGTATGCGCCGCGTCATGTGGGGGAGGTCTTCGGCTTCCAAGCCATCCAGCTCGTCTACGGCCGCCTGGGCGGCGCGCAGGTTCTCGAGCGGGGTGGCGTAGACCGGGCGATCGACTCCAAGCGTGTCAGCGATGATGGCGCCGCGTTGCCTGACAGCACCAGCCCGGCTTGGGCCAGCCGGGGCCGGCGTGCCGATGGCGGCGCGGTAAGCTACGCGCTGGTAGGCCTCGATGAGGCGTCTTACGGAGGCCAGCCACCGGCCCTCCGCGAGGAGGGCGAGGCAGCGTGCCTCCAGTACTTCATCGTCGGCATCAACCGGGAGGGGGACGGACAAGTCGTGGGCCGCCGCATGCGGGGCGTCGTGGGCGCCCTCGTCGGCCGGGCCGTCATGGACGATAACCATCACCTCAGTGGTGACAGTATCGCAATCGCCGGCCGGAGGGAGCAGGTCGTTGTAGATCGCGACGTTGGTGGGGAAGGTGTCGTAGGATGCCGTGTCGGAGTCGACATGCATCGGGTCGGTGGAGCCAACCGACTCCAAATCCGCAGCAGGCTCGCTGGAGACGTGCAGCTGGCCAAGGAGGTTGGCGAGGTGGTCGGTGCCTGCATCGGAGATGAGCTCATCGGAGATGCGGGCCTTGTCGAAGAGATCGGCGAGGCCGCTCGCCGCGCAGATGTTGGTGACGCCATGCAGCGCGTCGTGGCAAGCGCCATCGGGCGAGCCGGGCTGGCTACGCTCGCGAGGGAGGAAGAGGGTTCCCGTCCAGAACAGGTCTCCGGACGACGGTGCACCTGGACCCACGGTGGGCGCCAAATGTCGGGTGGTAGGTGCGACATATGCCAACGGGTGGCTTATCATTGTGGGAGCCAATAAAACGTCGCCGGTGCCTGGAAACGGGATAAGGCGAAGACATGCATGTCTGCGAATCTTACCCAGCTTCAGGGCTCTCCGGGGAGATAACACCCCTACTGCTGCTCTGCGGGGTCTCCGCATGGTTACTAAATGAACAAGTAGCTACACAATACTCCTTGAGCTGTTCGGGTGGGAGGAGGAAGAAGGGCACAGCTTGCTTCTTCTCCTTGTGTGGTGTCTAAGTCTATCTAGAGAGTCCAACCCTTTGCATGGGTGCACCGGGGGGTTTATATAGGCCTACCCCCCGGGGGTACAATGGTAATCCAGCTGGGCGCGGGGCCCAGCTGTCTGTGACTGTGCTTGCTGGCTTCTGCGCCGACTGCTGGGGCCCGCCGACTGGTGGGTCCTGCTGATTGCCGGCTCCTTGGTCGACAGGCAGGCCCCACTGTCCAAGGCCTGGTCGGTTGCTGGTTACTGTTGCTCTGTGCTGTTGACGCAGGCTTGGTCGGGGTAAGCGTGGCTACAGTACCGCCGCCCTGGTCGGCGATTACTGTTGCCCCGCCGTATCTTGTCTCCTTAATGTGCGTCTCCTTCGAGGAGGATGGCGAGCCGGCTATGGGGGGGCGGCTCTCCATCAGGCCGACTTGGAAGGAGGTGCGGCCGCCTTCTGTATCTCTCTGCCCGAAGGGGCCCACCGCCTCGGGGGCCATGCTGGTGGCCCGTCGTGGACGGCGTCGGGGCCGCCGTGGCAATAATGCCGCGCCGGACGGGTCGTGGCCACCCGTACGGCGCACTGTACCAGGCGTGCTCCGGGTTTTGGGGGTGGCAGGCTCCACTGTAGCCACGCCCCGCTTCATCATCGCGGGGTGGATGCGTACTTTGCGGGTACGGCCTTGACCGCTTTATGGGAGCCGGCTTCTTGGAGTCGGCCACTTTGTAGCCGGCTTCTCGCAGTCGGCCCTCCCACAACTTTCTTCATGAGGGTAAAGGGCGGGCCGCCCCCGAAGCCGGCCTAAAAGATAGCCGGCAGGGGGGAGGCGGCCCCAGGTCTTGAGTCCTTTTGAGAGCCGGACGGGCTCGTAATTTTTTCAGATGGGCCAGGGGAAGCCGGCTAGGCTACCCATGGCTATTTACTCCGACAGTTGAGTAAGACTCAATGCCCGACCATTGCAGAAGATAGAGAGAAAATGAAAGATGTTCCCTATGCTTCAGCCATAGGCTCTATCATGTATGTAATGCTGTGTACCAGACCTGATGTGTGCCTTGTTATAAGTCTAGCAGGGAGGTACCAAAGTAATCCAGGAGTGGATCACTGGACAGCGGTCAAGAACATCCTAAAATACCTGAAAAGGACTAAAGATATGTTTCTCGTTTATGGAGGTGACAAAGAGCTCATCGTAAACGGTTACGTTGATGCAAGCTTTGACACTGATCCGGATGATTCTAAATCGCAAATCGGATACGTGTTTACATTGAATGGTGGAGCTATCAGTTGGTGCAGTTCTAAACAAAGCGTTGTGGCGGGATCTACATGTGAAGCGGAGTACATAGCTGCTTCGGAAGCAGCAAATGAAGGAGTCTGGATGAAGGAGTTCATATTCGATCTAGGTGTCATACCTAGTGCATCGGGTCCAATGTAAATCTTTTGTGACAATACTAGTGCAATTGCGTTGGCGAAGGAATCCAGATTTCACAAGAGAACCAAGCACATCAAGAGATGCTTCAATTCCATTCGGGATTTAGTCCAGGTGGGAGACATAGAAATTTGCAAGATACATACGGATCTGAATGTTGCAGACCCGTTGACTAAGCCTCTTCCACGAGCAAAACATGATCAGCACCAAGGCTCCATGGGTGTTAGAATCATTACTGTGTAATCTAGATTATTGACGCTAGTGCAAGTGGGATACTGAAGGAAATATGCCCTAGAGGCAATAATAAAGTTATTATTTATTTCCTTATAACATGATAAATGTTTATTATTCATGCTAGAATTGTATTAACCGGAAACATAATACATGTGTGAATACATAGACAAACAGATTGTCACTAGTATGCCTCTACTTGACTAGCTCGTTGATCAAAGATGGTTATGTTTCCTAACCATAGACATGAGTTGTCATTTGATTAACAGGGTCACATCATTAGGAGAATGATGTGATTGACTTGACCCATTCCGTCAACTTAGCACACGATCGTTTAGTATTCTGCTATTGCTTTCTTCATGACTTATACATGTTCCTATAACTATGAGATTATGCAACTCCCGTTTACCGAAGGAACACTTTGTGTGCTACCAAACGTCACAAAGTAACTGGGTGATTATAAAGGTGCTCTACAGGTGTCTCCGAAGGTACTTGTTGGGTTGGCGTATTTCGAGATTAGGATTTGTCACTCCGATTGTCGGAGAGGTATCTCTGGGCCCTCTCGGTAATGCACATCACTTAATCCTTGCAAGCATTGCAACTAATGAGTTAGTTGCCGGATGATGTATTACGAAACGAGTAAAGAGACTTGTCGGTAATGAGATTGAACTAGGTATTGAGATACCGATGATCGAATCTCGGGCAAGTAACATACCGATGACAAAGGGAACTACGTATGTTGTTATGCGGTTTGACCGATAAAGATATTCATAGAATATGTGGGAGCCAATATGAACATCCAGGTTCCGCTATTGGTTATTGACCGGAGACATGTCTCGGTCATGTCTACATAGTTCTCGAACCCGTAGGGTCCGCACGCTTAAAGTTTTGATGACGGTTATATTATGAGTTTATATGATTTGATGTACCGAAGGTTGTTCGGAGTCCCGGATGTGATCCCGGACATGACGAGGAGTATCGAAATGGTCGAGACATGAAGATTGATATATTGGAAGCCTATGTTTGGTTATCGGAAGTGTTCCGGGAGAAATCAGGATTTTACCAGAGTACCGGGAGGTTACCGGAACCCCCCGGGAACTTAATGGGCCTTAGTGGGCGTAGGTGGAAGAGAGGAGAGGCGGCTAGGGCAGGGCCGCTCCCCCAGTACGAATAGGACAAGGAGAGGGGGGCGGCGCCCCCTGATGTCTACTACCCAACCTTCTTCTTGTAGACGTTGTTGGGCCTCCAAGTGGAGAGGTTTGTAGGACAGTAGCAAATTTCCCTCAAGTGGATGACCTAAGGTTTATCAATCCGTAGGAGGCGTAGGATGAAGATGGTCTCTCTCAAGCAACCCTGCAACCAAATAACAAAGAGTCTCTTGTGTCCCCAACACACCCAATACAATGGTAAATTGTATAGGTGCACTAGTTCGGCAAAGAGATGGTGAAACAAGTGGTATATGGATAGTGGATAAAGGTATTTGTAATCTGAAATAATAAAAACAGCAAGGTAACTAAAGATAAAAGTGAGCGTAAATGGTATTGCAATGCTCGGAAACATGGCCTAGGGTTCATACTTTCACTAGTTCAAGTCCTCTCAACAATACTAACATAATTGGATCACATAACTATCCCTCAACATGCAACAAAGAGTCACTCCAAAGTCACTAATAGCGGAGAACGAACGAAGAGATTATGGTAGGGTACGAAACCACCTCAAAGTTATTCTTTCCAATCAATCCATTGGGCTATTCCTATAAGTGTCACAAACAGCCCTAGAGTTCGTACTAGAATAACACCTTAAGACACAAATCAACCAAAACCCTAATGTCACCTAGATACTCCAGTGTGACCTCAAGTATCCGTGGGCATGATTATACAATATGCACCACACAATATCAGATTCATCTATTGAACCAACACAAAGGACCTCAAAGAGTGCCCCAAAGTTCTACCGGAGAATCACGACGAAAACGTGTGCCAACCCCTATGCATAGGTTCATGGGTGGAACCCGCAAGTTGATCACCAAAACATACATCAAGTGAATCACGTGATATCCTATTGTCACCACAGATATCCACAGCAAGACATACATCAAGTGTTCTCAAATCTTTAAAGACTCAATCTGATAAGATAACTTCAAAGGGGAAACTCAATTCATTACAAGAGAGTAGAGGGGGGAGAAACATCATAGGATCCAAATATAATAGCAAAGCTCGCGATACATCAAGATCATATCATCTCAAGAACACGAGAGAGAGAGAGAGGGAGAGAGAGATCAAACACATAGCTACTGGTACATGCCCTCAGCCCCGAGGGAGAACTACTCCCTCCTCGTCATGTAGAGCACCGGGATGATGAAGATGGCCACCGGAGAAGGATTGCCCCCTCTGGCAGGGTGCCGGAATGGGTCTAGATTGGTTTTCGGTGGCTACGGAGGCTTCTGGCGGCGGAACTCCCGATCTATTGTGCCCACGAATGTTTTTAGGGTATATGGAGATATATAGGCGGAAGAAGTACGTCAGGGGGGCCACGAGGGGCTCACAAGGGTGGAGGGCGTGCCCGGGGGGGGGGGTGGGCGCCCCCTGCCTCGTGGCCTCCTCGCAGGTCCCCCGACGTGCACTCCAAGTCTTCTGGGCTTCTTTCCTTCCAAAAATGAGTTCCGTGAAGTTTCAGGTCAATTGGACTATGTTTGATTTTCCTTTTCTTCGAAACCCTAAAACAGGGTAAAAACAGAAACTAGCACTGGGCTCTGGGTGAATTGGTTAGTCCCAAAAATGATATAAAACTGTATAATAAAGCCCATAAACATTCAAAACAGTAAATAATATAGCATGGAGTAATAAAAAATTATAGATACGTTGGAGACGTATCAGCATCCCCAAGCTTAATTCCTGCTCGTCCTCGAGTAGGTAAATGATAAAAACAGAATTTTTGATGCGGAGTGCTACTTGGCATAATTTGAATGTAATTGTTCTTAATTGTGGTATGAATATTCAGATCCGAAAGATTCAAGACAAAAGTTCATATTGACATAAAAATGATAATACTTCAAGCATACTAACTAAGCAATTACGTCTTCTCAAAATAACATGGCCAAAGAAAGTTTATCCCTACAAAATCATATAGTTTAGTCATGTTTCATTTTCTTCACACAAGAATGCTCTCATCATGCACAACCCCGATGACAAGCCAAGCAATCGTTTCATACTTTAGTAATCTCAAACTTATAAACTTTCACGCAATATATGAGCACGAGCCATGGACATAGCACTATAGGTGGAATAGAATATAATGAGGGGGGTTATGTGGAGAAGACAGAAAAAGAGAAAGTCTCACATCAACAAGGCTAATCAATGGGCTATGGAGATGCCCACCAATTGATGTTAATGCAAGGAGTAGGGATTGCATGCAACGGTTGCACTAGAGCTATAAATGTATGAAAGCTCAACAAAAGAAACTAAGTGGGTGTGCATCCAACTTGCTTGCTCACGAAGACCTAGGGCACTTGAGGAGGCCCATTGTTGGAATATACAAGCCAAGTTCTATAATAAAAAATTCCCACTAGTATATGAAAGTGATAACATGAGAGACTCTCTACTATAAAGATCATGGTGCTACTTTGAAGCACAAGTGTGGTAAAAGGATAGTAACATTGTCCCTTCTCTCTTTTTCTCTCATTTTCATTTTTTGGGCCTTTTCTTTTTTATGGCCTTTCTCTTTTTTTTGGGGGCCTTCTCTTCTTTTTTTATGGCCTATCTCTTTTTTTATTCCCCACTTGGGACAATGCTCTAATAATAATGATCATCACAGTTCTATTTATTTACAACTCAATGATTACAACTCGATACTAGAACAAAGATGACCTTATATGAATGCCTCTGGCAGTGTACCGGGATATGCAATGAACCAAGAGCGACGTGTGTGAAAGAATTTATGAACGGTGCCTTTGTCTCAAATACTATGTCAACTACATGATCATGCTAAGCAATATGACAATGATGAATGTGTCATGATGAACGGAATGATGGAAAGTTGCATGGCAATATATCTCGGAATGGCTATGGAAATGCCATAATAGGTAGGTATGGTGGCTGTGTTGAGGAAGATATAAGTAGGTTTATGTGTGATATAGCGTATCATATCATGGGGGTTGGATGCACCGGCGAAGTTTGCACCAACTCTCAATGTGAGAAAGGGCAATGCACGGTACCGAAGAGGCTAGCAATGATGGAAGGGTGAGAGTGCGTATAATCCATGGACTCAACATTAGTCATAAAGAACCCACATACTTATTGCAAAAATCTACAAGTCATCAAAAACCTCGGCACTACGCGCATGCTCCTAGGGGGATAGATTGGTAGGAAAAGACCATCGCTCGTCCCCGACCGCCACTCATAAGGAAGACAATCAAATAACACATCATGTTTCAAATTTGTTACACAACATTTACAATACATGCATGCTACCGGACTTGCAAACTTCAACACAAGCATTTCTCAAATTCACAACTACTCAACTAGCACGACTTTGATATTATTACCCCCATATCTCAAAACAATCATCAAGCATCAAACTTTGGTTAGTATTCAATACTCTATATGAAAGTTTTTACTATTCTTGGATGCCTAGCATATTAGGATTATTTAATAAAATTACCATGCTATTTAAGACTCTCAAAATAATATAAGTGAAGAATGAGACTTCATCTTTTTCTTCCAAATAAAACTACCACCATTCTCTAAAAGGATATAAGTGAAGTACTAGAGCAAATGACAAACTACTCCGAAAGATATAAGTGAAGATCGATGAGTAGTCGGATAATTATGCAACTATGTGAAGACTATCTAACATTTAATAATTTCAGATCTTGGTATTCTATTCAAACAGCAAGAAAAGCAAAATAAAATGACATTCTAATAGTGGCAAACATCATGTGAAGAAGCAAAAACTTAGGATCAACCGATACTAACCGATAGTTGTTGAAGAAGAAAGGTGGGATGCCAACCGGGGCATCCCCAAGCTTAGATGCTTGATACTTCTTGAAATATTATCTTGGGGTACCTTGGGCATCCCCAAGCTTGAGCTTTTGTGTCTCCTTAATTCCTCTCCCATCACGGTCTCCCTAAATCTCAAAAGCTTCATCCACACAAAACTCAACAAGGACTCATGAGATAAGTTAGTATAAACCATTGTCAAAACCTTATCATACTCTACTGTAGAAAATCATTAAAATTATTATTCCACATTGCATACTAAATGCCTCTGCATATTTACTAGTCCTATCCTCAAATACAATCATTAAAGAAGCAAACATATGCAAACAATGCAAACATAACAGCAATCTGCCTAAAAAGGACAGTCTGTAAAGAATGCAGCAACATCCATACTTCCCTAGCTCCAAAAATCATGAAATAAAATTACCACTGTAGTAAATTTATCATAGCTTAATATGCAAAAGGTTTAAACATTTTATCACATTCTGACTTTTCTAGGGAATTATTGCAACAGCGGTAAACTTTCTGTTTTCAAACAGCAACATGAAGACTTGTAAAATAGGCATAGTGAAGGCTATAAATGCCACTTTTATTGAAATAAAAGATGCAAAACATTGTTCTAAATAACAGCAAGAAAATCCTAACAAAATAAATTGACGCTCCAAGCAAAACACATATCATGTGGTGAATAAAAATATAGCTCCAAGTAAAGTTACCGATGAACGAAGACGAAAGAGGGGATGCCTTCTGGGGCATCCCCAAGTTTAGGCTCTTGGCTATCCTTGAATATTACCTTGGGGTGCCTTGGGAATCCCCAAGATTAGGCTCTTGCCACTCCTTATTCCATAGTCCATTGAATCCTTACCCAAAACTTGAAAACTTCACAACACAAAACTTAACAGAAAACTCGTAAGCTCCGTTAGTATAAGAAAATAAATCATCACTTCGAGGTACTGTAATGAACTCATTCTTTATTTATATTTGTGTTAAACCTACTTAATTCCAACTTCTCTATGGTTTATAAACTATTTTACTAGCCATAGATTCATCAAAATAACTAAATAACACATGAAAAACAGAATCTGTCAAAAACAGAACAGTCTGTAGTAATCTGGATCAAACGTATACTTATGGAACTCATAAAATTCTCAAATAAATTGCTGGAACTATGGAATTTATCTATTAATCATCTAAAAAAATAATTAACTAAATAGCACTCTCCAAATAAAAATGGTAGCAATTCGCGTGAGCGCTAAAGTTTCTGTTTTTTACAGCATGATCACAAAGACTTCCCCCAAGTCTTCCCAAAGGTTCTACTTGGCACAAACACTAATTAAAAGCATAAAACCACATATAAAAAGAGGCTAGATGAATTATTTATTACTAAACATGAACAAAAAGCAAGGAAGAATTGAAACAATCTTCCCGCAAGTCCTCCCAACAAGCGCTATCGTTTAACGCCCCTAGCTAGGCATGATGATTTCAACGATGCTCACATAAAAGATAAGAATTGAAACATAAAGAGAGCATCATGAAGAATATGACTAGCACATTTAAGTCTAACATGCTTCCTATGCATAGGGATTTTGTGAGCAAACAACTTGTGGGAACAAGAATCAACTAGCATACGAGGGCAAAACAAGCATAACTTCGAAACTTTAAGCACATAGAGAGGAAACTTGATATTATTGCAATTCCTACAAGCATATATTCCTCCATCATAATAATTTTCAGTAGCATCATGAATGAACTCAACAATATAACCAGCACCTAAAGCATTCTTTTCATGATCTACAAGCATAGAAAATTTACTACTCTCCACATAAGCAAAATTCTTCTCATGAATAATAGTGGGAGCAAACTCAACAAAATAACTATCATGTGATTGAAAATTAAGATCAAGATGAAAAGTTTCATGGTTATCATTATTCTTTAAAGCATACGTGTCATCACAATAATCATCATAGACAGGAGGCATGCTTTCATCATAATAAATTTGCTCATCAAAACTTGGGGGACAAAAAATATCATCTTCATCAAGCATAGCTTCCCCAAGCTTGTGGCTTTGCATATCATTAGCATCATGGATATTCAAGGAATTCATACTAACAACATTGCAATCATGCTCATCATTCAAAAATTTAGTGCCAAACATTTTATAGATTTCTTCTTCTAGCACTTGACCAAAATTATCCTTTCCATTGTACTCACGAAAGATATTAAAAAGGTGAAGCGTATGAGGCAAACTCAATTCCATCTTTTTTGTAGTTTTATTTTATAAACTAAACTAGTGATAAAACAAGAAACTAAAAGACTCGATTGCAAGATCTAAAGACATACCTTCAAGCACTCACCTCCCCGGCAACGGTGCCAGAAAAGAGCTTGATGTCGACTACACAACCTTCTTCTTGTAGACGTTGTTGGGCCTCCAAGTGCAGAGGTTTGTAGGACAGTAGCAAACTTCCCTCAAGTGGATGACCTAAGGTTTATCAATCCGTAGGAGGCGTAGGATGAAGATGGTCTCTCTCAAGCAACCTTGCAACCAAATAACAAAGAGTCTCTTGTGTCCCCAACACACCCAATACAATGGTAAATTGTATAGGTGCACTAGTTCGGCGAAGAGATGGTGAAACAAGTGGTATATGGATAGTAGATAAAGGTATTTGTAATCTGAAATAATAAAAACAGCAAGGTAACTAATGATAAAAGTGAGCGTAAACGTTATTGCAATGCTAGGAAACAAGGCCTAGGGTTCATACTTTCACTAGTGCAAGTCCTCTCAACAATACTAACATAATTGGATCACATAACTATCCCTCAACATGCAACAAAGAGTCACTCCAAAGTCACTAATAGCGGAGCACGAACGAAGAGATTATGGTAGGGTACGAAACCACCTCAAAGTTATTCTTTCCAATCAATCCGTTGGGCTATTCCTATAAGTGTCACAAACAGCCCTAGAGTTCGTACTAGAATAACACCTTAAGGCACAAATCAACCAAAACCCTAATGTCACCTAGATACTCCAATGTCACCTCAAGTATCCGTGGGCATGATTATATGATATGCATCACACAATCTCAGATTCATCTATTCAACCAACACAAAGGACCTCAAAGAGTGCCCCAAAGTTCTACCGGAGAATCACGATGAAAACGTGTGCCAACCCCTATGCATAGGTTCATGGGCGGAACCCGCAAGTTGATCACCAAAACATACATCAAGTGAATCACGTGATATCCCATTGTCACCACATATATCCACGACAAGACATACATCAAGTGTTCTCAAATCTTTAAAGACCCAATCTAATAAGATAACTTCAAAGGGGAAACTCAATTCATTACAAGAGAGTAGAGGGGGGAAGAAACATCATAGGATCCAAATATAATAGCAAAGCTGGCGGTACATCAAGATCGTATCATCTCAAGAACACGAGAGAAAGAGATCAAACACATAGCTACTGGTACATACCCTCGGCCCCGAGGGAGAACTACTCCCTCCTCGTCATGGAGAGCACCGGGATGATGAAGATGGCCACCGGAGAAGGATTGCCCCCTCCGGCAGGGTGCCGGAACGGTTCTAGATTGGTTTTTGGTGGCTACAGAGGCTTCTGGCGGCGGAACAACCGATCTATTGTGCCCACGGATGTTTTTAGGGTATATGGAGATATATAGGAAGAAGAAGTACGTCAGGGGGGCCCCGAGGGCCTCACGAGGGTGGAGGGCGCGCCTAGGGGGGTGGGCGTGCCCCCCTGCCTCGTGGCCTCCTCGCAGGTCCCCCGACGTGCACTCCAAGTCTTCTGGGCTTCTTTCCTTCCAAAAATGAGTTCCGTGAAGTTTCAGGTCAATTGGACTCCGTTTGATTTTCCTTTTCTTCGAAACCCTAAAACAGGGTAAAAACAAAAACTGGCACTGGCTCTGGGTTAATTGGTTAGTCCCAAAAATGATATAAAAGTGTATAATAAAGCTCATAAACATTCAAAACAGTAAATAATATAGCATGGAGCAATCAAAAATTATAGATACGTTGGAGACGTATCACCCCCTTCCTTCTTCTCCTCCACTCTTTCCCCCTCCCAAGTCCTAATCCAACAAGGAAAGGGGGGGAGTCCTACTCCCGGTGGGAGTAGGACTCCTCCTGGCGCGCCTCCTCCCTGGTCGGCCGCACCCCCCTTGCTCCTTTATATACAGGGGCAGGGGGCACCCCATAGACATGCTACCTCTTGAGCACTGCGTTGGATTTCCCCGAAGAGGAGAGGATGATGCAACAAAGTAGCGTAAGTATTTCCCTCAGTTTTTGAGAACCAAGGTATCAATCCAGTAGGAGACTACGCTCGAGTCCCTCGTACCTACACAAAAACAATAGCTTAACGCAACCAACGCGCTTAGGGGTTGTCAATCCCTTCACGGTCACTTACGAAAGTGAGATCTGATAAAGATGATAAATAATATTTTTTGTATTTTTGGTATAGAGATGCAAATTAAAAAGTAAAATCAAAGCAATAATGAAGTGATGGAGATTGATATGATGAGAAAGAGACCCGGGGGCCATAGGTTTCACTAGTGGCTTCTCTCAAGAGCATAAGTATTCTACGGTGGGTGAACAAATTACTGTTGAGCAATTGACAGAATTGAGCATAGTTATGAGAATATCTAGGTATGATAATGTATATAGGCATCACGTCCGAGACAAGTAGACCGAAATGATCCTGCATCTACTACTATTACTCCACTCATCGACCGCTATCCATCATGCATCTAGAGTATTAAGTTAAAAACAGAGTAACGCCTTAAGCAAGATGACATGATGTAGAGGGATAGTTTCATGCAATATGATAAAAAAACCCATCTTGTTATCCTCGATGGCAATGATACAATACGTGCCTTCCTGCCCCTTCTGTCACTGGGAAAGGACGCCGCAACATCGAACCCAAAGCTAAGCACTTCTCCCATGGCAAGAAAAACCAATCTAGTAGGCCAAACCAAACTGATAATTCGAAGAGACTTGCAAAGATAACCAATCATACATAAAAGAATTCAAAGAAGATTCAAATATTATTCATAGATAGACTGGATCATAAACCCAAAATTCATTGGTCTCAACAAACACACCGCAAAAAGAAGATTACATCGAATAAATCTCCACAAGAGAGGGGGAGAATATTGTATTGAGATCCAAAAAGAGAGAAGAAGCCATCTAGCTACTAACTATGGACCCGTAGGTCTGAAGTAAACTACTCACACTTCATCGGAGGGGCTTGGATGATGATGTAGAAGCCCTCCATGATCGATGCCCCCTCCGGCGGAGCTCCGGAACAGGCCCCAAGATGGGATCTCGTGGATACAGAAAGTTGCGGCGGTGGAATTAGGTTTTTGGGTCCCCTTTTGATCGTTTGGGGGTACGTGGATATATATGGGAGGAAGAAGTACGTCGGTGGAGCTTCGAGGGGCCCATGAGGCAGGGGGCGCGCCCTAGGGGGGGCGCCCTCCACCCTCGTGGCCGCCTTGTCTTTCTTGACAGAGGGTCCAAGTCTCCTGGATCTTATCTGATGAGAAAATCACGTTTCCAAAGGTTTCATTCCATTTGGACCCCGTTTGATATTCCGTTTCTCCGAAACACTGAAATAGGCAAAAAACAGTAATTATGGGCTGGGCCTCCGGTTAATAGGTTAGTCCCAAAAATAATATAAAATTGGAAAATAAAGCCCAATATAGTCCAAATTAGTAGATAATATAGCATGGAGCAATCAAAAATTATAGATACGTTGGAGACATATCAAGCATCCCCAAGCTTAATTCCTGCTCGTCCTCGACTAGGTAAATGATAAAAACAGAATTTTTGATGCGGAGTGCTACTTGGCATAATTTTAATGTAATTCTTCTTAATTGTGGTATGAATATTCAGATCTGAAAGATTCAAGACAAAAGTTCATATTGACATAAAAATGATAATACTTCAAGCATACTAACTAAGCAATTATGTCTTCTCAAAATAACATGGCCAAAGAAAGTTCACCCCTAAAAAATCATATAGTTTAGGTATGTTTCATTTTTGTCACACAAGAATGCTCTCATCATGCACAACCCCGATGACAAGCCAAGCAATTGTTTCATATTTAGTAATCTGAAACCTATAAACTTTCACGCAATATATGAGCGCGAGCCATGGACATAGCACTATGGGTGGAATAGAATATAATGAGGGGGGTTATGTGGAGAAGACAAAAAAGGAGAAAGTCTCACATCAATGAGGCTAATCAATGGGTTATGGAGATGCCCACCGATTAATGTTAATGCAAGGAGTAGGAATTGCCATGCAACGGATGCACTAGAGCTATAAATATATGAAAGCTCAACAAAAGAAACTAGTGGGTGTGCATCCAACTTGCTTGCTCACGAAGACCTAGGGCACTTGAGGAGGCCCATTATTGGAATATACAAGCCAAGTTCTATAATGAAAAATTCCCACTAGTATATGAAAGTGATAACATGAGAGACTCTCTACTATGAAGATCATGGTGCTACTTTGAAGCACAAGTGTGGTAAAAGGATAGTAACATTGCCCATTCTCTCTTTTTCTCTCATTTTTTGGGCCTTTTCTTTTTTATGGCCTTTCTCTTTTTTGGGGCCTTTTTATGGCCTTTCTTTTATTTTTCTTTTTTTATTCCTCACTTGGGACAATGCTCTAATAATGATGATCATCACACTTCTATTTATTTACAACTCAATGATTACAACTCGATACTAGAACAAAGATGACTCTATATGAATGCCTCCGGCGGTGAACCGGGATATGCAATGAACCAAGAGTGACATGTATGAAAGAATTATGAATGGTGGCTTTGCCACAAATACTATGTCAACTACATGATCATGCTAAGCAATATGACAATGATAAATGTGTCATGATGAACGGAATGATGGAAAGTTGCATGGCAATATATCTCAGAATGGCTATGGAAATGCCATAATAGGTAGGTATGGTGGCTGTTTTGAGGAAGATATAAGGAGGTTTATATGTGAAAGAGCGTATCATATCACGTGGTTTGAATGCACCGGCGAAGTTCGCGCCAACTCTCAATGTGAGAAAGGGTAATGCACGGTACCGAAGAGGCTAGCAAGGATGGAAGGGTGAGAGTGCGTATAATCCATGGACTCAACATTAGTCATAAAGAACTCACATACTTATTGCAAAAATCTACAAGTCATCAAAAACCTCAGCACTACGCGCATGCTCCTAGGGGGATAGATTGGTAGGAAAAGACCATCGCTCATCCCCGACCGCCACTCATAAGGAAGACAATCAAATGACACCTCATGTTTCAAATTTTTTGCATAACGTTTACCATACGTGCATGCTACGGGACTTGCAAACGTCAACACAAGTATTTCTCAATTTCACAACTACTCAACTAGCATGACTTTGATATTATTACCTCCATATCTCAAAACAATCATCAAGCATCAAACTTTTCTTAGTATTCAACACACTCATAAGAAAGTTTTATTATTGATCTTGCATACCAAGCATATTAGGATTTTAAGCAAATTACCATGCTAATAAGACTCTCAAAATAATCTAAGTGAAGCATGAGAGATCAATAGTTTCTATAAAACAAATCCACCACTGTGCTCTAAAAGATATAAGTGAAGCACCAGAGCAGAAACTATAAAGCTCAAAAGATATAAGTGAAGCACATAGAGTATTTTAACAAATTCCAAATCATGTATGGCTCTCTCAAAAGGTGTGTACAGCAAGGATTATTGTGGTAGACTAACAAGCTAAGACTCAAATCATAAAAGACGCTCCAAGCAAAACACATATCATGTGGTGACTAAAAATATAGCTCCAAGTAAAGTTACCGATAGAAGTAGACGAAAAAGAGGGGATGCCTTCCGGGGCATCCCCAAGGTTTGGCTTTTAGGTGTCCTTAGATTATCTTGGGGGTGCCATGGGAATCCCCAAGCTTAGGCTCTTGCCACTCCTTGTTCCATAATCCATCAAATCTTTACCCAAAACTTGAAAACTTCACAACACAAAACTTAAAGTAGAAAACTCGTGAGCTCCGTTAGCGAAAGAAAACAAATGACCACTTCAAGGTACTGTAAAGAACTCATTATTTATTTATATTGGTGTTAAACCTACTGCATTCCAACTTCTCTATGGATTATAAACTAATTTACTAGCCATAGAATCATCAAAATAAGCAAACAACACACGAAAAACAGAATCTGTCAAAAACAGAACAGTCTGTAGTAATCTGTAGCTAGCACAAGATCTGCAACCCAAAAAATTCTAAAATAAATTTATGGACGTTAGAAATTTATCTGTTAATAATATGCAAAAAGAATTAACTAAATATCACTTTAAAAATAAAAATTACAGCAGTTCTCGTGAGCGCTAAAGTTTCTGTTTTTTACAGCAAGTTCAACAAGACTTTCCCCAGGTGTTCCCAACGGTTCTACTTGGCACAAACACTAATTAAACATAAAAAACACAACCAAAACAGAGGATAAATAATTTATTTATTACTAAACAGGAGCAAAAAGCAAGGAATAAAAATAAAATTGGGTTGCCTCCCAACAAGCGCTATTGTTTAATGCCTCTAGCTAGGCATAACAAGCAAGAATAGATCTAGGTATTGCCATCTTTGGTAGGCAATTCTTCAATGAGGCATCTAACTCCCTTAGGAATTTCTTTCTTTGTAGTGATTATCAAACTCTTAGGCACAAGATCAAAAAATTCATAGCAATTGGTTCCTTAATGATAGCAAAAATATTGGGATGAATACTTATAGATTTAAGATCCGCAGTTTCCTTACTAGATGATTCACCCTTATTTTTAGGAACATACATAAGCTTGGCAATTTTAGTAGGAGGACTTGGAGTATTCTTTACGGAAGAAAAAGCGGTTCCCAAGTTTGTAATGATACCCTCAAGTTTATCGATTCTAGTAGAATCTAAGTTTATTTTCTCATTGACTATGGGTTCCTTTTCCTTAATATTTTTCAAAGTCATTCCTACCTTAGATCTGTATTGGGTAACTTGATTGTGGATCTTTTTATCTAGATTTTCAATTAATTCAATAGTAGCAACTTTATTTTCAATAATTTCAAGTCTTTGCATAACATGCTCCAAAGTTAACATAGTTCCATTAACCAAAAGAGGTGGTGAGCCAAATAAATCTAACATAGCATTATAAGAATCAAAAGTATGGCTACCCAAGAAATTCCCTCCGGTAATGGTATCAAGGATATATCTATACCAAGGATTAACACCTACATAAAAATTGCGGAGAAGAACTGAAGTAGATTGCTTCCTGGTAGATCTATTTTGAGCATTGCAAATTCTATACCAAGCATCTTTTAGATTTTCTCCCTCCCTTTGTTTAAAATTTAGGACTTCATTCTCGGGAGACAACGGAGAAGATAAGGGACTAGCCATAATGACAAGCAAACAAACTAACACACAAGCAAACAAAAAGCAAACGGGCAAAAAGAGGCAAATAGAGAGAGAGGGCGAATAAAATGGCAAGGGTGAATTGGGGGGAGAGGAAAACGAGAGGCAAATTGCAAATAATGTAATGCGGGAGATAGGGATTGTGATGGGTACTTGGTATGTTGACTTTTGCGCAGACTCCCCGGCAACAGCGCGAGAAATTCTTCTTGCTACCTCTTGAGCACTGCGTTGGATTTCCTCGAAGAGGATGCAGCAAAGTAGCGTAAGTATTTCCCTCAGTTTTTGAGAACCAAGGTATCAATCCAGTAGGAGGCTATGCTCGAGTCCCTCGTACCTACACAAAAACAGTAGCTCAACGCAACCAACGCGCTTAGGGGTTGTCAATCCCTTCACGGGCACTTACGAAAGTGAGATATGATAAAGATGATAAATAATATTTTTGGTATTTTTGGTATAGAGATGCAAAGTAAAAAGTAAAAGCAAAGTAAAAGCAAAGCAATAATAAAGTGATGGAGATTGATATGATGAGAAAGAGACCCGGGGGCCACAGGTTTCACTAGTGGCTTCTCTCAAGAGCATAAGTATTCTACGGTGGGTGAACAAATTACTGTTGAGCAATTGACAGAATTGAGTATAGTTATGAGAATATCTAGGTATGATCATGTATATAAGCATCACGTCCGAGACAAGTAGACCGAAACGATTCTGCATCTACTGCTATTACTCCACTCATCGACCGCTATCCATCATGCATCTAGAGTATTAAGTTAAAAACAGAGTAATGCCTTAAGCAAGATGACATGATGTAGATGGATAGTTTCATGCAATATGATAAAAACCCCATCTTGTTATCCTCGATGGCAATGATACAATACGTGCCTTGCTGCCCCTTCTATCACTGGGAAAGGACACCGCAAGATCGAACCCAAAGCTAAGCACTTCTCCCATGGCAAGAAAAACCAATCTAGTAGGCCAAACCAAACTGATAATTCGAAGAGACTTGCAAAGATAACTAATCATACATAAAAGAATTCAGAGAAGATTCAAATATTATTCATAGATAGACTGGATCATAAACCCACAATTCATCGGTCTCAACAAACACACCGCAAAAAGAAGATTACATCGAATATATCTCCACAAGAGAGGGGGAGAACATTGTATTGAGATCCAAAAAGAGAGAAGAAGCCATCTAGATAGTAACTATGGACCCGTAGGTCTGAAGTAAACTACTCACACTTCATCGGAGGGGCTTGGATGATGATGTAGAAGCCCTCCGTGATCGATGCCCCCTCCGGCGGAGCTCCGAAACAGGCCCCAAGATGGGATCTCGTGGATACAGAAAGTTGCGGCGATGGAATTAGGTTTTTGGCTCCCCTTCCGATCGTTTGGGGGTACGTGGATATATATGGGAGGAAGAAGTACGTCGGTGGAGCTTCGAGGGGCCCACGAGGCAGGGGGGCACGCCCTAGGGGGCGCCCACCACCCTCGTGGCCGCCTCGTGGCTTTCTTGACGGAGGGTCCAAGTCTCCTGGATCTTATCTGATGAGAAAATCACGTTTCCCAAGGTTTCATTCCGTTTGGACTATGTTTGATATTCTTTCTCCGAAACACTGAAATAGGCAAAAAACAGCAATTCTGGGCTGGGCCTCCAGTTAATAGGTTAGTCCCGAAAATAATATAAAAGTGGAAAATAAAGCCCAATATAGTCCAAAACAGTAGATAATATAGCATGGAGCAATAAAAAATTATAGATACGTTGGAGACGTGTCAAGACACAACAATTGATCGTTTGATATTTTAGCCATGTGCGGCGCCCCCCTCCACCATAGTCCACCTCGATATTGTTGTAGCGGTGCTTAGGCGAAGCCCTGTGTCGGTAGAACATCAACATCGTCACCATGCCGTCGTGTTGACGAAACTCTCCCTCAACACTCGGCTGGATCGGAGTTCGAGGGACGTTATCGGGCTGAACGTGTGTTGAACTCGAAGGTGCCGTACGTTCGGTACTTGATCGGTCGAATCGTGAGGACGTACGACTACATCGACCGCGTTGTGCTAACGCTTCTGCTTTCGGTCTACGAGGGTACGTGGAAAAAACTCTCCCCTCTCGTTGCTGTGCATCATCATGATTTTGCGTGTGTGTAGGAATTTGTTTGAAATTACTACATTCCCCAAAACTGAGAAGAACACGAAGACCGAAGACTGCACCCATGTCCGGATGGGACTCTCCTTGGCGTGGAAGGCAAGCTTGGCGACCAAATATGTAGATTCCTTTATTTGTAACCGACCTTATTTAGCCCTAGATCCGGTGTCTATATAAACTAGAGGACTTAGTCCGGAGAGAGGGAAATATTCACTACCATAGCCATACAAGCTTGGCCTCTAGGGTTTAGCCATTACGATCTCGTGGTAGATCAACTCTTGTAATACTCATATTCATCAAGATCAATCAAGCAGGATGTAGGGTATTACCTCCATAGAGAGGGCCCGAATCTAGGTAAACATCATGTCCCCTATCTCCTATTACCATCGACCTTAGACTCACAGTTCGGGACCCCCTACCCGAGATCCGCCGGTTTTGACACCGACAGGGGGTGCCGCCCCCTTCCCCTAGTTCAATTTGGACCCATGGGGGGATCCACCTCCCCTTGGCCTGCCTCCTCTTCCCGTATGGCCCAATACGGCCCATTTACTTCTCCTGGTGAATTCCCTTAACTCCCCGGTACTCCAAAAAAAATACCCGAATCACTCGGAACCTTTCTGATGTCCGAATATAGCCTTCCAATATATTGATCTTTATCTCTCGACCATTTCAAGACTCCTCGTCATGTCCGTGAAGTCATCCGGGACTCCGATCAACTTCGGTCATTGTCGGTGTCAAAACCGGCGGTTCTCGGGTAGGGGGTCCCGAACTGTGCTTCTAGGCCGGATGGTAACAGGAGGCAGGGAACGCTTTCTTTTACCCAGGTTTGGGCCCTCTCGATGGAGGTAAAACCCTACTCCTGCTTGATTAATATTGATGATATGGGTAGTACAAGAGTAGATCTACCACGAGATCAAGGAGGCTAAACCCTAGAAGCTAGCCTATGGTATGATTGTTGTGTATGGAGTTGATTCTGTCCTACGGACTACAACCCTCCGGTTTATATAGACACCGGATAGGGTTAGGGTTACACAGAGTCGGTTACAATGGTAGGAGATCTCGAATATCGCATCGCCAAGCTTGCCTTCCACGCCAAGGAAAGTCCCATCCGGACACGGGACGAAGTCTTCAATCTTGTATCTTCATAATCCAGGAGTCCGGCTGAAGGTATAGTCCGGCTACCCGAACACCCCCTAATCCAGGACTCCCTCAGTAGCCCTTGAACTAGGCTTCAATGACGACGAGTTCGGCGCGCAAAATTGTCTTCGGCATTGCAAGGCGGGTTCCTCCTCCAAGTCTTTCACAGAAGATTGTAATCACCAAGAGTAGTGTCCGACTCTGTAAAATAAGTTTCCACATATTGCCATAGAGAGAATAATATTAACACAAATCAAATCTGCTGACGTATTCTGCAGTGCACCATCACATTACAGCCAAGTCCTTTACTCGAATAGTTTTTACTTTTCCACCTCAGCATGTTTTACGAGGCGGTTTCCTTGGCACGTCTTGTCAAAGCAGAGATCGTGTACCCCCCTTTCACGTGATTCTCATCAATACGGACACGGGTAACCCAATCACGCCCGTTAACACTTTTTCTCGATTAAAGGCGAGTCCCAAACGGTAACGGGGAGGGCTCTTGGTATTCGACCTCTTATAAAGAGACCAAGGCCTTACTCCTTTTTCCAATCTCAAACGAGTTCTCCCGTCACCTCGAGTTCCAACACCCTAGGCTTCAGATTCCGGGCGCTTTGGACCTTCGACTAAGTCCGGTTCCGACCTTCAAGGCCGATGGATGCCCTATTCCGTCATGGAGGAGGACGTGCTAAAGTTGAGAGAGGCTAAGTTCTTGACCGCCGAAATTCTGCGTAGGTTGCCTGCTCAAGGGCAGGCTATTCCCAATCCCCAGCCCGGCGAGATCATAGTGTTCATGTCTCACCTCCTTCGGGGGTTAGGCTTCCCGATGGATCCCTTCGTGAGGGGGCTGCTATTTTATTACGGGCTGGAATTTCATGACTTAGCCCCGGAGTCTATCCTCCACATTTCCTCATTCATCGTTGTGTGCGAAGCATTCCTCCGTGTTACTCCTCACTTTTGATTATGGCTCAAGACTTTTGGAGTGGAGCCGAAGATAATCGAGGGACGGCAGGCAGAGTGCGGAGGTGCTGTCATAAGTAAGAATGCCGATGCTCCATGGCCCGAGGGCTCCTTTCAAGAGGAGCTCGGCTTGTGGCAACGAGAGTGGTTCTATATCACCGCCCCCAGGAGCGCCAAGTGGGTGGCGCCTCCTGCCTTTCGCTCGGGTCCCCCACCACGGCTAGTGTCATGGGTTAACAAAGGATTAGATTGGGGGTTATCCAAAGACGTGCCCCTGTTGCAGGGACACATTAGGGATCTCTTAGAAGGAGACCTCAACCTGGTCAAGGTGACGTAGGTCATGCTGATTCGCCGAATATTGCCCGGCAAATGTCGCCCCCTTCGCCTGTGGGAGTTTAATCTAGAGGGACCGCGAGCTCTCCAGAACTTCATGGGCGCAACGCCTGCGGAGATGTATAGACTGTTCTTCGGATCACAAGAGATGTGTCCGGATTTAACCGAGGACACAGGTCTAACCTACAATCGCCCGGATACTCAAGTAAGCAACCTTGTGCCCGGACCTTCTATCCGTATAATTGTCATAAACTTGCCCCTAAAAGAGTCGTCTTTTTAAACAGGAGTGGATAGCGAAGGCAAAGCTGATCAGGTGTCCGGCTCCCCTTCCTGAAACCAGGCCGGATCCCGTGCTGTTCAGGATGCTGGAGATAGTGCCTTTGGAGGGGGAGGACAAGGAAGCTATGGCCTCCTCGAAGGAGGCTGCCCCGAAGGGAGGAACCGACAATTCCTTTCCCGAGGGGAAGAGAGACGCCTCTGACGACCCGGAAACCATGGTCTTGAAACGGGGGAGAAAATCCTTGTCAAAGGGTCCGGCGCCGGGGAATTCCTCGGCCGGACTATGCCCTCAAGGGGATCAGCCCTCCAGCGAGCCGTAAGTAGAGAGAGGTTTTCCTTTTGAGGGATGAGAGAAATCTTTGATTTATATCTGAGAAGATTAACCGAAGTTTTACCTTGTAGCTCGGACCTCAGCCCTTCTCAGCAGAGCTCGTCTTCGGGGGATCTTCTTCCGAAGATGATGGAGAGCGGGACGCCTCCCCCTGCCGTGCCGCCTAGCGAGGCGGGCGACCCTTGGGTGTCGTCACGGAGGGTTTCTCCGAATCCGGCAGGGGCGGAAGGTGGCAGTGCGGCCCCCCAAAGTTCTCCACGTCCGACCTTCGAAAGAGGCCATAGGACAAGTCCGGCACCGTCTGGTGCTCGGCTGGAGGAGCTAAAGATTCTGCTGGGGCGAGCTTCTATCTCAGAGGAGCACCGTGCATTGATGGGCACGGTGATTGAAAGGATTTCACCCGCAGAAGACAGATTGCATGAGGCCATCAAAAGCTTGCTGACGGGTTTTGAGGTATGTTAGATGATGTACACTTTTGTCAGTTGCGCATAAGTAAGATGCACCCTGTGTAGATAGTAGCCCCTGAGACTCTGCGCGTTGTCAAGAAATGACGGCATGCGGAGGATCGTAATCCCAGGTCTAAGATGTCGCCTTTGAATTTAGGTGGCGAGGTGTTCGGAATCGAGCCGAACTGATGAATTTGCCAAACTAAAGCGGCAGCTGGACGTGGCAGATGCCGACATCGCGCTTGTCAACAAGCGGCTTGATGAGGCTCAAGGTATGTAATTCTTCGGGCGATGCCAGGTAAGAGGAGCTTCATGCCAGTGTCTTACAATGTCTGTGCTTGACGCAGATGGTACGGCCGCCGTGGAGAATCTTAGGGCAGGACTTGCCCGAGCTAAGGAGCAAGCCAGAAAAAGTGATGCGGCTGCCCAGAAGGCCCTTGAAGAGCTGAGAGCCGAACAGGCTGCTCATTGCCGAAGCAAAGAGGAGATGGCCGAGATGGCCAAAAAGTTAAAAAGCGCTACCGACCGTTGCAGACTTCTTGAAAAAGAAGACCAGGCGAAACAGACGGACTTAGAGAAGGCCGTCGCCAATGCCAAGGACGCGCGCTCTACGATGAGAGCTGCGAAGGAGGAGCTGCGTCAGGCCGAACAGATTGTGGCTGGAAAGCCCTTTATGCTGCGAAGGAAGGTTTGTGATCCGAAGTTTGCTCCGTTGGACCGGATGTGGAGTGTGGAGGACACTTATCTGGATTTGGCAGCGAGTGCTGCTGATGCGACCGAACACTTTCGAGATCAGAAAGATCGCGAAGTGGAAATGCTTTTCTGGTTGCAGTTTCACAATCCAGAGCGTCCACTGGCAGTGGATGATCGTTTGGCTCAATGGGCCGAACTGAATAGGTTGTCTGGACTCGCCATGAAGTACGTCGTGGGTCACCTGTGGCCGGGGAGTTCGGAGCTGAAGAGTTATTTCAGCTTGGTGCAGCAATTCCTTGACGCGGTGCCGCGTATAAATGCAATTAAGAGGTCAGCATGCATAGAGGGCGCTAGGATGGCTCTAGCCCGTGTTAAGACATACTGGGCAGAGATGGAGACCACCGTTGTTGCGTCCCGAGATTCGGACCAAAGCCGAGTACCCTCCGAGCACTATTTTCAGGAAGTTCTTGAAGGCGCTCGTGTAATAGAGACGCCGTGCCCGAAAGATGCTATGTTATGATAGCATATGTAATTATAAAGTAATATTTTGATAAACTGTAGTGGCCTTTTTTTATACTTGTGCCTTCAAGTATTGTAAACACCTTCTATGCGGCCGTTTTAAGATATATATATATATATATATATATATATATATATATATATGTATAGAATCTGAAAGATGGCAGTCGTTGGCTTCAGCCCCCACGCACATAGTGCGGGGGTGCTCGCAGAAGACGCATGTTCACACTTAACCCAACGTCTTGGTCCTACAAAGGAGGTGATAGCGCAGCGGGCCAGGCAACCGGACTATAATTCTTTAACACTTTCACTTAGCCATAGGAGTTTGAAAATGAGACTCTTTAGGTAGCTCCTTGGTGGCAACTGCGCTCGTCCGAATTCAGGGCGCGTATGTGCCTGACCGGGAAGCGGCCCTTCGTTAAAGCGGAGGAATCCGATAGATTCCGATCGATCATCGAGTGGCTGACCAGTCTCACGCTACATCATGACAGTTAGTTTTCGGCTTTCTCTACTGAGGTGCTCGCCCTGGCCGAACCGGGGGCACAATCGCAGTAGTTCTCCTGGTGCTACCTTAGCCGATAGAGCGGAACGTAAGGTAGCCGAACTCAGGAGCCGGGCAACCCAACATTTGACCAAAGACATGATTCGGAGCTGATGCATATAATGCCAAAACTCACGACGCCGAACACTCCCTAAGGCGTTCGGTCTTTATGAGTGCGGTCCAAACAACACTCTTTATTAAAGAGGCCCCTAGTGTCCAGGTACGTGCAAAAATTCTGACGTGGCCACATGCCAAGACGCCAGCCTCCTCCATGGTTATACTAGAAAGAAAAAACCAAGGGATGTGTAGCAACAAGAGACAGTAAAAAAGGTTTACGCAGGGTCTTAATCTAAAAAGAATCCTTTAGGACGGGTCCCTACTGCACGTCTGCGCCAGTGTCTCCATTGTGCCGTATCCTGGACGGGCGCCGCACGACGTTCATCTGTAAAAGAGAGGAACTGAGTTGAGAACGGGTCGTGCCAAACAAATAAGCAAAGTATAAAGTAAGATATGGAAGTCTGAGCTTTATTGTCTCTTATTGTATATGCGTGGAGCCCCTTGTGTGGGGGTATATGGCTTCTAGGCCTGCATCAATGATGATTTTGCACCGAACTCATCTATCCGTGTTCGTGGTCTTGAAATGACCTATTTTGAAGTTTTTTGGCCGGTGAGGCCATTTTGCTGTGGGGCTGTTAAAGTGGCCGCACTGTCCTCCGCTTGGGGAGGCGCACTTTAGTGCTTTCCCATCAAAGAGATAATGCCTCGTGGACCGGGCATCTTAAGCGTAAGAGATGCATAATGCGGTATTGCGTTAAATCGAGCGAAAGCTTCGCGTCCCAGTAGTGCTTGATAGCGACTTGAGAACGGGACGACGTGGAAGGTCAGATTTTCGCAGTGGAGGTTATCGACAGAGCCGAATGTGACTGTGAGCCGGTGAAGACCCGTACAATGGGTGTCCGGACCAGGTATTACCCCTTGAAAGGAGGTTTTGCTGCGACGGATTCTTGCTGGGTTTATCCCCATGTGCTGTATTGTATCGTGATATATCAGGTTTAGTCCGCTGCCGCCTTCCATAAGGACATTTGAAAACTTGAGTCCGCCAATTATTGGATCGAGTATCAAGGCAGTCCATCCTACATTCTTGATAGTCCTAGAATAATCTAGCTGATCGAAGGTGATCGGTTTTGACAACCAGTAGCAGGATCCTTTGGGGATGGGCCGTGTGGTGCGTACCTTTACGGGCACCGCACGTTTTGTTATGTGAAGTGAGTTCACTGTTTTTACTTCTTGCGGGAAGTTCTTTTGTTTCCTGGTGCTCTGCTATTGGGGTTCTTCCTCGTCTTCGCTTGGTGTGTCGAACTCCTTTTGTTCGGCATTGAGTCTGCCGGATTGTTTGAAGACCCAACAGTCTCTGTGGGTATGGTTCGCAGGCTTCGCGGGAGTACTGTGTATCTGACATATCCTGTCCAGGATTTTATTTATGTTGGATGGATCGTCCTTGTTATCCTGGGGGGGCGATTTTCTTGATTTTGTCATGAGCCTTTGAATCCGGCGTTGACTGCTGTGCTCTTCGGACTTTTGTCCTTAGTCCGGCGACGGTCCTTATTGCATCGCGGTCTTCCGTTTCCATCTCTGGTTTCGGATGTACTTGGGTTGCTGGGGCTGCACCTTGCAAAAAAACGGGCCATGAGGCTTGTAAGTGCGGCCATTGTTCTTGGTTTTTCTTGGCCGAGGTGTCTGGCGAGCCATTCGTCTCGGACGTTATGCCTGAAAGCTGCTAAGGCTTCGGCGTCCGGACAGTCGACTATCTGATTCTTTTTAGTGAGGAATCTATTCCAGAACTGTCGAGCTGATTCTCCGGGTTGTTGAGTTATGTGACTAAGATCGTCTGCATCCGGAGGACGGACATAGGTCCCTTGAAAGTTTGCTCGGAAGGCATCCTCGAGTTCTTCCCAGCTTCCAATTGTGTTTTTTGGAAGGCTTTTAAGCCAATGTCGGGCTGGCCCTTTAAGCTTAAGGGGTAGATATTTTATGGCGTGGAGATCATCTCCTCTAGCCATGTGTATGTGGAGGATATAGTCCTCGATCCAGACTCCAGGGTCTGTTGTTCCATCATATGCCTCTATGTTTACGGGTTTGAATCCTTCTGGGAATTCATAGTCCAGGACCTCATCGGTGAAACATAGGGGGTGTGCGGCACCCCTGTATTTGGGTATGCCGGATTCTGATGATGGCTTCATAGCGTTGCTTACGAGAGCTTGCTTTCTTGGCCCATAAATGGACCTGACTGGGCCATGATGCGAATCCTTAAGTGGGTCGCATGCCGATTTAGGTGCGGCGCTGCTTGTCGCTTTATGGGGTCGTCTATCCGACCATGTGGCTTTTTCATTTTTTGAATGCGAGGGCTCTAAGGCCTCTTCGTCGAATTCAGGCAGTAGCTTTCTTTTCGGATAGCTCCTAGTGCGGCGACTGTCGCCGTACTTATCTGTGGCATTGATTACCTTGCTCCATCTAATCCGGAGTGCATCTTCCGCTGTTTTTAGCTTCTGCTTCTGCTTTTTTATGTTGTGTGCAGTTGGAACGAGCCTCTCATGGAGATTCTTCTGCTCCATGAGTGTATTCGGCGTGAGGTCATCCGGAATGCCGTTTTCGCCGGAGGAGGGATGTTCGGTTTCTCAATCCGTGTTGCCCTGTTCGGACGGTTGCTCTAAGGCCTGCCCGTCGTCTACCGGCTCGTCCTGCTCTATGGCTGGGTTTTTGTCGAGGCGGGGCTTGGGTCGGCGTTTACGCCGACGCCTTGATTGCTTTTCGAGGGGTCGATCTCTCGTCCCCTCCCCTTTTTCCTCGTTGTCGCCTCCCTTAGGGGTGTCCACCATGTACACATCATGAGATGAGGTGGCTGTCCAATGCCCTATGGGCGTTGGTTCGTTGGTATCTCCTCCATCGTCATCCATGCTATCGATGTCTTCGGAGCCGAAGTCAGGCATGTCGGTTAAATCGTCGACAGTGGCTATAAAGTGGGTGGTGGGTGGGTTTTGGATTTCTTCATCGTCCGCATCCCCACTTTGCTGACCGTAGTCCGGCCAGAGCTCTCCTGACAACGAGAGAGACTTTAGCGAATTCAGGATGTCGCCGAAGGGCGAGTGCTGAAAGATGTATGCGGCAGTGAACTCCATCATCGGCGCCCGATCGGATTCGATTGGCAGGGGCGCAGGGGGTTCGGAGTCCGGGATGGAGTCCGGACCCTTGGAGTCACGGGTTGTGCAGAGTGCGGGGCTAGCGTTCGGCTCGATCGCTTTTGGGATCGCAGCCCCTGAGGTGACGTCCAACCGCTCATCCTCGATTGGCGCAGTGGGCTCCGAATCAATGGTCGGAACCGGTGCGTGTGCGGCCTCCAAAGCGTTGTTCGGCGGCAGAGCTATATCATGCCCATCAAGACAGTGCGGCGCGCTTGGCTGTGGCATGAATCCGTCGAAGATCAAGTCCCTGTGGATGTCAGCCATGTAGTTTAGGCTTCCAAGCCTGGCCTGATGGTCAGGGGCGTAGCTTTCGATCTGCTCAAGGTGGCCAAGCGAATTGTTCTGCAGTGCGAAGCCGCCGAAGACTAAGATCTGTCCGGGGAGAAGAGTCTCAACCTGGACTGCATCGTTGTTGATGATTGAAGGAGCCATCGGGCCTAAAGGCGACGACACAGAGGAACTCTCAATGAAAGCACCAATGTCGGTGTCAAAACTGGCGGATCTCGGGTAGGGGGTCCCGAACTGTGCGTCTAGGCCGGATGGTAACAGGAGGCAGGGAACACTTTGTTTTACCCAGGTTCGGGCCCTCTCGATGGAGGTAAAACCCTACTCCTGCTTGATTAATATTGATGATATGGGTAGTACAAGAGTAGATCTACCACGAGATCAAGGAGGCTAAACCCTAGAAGCTAGCCTATGGTATGACTGTTGTGTATGGAGTTGATTCTGTCCTATGGACTACAACCCTCCGGTTTATATAGACACCGGATAGGGTTAGGGTTACACAGAGTCGGTTACAATGGTAGGAGATCTCGAATATCGCATCGCCAAGCTTGCCTTCCACGCCAAGGAAAGTCCCATCCGGACACGGGACGAAGTCTTCAATCTTGTATCTTCAGAATCCAGGAGTCCGGCTGAAGGTATAGTTCGGCTACCCGAACACCCCCTAATCCAGGACTCCCTCAGTCATCAAATCACATAACTCATAATACAAATCATCGTCGAATGTTAAGCATGCGGACCCTACAGGTTCGAGAACTATGTAGACATGACCGAGACACATCTCCGGTCAATAACCAATAGTGGAACCTGGATGCTCATATTGGCTCCTACATATTCTACGAAGATATTTATTGATTAAAGCACATCACAACATACGTTGTTCCCTTTGTCATTGGTATGTTACTTGCCTGAGATTCGATCGTCGGTATCATCATACCTAGTTCAATCTTGTTACCGACAAGTCTCTTTACTCATTCCATAATGCATCATCCCGCAACTAACTCATTAGCCACATTGCTTGCAAGGCTTATAGTGATGAGCATTAATGAGAGGGCCCAGAGATACCTCTCCGATATACAGAGTCACAAATTCTAATCTTGATCTATGCCAACTCAACAAACACCATCGGAGACATCTGTAGAGCATCTTTATAATCACCCAGCTATGTTGTGACATTTGATAGCACACAAGGTGTTCCTCCAGTATTCGGGAGTTGCATAATCTCATAGTCAGAGGAATATGTATATGTCATGAAGAAAGCAATAGCAATAAAACTAAACGTTCATTAATGCTAAGCTAGCGGATGGGTATCACATCATTCTCTAATGATGTGATCCTGTTCATCAAATGACAACACACATCTATGGTTAGGAAACTTAACCATCTCTGATTAACGAGATAGTCAAGTAGTGGCATACTAGGGACACTCTGTTTGTCTATGTATTCACACATGTACTAAGTTTCTGGTTAATACAATTGTAGCATGAATAATAAACATTTATCTGTTGGGGAATGTAGTAATTTCAAATTTTTCCTACGCACACACAGGATCATGGTGATGCATAGCAACAAGAGGGGAGAGTATTGTCGACGTACCCTCGTAGACCGTAAGCGGAAGCGTTATGACAACGCGGTTGATGTAGTCGTACATCTTCACGATCAATCGATCCTAGTACCGAACGTACGACAGCTTAGTGATCTGCACACGTTCAGCTCGGTGACGTCCCACGAACTCACGATCCAGTAGAGCTTCGAAGGAGATTTCTGTCAGCACGACGGCGTGATGACGGTGATGATGATGTTACCGACGCATGGCTTCGCCTAAGCACCGCTACAATATGACCGAGGTGGAATATGGTGGAGGGGGGCACCGCACACGGCTTGAAATAATCAACTTGTGTGTCCTAGGGTGCCCCCCTCCCCATGTATATAAAGGAGGGAGGGGAGGCCGACCGGCCTCTCTAGGCGCGCCAGGGGGGAGAGGAATCCTCCTCCTAGTAGGAGTAGGATTCCTCCTTTCCTAGTCCTACTAGGACGGGGAAGGAAGGAGAAGGGGAGGAGAAGGAAAGAGGGGACGCAACCCCTCCCCTAGTCCAATTCGGACTGGGCCCATGGGGTGCGCGCGGCTAGCCCTCGTGGCTTCTCCTCTTTTTCCCTTAAATCCCACTAAGGCCCATATGTACTCCCGTATTCCCGTAACTCCACCGGTACTCCAAAAAATACACGGATCACTCGGAACCTTTCCGATGTCCGAATATAGTCGTCCAATATATCGATCTTTATGTCTCGACCATTTCGAGACTCCTCGTCATGCCCCCGATCTCATCCAGGACTCCGAACTACCTTCGGTACATCAAAACACATAAACTCATAATACCGATCGTCACCGAACGTTAAGCGTGCGAACCCTATGGGTTCGAGAACTATGTAGACATGACCGAGACTCATCTCTGGTCAATAACCAATAGCGGAATATGGATGCTCATATTGGTTCCTACATATTCTATGAAGATCTTTATCGGTCAATTGCATAACGGTATATGTTGTTCCCTTTGTCATCAGTATGTTACTTGCCCAAGATTCGATCGTTGGTATTTCAATACCTAGTTCAATCTCGTTACTGACAAGTCTCTTTACTCGTTCCGTAATGCTACATACTGTAACTAACTCATTAGCTACATTGCTTGCAAGGCTTATTTTGATGTACATTACCGAGAGGGCCCAGAGATACCTCTCCGACAATCGGAGTGACAAATCCTAATCTTGATCCATGACAACTCAACAAACACCATTGGATACACCTGTAGAGCACCTTTATAATCACCCAGTTACGTTGTGACGTTTGGTAGCACACAAAGTGTTCTTCTGATATTCGGGAGTTGCATGATCACATAGTTATAGGAACATGTATAGTTATGGAGAAAGCAATAGCAATAAACTAAACGATCATCGTGCTAAGCTAACGGATGGGTCAAGTCAATCACATCATTCTCTAATGATGTGATCCCGTTAATCAAATGGCAACTCATGTCTATGGTTAGGAAACATAACCATCATTGATGCAACGAGCTAGTCAAGTAGAGGCAAACTAGTGACACTCTGTTTGTCTATGTATTCACACATGTACTAAGTTTCCAGTTAATACAATTCTAGCATGAATAATAAACATTTAACATGATATAAGGAAATAAATAATAACTTTATTATTTCCTCTAGGGCACATTTCCTTCATTATCATGATATATGGAAATATAAATAACAACTTTATTATTGCATCTAGGGCATATTTTCTTTAGTCTCCCACTTGCACTAGAGTCAATAATCTAGTTCACATTGTCATGTGATTTAACACCAATAGTTCACATCTTTATGTGATTAGTTTACATCTCCATGTGACTAACACCCAAAAGGGTTTACTAGAGTCAATAATCTAGTTCACATTGCTATGTGATTAACACCCAAAGAGTACTAAGGTGTGATCATGTTTTGCTTGTGAGAGAAGTTTAGTCAACGGGTCTGCCACTTTCAGAGCCGTATGTATTTTGCAAATTTCTATGTTTACAATGCTCTGCACGGAGCTACTCTAGCTAATTGCTCCCACTTTCAATATGTATCCAGATTGAGACTCAGAGTCATCTGGATCAATGTCAAAGCTTGCATCGACGTAACCCTTTACGACGAACTTTTTGTCACCTCCATTATCGGGAAACATATCCTTATACCACTAAGAATAATTTTGACCGCTTTCCAGTGATCCACTCCTGGATCACTATTGTACCCTCTTGTCAAACTCATGGTGAGGTACACAATAGGTCTAACACAAAGCATATCATACTATATAGAACCTATGACTGAGGCATAAGGAATGACTTTCATTCTCTTTCTATTTTCTGCTGTGGTTGGGTTTTGAGTCTTACTCAACTTCACACCTTGCAACATAGGCAAGAACTCCTTCTTTGACTGTTCCATTTTGAACTACTTCAAAATCTTGTCAAGGTATGTACTCATTGAAATTTTTTATCAAGCGTCTTGACCTATCTCTATAGATATTGATGCTCAATATGTAAGCAGCTTCACCGAGGTCTTTCTTTGAAAAACTCCTTTCAAACACTCCTTTATGCTTTCTAGAAAATACTACATCATTTTCGATCAACAATATGTCATTTACATATACTTATCAGAAATGTTGTAGTGCTCCCACTCACTTTCTTGTAAATATAGGCTTCACCACAAGTCTGTATAAAACTATATGCTTTGATCAACTCATCAAAGCGTATATTCCAACTCCGAGGTGCTTGCGCCAGTCCATAGATGGATCGCTGGAGATTGCACACTTTATTAGCACCTTTAGGATTGACAAAACCTTCTTGTTGTATCATATACAACACTTCTTTAAGAAATTCATTAAGGAATGCAGTTTTGACATCCATTTGCCAGATTTCATAAAATGTGGAAATTTCTAACATGATTCGGACAGACTTAAGCATCGCTACGAGTGAGAAGGTCTCATCGTAGTCAATTCCTTGAACTTGTCAAAAACCTTTCGCAACAAGTCGAGCTTTGTAGACAGTAACATTACCGTCAGCATCAGTCTTCTTCTTGAAGATCCATATATTCTCTATGGCTTGCTGATCATCGGGCTAGTCAACCAAAGTCCATACTTTGTTCTCATACATGGATCCTATCTCAGATTTCATGGCCTCAAGCCATTTCGCGGAATCTGGGCTCATCATTGCTTCATCATATGTAACATCCCAAATTTTCAGTTTGGAATGTTATACATTAGATCATCATTGCATATCATATTTTATTACATTTTGGCTTGATCCCAGAAATTCTAGGCAACTCAAGGACCTACGGAGAGAGTTGGGGATTTAATTATTTTCATATTCGAGTTTTCACGAATTTTGAAAAGAGGATCGTTTGATTTTAACTATTTTTTCTTCGAATATTTATTTTATAAAAAATAAAAGAGAGAGGATAAAATGACTTCCTCAAAATAAAGAAATATCGAACATTTAATATTAAAATCAAATAAGATTTTTATTTGGAGTTTTATCGCTATTTTATTTGAATTGGGAAAAATATGCGTTTTTCAAAATTGCATTTTCGGCCCAAATAAATGTTCACCTTGTCCGGCCTATTTTTAAAGGAGGGGAAAATTTATTTTGGGATTTTTGGAGTCCGCTTAGTATTTTTTTTCTTTCTTTTTCTGCACATCGGAATTATTTAAAAAAAAGATCAAACTGACTCTGGGCCGTACCCGAGCGGGACTCCGCCCGGGGGGCCTTTATAAGCTGCCACCCTGAGCCACCGAAGCCCACCAGCCCAACCCGTGCCGCCACCCCAAACCCTAACCCTAGCCCGACGTAGCAGCCGCCGCCGCCGCGCCTCGCCGCCGCCACCACCCGCCGCCGTGCCGCCTCACCGGACTGCCGCCGGAGGTAGCCGCCACCGCCTCGGTTTACGTAAGAAAACCGAGCGGCTTTTTCTAAACCTAGATCCGTTTTTTATTAGATCCGGTTCGGTTTATTTTTTTGGTTTAGTTATTTAGCGCACGTTCGTTTTAACGAACGGTTTTCACCGCTTAGCCGTAGATAGCGAACGTTCGTTCGTTAGCCTGTTCGTCAGTTTTTCTTTTTCTCGGATTTTCCGTGATTATTTTCAATCGCGATTTCTGGTCTGATTTTCGTTCTAGTATAACTTTTCGCTCGTTTATCGGAATCAGGTGATTCAAGCGCCTAGAGTTTCGTCTTGAAACCCTATTTCTGTTTAACCAAGTTAAATAAGTTTTTGCTACTGTAAAATTTGACTTTAGTCCAGATTAGTAAACGAAGCTTGTTTCTTTCGCTGTTTGAGTTTTGTTGCTTCGTTTGTTTTGATTCTTTTTGCAAACCAGAGTTCTTCAGTTGAACCTTCTGGTTAGATCTCTTATTTGAGTTTTACCCATGCCCTTGCTTGATTGTTATTGTATGCTTGTTTGATTGCGATAAAGTACCCGAAGTGCGAAGCGTGCTACATCGAGTCTCTAGGTTTCACAGATCATCAGCATGGCAAGTAACACTTTGATCATACCCCTTTACTACCCTGTTTTATTGCATTAGATCAACCCTCAAGCAATTGCATGGTTAGGATCTGAATAAATTGTGGGTTGGGAAGTAGATTGAGGTAGTACCTATTCACCTGTTTATTATCAAACCCTGGGAGTTACTTCTACGTTGCTTAGAGTGCTATGCTATGCTCCTAGACGTGGATTGGGTTTGAGTGTATTCATGATAGATGTGAAATTGTTTATTAATGGTTCAACTTAAGGTGGCAACTTTAAAACACATCTGGGTGGATTGAGGCACCTGGGGTATCTAGTGATTGCCTGTATCTTTTGGAAATCCCGGGGTACCGTGTGATTTTCCTATGGACCGCCACCCAGGCTCAAAGGGATCATAAGATTATTCAGGTTGGAAACTTCCGTGTGTAGCCACATGCCATTATGGGCTCTGGCATAGTTGAGTAAGTTGTGGGAAACCTTTCCATGATGGGCTAGTAGATGTAGGGGATTGTAGGTGTACCGGCCTATCTATCGGTTAAGGGGACCTCTTCGGAAAGACTATGTCTCGGTCATCCGTTTCTCAAACATCATGTAGTGCGAGAAATCCAACGGAGGAGATCGAGTCTTGTGGGGAAAAGTGCACAAACCTCTGTAGAGTGTACAAACTAATCATGGTTCCCCAAACTTGCCTGCCTGCGGCCTGCGGCGTGGCTCAAAGGGGGCCCAGCACGGCCCATATTCATCAACACAAGACTCAAGACCCTCGTGAGGGGCCAAGCATCGCGGGGCAGACGACGCGGAGCTTCCTCAGGCGCGGCCTCTTCAGGCTGGCTCACGAGGAGGCGGAGAAATCAAGGCGGGGTACCTCACGAGGTGCCCGTGACGCAAGCCATGACGATCAAAGGCGCCAGGCGGGTGCCAGCCCGCGTAGCGTCCTCCTTTCCTCTTTGGTGCAAAGGGAGCAAGCGCAGCCGCGGGGTATCGAGGCATCAGGAAAAGGTTGCCATTTCGGTGCAACGAGACCAAGACCAGGAGGACTACAAGACGGAGGTCACCGTGGAGCCCAAGACGACGTCATCACCAGGGCTTTGCGCAGGCAAAGACTACTTTTGTCAGGATAACTGATACTTGCTGTCCCCCTTTAAATTAGCCCGCCATTGTTGGCTCCCTTCCCGCTCGATATTTGGAAAGAGAACCAGGGCCTCTATAAATAGGACCAGCCACCCACATAACAAGGGGAGGCGGTAAGTGAGAGTAAGTGAGAGAGAGAGGAAGAAAAGGGTGACTGAACTCCTCCTAACAGTTCATCGCCCCAGCCAAGAGCAGACCCTCGCGAGGCTGTTCTTCCTTGTATTGGTCATCATCATCAGCCCCAAGAGGCAATCCACCCACCAAACACTGGAGTAGGGTATTACACCACAACGGTGGCCCGAACCAGTATAAACCTTGTGTCTCTTGTGCAGTTCTTTCAATAGTCTAGATCTTTGCGAGACGGAGCGGTAGAAGGCGTAATCTCCGCGCGCACGCCAGAGTTCGAACCTTAAGGGTCTGCCGGAACCCGAAATCTGACATTTGGCGCGCCAGGTAGGGGTGCACCGGAATTCGTCTTCCACCGCTCCGTGCCCCGTCGCGTCGTCATCACCATGCCCAGCGACCAAGAGGGCAACCCCGACCCATGGGCTGCGTGGCCTGCCCGCGCAGAACTGCTCGCCTCGGGCGACCCCATGCCCCAGGCAGCTCGCGGTTCGTAGGGCGCTGCGGGCTGTGGGCGACACGGACAGACTTCGACAACTCTTACACCGCGGCAGGAACGGTCGGCAGCAAGGGCCTCCAATCACGCTGCGACCACGACACCGTACACCCGCCGGGAGCAGGCGAACTCGAGGGCCACGCTCACGGTGGCCCGAGAGCTGCTGCAGTGCAGACTGCTGGAGGGTGGCCACGACGTACTGCTGGAGCGAGTGGCGGAGCTCCTCGGCTTCGCCGCCTTGGGGGCTCACCCCTTCTCCACCCAGCTCCCATCTCAAGCCCGGGGTGTCCCGCGCGGGAGCTCCCCGCGCGCCCGCGGGCTCCAAGGCTACTCTGACTCCAGCGAAGCTGTCAGCACTGGACCGCGGTGGCGCTGCCCCCGCCCCCGGCCCGTGAAGAAGAAGGACTCAACGTGACCCGCAGCCCCAGTGGCCGGCCGCGCTGCCACCCCGCAGTGGGCGTGACAGGCAGGACCGCGTGGCATGCGGGGCATTACGGCGCGACATTCGGGATGACGGTGCCGGAGGAATACGTGCCCCTCATGATGGACCAAGGACATCCTCGCGAGAACGGACAAGGCTCGCTCCTCAGCCCAAGCTGGGGGACGAGGCACGAGAAGCTGAGCCTTTCCACGAGCCCCGGAACGGTCCCACTGGTCACGCTAGAGGCAACGATTATCGGGCACCGCTAATTCTTCAGGAGAAGGTATACGCTAACCATGGATCGCAGGAGGTGCAGGTCGCCGCAGCAAGCAGCTGCCCCGCTCCCACAGTCTCCTACCCCTCGGGAGGAGGGCGCAGGGGGCTGCAGGAGAGGGGCCGAGATCCGACATCACCACCGCAGCGTTCGGAGCAAGGTGTTCTCAGGAGGTAGGCCCTCTGCTGGGGAGGTGCCTCAGGGCCTGCCCCTGGCGGAGGACCCGTGGTCGTCGGGGGAACCGCTGGCGACCACTCTACCCCATCGGGCGGCATCCTGGGTTCCGGTCGTTGCTGATGGCACTAGAGTGTGGCGCAAGGCGGGGCCCTCATCTGGCGATATGAAGCAAGGCCAGTACCTGTGAAGAAGGCCCAGTGCCTGTGAAGCTCGCCGCCCCGTGACACTCTCACGTAATAATGAGTGGGGCTGTACACGCCCCGGAGTCTCAGGGGTGCCGGCCTCAGGCCCTGGGGCTCCCTCCCACGCCCAGTGGACAACACTTAGCTCCCTGCTGGTGAGAAGACGTCCAAGACTAGATCAGGTGCCGGACGCGGCCTTTTGTCTGCTTTCATTGCCTTTCCCTTTGGCTGTATCTTTTCCCCCGCTGGATTTAAGTTGGATTCGAATTGAGATTTGCGTGTGTTCGGGGAAGGGGTGCTTATTCTCGTTCGAGCCATTTCTCGCATTCTGGTTACCGCTTCGCCACAGCTGCCTCCCCTCGCGAGCCCCTCGCGAGTCGGGTCAGGCCTGGCCCGTGCACAACCCAAACTGCCACTGTTGCTCCCTCTCAGGAGGATTTTCCGGTGCCTGCGGAGGTTGTCCTGTCAGGAAAAGGCCCAGAGCCTGTGAAGAAGGCGAATGCCTATGAAGCTGTCGCATTCAGGAAAAGGCCCAGAGCCTGTGAAGAAGGCGAATGCCTGTGAAGCTATCGCGTTTAGGAAAAGGCCCAAAGCCTGTGAAGAGGGCAAATGCCTGTGAAGCTGTCGCGTTCAGGAAAAGGCCCAGAGCCTGTGAAGAAGGCAAATGCCTGTGAAGCTGTCGCATTCAGGAAAAGGCCCAGAGCCTATGAAGAAGGCAAATGCCTGTGAAGTCGTCGCATTTGGGAAAAGGCCCGGAGCCTATGAAAAAGGCCAATGCCTGTGAAGCTCCCCGCCAGCGACACTCTCATATCCTATGGATTCAACTAAAGAACATCCAAGACCTCACGCCCTCCCACAGGCTGCTTCGGGGCTTGCGCAAAACAAAGGTAAACCAGCCAACCATCAGGCGCGGGCGCTCGTGCAATATGACAACTACCAATACGATGAACACAGGTTTTACATTAGGGGCTTCCCCTACCAAAATGCTCTCACAGCCATCAGGTCAAAAACCTGAGTTCTATTCATGCAGGGTAAAAAAGACAGGAGCGATACACACTCAGTCGGACCAATCCCCCAATGCGTCCTCGGAAGCACCTCCCGAGCCGTCGCTGGCGTCGCCGAACTCGCCATCGTCTTTTGCGTCGCCACCAGCGGCGTCAGGGCCATTCACCGCACCGCCCTCATCAGCAGCCACGATCACGTCGTCATCGTCCGAAGCGAAGGCCCTGACAAGGGCGTCCATGTTGTCTTCCACCCAGTGCGCCAGGTTGCCTCGGACGGCCTGGGGAACTGGGGCGATGGTGGCGTCAAAATCGAAGTGGGAATCCATGTTCAGGAGATGGCTGAAGACACGGGAAAAGGCGCGCCCGAGCAGGGCGTGGCTCCTCTCTTCCACCAACCTGTCGGCCCTGGCCGATCGCGCTTCCAGCTGCGTCACCACGGCGGTGAAGAACTGAAGGTTGCCGGTATAGTTGACTGTGTGCGGCTCGCCAACGGCCGCCTCACAGATGTTGCCCAAGGCTGTGCTAGCTCTCTCCCGGAGCGTGGCGAGCATGGGGCCATGCACGTGCTCCAGGACCTGCCGCTGACATATCTCATCCGCGTTCTGGCGCGCGACGCCCTCAGCCTCCTCCACCCGCTGGCCAAGACGGAGCATCTCGGCCTGTGAGGCGGCTAACTCCCATTGCGCTACCTCAAGGGCGGCCCGGGAGGCGTCGGCCAGCCGCGTCGCCTCCTCCCGCTTGGCCCTCAAGGCCGTGGTCCTCCCTTCAGCTTCGACCTGGGTCAACTCCAGCCTCCCCTCGAACTCGCGCTCGAGGTCTTGGCGCGCCATCGCCGCCCGGCGTCTGACCTCCTCCAGGACACGAGCTTCCCGTGCGGCGACATCATCCTCCGCCTGCGTCACCAAGCGCTCCCTCGTCTCCAGCCGCTCGTACTCGCGGGTGCGTTCGGCGGCTTCCAGCGTCAACGGTTCCTCACGTTTCTGGAGCTCAGCTGGGTCGCCGGAGGCCACCCGCATCGACGCAAGGGCCAACTCGCGCAACTCCACTTGCTCCTCCAGTGAGTGGCACCGGGCCAGGAGCTCCCGAGCCCTCTCCTCCGCCGCCTCTCGCCGTCGGTCGGCTATCCGGGCCTCCTCGGCGGCCTGGGATCGGGCCACCCGAGAGGCCTCTAGAGACGCCTTCGCCTCTTCATCATCAAGATCTCGCTGACGGCGTGCGAGGGCGATGGCGGCCTCCAGCTCGCGCCTCCCTGCAGCCAGGCGCGGGCCTCGGCCTCCAGGCGCGCGTCTTCGTTAGCAAGCTCCTCCCCAAGTAGGTTCACCGCGTCATTCGCCCTTCGAAGGAACCCTTGGCGGCGAGCGCGGCTATCCCGGGCGCGCTCGAGCACGTCTTCCACACCATCATCTGCCCCAAGCAAACGCCAAGGGCCACGAATCATCGTTCCCCCTCCGGGCAGGGGGCTGGGGGCTGGCACCCTCGTGACGGCCGGGCACGCCGCACCAGAAGCCCAGCCTGGAGCCAGCCCGTCTCTAGATGAAGGGCGCAGGGGCGCCTCAACCAGTCGCAGTCCACGACCAGACGAGAAGCCCATGGCAGGCTGGCTATGCCGCGAGAGGGCCCGCGAAGGAAAATCGGGGGGAATGAAGGGCCGCGGTGCACCTCGGGATTGTCCACCCCTTCAATCGCTCTCACCACAAGGGCAGAGCTGCTCGGAGCACTTGAGGACGGTAGAGGGGGCGAAGCCAAAGGAGGCGGCACCTCGGCTACTTCCGCGAGCTCGGCCGGAAGGGGCCTGCGGAGCAAGGATCAGTGAAAGCAACAAGAGGATCAGGAGCTAGAAAGGGAGAAGACTTACTCATGAGTGGCGAAGTACTTCCTGCGCTTCAGAACGCGACAAGGGAAGTCATCACCCAGGGCCTCCCTTTTCCTTCGGAGGGCCTCAAAGTCCACGTGGAAGCGGCCCAAAAGAAGAGCGCAAGGATCAACCTGCGACGAAGACGGAGCATCGAAGCGATCCGCATCAGGGGCTCCTGCCTGGCGCGTGCCGCCAATCACCTCGCCAAAAGACGCGACTGGGGCCTCAGAGGCCTCAGCCCCGGGCGCTGGGAGCGGCTGCTTGCCACCCTCAGCCTCAGTGGCACGGGTCCCAGGAGCTGCCCCCTCGAGAGCATCACCCGGCGCTGTCACCTCATCGGGAGCCCCCTCGGCCTCCGGCGCCTCATGCCTCCTTGCTCCGCCACTTGAGGAGGAGTCGCCTTGGTCCCTGGAGGCCGGCGGGGCGCAGCCCCCACTCATCAAAGACGAGCATCTGCTTCACGAAGTCGACCCTGCTCTGGCAGAGATACAGCAAGGCCCCTCCCTGTCGGACGCTGCCGGGGTTGGCGTCCCTGGCCAAGGTCAAGAGCGCCGTCTTCAGCACCTCAGGAGCCAGGTCCTCTTCCTGGAGCCTCATGCTATCCTCGCACCCACGGAAGGCCCACATCCGGCGAGAGTGGCGCTGAAGGGGAGCAACACGGCATAACAGAAACTCCTTCACCACCTTGGGCGTTGTCACGCCAAGCGACCTCAAGAGCGCGAAGCGGCGCCAGACGAAGATGAGCCGGGGGCTCTCGAGCGTCTCCTGGCCCCAACCCGAATTGGGACAGCAGGCGAGGCCGGCTCCGATAGCCGGGGGCTGGGTACCCATGCGTCCACATACAGCCACCGCTCGCGGAACCCAACCGCGGGCAGGGGGAGCTTGAAGTCAATCCCATAGGCCGCAGTCTCAGGCTCGGCAGCGAAGCTCACGCATGCCCAACATTGGGTAGGGTCGACAAGATGCAGCGAGAAGAAGTGGCGCAGCAAGGCAGCGAAGGAGGGATGCCTACCATGGCTTCGCAAACGAAGGCGAAGACCGAAAGGAGGGTGATGGACTTAGGACTTAGGTGCATCATGTGGATCTGATAATGGGAGAGCATGGCATTGAAGAAATCAAAAAAGGGGGGAACCAGACCCACCCACAGGGCATCGGCAAGACATGGGACCTCGGTAGCTATCCTGTCGATGGAGAAGTGGGGCGCGGGCCAGGCAGTCGTGCTCCCGCACTCATTGAAGGTGGTGGCCAGAGCCAAGCTGACCTTGCCCAGACACTCTCGATTGAGTATGGTCAACCGGCCGACGGCGGGGGCCACCGATGGCGGCACACAAGACGGAGGCATGGGTTTCTTCCCTCTGTCCTTCTTCGTCGGAGCCATGGCAATGGGAAGGAGGGGGAAGATTCGAGATTGGATTGGAGGCACGAGCTGGCGTTCGAAGGGAGGAAGAATAGGGGACGCTCGAGCAACAGGAAGGGGAGCGGCTATGTACAACTACAAGTCCGCCTAGCAGGGCGCAGAATAAGGGGGCGTGGGGGAATAGTGCCGCCCACGTCCAATCAACCGCCATGCGGCGCCCAAGGCCGCAGGCTGTTAGGGCCCATGGCGCTTCGCCCTTGCCCTTTCGCCTCTCAGCACGGCCAAGTCCGGGCGCGCCTTGGGCCTGGGGGCTACTGTCGGCGTTCTGGGAACGGGGGTCCCCAGACTTGCCTGCCTGCGGCGTGGCTCAAAGGGGGCCCAGCACGGCCCATCTTCATCAACACAAGACTCAAGACCCTCGCGAGGGGCCAAGCCTCGCGGGGAGAACGACGCGGAGCTTCCTCAGGCGCAGCCTCGTCAGGCTGGCTCACGACGACGCGGAGAAATCAAGGCGGGGTACCTCACGAGGTGCCCGTGATGCAAGCCATGACGATCAAAGGCGCCAGGCGGGTGCCAGCCCGCGCAGTGTCCTCCTTTCCTCTTTGGTGCAAAGGGAGCAAGCGCAGCCACGGGGTACCGAGGCATCAGGCAAAGGTTGCCATTTCGGTGCAACGAGACCAAGACCAGGAGGACTACGAGATGGAGGTCACCGTGGACCCCAAGACGGCGTCATCACCAGAGCTTTGCGCAGGTGAAGACTACTTTTGTCAGGATAGCTGATACTTGCTGCCCCCCTTTAAATTAGCCCGCCATTGTTGGCTCCCTTCCCACTCGATATTTGGGAAGAGGACCAGGGCCTATATAAATAGGACCAGCCACCCACATAACAAGGGGAGGCGGTAAGTGAGAGTAAGTGAGAGAGAGAGGAAGAAAAGGGCGACTAAACTCCTCCTAACAGTTCATCGCCCCAGCCAAGAGCAGACCCTCGCGAGGCTGTTCTTCCTTGTATTGTTCATCATCATCAGCCCCAAGAGGCAATCCACCCACCAAACACTGGAGTAGGGTATTACACCACAACGGTGGCCCGAACCAGTATAAACCTTGTGTCTCTTGTGCAGTTCTTTCAGTAGTCTAGATCTTTGCGAGACGAAGCGGTAGAAGGCGTAATCTCCGCGCGCACCCCAGAGTTCGAACCTTAAGGGTCTGCCGTAACCCGAAATCCGACAGTGTCCCCGGTTATGGACATCATGAGTATCTAGTTCGTGGATTATCATGTGGATCTCATCACTATTAATTATAAAAATTTGATTGGGTTATTGATTACTTTTAATTGGGATTTGAGATGGGGTTTACCATTCTCAATGTTTTCAACCAACTTTGTAGTTAAATAAAATATATTCCTTTGCAGTAGGAAAAATCGGCTTTTCGCAAAACCTATTAACCATACAGCCTCCACCAGCCATATATGCATGTTGTGATAGCTTTACATTGTTCATTACTCTCTTGTGTTACATTGCCAGCATATTCCATGTGCTGACCCATTTCGGGCTGCAACGTATCATGTTGCAGACTTTTCAGACGACAAGTAAGGAGCCTTAGGTCGTGGTCTTTCACTAAGTGATGCCGTTGGAGTTGATGGACTCACTTTATCTTCCAAGCCTTACGCTGTTATCGTATTAGATGGCCTTAAGCCATATTTATTGTAATAAGTTCTCTTTTGAGACATTCGATGTAATAAGTGTGTGATTGCTACTCTGTTATAAATCCTCAAGTACTGTGCGTGTCAGCATTACCGATCCAGGGATGACACTAATGCATAGAGATCAGACTGTTTGTGGTCTGGTCGCTACAATATGGTATCAGAGCACACGTTGACTGTAGGACACGACCACTAAGCTAAAGCCCTAGATCACTACTCTCTTCTCATTTCTGAGTCCTCTCCATTTTCTACTCTTTAGGATGGCGGATGCAAGGAACAAGTTTGCACAACCAGATGAAGACACACCTTTTGGACGCCACTTGAAGGAAGTCACTAGGTACCTGAACATTGGGATACCAAGCTTCACCGGGACTTACAACGGCACTTTACCAGAAGAGGAGCGATGGATGATTCAAGTTCAAATTCCAAGAAGGACATTCACTCCAGTCACTAAGCCCATAGAGTTTTCCTTTGATGCACCAACCTGGAGCCTAGGAAAGAGTATGGCAACCCACATCACCATGGGACTCATTGGAGAAGTTTACCACAAGGATCTCAAGGATACTATCTACCAGATTTGTGGGCGCCGAGATGAGCAATGGGAGATGATCAGCACCAGGAAGGATAGATCGATTGCCGCTTTCATCCATGAGTTAAACCATCACATTCGTTGCCAGGAGAATCAGATGTGCGCGGGCATGATAGATCTGAAGAAGGCGATGACAAGGATCACGGAGCTTGAGGAAGAACTCAAGGAAACTCGCGAAGATTATGAGGAAGAAATCGTCGTACTAGTGGAGAAGAATGACGACTTGACAAGGAAGCTAGGAGTATTCATGGGAGACCCCGCGCCAGGAGGAGAAGATGACAGTTCCACTTGCCCGGAGAACTGCATCATCATCGACGACACCGACTCAGACCCCGATGATAGTGATGATGACTATGTTGATGAAGCTAGAGCGGATATCGTGGAGTCTTCGACCGAACAATATTTCTAGTTGACCACCATATTAGTAGTAGTATTCCACCATGTAAATATTATAGTCCAAGCACTTTGTAATGATAGTTCTAGACCGATTGTATGCCCTTTGCTTGATTGATTGAGAGATATGATTGTGTTTGTCTCATGTGCATATGGGTAGTGTTTTCTCACTAGACCTCATTCTATTCTATTCTCTTCCCTCTAAACCCTCAGATGCCTCCGAGACGTGACCCCGGATTTACCTTTCCACCGGAGCTCACTCAGTTGATCCAGCAGTAGAATACCCTCATGCAGTTGTTAGTTCAAAATCAAGGCAGCAGTAACAACAACAACAACAACAACAACAACAACAACAACAACCCACCACCACCCCCAGTTGACAATTTAGCTTGTTTTCTGAGGTTGCAGCCGCCGGTGTTTTCCAGTAGCACCGAGCCGATAGTGGCAGATGATTGACTCTGCAGGATTGGAAGGGAGTTAACCACAGCAGGATGCACATATGTTGAGAGGGTGCGTTTTGCCGCGCACCAATTGGATGGACCAGCAGCCTCATGGTGGGAGAATTACACTGTCACCTATCCTATAGCCACTTTTACATGGGACCAGTTCCAGCAGGCTTTTCGCACTGCCCATGTACCAGCAGAAGCTATGGCCATAAAGAAGCGTGAGTTTCGCAACTTATGCCAAGGAGGACGCACCGTTAGCAGTATGTGGATGACTTTAGAAAGCTAGCATGTTATGCCCCAGATGAGTTGCTACGGATGCAGCTAAGCAGGAGAAGTTTTTGGAAGGACTGATGTCGGAGTAAATAGCCATGGGTAGCCTAGCCGGCTTCCCCTGGCCCATCTGAAAAAATTACGAGCCCGTCCGGCTCTCAAGAGGACTCAAGACCTGGGGCCGCCTCCCCCCTGCCGGCTATCTTCGAGGCCGGCTTCGGGGGCGGCCCGCCCTTTACCCTCATGAAGAAAGTTGTGGGAGGGCCGACTGCGAGAAGCCGGCTGCAACGAGGCCAACTCCAAGAGGTCGGCTCCCATAAAGCGGTCAAGGCCGTACCCGCAAAGTACGCGTCCACCCCGCGATGATGAAGCGGGGCGTGGCTACAGTGGAGCCTGCCACCCCCAAAACCCGGGGTACGCCTGGTACAGTGCGCCGTACGGGTGGCCACGACCCGTCAGGCGCGGCACTGTTGCCACGGCGGCCCTGACGCCGTCCACGACGGGCCACCAGCGTGGCCCCCGAGGCGGTGGGCCCCTTTGGGCAGAGAGATACCGAAGGCGGCGCACCTCCTCCCAAGTCGGCCTGATGGAGAGCCGGCCCCCCATAGCCGGCTCGCCATCCTCCTCGAAGGAGACGCCCATTAAGGAGACAAGATACAGCGGGGCTACAGTAATTGCCCGCCAGGGCGGCGGTACTGTAGCCACGCTTACCCCGACCAAGCCTGCGTCAACAGCACGGAGCAACAGTAACCAGCCACCGACCAGGCCCTGGACAGTGGGGCCTACCTGTCGACCAAGGAGCCGGCAGCCGGCGGGACCCACCAATCGGCGGGCCCCAGCAGCCGGCGCAGAAGCCGGCAAGCACAGTCACAGACAGCTGGGCCCCGTGCCCAGCTGGATTACCATTGTACCCCCGGGGGGTAGGCCTATATAAACCCCCCGGTGCACCCATGCAAAGGGTTGAACTCTCTAGGTAGACTTAGACACCATACAAGGAGAAGAAGCAAGCTGTGCCCTTCTTCCTCCTCCCGCCCGAACAGCTCAAGGAGCATTGTGTAGCTACTTGTTCATTTAGTAACCATGCGGAGACCCCGCAGAGCAGCAGTAGTGGTGTTATCTCCTCGGAGAGACCTGAAGCTGGGTAAGATTCGCCGGCGTGCATGTCTTCGCCTTATCCCGTTTCCAGGCACCGGCGATGTTTTATTGGCTCCCACAATGATAAGACACCCGTTGGCATATGTCGCACCTACCACCCGACATTTGGCGCCCACCGTGGGGCCAGGTGCACCGTCGTCTGGAGACCTATTCTGGACGAGAACCCTCTTCCTCCTTCGCGAGCGTAGCCAGCCCGGCTCGCCCGATGGCGTTTGCCACGACGCGCTGCAAGGCGTCACCAAGGAGGTGGCGAGCGGCCTCGCCGATCTCTTCGACAAGGCCCGCATCTCCGATGAGCTCGTCTCCGATGCGGGCACCGACCACCTCGCCAACCTCCTTGGCCAGCTCCACATCTCCAGCGAGCCTGCCGCGGATTTGGAGTCGGTTGGCTCCACCGACCCGATGCCTGTCGACTCCGACACGATGTCCTACGACACCTCCCCCACCAACGTCGCGATCTACAACGACCCGCTCCCTCCGGCCGGCGATTGCGATACTGTCACTATCGAGGTGATGGTTATAGGCCATGGCGGCCCGGCCGACGAGGGCGCCCACGACGCCCCGCGTGCGGCGGCCCACGACTTGTACGTCCCCCTCCCGGCTGATGCCGACGACGAAGTACTGGAGGCACGCCGCCTCGCCCTCCTCGCGGAGGGCCGGCGGCTGGTCTCCGTAAGACGCCTCACCGAGGCCTACCAGCGGGAAGCTGAGCGCGCCACCTTTGGCACGCCGGCCCCGGCTGGCCCAAGCAGGGCTGGTGCTGTCAGGCAACGCGGCGCCGTCATCGCCGACATGCTTGGAGTCGATCGCCCGGTCTACACCACTCCGCTCGAGAACCTGCGCGCCGCCTAGGCGGCCGTAGACGAGCTGGACGGCTTGGAAGCCGAAGACCTCCCCCACATGACGCGGCGCATACAACAACTAATCGACGCGGCCGCTCAGCGTCACGAAGGCGACGCCTGCGCGGGAGCCCTCCCCCGCGCCGCGATCACGACGCGACTTCCCGGTCGCCGACTACGAGCAACACCCGCGCGCGGCGCAAGAAAGAGCCGGCTTCCAGCCGAAGCCGGACCCGAATCTCCATCGAGCGAGACGCGGACGGCCGTCCCCGAGCCATGGAATGGCGGGGCAGCCCGCCTCCGCCTCGAGCTCGTGGAGAGAGATACCCCACCCCGCCTCTAGTGACGCACCCGACTCTCAGCGGCCGACTAGGTCGCCGCGAAGGAGTCGGCGAGAACGACGCCCGCCACCGGATCGACCGCCTGGCCAGATCCCTGGTGCTAGAAGAAGAAGACGATGTCGGCCCGCCCTGTTTTGGCCCGCGCATCCGCGATGAGCCCTTCCCCAAAGGGTTCTCACTCCCGAGAGACACGCCCAAGTACAACGGCTCGGTGAAGCCGGAAGATTGGCTGACCGACAACTCCACAGCCGTCAGCATCGCCAACGGCAACCGGCGCGTTGCCGTGAATTACGTGCCCCTCATGCTGTAAGGCACGGCACGGACTTGGCTCAACATCCTCAAGCCTCTCAGCATCAACAGCTGGGTAGAGTTCACTGAAGCCTTCGTTCGCAACTTCACCAGCACCTACAAGCGGGCCCCCAAGCCCAAACAGCTCTCCCTGTGCGTACAGGGCCCAGCCGAGTCCACCCGTGACTACCTCACGCATTGGGCCAAGCTCCGCAATTCTTGCGAAGGGGTGCACGAGGTGCAAGCCATCGAATACTTCACTGCCGGGTGCCGAGAGGGCACCCTCCTCAAGCACAAGCTCCTTTGCGACGAGCCGATTACCCTCGACGAGCTCCTGAACATCGCCGACAAGTACGCCATCGCCGACTCTTCGATGAAGACCGAGATCCGGGTGGACGCGTCCGGGAAAGTGCTTAATCCGGCGCCCCAAGCGCCGGCAGGAGATTCCGGCCGACGCCAACACCAGAATGACCAGAAGCGCAAAGGCCCTGTGCCGCCTCCCGCTAGCCGGCAGGTGGCCACGGTCGATGACGCGCCGCCTGAGGGGCGGCCCGCGCCCAAGAAGCCCAAGGGCGGCCGGCCGGCTTGGCAGCCGGCTTTCTCCTACGAACAAACTCTTGACGCCCCATGCAAGTTCCATAGCGACGCAAAGCCGTCCAACCATACGACCCGAAAGTGTAACTGGCTCGCCCGAATCTCCAAGGGCGAAGGGCTCACGCCGACTCTGCCTGCCGGCCCGCCGCCTCCGGCTCCGCCGCCCAAGGCCGCTCGGCCCACGGTCGATGCCGTGCAGGACGAGTTCCCCGACGAGCAAGCATCAAGAAGTCAATGTGGCCGCCGCTAACCCAGCCGGACACATGCATTGGTCAGAGAAATCCATCAGCTGGAGCCGGGCCGACCACCCAGAGGTGATGCCGTCTCCCGGCTCCTACACTTTGGTCCTGGAGGCCACCCTCGCGACGGACACGCGCGCCGCCCGCTTCTCCCGCGTGCTGATCGACGGCGGAAGCAGCATCAACATCCTGTACCGCGACACCCTGGAGAAGTTGGGTGTCAAGACAAAACAGCTTGTGCCGACTCGAACGGTGTTTCGCGGCATCGTACCCGGTTTGTCCTGCGCCCCCATTGGCAAGATCAAGATCGATATACTCTTTGGGGGCAAGGATCATTTCCGCCGAGAAGCGATCTGGTTCGAGGTGGTGGACCTGGAGAGCCCTTACCACGCCTTGCTTGGCCGACCCGCCTTGGCCAAGTTCATGGTGGTCCCCCACTACGCATACCTCAAGATGAAGATACCGAGCTCCAAGGGCATCATTACCATCACCGGCGACTATGAGAAATCCGCCGACTGCGCCGCGGCCAGCAGCCGGCTGGCCGAATCCCTCGTGATTGCCAAAGAAAAGAAGACGCTGGACAGGGTCGTGGCCCTGGCCAGCAAGCAGCTAAGCCAGCCCGCCGACTCCAAGGAGTACGATGCCCAAGGATCCTTCCAGCCGGCCAAGGAGACCAAGAAAATACAGCTCGACCCCGAGCACCCCGAGAGGTTTGCCGTCATTGGGGCGAGCCTAAACAGCAAATAGGAAGGCGAGCTCGTCGATTTCCTCCGTGAGAATCGGGATATCTTCGCATGGTCCCCCAAGGACATGCCAGGTGTTCCGAAGGATTTCGCCGAGCACAAATTACATGTGCGGGAGGACGCAAAACCAGTCAAGCAGCCTCTCCGCCGACTGTTAGAGGAGAAGAGAAGGATCGTAGGGGAGGAGATAGCCCAACTTCTTGTAGCCGGCTTCATCATGGAAGTTTTCTTCCCGGAGTTGCTCGAGAACCCGATTCTCGTGCTGAAAAAGAATAACAAGTGGCGCATGTGTATAGATTACACAAGCCTCAACAAAGCCTGCCCCAAAGATCCCTTCGCCCTGCCCAGAATTGACCAAGTGATAGACTCCACAGCCGGATGCGAGCTGTTGAGTTTTTTGGATGCTTATTCAGGATACCACCAGATAAAACTGAACCCGGATGACCGGCTGAAGACCGCCTTCATCACGCCATTCGGAGCCTTCTGCTACCTGACCATGACGTTCGGCTTGAGGAATGCCGGCGCCACCTTTCAGCATTGCATGCAGAAGTGCCTCCTCATGCAACTCGGCAAAAATGCCCACGTCTACGTGGATGATATCGTGGTGAAGACAGAGAAGCGCGGCACTCTGTTGGAAGAACTGAAAGAGACATTCGAGAACCTGCGCTGGTTCCGAATCAAGCTCAACCCTGAGAAATGCGTGTTCGGAGTACCAGCCAGCCAGCTCCTAGGTTTTCTGGTCTCCGAACGCGGCATCGAGTGCAACCCGGTGAAGATCAAGGCCATCGAGAGGATGGCGATCCCTACCAAGCTTCGAGAAATCCAGAAGTTCACCGGGTGCCTGGCCTCTTTGAACCACTTCATCAGCCGGCTTGGAGAGAAAGCTCTCCCTCTCTACCGCCTCATGAAGAAAAGCACTCACTTCGAGTGGAATGACCAGGCCGACCAAGCTTTCCACGAACTGAAGAAAATGCTGGCCACGCCACCTGTCCTGGCGGCGCCGACTAAGAAGGGTCCCATGCTCCTTTATATTGCCGCTACTAGCCGGGTGGTCAGCACCGTCATCGTAGTCCAACGCCCCGAAGAAGGCCGAGCCCAGCCGGTCCAGAGGCCGGTGTATTACTTGAGCAAGGTGCTGTCCGCCTCAAAGCAGAACTACCCGCACTACCAGAAGATGTGCTACGGCGTGTACTTCACCGCCATGAAGCTGAAGCCGTACTTTCAAGAACATCCCATCACGGTCGTATGCACTGCCCCGCTGGCCGAGATCATAGGCAGCCGGGATGCATCCGGCCGGGTGGCTAAGTGGGCCATCGAGCTGGCCCCTTACACGATCTTCTACCAACCCCGCACCGCCATCAAGTCACAAGCACTGGCCGACTTCCTTGTCGACTGGGCCGAGACCCAGTACTTACCACCAGCTCCTGACTCCACCCATTGGCGCATGCACTTTGACGGATCCAAGAGGCGCACCGGCTTGGGAGCCGGCGTCGTCCTTACCTCTCCTAAGGGCGACAAGCTCAGATACACGCTGCAGATCCACTTCGCCGCCTCCAACAACGTAGCCGAGTACGAGGCGCTCATACATGGGCTCCGGCTTGCCAAGGAACTCGGCATTCGCCGGATCCTGTGTTATGGCGACTCGGATTTGGTGGTTCACCAATCATCTGGTGACTGGGACGCCAAGGACGTAAACATGGCAAGCTACCGCTTCCTAGTGCAGCAAATCAGTGGGTACTTTGATGGATGCGAATTCCTCCACGTACCGCGAGCCGACAACGAGCCAGCAGATGCCCTGGCCTGAATAGGCTCCATGCGGCAAGCAATACCAACCGGCGTCGCCCTACAACGCCTCCTCAAGCCGTCCATCAAGCCGTCTCCGGAATCCGACTCCATCTTCTTGCCGCTCGACCCCGACAGGGCCGGGTCCGGCTCGAAGAACCAAGCGGTCGGCCCGGGGACTTCAGTACTCGGCTCGGGGACTGCAGTAGCCGGCTCGGGGACTGCCGCACCCGGCTCGGGGACTGCGGTAGCCGGCTCGGGGACAGCGGTAGCCGGCCCGGGGACTGCGGTAGCCGGCCCGGGAACTTCTTCAGCACAGCAAGCGGCGGCCGACTCCAGCACTTCATCACCCAGCCCGCCCACCCTGGTGGCTGTAGCCACATTGGCGGCTGGGGAAGTTGCAGCTCCATCATGGGCTCAATCCATCCTCAACTTCTTAGTAAACCTAGATCTGCCGGCTGACGAAACAGAAGCGAGACAAGTCCAACGTCGAGCCGGAGCATACACAATCGTCAACAGAGAACTTGTCAAGCGCAGTGTCACCGGAGTCCTACAACGATGCATCGAGCAGGAGAAGGGCATTGCAATCCTCAGAGATATACACCAGGGAGAGTGCGGCCAGCATGCCGCCTCAAGATCACTTGTCGCCAAAGCCTTCCGCCATGGTTTCTTCTGGCCGACTGCTTTGGACGACGCCAAAGAGCAAGTCAAACACTGCAAAGGCTGCCAGCTTTTCAACTCCAAGCAACACATGCCAGCTTCGGCACTCAAGACCATCCCCCTTACCTGGCCCTTTGCCGTCTGGGGACTGGATATGGTGGGCCCATTCAAGACGGCGCGCGGCGGCATGAAGCATTTGCTCGTCGCCGTGGACAAATTCACCAAGTGGATCGAGGCAAAGCCGATCAAGAAGCTGAATGGGCCGACTGCGGTGACTTTCATTGCAGATATAACAACCCGGTATGGCGTACCGCACAGCATCATCACCGACAACGGCACGAATTTTTCCAAAGGAGCCTTGGCACGATTCTACGCTACACAACGTATTCGGCTGGACCTTGCGTCCGTCGTCCACCCGCAGTCAAACGGCCAAGTCGAGCGAGCAAACGGCCTCATCCTCTCCGGCATCAAACCCCGACTGGTCGTACCTCTGGAGCGTTCAGCCGGCTGTTGGCTCGACGAGCTGCCGGCTGTCCTATGGAGTCTGCGTACTACCCCAAACAGATCAACCGGCTGCACTCCTTTCTTCCTCGTGTATGGTGCTGAGGCAGTCATCCCAACAGACATCGAGTTCGACTTGCCTCGGGTAACCATGTACACGGAGGCAGAGGCCAAAGAAGCTCGAGAAGACGGCGTCGACCTGCTGGAAGAAGGCCGGCTGTTAGCCCTCAGTCGGTCTGCCATCTACCAGCAGGGTTTGCGCCGCTACCACAGCCGGAAGGTCAGGCCAAGATCCTTCCAGGAGGGCGACCTTGTGCTCCGGTTGATATAGCGAACAACCGGCCAACACAAGCTCGCAGCCCCCTGGGAAGGCCCCTTCGTCGTCAGCAGAGCTCTAGGCAACGATGCCTACTACCTCATCGACGCGCAGAAACCCAAGGCACGCAAGAGAGACGACTCCGGCAAGGAGTCGGAACGACCATGGAACGCCAACCTCCTTCGAAGATTTTACAGTTAAAATGCAGTATGTATCGCGTCAACTTTTGTATTAAGTACGAGACAATAGGCTCCCCGAGGAGGACTCGGGGACTGCCATCTTTTATCTATGAATGAAAATTATCATGCGTATGATATTGCCTTTTCATTTATTTATTTCGTCCGGCACCGGGTTCGACGAGTCGGCCCGGGGACTAGCCGACTGGAGTTATATTAGGAGTCCTACCCGCGGTCAGACAAGTAATGTGCCGACACCCAGGCTTGGCTCTTGCCAAAATCGCAGTTCAAAGAACCGGCTACCCGGCTGGCAAGAGTCATAAGCCGGAAAGGGTGTGCACATGAAAAACGGCTAGGGACTAACGGACTTATATAACAAAAGTCGGCTTGCCGCCTCCCACCGACCGACTACCAGAGTAGCCGGTCGGCCGGCTTGCATTCGGTTCGCTTCAAATCCAAGAAAGCTCGAGTACTTGCCTTCCCAAAGAGGGAGGGCGGCAAAGGAAAAAGCCTAAGGATGAAAAGCGCACTCGAATGGAAACCAAAACATGCATACAATAATATTTACACAAAGGACCTCCAGAGAGGTCAGCATCCAACATAGTTTGATACACCCCCAATGGGTGGAATTGCGAAAACTTAAAGTTGTTCGAAAAGACAAAAGCAGGAACAAAAAAGACGGCAGATCAAGCCGGCGGGGCAGCTGACGAGCCGGGCTGGGCGGGGGAGACGGTCGCGCCGGCTGAAGGAGCGGCCGACTGACCAACTTCAGCATGATCACCGCCTCCGGCAGAGGGCGCGCTTCCGCGCGGCTCGTTGCTGGAGGCACGGTCGGCTTCAGGATGGTCGGTTGTTCCACTAGCCGGCTCGGCGTCTTCACCCTCCTCCTCCTCGTCATCCTCGCCCTCGTCGCTGGAGGCGATCTCCTCGGCCGAGTCCTTGCCCTCCTCTGGGCTCAGCCCGAACCACTCCTCCGACTGGGCGACGCCGTCGTCGTTAAGTTCGGGCGCGAAGACGCTGGTGTCGGTGCACTCGGCGATCGTCGAGGCGCGCTGGGCGATCGCCGGCCGTACCTCCTCCAGCTCCGCGTCGGCCTCCAGCCGCCAAGTTCGCAGCTGGTCCAGGCTTAGCCCTGGGTACCATGCGCGGACGAACTCCAACGCACGCCCGGCTCCAAGACGGGCTGTCGATGCCTTCCAAGCTTCGAAGCGGCCGGCTACGACTTCCAGCCAGTCGGCGGTCCGGCTTGGGGTGCGGGGGATCATCTGGCCGGGCCAGAGCGCGGCCAGCACCTGCGCCCCGGCACGTTGGAGCCGGCAGAGCATCCGATGGGCCGGCTGCAGTCGCGCCTGGACGGTAATGAGCTACTCCGCCAACGTGCGATTTGCATCCGGCGCAATGACAACTCCAGCCTGACGGCGCGCCTCGCGATGGGCCTCGATGGCTTGGGTGGCGAGGACGGAATGGCCGGGAAAGTAATCTGCGCAAAGTAACAAGCACAAGTCAGAATAAAACTCCAGGCGGCTAGCATATGGAGGAAGGGCAAGAAAAGCGGCTTACCATCGATCAGATCTTCGATTCGGCCGAAGCCTTCCTCCAGCGCCTGACGCGTCTCGGCCCAGCTCGCCGCCTTGGCCTCGAACTCCGCCTTCAGGGCAACCTCGCTGTCCTGCGCCTTCTGCAGGGCCGCCTTGTGGCTCTCTTCTTGGTCTGCCAGTTTCTTGACCAGGCGGTCGCGCTCCTGGACCAAGTCGGCGTACTCGGCGTCCTTGGCGTGAAGAGCGGTCTGCGCCTCGCCAAGCTCCCTCCGCAAGTCGGCGTTGGCCTCTGCATGAGCAAAAGACAAAGAGAAAAAATCAGCAAGGGAAAGGTCGTCAAGGAAGATCCGACCCGACTGCTCAGCAGTCGGCCCGAATCTCGGGGACTACACCCAGTGGGTGCGCTGTCGCGCCCCCACAAGAGACAGATAAGGGCAAGGTACTTACGACGGCTATGGGCCAGGTCATCGGTCCTCCGGCCCAGCTCCTGAGCCTGGGAGTTGAAGGCGGCAGCACGAGAGTTGTGATAATCCTAAAGATCAGACAGAAAACAGAGTTAAGATAGTCGTCAAGAAAGATCCGACCCGACTGCGCTGCAGTCGGCCCGGATCTCGGGGACTACACCCAGTGGGTGCGCTAGCGCGCCCCCACGGAAGAAATCAGAGGACCAGAGCCGTCGACAAGTGAAAAACTTACCCGGACAGCAGACCGCGTCAACAAGAACTCCTGAGTAAATTGCTGCAGGAGGGCGGCCTGAGCCTGCAACCGGCTCCGAACCCCTTGGGCCGCCACGTTCAGCTCGCCACTTCCTCCGCTGGGAGTCCACCCGGACATGGCAGAGCTGGCCGCCTCCAAGGATTCTGCCGACTGGTTGGCACCCGCGGCTTGGCGCGTGTCCGGCGGAGCCGTGTTCTCTCCAGCGCGCTGGGTCGCCGCCAGCTGAATCTCAAGACCGGCTCCGGCCTTGGGTGCGCCCCGGGCCGGCTCCTCTGGCGTCGCCGACGACTGGCCGCCTTCGCCTGCTCCGGTTGGCGCTGCCGGCGGCGTCCTCTCTGTGAAGACCTCGAAGAGCTCCTCCCTTTGCACCGGCGGCTGATCTGGAGTGATCTCCTCCGCCATGGGCAGCGGGATGTCCGGGTCCACGGTGCAGCGGGGGATGGCGAGCAGCGGAGGCCGGCTACACGTGCCCTCCACCTCCGTTTCCGCGGTCGCCCGCTCCGTCGGAGTCTCGGCTGCCGCGTCAGCCCGCTCCTTCGCCGCCCGGGCGGCCTCCCGCTCCGCCGCCTCCCTCTCCTCTCGCGCCTCGTGGGCGTTCCGCTCCGTGGCTTCCGCAAGGTCGGCGCGAGGGTCCACGCGGCGGGGCCCCGAAGATCCTGCACCTGGCCCAACCACAGAGCCGCCTAGTCCCCGCTCAAGGGAGAGCGGTGCCCTGCTCAGAAATTGGAGAAGGGTTGGAACAAAAAAAAGAGACAACAAAAAAACAAGCACGCAAGCAGCCGAAGACTTATGACGAAACCGCCTGAGGCTGCTTCACCGTCCTCCGGAAGCGGGCCGCCTTCGCCGCCGCCTCGTCTCGCTTCGTTGCCGCGGCGGAGGCCCTCGTCTTCTTCGGCCGGCTGCCGAAGAGAGGAAGCGCGGCCCGGCGCTTCGACGTTCCACCACCAGCAGCCGACGCGGCGGATGAGCCCGCACTGTGACGATCGGCTGCCGGCTGGCGGCGCGGGATTTCTTCGGCGTCGGCGTCATCCGGCCAGTCGTCAAAACTGGCTGAGAGCCCCGTGCCTCCGAGCTCAGCGACGTCCCCTATGGCGGCGTCCTCCTTGGCGGCCGCCCCCAGATCCGGGTCGTCCACATCATCTACCACACGGTCGGGGGCATACCGGCGTTCGACTCCTGCCGCCCCGGCTGGCGGCGGAAGAAGAGGGTTCTGATAAAAAGGAACCACCTGGTCAGAAGCCGGCCGACATAAAGCCGGCTGATGAAACAAAGAAGATAGAAAGAAAGACTTACCACGGGCGGTGGATGGGCGCGAGAGTACGACGCCTTGCCGTATTGCCAGTCATCGGCGAGCTTGAGGTTGGCGATGTAGTTTACCATGAGCGCGACCTCGGCATGGGGCATGTCCCATGTGCTCAGCCAGCATGGGTCGAAGCGGCCGCTCATCTGGCTCAGCATGTGGGGCCGGCTTTGAAGGGGAAGGATCCGGCGCTCCACGAAGGCGGCCACCAAGTCGGCTCCGTGCAGGCCTTCCGACTAGATCATTACCCAAAGCCGGGCGATGGCGGCGTTCCCAGCTGGAGATAAGGACTTGGATCTGAAGCCCCAAGACGGCTGCCTCCCAGCCGGCGGGCCGGGTACGTAAGCCGGCAGATTAACGTGGTCTCCTTGCGGGGCGATGTTCTTGACATAGAAGTATGATTTTTGCCAGAGCTTCACCGATTGGATTAAAGGGATGTGCGGGAAGCAATTGTTCTTGCCTGACCTCTTCATCGCGATGAAGGCCCCGCAGGGGGCGGGCACGCCGTCGATGACGGTGCCGAGTTTGTTCTGGAAGAGCTCCGCCCAAAGCTCCAGCATGGGCAGCACCCCCAAGAAGCCTTCGCAGAGGGAGACGAAGGCCGACAGCAGCATCACCGCGTTTGGGTGAGGTGATGCGGGTGGAGGCGGTAGAAGTCGAGGAAGGAACGCATGAACCCACTCGCCGGGAGGCCGAAGCCGCGCAGGAAATGCGCGCGGAAGACGACCCGCTCGCCTTCCTCCGGCGCTGGCGAGATTTCTGTCTCCGGCGCAAGACGAGCCTACACGAGGTTGGCGGCGGGCAGGCGCCGGGTCCGGCGAAGAAACTCTATGTGCTCATCATGGACGTTGGAGCCGTCCCACGAGCTCGACAGCGCCATGGACATGGAGGCGTGGGGAAGCCGCGACGGGAAGTTGCGCTGGGCGCGAGAGGAAGAAGAAAAGAAAGGAGAACAAGGAGGGACGGGGAGCGGGGGAGCGAGCAAGCCTTTGCCTCTCCCCCTCCCCCTCCTACTTGTAGGCTCATGCGCCGGAGCCAAGGAGGCGCGGCGTGGCGGGTCATGGGGATCGATCGTGCCCACTTCCCCCACGCCCCGCGTTTATTACGCACTAAAGACATGAAGAAACGTCCGCGGGAAGGCGAGCAGTCCCCTCGGGCCACAGAAGATCTGCGCTCGGGCCGAGGCCAGGGAGTGGCGGGCCCGGGCCTGCGGTGGCGTCCCGTCGTGCGCGTGCGACGGCAGGACTTCTTCTCCACATGGCCCGTCGTGGGGCCCGCGGGCAGCCCGCTGGTCAACCACGTCATGTTGATAAAACAAAAAAGTTCTCCGAAGTCGGCCTACGACGGCAAGGTCGGCTCCTCAGGGTATGAAGCTGACCAAGCTTCTCGTCCCTCTGTCCGCCGCGAAGCTCGCTCAGCTTTGGGGACTACTATCGGAGTAAATAGCCATGGGTAGCCTAGCCGGCTTCCCCTGGCCCATTTGAAAAAATTACGAGCCCATCCAGCTCTCAAGAGGACTCAAGACCTGGGGCCGCCTCCCCCCTGCCGGCTATCTTCTAGGCCGGCTTCGGGGGCGGCCCGCCCTTTACCCTCATGAAGAAAGTTGTGGGAGGGCCGACTGCGAGAAGCCAGCTGCAACAAGGCCGCCTCCAAGAGGCCGGCTCCCATAAAGCGGTCAAGGCCGTACCCGCAAAGTACGCGTCCACCCCGCGATGATGAAGCGGGGCGTGGCTACAGTGGAGCCTGCCACCCCCAAAACCCGGGGAACGCCTGGTACAGTGTGCCGTACGGGTGGCCACGACCCGTCCGGCGCGGCACTGTTGCCACGGCGGCCCCGACGCGGTCCATGACGGGCCACCAGCGTGGCCCCCGAGGCGGTCGGCCCCTTCGGGCAGAGAGATACCGAAGGCAGCCGCACCACCTCCCAAGTCGGCCTGATGGAGAGCCGACCCCCCATAGCCGGCTCGCCATCCTCCTCGAAGGAGACGCCCATTAAGGAGACAAGATACGGCGGGGCTACAGTAATCGCCCTCCAGGGCAGCGGTACTGTAGCCACGCTTACCCCGACCAAGCCTGCGTCAACAGCACGGAGCAACAGTAACCAGCCACCAACCAGGCCCTGGACAGTGGGGCCTGCCTGTCGACCAAGGAGCCGGCAGCCGGCGGGACCCACCAATCGGCGGCCCCAGCAGCCGGCGCAGAAGCCGGCAAGCACAGTCACAGACAGCTGGGCCCCGCGCCCAGCTGGATTACCATTGTACCCCCGGGGGGTAGGCCTATATAAACCCCCCGGTGCACCCATGCAAAGGGTTGAACTCTCTAGGTAGACTTAGACACCATACAAGGAGAAGAAGCAAGCTGTGCCCTTCTTCCTCCTCCCGCCCGAACAGCTCAAGGAGCATTGTGTAGCTACTTGTTCGTTTAGTAACCATGCGGAGACCCTGCAGAGCAGCAGTGGGGGTGTTATCTCCCCGAAGAGCCCTGAAGCTGGGTAAGATTCGCCGGCGTGCATGTCTTCGCCTTATCCCGTTTCCAGGCACCGGCGATGTTTTATTGGCTCCCACAATGATAAGCCACCCGTTGGCATATGTCGCACCTACCACCCGACAACTGAATGATGAGCTGAGCATGCAGTTGATGGTAGCAACCTTTAATAACTACCAACAGTTGGTAGATAGAGCTCTCATGATTGAAGGGAAGCAGCAGCAGATTGATAACCGCAAGTGGAAGTATGGACAAGGGAAGTATAATTCTGGAGCTCAGCAAAGACCCCGATTCACCCCGAACTCGGGAGGGCTTGTGCATAACCATGGAGGCCACACTCACAATGGAGGAAGTTCTCACAACCACAGTGGCTCCAAGAATGGTAATGGAGGAAGCAACGGACAGAACCGTTCCAACCCAGCAACGCCCGCCAAGAAAGATCTAAGCCACGTTACTTGCTACAAGTGCCAGAAGACCGGACATTACGCCAATGAATGTCCTGAAGCTAAGAACGGGAACGACAATGGAAGCTCTAGGAAGAAGCCCAACCCTTTCAACAGGGGACAAGTGAACCACGTTAACGTGGAGGAGATTGAAGGCCAACCAGATGCAGTAATAGGTAACTTTTTGGTTAAGTCTTTTACTGCAATCGTACTTTTCGATACTGGTGCATCGCATTCATACATATCAAGGGGATTTGTGGATCAGTATAAACTGCCCACCAAAGTTCTTAGTACACCTATGTTGGTGAGCTCGCCAGGAGCAGAGTATATGGCAAGCCAAGGATGTTTTCAGATACCGTTGGCCATTGGTAGGCACGTTTTCCCCTCAGATTTGATAATTCTAGAGTCGCAAGGTTTGGATGTGATTCTGTGTATGGATTGGCTATCGATGTATGGAGGACACATCGATTGCGCTAGTAAGTCGATTTTGCTCACCACCCTAGAAGGAAGAAGGATCAAGTATGTATCCCGGCATGTTCCAATTAGGACTCAAGTAAATTCCTTAGGAGGAGTTGTATAGGAGGAAATACCAGTGGTGAAGGATTTCCTGGATGTATTTCCAAATGAGTTGCCAGACATGCCACCGGATAGAGAAATCGAGTTTTTGATTGAGCTTTTGCCAGGCACGGGGCCAATATCTAAGAGACCGTACAGGATGTCCGCACAGGATTTAGAGGAAATTAAGAAGCAGATTAAGGAGTTACTGGATAAAGGATATATCCACCCAAGTTCGTCACCTTGGGGATCACCAGTACTTCTAGTGGAGAAGAATGATGGATCATTAAGGATGGTTGTTGATTATCGTGGATTGAATGAAGTAGTGATCAAGAACAAGTACCCACTGTCGATGATCAATGATTTGTTTGATCAGCTGCAAGGAGCTAAGGTGTTTTCCAAGATCGATCTGCGATCAGGGTACCACCAGTTGAAGATTTGAGAGTAGGATATATCTAAGACAGCTTTTACCACAAGGTACGGGCTATATGAGTAATACCATTATGTCACTTGGCCTGACTAACGCACCTGCCTATTTCATGAACATGATGAACACGGTATTTATGGAGTTTTTGGATAAGTTCGTTGTGGTGTTCATTGATGATACTCTGGTCTACTTGAAGAATGAAGAGGAACATAAGGAGCATTTGCGTTTAGTACTTGGGAAGCTCAGAGAGCATCAGCTATACGCCAAGTTCAGCAAGTGTGAGTTTTGATTGAAGGAAGTTGGATTCCTTGGACATGTTATATCCGGAGAAGGAATAGCAGTAGACCCCACCAAGGTTGTCACTATGACAAATTGGGAGTCGCCAACGTCAGTTGGAGAAATTCGGAGTTTTCTTGGACTCGCAGGATACTATCGGAGATTCATTGAGAATTTCTCAAAGATTGCAAAGCCTATGACGGAGTTGTTAAAGAAGGACACCAAGTTCAAATGGACTGAGGAATGTGAAGCTATTTTTCTAGAATTGAAGAAATGTTTGGTTACATCACCAGTGTTGATTCTGCCAGATCAATGCAAAGATTATGAAGTGTATTGCGACGCTTCTCGTCATGGACTTGGAGCAGTACTTATGCAGGAAGGAAGAGTTGTTTCATATGCCTCACGACAGCTTAAACCCCATGAGTTAAATTATGCCACGCATGATTTGGAGTTAGCAGTCGTAGTACATGCGTTGAAGACTTGGAGACATTTTCTCATCGGAAACCATTGTGAGGTATACACGGATCACAAGAGTTTGAAGTATATCTTCACGCAGAAGGAGTTGAATCTCAGGTAGAGGAGATGGTTGGAACTCATAAAGTATTATGATATGAAGTTGCACTATCATCCCGGGAAGGCTAACATAGCAGCCGATGCGTTGATCCACAAGAGTCATGTCAATACACTTATGACAAGAGAGTTACCCAAGGAGTTAGCAGAAGACCTTCGTGAGCTATGTTTGGAGATAGTCCCGAGAGGTTATGTAGCAGCTTTGGAGATTCAGTCTACTTTGATGGATAAGATCAGAGAAGCGCAGAAGACGGACAAGGAGATTGCCGAGATAAAGGAAAGGATGAGCAACGGAAAAGCCAAGGGATTTCATGAGGATGAGCATGATACCCTATGGTTTGAGGACCGCGTATATGTACCAAATGATCAGGAGATCAGGAAGCTGATTTTGCAGGAGGCCCATGACTCACCATAATCGATTCACCCAAGAAATACCAAGATGTACCTGGATCTGAAGGATAGATTCTGGTGGACCGGAATGAAGAAGGATATCGCGGAGTATGTAGCAGTTTGTGATGTATGTCAGAGACTGAAGGCAGAGCATTAGAAGCCAGCAGGATTGCTGCAACCATTGCCGATACCCGAATGGAAGTGGGATAAGCTAGGCATCTATTTTATCACGGGATTACCCAGGACTCGTTCAGGCTATGACTCGATATGGGTTGTAGTCGATCGTCTGACGAAAGTAGCTCATTTCATCCCAGTGAAGACCACTTACACCAGTGCTAAGTTGGCAAAGTTATACCTGACCAGGATCGTATGTTTGCATGGAGTTCCGAGGACAATTGTATCAGATAGAGGAACCCAGTTTACCTCAAAGTTTTGCAATCAGTTACATGAAACTTAGGGAACCATGCTAGAGTTCAGTACAACTTTTCACCCGCAAACTGAGAGAGTCAATTAGATTCTGGAGGACATGTTGAGAGCTTGTGAGCTAGATTATGGATCTTGTTGGGACGAAAATTTGCCTTACGCAGAGTTCTCATACAACAACAGTTACCAAGCCAGCTTGAAGATGGACCCTTTCGAAGCATTGTACGGAAGGAGGTGCAGAACACCGTTGTTATGGGATGAAGTTGGAGACCGACAGTTGTTTGGACCAGATTTGATTAAAGAATCGGAAGATAAGATTAAACTGATTCGTGATAGACTCAAGGTAGCCCAGTCCAGGCAAAAGAGCTATGCGGATTCTAAATGCAAGGAGACAGCTTACGAAGTTGGAGACAGAGTGTATCTTCGGGTATCACCACTCCGAGGAGTTAAGCGCTTTGGAGTTAAGGGAAAGTTAGCACCACGTTTGTTGGGACCATACAAAGTTTTGGAACGTATGGGAGAAGTTGCTTACAAGTTGGAATTGCCCGAAGGATTGTCAGGAGTTCACGACGTGTTCCACGTTTCTCAGTTGAAGAAGTGCCACGCAGAGATGGCTGATATCCGTCTGAGAGATACAGTGCCACTAGAAGCGATATAGTTGGGTAGCGACTTGACCTACGAGGGGAAGCCAGTAAAGATTCTCGAGTTTGCTAGCCGAGTTACACGTAGCAAAGTTATCAAGTTCTGTAAAGTTCAGTGGAGCCACCATACAGAGGATGAAGCCACCTGGGAACGAGAGGAAGACCTACACAAAGACCACCCATAGCTATTTTCTAGCCAACCCGAATCTCAAGGGCGAGATTCATCTTAAGGGGGGTAGGTTTGTAACATCCCAAATTTTCAATTTGGAATGTTATACATTAGATCATCACTTCATATCATATTTTATTGCATTTTGGTTTGATCCTAGAAATTCTACGCAACTCAAGGACCTGCAGAGAGAGTTGGGGATTTCATTATTTTCATATTCGAGTTTTCTCGAATTTTGAAAAGAGGATCGTTTGATTTTAATTATTTTCTGTTTGAATATTTCTTTTATAAAAAATAAAAGAGAGAGGATAAAATGAATTCCTCAAAATAAAGAAATGTCGAAGATTTAATATTAAAATCAAATAAGATTTTTATTCGGAGTTTTATCGCTATTTTATTTGAATTAGGAAAAATATGCATTTTTCAAAATTGCATTTTAGGCCCAAATAAATGTTTACCTTTTCCGGCCTATCTTTAGAGGACGGGGAAAATTTATTTCGGGATTTTTGGAGTCCGTTAAGTATTTGTTTTCTTTCTTTTTTTGCATGTCAGAATTATTTAAAAAAAGGTCAAACCGACTCCGGGCCGTACCCGAGCGGGACTCCGCCCTGGGGGCTTTTATAAGCCGCCACCCCCGAGCCGCCGAAGCCCACCAGCCCAACCCGCGCCGCCGCCCCAAACCTAACCCTAGCCCGACGCCGCCGCCGCCACCACCCGACGCCGCCGCAGCCGCCGCCGCCCGCGCCGCCGCTGCGCGATGCCGCCACCACCCGCCGCCGTGCCGCATCGCCGGAGCCGCACGGCCGCCGCGCCGCCTCGCCGGACCGAGGCCAGAGGTAGCCGCCGCCGCCTCGGTTTACGTAAGAAAACCGAGTGGTTTTTTTTTCTAAACCTAGATCCGTTTTTTTATTAGATCTGGTTCGGTTTATTTTTTTGGTTTAGTTATTTAGCGGGCGTTCGTCCGGACGTTCATTTTAACGAACGGTTTTCATCATTTAGCCGTAGATAGCGAATGTTCGGTCGTTAGCTTGTTCGTCAGTTTTTCTTTTTCTTGGATTTTCCGCGATTATTTTCAATCACGATTTCTGATTCGATTTTCGTTCTAGTATAACTTTTCGCTTGTTTATCGGAATCAGGCGATTCAAGCGCCTAGAGTTTCGTCTCGAAACCCTCTTTCTGTTTGACCTACTTAAACAAGTTTTTGATATTATAAAATTTTACTTTAGTCCAGATTAGTAAACAAAGCTTGTTTCTTTCGCCGTTTGAGTTTTGTTGCTTCGTTTGATTTGATTCTTTTTGCAAACCAGAGTTCTTAAGTTGAACCTTCTAGTTAGATCTCTTAGTTGAGTTTTACCCGTGCCCTTTCTTGATTGCTTATTGTATGCTTGTTTGATTGCGATAGAGTACCCGGAGTGCGAAGCATGCTACATCGAGTCTCTAGGTTTCACGGATCATCAGCAAGGCAAGTAACACTTTGATCATACCACTTTACTACCCAGTTTTATTGCATCATATCAACCCTCAAACAATTTCATGGTTAGGATCTGAATAAATTGTGGGTTGGGAAGTAGATTGAGGTAGTACCTATTCACCTGTTTATTACCAAACCCTGGGAGTTACTTCTACGTTGCTTAGAGTGCTATGCTATGCTCGTAGACGTGGATTGGGTTTACGTGTATTCATGACAGATGTGATATTTTTTATTAATGGTTCAACTTAAGGTGGCAACTTCAATACACATCTGGGTGGATTGAGGCATCTGGGGTATCCAGTGATTGCCTGTATTTTTTGGAAATCCCGGGGTACCGTGTGATTTTCCTATGGACCGCCACCCAGGCTCAAAGGGATCATAAGATTGTTCATGCTGGAAACTTCCGTGTGCAGCCACGTGCCATTATGGGCTCTGGCATGGTTGAGTAATTTGTGGGAAACCTTTCCATGATGGGCTAGTAGATGTAGGGGATTGTAGGTGTACCGGCCTATCTATCGGTAAAGGGGACCTCTTCGGAAAGACTGTGTCTCGGTAATCCATTTGTCAAACATCATGTAGTGCGAGAAATCCAACGGAGGAGATCGAGTCTTGTGGGAAAAAGTGCACAAACCTCTGTAGAGTGTACAAACTAATCATGGTTAGCCGTGTCCCCAGTTGTGGACATCTTGAGTATCTTGTTCTTGGATTATCATGTGGATCTTATCACTCTTAATTATAAAAATTTGATTGGGTTATTGATAACTTTTAATTAGGATTTGAGATGGGGTTTGCCATTCTCAATGTTTTCAACTAACTTTGTAGTTAAATAAAATATATTCCTTTGCAGTAGGGAAAAATTGGCTTTTCGCAAAACCTATTAACCATACAGCCTCCACCAGCCATATATGCATGTAGTGATAGCTTTACGTTATTCATTACTCTCTTGTGTTACATTGCCAGCATATTCCATGTGCTGACCCGTTTCGGGCTGCAACGTATCATGTTGCAGACTTTTTAGACGACGAGTAAGGAGCCTTAGGTCATGGTCTTTCACTCAATGATGCCGTTGGAGTTGATGGACTCACTTTATCTTCCAAGCCTTCCGCTGTTATCGTATTAGATGGCCTTAAGACATATTTATTGTAATAAGTTCTCTTTTGAGACATTGATGTAATAAGTGTGTGATTGCTTCTCTGTTATTAATCCTCAAGTACTGTGCGTGTCAGCATTACTGATCCAGGGATGACACTAATGCACAGAGATCAGATTGTTTGATGTCTGGTCGCTACATCATAGTTCGTAGGTTCATAATGGTCAAGTAACAAGACCTACAGAATAGGATTGCCATACCACTCTAGTGCGGATCGTACTCTGGTTAACCTACGAGGTTCGGTAGTAACTTGATATGAAGTTTCATGATCATCATCATTAGCTTCCTCACTAATTGGTGTAGGCATCATTGGAACTGATTTCAGCGATGGGCTACTTTCCAATTCGAGAGAAGGTACAATTACCTTATCAAGTTCTTCTTTCCTCCCACTCACTTCTTTCGAGAGAAACTCCTTCTCTAGAAAGGATCCATTCTTAGCAACAAATGTCTTACCATCGGATCTGTGACACAAGGTGTACCCAACAGTTTCCTTTGGGTATCCTATGAAGATGCATTTCTCCGATTTGGGTTTGAGATTATCAGGTTGAAGCTTTTCACATAAGCAACGCAACCCCAAACTTTTAATAAACAACAACTTAGGTTTCTTGTGGAACCATAGTTCATACAGTGTCATCTCAACAGATTTAGATGGTGCCCCTTTTTAACGCGAATGCATCTGTCTCTAATGCGTAACCCCAAAACGATAGTGGTAAATCGGTAACAGACATCATAGATAGCACCATATCTAATAAAGTGCGGTTACGACATTCGGACACACCATTATGCTATGGTGTTCCAGGTGGCGTGAGTTGCGAAACTATTCCACATTGTTTCAAATAAAGACCAAACTCGTAACTCAAATATTCGCCTCTAAGATCATATCGTAGAAACTTTATTTTCTTGTTGTGATGTTTTTCTACTTCATTGTAAAATTCTCTTTAGACTTATGTTTCATTAAGCAGATATACCCATATCTGCTCAAATCATCTGTGAAGGTCAGAAAATAATGATACCTGTTGTGAGCCTCAACACTCATCGGACCGCATACATCGATATGTATTATTTCCAATAAGTCAGTGGCTCGCTCCATTGTTCCCGAGAACGGAGTTAGTCATCTTGCCCATGAGGCATGGTTCACAAGCATCAAGTGATTCATAATCAAGTGATTCCAAAAACCCATCAGCATGGAGTTTCTTCATGCGCTTTACACCAATATGACCTAAACAGCAGTGCCACAAATATGTTGCACTATCATTAGCAACTTTGCATATTTTGGCATCAATATTATGAATATGTGTATCACTTGGATCGAGATTCAATAAACCATTCACCTTGGGTGTATGACCATAGAAGGTTTTATTCATGTAAACAGAATAACAATTATTCTTTGACTTTAAATGAATAATCGTATTGCAATAAACATGATCCAATCATATTATGCTCAACGCAAACACCAAATAACATTTATTTTAGGTTCAACACTAATCCCGAAGGTAAAGGGAGTGTGCGATGGTGATCTTATCAACCTTGGAATCACTTCCAACACACATCGTCACCTCGCCCTCAACTAGTCTCTGTTCATTTTTTAACTCCTGTTTCAAGTTACTAATCATAGCAACTGAACTAGTATCAAATATCCAGGGGCTACTATGAGCACTAGTAAAGTACACATCAATAACATGTATATCATATATACTTTTGTTCACTTTGCCATCCTTCTTATCCGCCAAGTATTCGGGGCAGTTCCGCTTCCAGTGACCATTTCCTTTGTAGTAGAAGCACTCGGTTTTAGGCTTGGGTCTAGCTTTGGGCTTCTTCATGGGAGTGGCAACTTACTTGCCATTCTTCTTGAAGTTCCCTTTCTTTCCCTTGCCCTTTTACTTGAAATTAGTGGTCTTGTCAACCATCAACACTTGATGTTTTTCTTTATTTCTACCTTCGCTGATTTCAGCATCGCGAAGAGCTCAGGGATTCATATCGTCATCCCTTGCATATTTGTAGGTGTACTAAAGTAGGGGTACCTTAGTATCCCGTACTTGTGCACGGGCAGTCGCAGCACCCCGCGGCAAGGCTTGCCGGGCGACCGCCAAGATCCTCCGTGTTTCCCTTGGAGCCATTCAAGAACAAAGTATCCAAGGCCCCGGCAAGAGGAGCTTGCCGGGAAGGCCGCCTGAAGCACAAAGACCCCGGCAAGAGGAGCTTGCCGGGAAGGAGACAAGACCCCGGCAAGAGGAGCTTGCCGGGAAGACCAACCAAGACATCTCGAGGAACTCGCCACAGCACGCCACGTGTCCCGGCAAGACCCGGAGAGCGACAAGCTCCCGGACGCGACAAGACCCGGTGAGCGACCAGCTCCCGGACGCGACAAGACAACATCCGCGGCAAGGCACTTGCCGCCGCAAGCTACTACTCCGCAGCCCGCGCTCCAGCTCACCCGCCAATGTGTCGCTCTGGGACCGTTCCTGGCGTACGTGGCGGGAGGCTGTGCAGCCAGGGGCATGTGATGGCAAGCGGGCGCTGACAAGATAGCCATCGTGGCAAACGGTGGCGCCCCTGACGGTCCCTTTCCGCACCGTCTAGGCGACACAGACAGGCATTTAGTGCCTTTGTCCCCTGCCGTCAGGGTTAGGTATGATACGACTGTAGCAAGCGGTGGCGCCAACTACCACCTCTTTTACATTTTTACCCTCACATCTGTTGCCACCTGTCGGTGACCCCTTTGGCATATAAAAGGAGGCGCATGCGCAACAGTGGGGGGGGGGGCAACCACTCTCACGCTCGGTCTCGCTAGCCATCAAAGTGTACTGTAGCAGTCATCGCTCCCGAGCAAGAACACCAATACAAACCAAAGCAGGAGTAGGGTTTTATGCATCCGTGCGGCCCGAACCTGGGTAAACCGATCGTGTGTGCTCCTGCGTTCGCCTCGATCTGCTCTTCGTGCGCTCTCCGCCCCCCTGCTGAACCGAAAGGGGCCCCGGTCCGCCACGGTCCCATAGGTGTCCGTGGGATTAGTCACCCCCGACATCTTTGGCGCGCCAGGTCGGGGTGCGTCGAGACTGTGTGAATCTGATCCGGCATTCGCATGAGCCGAATCTTCGTCATCTTCATCAACATGCCGCCGAAGAAGAAGATTTCGGAGGTAGCTGCTCTGTTTGCGCCGAGCCCACCATCGCCGGAGCGAACGGCTGGCGAAGTGGGCGCCGGTGGAAGAGAGGGCGTCGACGAGGGTGCTCGTGGTGCTGCCAGGGCCAAGGACAAGGCTGCGCTACACATCGGCGGTGCAGCCGGCTCCCACAACGACCGGGCGCACTCCAAGACCTCGGCGTCCGTACACGCACCGCGCCCGTCCCAGGAGGCGCGGGACCAGCAGCGTCATGGTACCCACAGTACCATACGTTTGCTGGGCCAAGATCAAGCTGGCGGATCCCGGAGTGCCCAAGACCAACATGCACACCAGCATGCTGGCGCGAGCATGGCACGGTCGCCCGGACGAGATATTGCTCCTTCTAACGTAGTTAGAAGTCCGAGCATGTCCCATTCCTTGCACCGTTCGCCGCCACCGCCTGCCACTCCGGCAGAAGCGTTAGCACGGGCCCAGCTGCTTCTAGAGTACCCTCCAGCGCCAGAGAAGATCGATGACTGGAGGGCCACTATCCAGAGCCTCATCGGCTTCGCCAATGGTGACAACCCACGGCAGCCAAGCGCATCACTGCCGCGGCAAGTCAGCCAGGCGCGAGCCGGTGTCGACAAGACTGGTGAGGGTGCAACCACTGTGCACTCTCCGCCCCGAAGGCCAAGATCACCGACTCGCCGGATCCACCATGACAGCAGCTCAACCGCGTCATCAGATCCGCGGGCTCGTCGCGATCAGCGCCGAGTCCTTCATGAGAGACAACAAGAAGACGCTCGAACACGCATCGAGCGCCGAAGAGAAGCGCGGCGTCAATCAGACCTGCGCGCTGGGCCCTCTGTTGACATGCATGCGCCCGCAGAACCGGGCGACTTGCCGTACGCGGTAGGTTGCCCTGCGTTTACCCGTGAGCTGTGGCAAGTCCAGTGGCCCAGCCAGAAGCATTTCAAGCCAGACATGCCGGAGAAGTACGACGGCAAGTCGCACCCATCAGAGTTCCTCAGCATCTACACCATTGCGGTGCAAGCTGCCGGGGGGCGAGACGACAAGGTCCTTGCCAACTACTTCCCGCTCGTGCTCAAGCCCGAAGTCAGATCCTGGCTCATGCACTTGCCGGACAACTCCATATCCTCTTGGGCGGACTTGTGGCATCAGTTTGTCAGCGCCTTTATAGGCGGCCACAAGCCACATGGCCAGGAAAGTGACCTTCACCTACTTGCCCAGAAGGAAGGAGAGCCCCTGCGCAAGTATATTCAGAGGTTCAGCCGTGTGCAGCGCAACATCCCAGACATCCACCCTGCTGCGGTTATCAGTGCGTTCCATCAGAACGTGCGTAACCGCAGGATGCGGGAGGAGATGGCGATGAGCAGGATCAGGGACGTCAGCGAGCTTTACGCCCTGGCCGACAAATGTGCACGCGCTGAAGAAGGGAGGAAACTCCCCGGAGAGGACACTGGAGCAGGAGGATCTGACAGTGAAGATGCTGCCCCGGCAAAGAAAAATCGGAGGCGCAACAGGAAGAAGAGCGGCAAAGAGGTACTAGTCGTTGAGCAGTCCGGCGATGACGGCCCCGCCAAGCAAGCCAAAGTTGGCAGCTCCGGCAAGGAGGTTGCTGCGTGCACCAACTGCCAAGCTGTGGCGGCCGCCGACAAGCAGGACGGCTCCGACAAGCAGTACTGCAAGATTCACCGCACCAAGGGCCATGATCTCCAGAACTGCAAGAGGGTCAAGCTGCTTGTCCAGCAACAAAAAGCTGAGTACGAGCGGCGCGACAAGGAGAGAGCCCAAGGAGGTGGTGGAGAAGCCGGCCAGAAGCACGCTGGCCAGGGAGGAAGCCGCGGCAAGGCCAAGCAGCGACAAGAGACAGACCTCCCCACGGCCGCGACAAGGACGATGATGAAGACGACGATGAAACATGGATGATGTTGAGAACAGTGAGCAGGAGTTCCAGAAAGCCACGAAAGTTTTGTGCGTTGACGGCGGTGCTTCTCTGCATACTTCCCACCGCCAACTCAAACAGTGGCTGCGGGAAGTTAATGCGGCAGAGCCACCTGACGAGTCACGCAAACTTCTGAAATGGTCCAGCACGCCTATCATCTTTGACATTGAGGACCACCCTGATCGCACAACTGCGGTCGGGTGCTCGCCGCGGTTGGTTTCACCAACCATACGCAACCTCAAGGTCACCAAGATGTTAGTTGACGACGGGGCCGGCTTAAGTCTGATCTCCTCCACTGTACTCCAGAAACTCCAGATCCCCGACAGTGAGCTCGAAGAGATCGGCACATTCCAAGGAATTAACCCGGGAAGGAGCAAGCCAAAGGGGAAGGTCACGTTGCCGGTGACGTTCGGCAGCGAAATGAACTTCAGAACTGTGAGGGTCACCTTTGACGTTGCCGATTTCCCATTGCCCTACAATGGCATACTTGGCCGTCCAGCACTGGCCAAGTTCATGGCAGCCTCTCACTATGCGTACAACATGCTCAATATGCCAGGCCCGATAAGCGTCATCTCTGTCCCTGGCGACAAGAAGGACGCCCTTATCTGCACCGACAAGATCTACCGGGAAGCAGCTGCTGCGACAGATCAGAAGGCACTTGCCGCTGAAGCTCCCGGGGGGAAGAAGAAGACCAAGTCCGGCAAGAGCTCTGATGCCCACTCCGGCACCTCCTCGGAGTGCTGCGCTGCCGTCGAGGACGCACCATCGAGCTCCACCGGCAAGTGTAAGAAGGCCATGGCAGCTCCACCACGTACCAAGAAGGTGTCCGCCAAGGAGGACGGCACTGGTGGTACGTTCACCATCAGTGCCACGCTTGACCCCAAATAGGAAAGCGTGCTCGTTGCTTTCCTGCGGGCGAATGTCGACGTGTTTGCATGGCAGCCGTCTGACATCCCCGGTGTTCCCAGGAAAGTAATTAAGCACCACCTTCCCGTTTGTCCTCATGCGCGGCCCGTCAAGCAGAAGGTCGGAAAACAGGCAGTGGAGCGCCAAGAATTCATAGCAGAAGAAATCAAGAAGTTGGAAGCAGTAGGCCTTGTCAGAGGAGTGCTCCATCCCGCGTGGTTGGCCAATCCTGTCGTAGTGCGCAAGGCAAATGGAAAATGGAGGCTTTGTATTGACTTTACTGATGTTAATAAAGCTTGTCCCAAAGATCCATTTCCCTTGCCGCGCATTGACCAGATTGTTGACTCCACAGCCGGATGTGATCTGCTTTCATTTCTTGACGCATATTCAGGATACCATCAGATCTTCATGGCAGAAGAGGATGAGGAGAAAACCGCGTTCATTACTCCATGTGGCACGTACTGTTTCGTACGGATGCCTTTCGGATTAAAGAACGCTGGTTCAACGTTTGCCAGAGCAGTCCATGTCGCTTTGAAGCCACAGATACACAGAAATGTAGAGGCCTACATGGATGATATAGTGGTCAAGAGCAAGGACAGGGCAACTCTGATCCAAGATTTAGAAGAGACTTTTGCAAATCTGCGAAAGATCAACCTCAAGCTCACCCCCGAGAAGTGTGTGTTTGGAGTCCCTTCCGGCAAGCTTCTCGGGTTCTTTGTGTCTCAGCGGGGAATCGAAGCCAATCCCGACAAGATCAAATCCATTGAGCAGATCGAAGCACCAAAGCGCGTCAAGGATGTACGAAAGCTTGCCGATTGCGTGGCTGCCCTCAGCAGGTTTATTTCTCGGTCTGCTGAGCGCGCCCTGCCGTTTTTCAAAATTTTGAAAAAGGCAGGTCCAATGAAATGGACTCCGGAAGCGGAGGCTGCGCTGCAAGACTTGAAGAGATACCTGTCCTCCACTCCAACACTTGTCGCACCTAAGCCACAAGAGAAGTTGCTGCTGTACATAGCGGCAACCAATCAAGTGGTTAGTGCTGCATTAGTAGCAGAGAGGGAGGCAGATGACGAGCCAGCAACCACGGCAAACACATCTAGCGACAAGCAGGGGGCTTCCCCGACAAGCTCTGGTCCCGACAAGCAAGGATCTGCGCAGATGCAAGAAGAGATACAGAAGAAGATGGTGCAGCACCCAGTTTACTTTGTCAGTTCCCTTTTACAAGGGGCTAGGTCAAGGTACTCTGGTGTGCAGAAGTTGCTTTTCGGCCTTCTCATGGCCTCGAGAAAGCTGCGCCATTACTTCCAAGCACATGAGATCACAGTCGTCACTCGCTTTCCGCTGAAGAGGGTATTGCAAAATCCAGAAGCAACAGGCAGGATTGTCGAGTGGGCACTGGAACTGTCAAGCTTTGGTGTCAAATTTGAGAGTACATCAATGATCCAGAGCAGAGCATTGGCAGAGTTCATAGCAGAGTGGACGCCAACCCCGGATGAAGAAATTTCGGAGACGAGCATCCCCGCCAAGGAAGCAAACAAAGAGTGGCTTATGTACTTTGACGGTGCCTTCTCGCTGCAAGGCGCCGGTGCCGGAGTGCTGCTTATCGCACCCACCGGAGAGCACCTCAAGTACATAGTCGAGATGCACTTTCCCAAGGAGCAAGCGACAAACAACACTGCAGAGTATGAAGGCTTGCTTGCCGGTCTCAGGATCGCGGTAGAACTTGGGATTAAGAAGCTCATAATCAGGGGTGACTCACAGCTTGTCGTCCGCCAAGTGAACAAGAATTATCAGAGTCCATTAATGGAAGCTTACGTCGACGAAGTGAGAAAGCTAGAAGAGCACTTTGACGGCCTGTAGATGGAGCACATCCCAAGAGCTCAGAATGACATTGCCGATGGCCTGTCAAAGTGCGCCGCACTTAAATTACCTGTGGAACCAGGGATTTTTGTGCTCAAGCTGACTCAGCCGTCCGTAACACCGCCAAGTGGACAGAACAAAAAGAGGAAGTTGGTTTCTGGCGACTATTTTCCGGCAGAGCTTCCCGAAGCCGCCGCCAAGAAAGTCCCCAAGATCAACACCAAAAATGCTGAGGAGCAGTCTGCTCCGGCAAGCCCCAGGGTTTGTTCCGTCGAAGCAGGCGCTCCCGACAAGTTTTACTCCGCCAAGCTTGTCGGGGAACATCAAGCTCCGGCAGAGCCGCAGGCTCTTGCCGAAGAAGCAGGTGTTCCTGCAGCAGCAGATGTGCCATTAGTCCTTGTTGTCGAGCCACAGGCTCCAACATGGGCGCAACAGATTGTCCGTTTCCTTCAGACAGGAGAACTTCCCGAAGAACCAGAAGAAGCAGAAAGAGTAGCCCGGCAGTTTAGTATGTACCAGTTTGTCGACGGCACACTGTACGAAAGAAGACTCAACGGTGTGAAATTGAAGTGCATTCCCCGGGAAGATGGACAAAAGCTGTTGGCAGAGATACATGGAGGCATATGTGGTCACCACATTGGTGCAAGAGCTCTTGTCGAAAAAGCATTCCGGCAAGGCTTCTTCTGGCCGACAGCCCTCCAGGATGCAACTGCACAAGTAACCAAGTGTGAAGCGTGCCAGTTCCATTCCAAGCAGATACACCAGCTAGCTCAAGCTCTCCAGACGATCCCTTTATCCTGGCCATTTTCGGTCTGGGGGCTCGATATCCTCGGCCCCTTTCCCCGAGCTGTCGGGGGCTTTGAATAATTGTACGTTGCAATCGACAAGTTCACAAAGTGGCCGGAAGTGGAACCAGTGAGGAAGGTGACAGCACAGTCAGCAGTCAAGTTCTTCAGGTCGATTGTTTGCCGTTTCGGGATCCCTAACAGGATAATCATCGACAACGGTACGCAATATACGAGCCGCACCTTCATGCAGTGTGTCCAAGATCTTGGCGCCAAGGTCTGCTTCGCTTCTGTTGCCCACCCGAGGAGCAACGGTCAAGCGGAGTGGGCAAATGCTGAAGTGCTGCGCGGGCTCAAGACCAGGACTTTCGACAGGCTGCACAAGTGCGGGCGCAACTGGATCGAGGAGGTGCCGGTGGTTCTTTGGTCGATCAGGACGACGCCAAATCGAGCCACTGGCCAGACACCCTTTGCTCTAGTCTATGGAGCAGAGGCAGTTATCCCCACGGAACTCGTATACGGGTCACCTCGAGTGCTCGCTTACGATGAGCTTGAGCAAGAGCAGCTGCGGCAAGATGACGCGCTGCTCCTTGAGGAAGATCGTCTTCAGGCTGCTGTGCGAGCTGCTCGCTACCAGCAAGCTTTGCGCCGCTACCATAGCCGCAAAGTTAAAGCCAGAAGCTTCGAGGAAGGCGACCTTGTTCTTCGGCGCGTTCGGTCCGCCAAGAATTCCAACAAGTTGACGCCGAAGTGGGAAGGCCCTTACCGGGTGAAACGAGTCACCAGGCTTGGCGCTGTCCGCCTGGAGACCGAAGATGGCGTCCCAGTGAGCAACTCCTGGAATATTGAGCATCTTCGTAAGTGATACCCGTAAGGCGCGGTTGTCGGACCCTGTCCGGCAACCACCCTTTTGTACAAGTCTTGCCGCTGTTGCATGTAATACTTTGTACAAAGCCAGGCGCAGACCCTGAGCACAAGTAAATGAAGCGCTGGCGCCCTGAGTTATAGCATGCATGCTAGGTCGAGTCTCGTCGTTGGTTAGGGTTGATAGTGCTTAACAGCGGCTAACCCCTAACTTAGAGGTCGTGTGTGCATCCCGTTGCCTTTCTTTCGTTTCCTTTGGTTCGCAGGGCTCGCATATCCTTGCCGGACCGCTCGAGGACGAAAAGGAGAAGAAGGACGTACCGGCATCTGGACTCCGGCAAGCCAGTGTTGCCGGGGGCTGCAAGTGCCAAGATTCACCCATGGCAAGCCAGAGTTGCCGGGGGCTGCAATCTCAGATAAGTCTTTCATCCCTCATCATGCATTCTCTTATGGACTGGGAAATACGAAACCTCGTTTCTTCCCGAAAACTACCGTGCTCCCTTAACTCTAGGCCCCTGGGGCTCGTTCCTGGGGCCAAGTTTGGTCGTAGTCGTGGTAGCAAAGGGATGAAACGAAGGGCCGCACCCGCCTCGTCCCTGCCTCCGTCAAAAACGTGAGAAAGGTCGAGCGACGTGGGAAGACGGCAGGGCCTGTTGCCGGGCGAAGAAGTGTCTATCTGAAAGATGCCAAGGATATTCTCCTTGCCGTGGGTTCTAGCCGCGAGACAGACGTCCCGGCAAGCATCCCCTTTTAATTAAAAAACATTCCACTCAGGTACAGTCCATAGAGGATGAAAAACATGAAAGAGAGGATTACAAGTTTTAAATGCAACTAAGGCCCGAAGGCTTACAAATTAAAAAGATAAGATGCCCGTAATCCTTTTCTTGTCCCTCTCTTTAGGAGGTAGATCAAGGAGGCGAAAAGGGCAAAAGGAGCGCCTAGGCGAGCTACGGGTGCCAGAAGACACCAAGAGAACATCCCGGGGGCCGTCCGAAGGCTGGACGGTGACGGCGGCGCCGGAAGCGGGGCTCGAAGAAGAGGCGGGAGGACGTAAGCATGCTGTCGAGGGCACCACGCCCTCGTACTCCGACTTGACGGCCTTGCCGCTAGCCCTCTTCCTCTTCCGCAGCCTCCCTACGCCAGCCGCCCAAGGAGACGACCCCGGGGAGTTCAAGGAGCCGGCGACACAGATGATGGGGTCGCCGGTGCCGCGCGGAGCGGCACCCGACACCTAGTCGGACCCGTCATCCTGCCGCCCGCTACCCTCGTCGTCGCTTTTGCTCCCCTCCTCGTCACTCTCGCTCAAGGAGGGGCCTTCGCTATCGGAGGAGCTGTCCACGCAGCACTTTGCCCGAGTGCCGAAGCACCCGAAGACCTTGACGGAGAGGAGATCGCCCTCCATCAACTTAAAATGGAGGGTGAGCCCCGCCGTCAAGCTGTGGATACGGGCGAACGTCTTCCACCCTCGACCAAGATACATCACACCGGGGGCTGGGACTTCAACGCGGACTCGCGTGCCGCTGATCCCACAGCCCCTCATGTGCAGTCTCAGTGTCTCGGGTGGGTCCAGCTCCATCGCGCTCGCGAACGGAGCTGGGAGTCGGAGTCGACGACGAGGCGCCCGACGCAGCCTGACAAAGAACTCGCAAGGGTCGTCCCCAATATGGAGCCCCGTGGGAAGAGGGACCGCCGGCGGAGGCGAAGCCGGCGCGCCGCCCCGTCCACCTCTTCCCCGAGCGCCTCGACCTCGTCCACGACCTCGCCCCCTCCCTCTTCCCCTTACGGCTGGCTCTACCACCACGGGTGCGGGAGAGGGAGGGATGCGCTGTCTGGCGGCGACCCTCGCCGCCACCGATGAAGGACCAGGGTTCCCTTTCTCCATGGAGAATGAGAGAAAGGGGAGCGGAAGCTGAAGGAAGGAGGAGATAAGGGAATGCGGGCTTCCGTCCTCCCCTCCCGCTCTTTATAAAGGAGCGAGGTGGGGGCTCGGCCACCCCGCTCAGCGAATCAAGACACGGGAAGAGCAGGGAGCTGGGGCCGACCCACTGCCTCGACCCGCGACGGCCCAGTTTCCCGCCTCCACCGTCCGTGACCCCAAGCGCATGGGAGCCGCGTGGCAGACGTGTAGAACCAAGGCGACGGGTGAGGCGACCTCTCCCCACCCCGTGATCGTGGGGAGTGGGCACCTCGAAAACCGCGCATCGGCCCCGTCCAGTAAATGAACCACGCCTCCATGCCTCCCTCCGTTTATGGGGAGGGCGCGAACCGCCCACGACCTCTCCCACGATGCCGCATTCGACGCGTGCCGTGCGGGGAGGGTGCGATGGATGCGGAGTCAGGAACGGCGTGACCCAGGCCACGCGTGCCCGTGCACTGTTTTGGGCCTGGCCCAACAACGCTCGGCACCGTGTATGGCCCAGGCCCAGGGGCTCCTGTCGGTGTACTAAAGTAGGGGTACCTTAGTATCCCGAACTTGTGCACGGGCAGTCGCAGCACCCCGTGGCAAGGCTTGCCGGGCGACCGCCAAGATCCTCCGTGTTTCCCTTGGAGCCATTCAAGAACAAAGTATCCAAGGCCCCGGCAAGAGGAGCTTGCCGGGAAGGCCGCTCGAAGCACAAAGACCCCGGCAAGAGGAGCTTGCCGGGAAGGAGACAAGACCCCGGCAAGAGGAGCTTGCCGGGAAGACCAACCAAGACATCTCGAGGAACTCGCCACAGCACGCCACATGTCCCGGCAAGACCCGGTGAGCGACTAGCTCCCGGACGCGACAAGACCCGGTGAGCGACAAGCTCCCAGACGAGACAAGACAACATCCGCGGCAAGGCACTTGCCGCGGCAAGCTACTACTCCGCAGCCCGCGCTCCAGCTCACCCGCCAACGTGTCGCTCTGGGACCATTCCTGGCGTACGTGGCGGGAGGCTGTGCAGCCAGGGGCATGCGGTGGCAAGCAGGCGCTGACAAGATAGCCATCGTGGCAAACGGTGGCGCCCCTGACGGTCCCTTTCCGCACCGTCTAGGCGACACAGACAGGCATTTAATGCCTTTGTCCCCTGCCGTCAGGGTTAGGTATGATACGACTGTAGCAAGCGGTGGCGCCAACTACCACCTCTTTTACATTTTTACCCTCACCTCTGTTGCCACCTGTCGGTGACCCCTTTGGCATATAAAAGGAGGCCCATGCGCAACAGTGGGGGGGGCAACCACTCTCACGCTCGGTCTCGCTAGCCATCGAAGTGTACTGTAGCAGTCATCGCTCCCGAGCAAGAACACCAATACAAACCAAAGCAGGAGTAGGGTTTTACGCATCCGTGCGGCCCGAACCTGGGTAAACCGATCGCGTGTGCTCGTGTGTTCGCCTCGATCTGCTCTTCGTGCGCTCTCCGCCCCCCTATTGAACCGAAAGGGGCCCCAGTCCGCCGCGGTCCCGTAGGTGTCCGTGGGATCAGTCACCCCCGACAATATTATAGTTCATCGCGAAGTTCCAGTAACTTGGTGATAGTGACTAGAGAACTCTGTCAATCACTATCATATCTGGAAGATTAACTCCCACTTGATTCAAGCGATTGTAGTACTCAAACATTCTAAGCACATGCTCACTTGTTGAGCTATTCTCCTCCATCTTGTAGGCAAAATACTTGTCAGAGGTCTCATACCTCTCGACTCGGGCATGAGTCTAAAATACTAATTTCAACTCTTGGAACATCTCATATGCTCCGTGGCTTTTCAAAACATTTTTGAAGTCCCGTTTCTAAGCTGTAAAGTTTGGTGCACTAAACTATCAAGTAGTCATCATACCAAGCTTGTGAAACATTCATAATGTTTGCATCTACTCCTGCAATAGTTATGTCACCTAGCGGTGCATCAAGGTCATAATTCTTCTGTGCAGCAATGAGGATAATCCTCACATCACAGACATAGTCCACATTATCATCTTTCAACTTAGTTTTCTCTAGGAACATATCATAAATAAAACGGGGAAGCTATACGCGAGCTATTGATCTACAACATAGATATGCAAATACTATCAGGACTAACTTCATGATAAATTTAAGTTCAATTAATCATGTTACTTAAGAACTCCCACTTAGATAGACATCCCTCTAGTCATCCAAATGATCACGTGATCCATATCAACTAAACAATGTCCGATCATCACGTGAGATGGAGTAGTTTTGAATGGTGAACATCTCTATGTTGATTATATCTATTGTATGATTCACGTTCGACCTTTCGGTCTCAGTGTTCCGAGGCCATATCTGCATATGCTAGGCTCGTCAAGTTTAACCAGAGTATTTTGCATGTGCAAAACTGGCTTGCACCCTTTGTATGTGAACGTAGAGCTTATCACACCCGATCATCACGTGGTGTCTCAGCACGAAGAACTGACGCAATGGTGCATACTCAGGGAGAACACTTATAACTTGAAATTTTAGTAAGGGATCATCTCATAATGCTATAGTCGTACTAAGCAAAGTAAGATGCATAAAAGATAAACATCACATGCAATCAAAATATGTGACATGATATGGCCATCATCATCTTGTGCCTTTGATCTCCATCTCCAAAGTACCGTCATGATCTCCATCGTCACTGACATGACACCATGATCTCCATCATCTTGATCTCTATCAACATGTCGTCACATGGTCGTCTCACCAACTATTGCTTTTGCAACTATTGCTATCGCATAGCGATAAAGTAAAGCAATTATATGGCGCTTGCATCTTATGCAATAAAGAGACAACCATTAGGCTCTTGCGAGTTGCCGATAACTTTAACAAAACATGATCATATCATACAACAATTTACATCTCATCACGTCTTGACCATATCACATCACAACATGCCCTACAAAAACAGATTAGACGTCCTCTACTTGTTGTTGCAAGTTTTACGTGGATGCTGCGGGCTTCTAGTAAGAACCGTTCTTACCTACGCAACAAAACCACAATGATTTTTCATCAAGTGTGATGTTTTAACCTTCAACAAGGACCGGGCATAGTCAAACTCGATTCAACTAAAGTTGGAGAAATAGACACCCGCCAGCCACCTGTGTGCGAAGCACGTCGGTAGAACCAGTCTCACGAAGGCGGTCATGTAATGTCTACCCGGGCCGCTTCAACCAACAATAGAGCTGAATCAAAGTAAGACGTTGCTGGTAAGAAGTATGAGTATTATCGCCCACAACCCATTGTGTTCTACTCGTGCATAGAACATCTACGCATAGACCTGGCTCGGATGCCACTGTTGGGGAACGCAGTATTTCAAAAAAAATCCTATGATCACGCAAGATCTATCTAGGAGATGTATAGCAACGAGCGGGAAGAGTGTGTCCACATACCCTTGTAGACCGAAAGCGGAAGCATTTAGTAACGCGGTTGATGTAGTCGAACATCTTCGTGATCCAACCGATCCAAGCACCAAACATATGGCACCTCCACGTTCAGCACACATTTAACTCGATGAGGTCCCTCGATCTCTTGATCCAGTTGAGGACGAGGGAGAGTTCCGTTAGCATGACGTCATGGCGACGGTGATGATGAAGTTACCGGCGCAGGGCTTCGCCTAAGCACTACGACGATATGACCGAGGTGTGAAACTATGGAGGGGGAACCGCACACGGCTAAGAGAAGTCTTGGTGTGCCTTTGGGGTGCCCCTGCCCACGTATATAAAGGAGGGAGGGAGAGAGGCCGACCCCCTAGGGGCGCACCAAAAGTATGGAGTCCTACTAGGACTTCCAAGTTCTAGTAGGAATCCCTTTCCTTTTCGGAGTAGGAGAGAAGGAAAGAGGAAAAGAGAAAGGGGGTAGGAAAAGGCAAGGGGGGCATCGCCCCATTCCCCTAGTCCAATTCGGACCCATGGGGGGGCACGCCACCTCCCCTTGGCCTGCCTCCTCTTTTCCCGTATGGCCCAATAAGGCCCATTTACTACTCCATGTGAATTCCCGTAACTCCCCGGTACTCCGAAAAATACCCGAAACAGTTGGAACTTATTCCGATGTCCAAATATAGCCTTCCAATATATCGATCTTTACCTATCGACCATTTCAAGACTCCTTGTCATGTCCGTGATCTCATCCGGGACTCCGAACAACTTCATCATCAAATTAGATAACTCATAATACAAATCGTCATCGGACGTTAAGCGTGCGGACCCTACGGGTTCGAGAACTATGTAGACATGACCAAGACACATCTCCGGTCAATAACCAATAGTGGAACCTGGATGCTCATATTGGCTGCTACATATTCTACGAAGACCTTTACTGGTCAAACCGCATAACAACATATGTTGTTCCCTTTGTCATCGGTATGTTACTTGCCCGGGATTCGACCATCGGTATCATTAATGACCCACAAGTATAGGGGATCTATCGTAGTCCTTTCGACAAGTAAGAGTGTCGAACCCAACGAGGAGCAGAAGGAAATGATAAGTGGTTTTCAGCAAGGTATTCTCTGCAAGCACTGAAATTATCGGTAACAGATAGTTTTGTGATAAGGTAATTGGTAACGAGAAACAAGTAATAAAAGTAAACAAAGTGCAGAAAGGTGGCCCAATCATTTTTGTAGCAAAGGACAAGCCTAGACAAACTCTTATATGAAGGAAAGCGTTCCTGAGGACACATGGGAATTATCGTCAAGCTAGTTTTCATCACGATCATATGATTCACGTTCGGTACTTTGATAATTTGATATGTGGGTGCACCGGTGCTTGGGTACTATCCTTACTTGGACAAGCATCCCACTTATGATTAACCCCTATTGCAAGCATCCGCAAGTACAACGAAAGTATTAAGGTAAACCTAACCATAGCATGAAACATATGGATCCAAATCAGCCCCTTACGAAGCAACGCATAAACTAGGGTTTAAGCTTCTGTCACTCTAGCAACCCATCATCTACTTATTACTTCCCAATGCGTTCCTCTAGGCCCAAACAATGGTGAAGTGTCATGTAGTCGACGTTCACATGACACCACTAGAGGGATGACAACATACATCTCATCAAAATATCGACCGAATACCAAATTCACATGACTACTAATAGCAAGACTTATCCCATGTCCTTAGGAACAAACATAACTACTCATAAAGCATATTCATGTTCATAATCAGAGGGGTATTAATATGCATAATGGATCTGAACATATGATCTTCCACCAAGTAAACCAACTAGCATCAACTACAAGGAGTAATCAACACGACTAGCAACCCACAGGTACCAATCTGAGGTTTGGATATAAAGATTGGATACAAGAGATGAACTAGGATTTGAGATGAGATGGTGCGGTGAAGATGTTGATGGAGATTGACCCCCTCCCGATGAGAGGATCGTTGGTGATGATGGTGGCGATGATTTCCCCTCCCAAAGGGAAGTGTCCCCGGCAGAACAGCTCCGCCAGAGCCCTAGATTGGTTCCGCCAAGGTTACGCCTCGTGGCGGCGGAGTATCGTCCCGAAAGCTTGCTTATTATTTTTTCTCGGATGAAAGACTTCAGATAGCAGAAGATGGGCACCGGAGGGCCACCAGGGGGCCTACGAGGCAGGGGGCGTGCCCAGGGGGTAGGGCACGCCCCCACCCTCATGGCCAGGGTGTGGGCCCGCTCTGGTATTTTCTTCACTCAGTATTTTTTATTATTTCCAAAAATAACTTCCGTTGAGTTTCAGCACTTTTGGAGTTGTGCAGAATAGTATTTACTCCTTTTCCGGCCCAGAATTCCAGCTGTCGGCATTCTCCCTCTTTATGTAAACCTTGCAAAATGAGAGATAATAGGCATAAGTATCGTGACATAATGTGTAATAACAGCCCATAATGCAATAAATATCGATATAAAAGCATGATGCAAAATGGTAGTATCAACTCCCCCAAGCATAGACCTCGCTTGTCCTCAAGCGAAAGCCGAAATCGAAAAATATGTCCGCATGTTTAGAGATAGAGGTGTCGATAAAAATACAATGCAGACATGTGGTCATCATGATCATTCTTAGAATAGCAACTTATATAATTATTGTCATATGATCTCTTATGCTAAAGTAACAATTCAATCACAATTTCAAGTATGAATCATAAACTTCATTGAAAACTAAAAAAACTCTAATCTCAGTCATTGAAGCAATTCCAATTTATCATAACATAGGAAAGAGTCAATATAAGAGCTTTTCAGCAAGTCCACATACTCAACTATCATTTAGTCTTTCACAATTGCTAACACTCACGCAATACTTATGGGTATGGACTTTTAGCCGGACACAGAGAAAGATAGGGGCTTATAGTTTTGCCTCCCAACTTTTTACCTCAAGGGTAATGTCAACAATAATAGTTCATGAAAACTCACATCCAATTAGCTATAAATATCTGGATCTTTCCAACACATTGTCCTTGCCAAAGGATAAAATGTAAAAAGGAAAGGTGAATATCACCATGACTCTTGCATAAGGTAGAAGATAAAAGTAAAAGATAGGCCCTTCGCAGAGGGAAGCAGAGGTTGTCATGCGCTTTCAGGGTTGGATGCACAAAATCTTAATGCGAAAGAACGTCACTTTATATTGCGACTTGTGATATGGACCTTTATTATGCAGTCTGTCGCTTTTATTTCTTCCACATCACAAGATCGTATAAAGCTTATTTTCTCCCACACTAATAAGTCATACATATTTAGAGAGAAATTTTTATTACTTGTACTGATGACAACTTACTTGAAGGATCTTACTCAATCCATAGGTAGATATGGTGGACTCTCATGGCAAAACTGGTTTTAAGGGTATTTGGAAGAACTAGTAGTATTTCTACTTGGTGCAAAGAATTGGCTAGCATGAGAGGGAAACACAAGCTCAACATGTTGGATGATCCATGACAATATAATTTATCTCAGATGTAAGAAAACATAACCCATTATGTTGTCTTCCTTGTCCAACGTCAACTCTTTAGCATGTCATATTTTAATGAGTGCTCACAATCATAAAAGATGTCCAAGATAGTGTATTTATATGTGAAGACCTCTCTTTCTTTATTACTTCCTATTAATTGCAACGATGACCAAAACTATGTTTGTCAACTCTCAACAACTTTTATTCATCATACTCTTTATATGTGAGCTCATTACTCTCCATAAGATCCATATGATCTCTTTATTTCTTTTTATTCTTTCTTTTTTCTATTTTATTTTATTCCCTCTAGATCATGGTAAGATAATCAAGCCCTTGACTCAACACTAATCTTTATTATATATAGCTCACAGACTCGATTACATAGAGGGATCATAAAGCAAAACTCAAAACTAGATCATACCAAAAACTTTATTATACTAGATCAAGATATCATCAAAATGATCGAATTAAGAAAAATGGTAAAGATAAAAGTGATGGTGATACAATACTGGGGCACTCCCCCAAGCTTGGCAGTTGTCAAGGGAAGTGACCATACCCATGTGTTTATGTCTCCCTCTTCGTAGGTGGTGAGGTGATATTCTTGGCGATGATGCCCCTCAGGATATGATTCTCTTCTTCAAGTTTATTGACTTGCTACTTGCGGCCCATTATTTCCTTTTGGAGCTTGCCTATGATGGCTAAAGCTCCTTTCACCCATGGATGTTGCATAGCTGCGGGAGAACAAGTAACACTCTTTTTCATATTTTCATAAGAAAGAAATCTAACATTTGAAGGAATGAACGAGTTTGGAATGGCCGAGCTCTGTAGTTCCCCCATTGTAAATCCAGATCGGAAACGAGAAGTAACTTCTTGATCCTCTTCTATGGCATCTATCCTTTTCAAATCGGCCTCCATCTCTTCTTTCGTTGATAGCCCAAAGTGGCCAGCATCACTGTTTGATCTTGGTCCCGGTGTCGGATGAGACACCCGGCTCTCCCCGACCGACTCTTGAGAAGACATCTTCCTCTAAATCTGTAGCAGAAACAGCTTGAAACAAAAATAGAAGATATTTGCGTGATATGGTGGTCAAAACCTTTGGGAGATTATATAATGAATTTTGAATGACAAAGAAATGTATCGTGCAAGAAAACGGAGTCGGGAGAGCACACGAGGTGCCCACGAGGCAGGGGTGCGCCCAGGAGGGTAGGGTGCGCCTCCCACCCTCGTGGAAGCGTCGTGTCCTTCCCGGAATGCTTCTTATATTCCTATTTTTCTAAATATTCCAAAACAGAGAAAAATTGCCATTAGAACTGTTTTGGAGTCGGTTTACTTACCGTACCACATATCTATTCCTTTTCAGGGTCTGAAATTTTCTGGAAAGTGTCCCTTATGTATTCCTCCGGGGTTACGGTTTCGATAATATTAGTTTCAACATTTATAGGATTACCTGAGAAATAATGTTTGATTCTTTGGCCGTTTTACCACCTTCGGATTGGTGCCTTCGAAGTTGTTGATTTTTATGGCACCGGGACGACAGACCTCCTCGATAACGTAAGGACCTTCCCATTTAGAGAGAAGTTTTCCTGCAAAAAATCTTAAACAAGAGTTTTATAACAATACATAATCGCCTACAATAAACTCACGCTTTTGTATCCTTTTGTCATGCCATCTTTTAATTTTTTCTTTAAACAGTTTTGCATTCTCATAGGCTTGGGTTCTCCATTCATCCAGTGAGCTAATGTCAAATAACCTCTTCTCACCGGCAAGTTTAAAATCATAATTGAGCTCTTTAATAGCCCAATATGCCTTATGTTCTAGTTCGAGAGGTAAGTGACAAGCTTTTCCATAAACCATTTTATACGGAGACATACCCATAGGATTTTTATATGCAGTTCTATAGGCCCATAATGCATCATCAAGTTTCTTGTACCAATTCTTTCTGGACCTATTAACAGTCTTTTGCAAAATTAATTTGAGCTCTCTAGTACTCAATTCTACTTGACCACTAGACTGTGGGTGATAAGCAGATGCAATTCTATGATTAACATCATACTTAGCAAGCATCTTACGAAAAGCACCATGAATGAAATGTGAACCACCATCAGTCATTAAATATCTAGGGACTCCAAACCTCGGAAAAATAACTTCTTTAAGCATCTTAATAGAGGTGTTATGATCAGCACTACTAGTTGGAATAACTTCTACCCACTTAGTAACGTAATCAACAGCAACTAAAATATGTGTATACCCATTAGAGGAAGGAAAAGGTCCCATATAATCAAACCCCCAAACATCAAATGGTTCAATAACAAGTGAATAATTCATAGGCATTTCTTGATGTCTACTAATATGACCAATTCTTTGACATTCATCACACGATAAGACAAACTTACGAGCATCCTTGAAGAGAGTAGGCCAATAAAAACTAGATTGCAATACCTTATGTGCAGTTCTATCTCCAGCGTGGTGCCCTCCATAAGCCTCAGAGTGACACTTGCGTAGGATATGTTCCTGTTCATGCTCAGGTACACAACGCCTAATAACACCATCTACTCCTTCTTTATAAAGATGTGGGTCATCCCAGAAGTAATGTCTTAAATCATAGAAAAACTTTTTCTTTTGCTGGTATGTGAAACTAGGTGGTATAAATTTAGCAACAATGTAATTAGCATAATCAGCATGCCATGGAGCAGTATGAGAAGCATTTATGACATTCAGTTGTTCATCAGGAAAGCTATCATCAATAGGTAGTGGGTCATCAAGAACATTTTCTAGCCTAGACAAGTTGTCTGCAACGAGATTCTCAGCTCCCTTTCTATCAATAATATGCAAATCAAATTCTTGTAGCAAGAGAACCCATCTAATAAGTCTTGGTTTAGCATCTTTCTTTTCCATAAGGTATTTAATAGCAGCATGATCAGTGTGAATAGTTACTTTAGAATCAACAATATAAGGTTTGAACTTATCACAAGCAAAAACAACTGCTAAAAATTCCTTTTCAGCGGTAGCATAATTTCTCTGGGCATTTTCTAGAGTTTTACTAGCATATTGAATAACATTTGATTTCTTATCAACTCTTTGCCCTAGAACAACACCTACAGCATAATCACTAGCATCACACATAATTTCAAAGGGTAAATTCCAATCAGGTGGCTGAACAATAGGTGCAGAAATCAATGCTTTCTTAAGTATTTCAAATGCTTCTACACAATCATCATCAAAGGAAAAAGGAATATCTTTTTGTAATAGATTAGTCAGAGGCCGAGAAATATTTGAGAAGTCCTTAATGAACCTCCTATAAAAACCGGCATGACCGTCGTTGGTAACGGGATAAATTATACCTGCCTCAAGGAGCTTTAGTATTTATTTTCTTACCACTTCTTTCATCTTAGGATTCAGCCGTCGTTGGTGATCAATAACTGGTTTGGCGTCTTTCTCTAAGTTTATTTTGTGTTGACATAGAGTGGGACTAATGCCCTTAAGATCATCAAGAGTGTATCCAATAGCAGCACAGTGCTTCTTCAGAGTTTTCAATAATTTTTCTTCCTCCTTCTCCGAAAGGTTAGCACTAATAATAACAAGATATATCTTCTTTTCATCAAGATAAGCATATTTAAGAGTATCAGGCAATGGTTTAAGCTCAAACACGGGATCACCCTTGGGTGGAGGAGGATCCCCTAGGATTTCAATAGGAAAATTGTGTTTCAGGATGGGTCCTTGTTTGTCGGGGGTGCTGATTCCACGGACACCTATGGGACCACGGCGGACCGGGGCCCCTTTCGGTTCGGCAGGGGGGCGGAGAGTGCACAAAGAGCAGATCGAGGCGAACGCACGAGCACACGCGATCGGTTTACCGAGGTTCGGGCCGCACGGATGCGTAAAACCCTACTCCTGCTTTGGTTTGTATTTGTGTTCTTGCTCGGGAGTAGCGGATGCTACAGTACGCTCGGATGGCTAGCGAGACCGAGCGTGAGAATGGCCGTCCCCCCCCCCCACTGTTGCGCATGGGCCTCCTTTTATATGCCAAAGGGGTCACCGACAGGTGGCAACAGAGGTGAGGGTAAAAATGTAAAAGAGGTGGTAGTTGGCGCCACTGCTTGCTACAGTTGTATCATACCTAACCCTGACGGCAGGGGACAAAGGCATTAATTGCATGTCTGTGTCGCCTAGACGGTGCGGAAAGGGACCGTCAAGGGCGCCACCGTTTGCCACGATGGCTATCTTGTCAGCGCCTGCTTGCCACCGCATGCCCCTGGCTGCACAGCCTCCCGCCACGTACGCCAGGAACGGTCCCAAAGCGACACATTGACGGGTGAGCTGGAGCGCGGGCTGCGGAGTAGTAGCTTGCCGCGGCAAGTGCCTTGCTGCGGATGTTGTCTTGTCGCGTCCGGGAGCTTGTCGCTCACCGGGTCTTGCCGGGACATGTGGCGTGCTGCGGCGAGTTCCTCGAGATGTCTTGGTTGGTCTTCCTGGCAAGCTCCTCTTGCCGGGGTCTTGTCTCCTTCTCGGCAAGCTCCTCTTGCCGGGGTCTTTGTGCTTCGAGCGGCCTTACCGACAAGCTCCTCTTGCCGGGGCCTTGGATACTTTGCTCTTGAATGGCTCCAAGGGAAACACGGACGATCTTGGCGGTCGCCCGGCAAGCCTTGCCGCGGGGTGCTGCGACTGCCCGTGCACAAGTTTGGGATACTAAGGTACCCCTACTTTAGTACACCGACAGGAGCCCCCGGGCCTGGGCCATACACGGTGCCGAGCGCTGGTGGGCCAGGCCCAAAACAGTGCATGGGCACGCGCGGCCTGGGTCACGCCGTTCCTGACTCCGCATACACTGCACCCTCCCCGCATGGCACGCGTCGAACGCGGCGTCGTGCATGACGTGGGCGGCGTGCGTGGGGCTAAGCCCTGCGCGCATGCGTCACGTCGTGGGAGAGATCGTGGGTGGTTTTTTGTTAGGAAAGGCGAAACGTCCGACACCTCCCCCCTTTATAAGCAAAGGGAAGCAGGGGTAGTGCGCCCACTGGCCCCCATTCTACTCCAATCTTGAAA
>LT934119.1:426876914-426909814 GCA_900231445.1 Triticum turgidum subsp. durum
CTCCGAAGGGCGACAAGGGGAAGGCCGTGAAGTTGACCGAAGCGCAGCGGCTCGCGGCGATGCGGAGGGAGCGAGCCATCTTCCCTCCCAAGCTCGACGCGAAGGAGCTGCGGGAGTTCTATTATCTCTTTTGGGCGACGGAGACGCGAGCTCACCCACGGACCAGGGTGCTCCCGGGCGCTGCTCACGCGACGGCTCCGGAAGGGTACCCTTTCTTTGCTGTCTTCTTCTACTGCGGGCTCTGCCCGCCTTTTTCCGAGTTTTTCTGCGATATCATGAACACATACAATCTCTGTCTCCTTGACTTCACTCCCAACACCGTCCTCACCATGGCAGTTTTCGCACACCTTTGCGAGAACTTTGTCGGAGTCCACCCTAGCGTAGCCCTTTTTCGCCACTTTTTCATTCCCCGGGTAGAGAGAGGAGAACCCCTGTCTGGCGGAATTGCCTGGGTCACTAGGACCGGCAAGAAGGAATCTTATCTGGAGGGGGAGTTCCACGGCGAGTGGGAGGAGTGGAGAGCGGATTGGTGTTGGATCGTCGAGGAGAGCCCGCAGCCATTCACCGCCCGGCGTCAAGTAGCAGTAGTGCGCGGCAGTGACTGGAGCGACGTGGCCCCGGAGGACGGCAGGCTGAAGATTGCCGTCACCAGGATCCAGTGCCTTAGGCTTGCCGGACTCACCGTAGGGGCCGTCGGCGCAGACTTTCTTCGTCGCCGCATCGCTCCCCTGCAGGAACGGGGGAGGCCTGCTTGGGAGTTCAAGAACGAGACAGACGTCATGAGGCTGCGCCCAGGCCTCAACTACAATTTCACCATCCTTGAGCTCAACAGAGTACTGCAGGAGCTCTTCAAGTACGATTCAGATCACCCCGAGGTCTTCAGATTGCCGCAGGGCGTCGTTCCTCTATGCAACAATTCGGCGCTCGACCGCATCAGGGCGATGATGCCACTGTGCGATTCGCACGGAATCGTGCCAACTTGGCAAGAGCCAGAGGACGAGGTTGTGCAGCAATTCTTCGACGACTTGGTGGAAGTGCCAATCCGCGCCGACGAGAAAGACGGCCTCACCCGCGACACCACCGAGGAGGAACTGGCGTACATCGCCACCAGGTTGGAAGAGGCGGCAGCAGTTGCCGCGGCGGGCGAGTTCGGCTTCACCTTGGAGGAGGCTGCGGCGGCAGAGGCGGCAAACCGTGCCGAGCGGGAAGCTCTTGCCGGGAGGAAGGATCTTGCCGGCAAGAAAGAGGTTGCCGGGCACGATGCCGGGCCGAGCCAAGTTGGCGGGCACGACGCCGAACCGAGCGAGCCTACCGATGATGCGAGTGGCTCTTTGGAGATCGACTCCTCCTCCACTTCGTCCTCTGACAGTACGCCGCCAGCAGCGTCTCCGTCTCCACCAAGAAGGCGTCTCAGCAAGGCCGGGGATGCAGCGAGGCGGCAGGCGGGCTGGCAGTCGCCGCGCCGCACGACGCGCTCCACCGCGGCAAGCACCGTTGCCGCGGGAGCGCCCCATGCTGCCGCTTCGACTGGAGCGGGGTCTTCCCGGACTGCCGCATCTGCTCCCGCCAAGCAACCAAGGGAGCCTACCCCTCCACCTTCCCGCGCCAGACGCGGGCCGGATTTTGACTTCTCCGCGTTTAGCTCCGACGAGGAAGAAGAAGAAGAGTAAGTTCTTCTTATTGTACTTGCAATTCTTTGTTCTTTGCTGTTTTTTGTCTTGTCTTGTTTCTCACTTGCCTTCCTCTGTATCTGTTCCTTTTTAGGACTCTGGCGCAGAGAGCGGCAAAGAGAGCCAAGGTGCCGGTGATCGTCATCGAGGACGAACCCACTGCGTCAACAGGGGACGTGCCTGAGACGAACCCGTCGGACCCGGCGGCTGATCTTCAGAGCAGCCCCCAGCATAAGCGTCTTGTTTACTTCCCGCTGTTGGGCGCGCACGAAGATCCTTGCTGTGTTGATACTTGTTTGTTGACTTGTGCAGGAGCAGAGCAGCCTCACCAGGAGAGCCTGGAGACCGCTCCCGAAGCACCAAGGGAGAGTCCTCCGGCGGGGGAGAGGTCTCCGGCAAGGGAGGAGCCCCTGGCGAGGGAGGAGACTCCGGCAAGGGAGGAGCCCCCGGCACGGCAAGGATCTCCAGCAAAGGACCGCGCCAGCGATCCCCCGGTGACGGAGACCACAGCGGCAGGCCCTGGCACAGGTAACTTCCTTGCTTCCAAACTCCCCTTGGCTTCTTCGGCTTCTTGATCTTCCTCTTGGATTTTGCTCGAATTTTGCTTGAATCTTCTCCCCTCTTCCGGCCATCAGATCCATCTGCTGCAGAGCCGATGGAGACAGAGGCCGCCGCGGAGGAAGCAGCCGGCGCCAGTGAGGAGGCCGCCAGGGCTGCCGCCGCGGAGGCGGGCGGGGAGTCTGGCGGTCGTACTGACGACCCGGAGGCCACAGGAGTGCCAGGCGCTGCTCCGACCACCGACTCCTCCGCCACTGCCGCCGCGCCAGGCTCCGAAGAGCCCCAGCCTGGCATCTACCTGAAGGCCGGCGAGGATATCTTCATCAACCTCCCCTGGGCATCAAGCTCCAGGGTGCCGATCGAGGGGGGGATGCTGGACGGAGAGGTGCTTGCCTCTGCCGGGCAGAAGCTCGTTGACGCGCCAAGCAGCAGCAGCGGCGAACCTGAAGAGGAGCGCCTGCTGCGGAAGCTAGTGGCGCTCTACCGCGCCCGGCAGGCCAAGCTGGAGTCCCGCGAAGCACTCATGGCGAAGGCTGGTGCTGATATCGAGAAGCGCACAGAAGAGCTCTGAGGCGCCAACCAGGAAGCTCTCCGCTCCCTGGCAAAGGAGCGGGAAGACCTTGCCGAGGCGCAGCAGGCCTTCCTCCTCGAGAAGGCCAACGTCGAAGAGCGCCAAAGGCTTGCCGCAGAGAAGCTGTCTTCGCAGGAGGGTGACTTGGTGCAGCGGAAGGTCCACCTCGACAGCCACGATGAGGAACTTGCCGCGCGCGAGCGAGCAGTTGGCGGAGCCGTCAAGCAGGCCGAAGATGCCGCCGCAGCTGCCGAGGCTGCCAAGGCTGAGCTGGAGCTGAAGGTGACGCAGCTGGAGGCGGACCTCAAGGCGAGCGGCGACGAGCTTGCCGCGCTCAAGCTCGAGCGTGAGAGGGATGCCAACAGTTATTCGGAGCTGCAGGCCCTTTTCGCCGAGAAGGGCAAGGAACTGGACGCCGCCAAGAACTCCAACGCCGATCTCGAAGTGAAGCTGGCGGCCCTGACCAAATCTCTGGACGGCGCCAAGGAGCAGGAGACAGCCCTGAAGGAGGAGGTCAAGGCCGGCAAGGTGCTGCTGGCGAAGGCCGCCGCCGCCCGGAAGACTTTGTCAGAGAATGTGGAGCACTGGATGGAGGGTCTGGTGGACGTCGCCGCGGATGTCGACAAGGAGCTGGCGCAGTTGGGGATGGTGGATCTCGGGTACTCCTCCGACGAGAACCTCCAACCCAGCGCCAAGCTTACTCTGTTCTTCAAGGGCGTGGCGACGGCGCTCCAGCGACTTCGGGAGCAGATCCCAAAACAGCTTGCTGACGAGTCGCGCAAAATCTGCGCGGGGGCTCTCCAGAAGGTGCTGATGAAGGTGGCCTTCCGCAACATAGGCCTCCGCCTCAACAATGTCCTCCGAAGCCTGCAGCCAGATGCTGATCTGGAGGAGCTCAAGGCCCTTGTCGCACCTATTGTGGACAAGGTGAGCGGAATCAGGAGGGTCGAAGGCGACCGTGTAGACTAGGCCATTTATCTTCTTCTTTCCTTGTCGCTGTTAATCATGTTATGAAAAACAGTCTGTTAGAGCTGCGACAAGTTATTTTGTAATATACTCTATCCTTGGTAGTAATCGCTATGTTATTTCCTTTACCCGACTCCTTCCCTTGTATGTTTTTACCCTACGCTTTTAGGGAACTTGCCGGCGCGGGCACGCTTGCCGCGAGTGCTGAGTGCGGAACGTCAGCAACTTGCGGGCGGTGCCGCGGCCGACAAGAAACCTTGTCACAGAGCTAGTTGCAGCTCACTTAAGTTGTTGAGCGGACTCGAAACAACAGTAAGGGCGCAACTAGCTACGAGTTGGTTCCTCCGCGCACAGGTTTTCCATACAAGGGATGGTCGTTCAAGGAAGATAACTCTATAAATTTAATTGCTATGTTATTTCCTTTACTTGACTCCTTCCATTGTATGTTTTTACCCTACGCTTATAGGGAACTTGTCGGCGCGGGCACGCTTGCCGCGAGTGCTGAGTGCGGAACGTCAGCGATCTGCGGGCGGTGCCGCGGCCGACAAGAAACCTTGTCGCAGAGCTAGTTGCAGCTCACTTAAGTTGTTGAGCGGACTCGAAACAACAGTAAGGGCGCAACCAGCTACGAGTTGGTTCCTCCGCGCACAGGTTTTCCATACAAAGCACGGTCGTTCAAGGAAAATAACTTAAAAAATCTAAAGGAAATTTGATCGCTCAGACTTTGGCAACTTATCTTTTCTGTTATTTGCTCCCGGCGAGGCAAAACCTTCTTGAACGGCGCCTGATCCATGCCGTATCTTCTCCCTTCCCCTCCCGGCAAACTTGTGCGCGAGGGAACTTCCTTTTCCTTGTAAAAAAGAAAGGAGACGGGGTAACAGTATGGAGCCTTACGGCTCGTTATTGCTTACCGGGAGTAAGTGCTCCACAAAATGTCAGATAATACATGCAAAATTCAAAAAGCATGAAATAGACAAGGTGTCCTGAGCACATAATCTTTACGCACGGGATCTGTGCCCGGCTTTGTACAAAGGATCACATGCAACAGCGGCAAGACTTTGTACAAAAGGTGGTTGCCGGACAGGGTCCAACAATCGCGCCTTACGGGTAAAACTTACGAAGATGCTCAATATTCCAGGAGTTTCTCACTGGAATGCCATCTTCGGTCTCAAGGCGGACAGCGCCAGGCCTTGTGACTCGTTTCACCCAGTAAGGGCCTTCCCCCTTCGGCGTCAACTTATTGGAATTCTTGGCAGACTGAACGCGCCGAAGAACAAGGTCGCCTTCCTCGAGACTTCTGGCGTTAACTTTGCGGCTATGATAGCGGCGCAAAGCTTGCTGGTAGCGAGCGGCTCGCACAGCAGCCTGAAGACGGTCTTCCTCAAGGAGCAGCGCGTCATCTTGTCGCAGCTGCTCTTGCTCGAACTCGTCGTAAGCGAGCACTCGAGGCGACCCGTATACGAGTTCCGTGGGGATAACTGCTTCTGCCGGAGTGGCAGGCGGCGGCGGCGAGCGGTGCGAGGAACGGGATATGCTCGGACTTCTAACTACGTTAGAAGGAGCAACTTCTCGTCCAAGCGACCGTGCCACGCTCGCGCCAGCATGTTGGCGTGCATGCTGGTCTTGAGCGCTCCGGGATCCGCCAACTTGATCTTGGCCCAGCAGACGTATGGTACCATGGGTACCATGACACTGCTGGTCTCGCGCCTCCTGGGACGGAAGCGGCGCGTGTACGGACGGCGAGGTCTTGGAGTGCGCCCGGTCATTGTGGGAGCCGACTGCGCCGCCGATGTGCAGCGCAGTCTTGTCCTTGGACCTGGCAGCACCACGAGCACCCTTGTCGACGCCCGCTCTTCTGCCGACGTCTTCTCCACCAGCCGTTCGCTCTAGCAATGGTGGGCTCGGCGCAGACGGAGCAGCTGCCTCCGAAATCTTCTTCTTCGGTGGCATGTTGATGAAGATGACGAAGATTCGGCTCGTTCGAACGCCGGATCAGATTCACACAGCCTCAACGCTCCCCCTACCTGGCGCGCCAAAGATGTCGGGGGTGCTGATTCCACAGACACCTATGGGACCGCGGCGGACCGGGGCCCCTTTCGGTTCGGCAGGGGGGCGGAGAGTGCACAAAGAGCAGATCAAGGCGAACGCACGAGCACACGCGATTGGTTTACCCAGGTTCGGGCCGCACGGATGCGTAAAACCCTACTCCTGCTTTGGTTTGTATTTGTGTTCTTGCTCGGGAGCAGCAAATGCTACAGTACGCTCGGATGGCTAGCGAGACCGAGCGTGAGAATGGCCGTCCCCCCCCCCCCCACTGTTGCGCATGGGCCTCCTTTTATATGCCAAAGGGGTCACCGACAGGTGGCAACAGAGGTGAGGGTAAAAATGTAAAAGAGGTGGTAGTTGGCGCCACCGCTTGCTACAGTTGTATCATACCTAACCCTGACGGCGGGGGACAAAGGCATTAAATGCCTGTCTGTGTCGCCTAGACGGTGCGGAAAGGGACCGTCAGGGGTGCCACCATTTGCCACGATGGCTATCTTGTCAGCACTTGCTTGCCACCGCATGCCCCTGGCTGCACAACCTCCCGCCACGTACGCCAGGAACGGTCCCAGAGCGACACGTTGACGGGTGAGCTGGAGCACGGGCTGCGGAGTAGTAGCTTGCCGCGGCAAGTGCCTTGCCGCGGATGTTGTCTTGTCGCGTCCGGGAGCTTGTCGCTTACCGGGTCTTGCCGGGACACGTGGCGTGCTGTGGCGAGTTCCTGGAGATGTCTTGGTTGGTCTTCCTGGCAAGCTCCTCTTGCCGGGGTCTTGTCTCCTTCCCGGCAAGCTCGTCTTGCCGGGTTCTTTGTGCTTCGAGCGGCCTTCCCGGCAAGCTCCTCTTTCTGGGGCCTTGGATACTTTGCTCTTGAATGGCTCCAAGGGAAACACGGAGGATCTTGGCGGTCGCCCGGCAAGCCTTGCCGCGGGGTGTTGCGACTGCCCGTGCACAAGTTCGGGATACTAAGGTACCCCTACTTTAGTACACCGACATTGTTTAAAGAATACTTCATCTATTTCACTTCTTTCATTCATAAACATATCATTCTCAAGGTCTAGCAAATATTGTTCTAAAGGATCATTAGGAGGCACAACAATAGAAGCAAGACCAATAATTTCATCTTTACTAGGAAATTCTTCATCACGGGCTTGTCTACAAAATTTAGAAAAATTAAACTCATGAGACATATCATACAAACCAATAGTTACAACATCCTTCTTCCAATCTATCTTAGCATCAACAGTATTCAAGAAGGGTCTACCAAATATAATGGGACAAAAGCTATCTTGAGGGGAACCAAGAACAAGGAAATCGGCAGGATATTTAGCCTTCCCACACAAGACTTCAATGTCTCTAACAATCCCAATTGGTGAAATCGTATCTCTATTAGCAAGCTTAATGATAACATCGATACCTTCTATCTTAGCTGGTGCAATATGATGCATAATTTCTTTGTATAAGGAAATAGGTATTGCACTAGAACTAGCACCCATATCACACAAGCCATGATAACAATGATCTCCTATTTTAACAGAAATAACAGGCATGCCTACCACAGGTCTATGTTTATCTTTACCACCAGGTTTAGCAATTCTAGCAGTCTCATCACAAAAGTAAATAACATGCCCATCGATAATATCAGCCAAGAGATCTTTAACAATAGCAATATTAGGTTAAAATTTAACTTGCTCAGGAGGTGTACAAGTTCTAATATTGCTTTTATGAACCACAGTTGAAGCTTTAGCATGATCCTTTATTCTAACAGGGAAAGGTGGTTTCTCAACATAAGCAGTAGGAACAACAGGATCATTATAACTGATAGTCTTTTCTTCAACTATAATAGGTTCAACTACTTTTACTTCAATGGGAGGATTATATTTAAACCACTTCTCCTTAGGGAGATCAACATGAGTAGCAAACGATTCATAGAAAGAAGCTACTATCTCAGAGTCAAGTCCATATTTAGTGCTAAATTTACGGAAAACATCGGTATCCATAAAAGATTTAACACAATCAAACTTAGGTGTTATACCTGACTCCTTACCTTTGTCGAGATCCCAATCTTCAGAGTTGCGTTTAATTCTCTCCAATAAATTTCATTTGAAGTCAATAGTCTTCATCATAAAGGAACCAGTACAAGAAGTATCGAGCATGGAGCGATTGTTGTCAGAAAGTCGAGCATAATTTTTTTGAATAATCATTTCTCTTGAGAGCTCATGGTTGGGGCATGAATATAACATTGACTTTAGCCTCCCCCAAGCTTGACCGATGCTTTCTCCTTCGCGAGGCCAAAAATTATATATATATATAATTATGATCACGATGAACAAGATGCATAGGATAAAACTTCTGATGGAATTCCAATTTCAACCATTTGTAGTCCCACGAACCCATATCATCACATAGCCTATACCATGTCAATGCATCTCCATTAAAATATAAAGGAAGACCTTCTTATTGATAACATCATCGGGCATACCTGCAAGCTTAAATAATCCACAAACTTCATCCACATAGATTAAGTGTAAATCGGGATGCAATGTTCCATCGCCTGCAAAAGGATTAGCTAGCAGTTTCTCTATCATACCCGAAGGAATTTCAAAGTAAACATTTTCAGAAGGTTCAATAGGTTGAGGAGCAACTATTTTCTCTACCGGTCGGGGTGAAGATACCCCAAACAAGCCCCTCAAAGGATTACTTTCCATAGTAACAAGTGACAGTAAATTTCAGCACACTATATAAATTTTTCCTTACCAAATTCCACCTACCAAAGGTGCTTGACTCCCTGGCAACGACGCCAGAAAAGTGTCTTGATGACCCACAAGTATAGGGGATCTATCATAGTCCTTTTGATAAGTAAGAGTGTCAAACCCAATGAGGAGCAGAAGGAAATGATAAGCGGTTTTCAGCAAGGTATTCTCTGCAAGCACTGATATTGTCGGTAACAGATAGTTTTGTGATAAGGTAATTGGTAACGAGCAACAAGAAATAAAAGTAAACAAAGTGCAGCAAGGTGTCCCAATCCTTTTTGTAGCAAAGGACAAGCCTAGACAAACTCTTATATGAAGGAAAGTGCTCCCGAGGACACATGGGAATTATCGTCAAGCTAGTTTTCATCACGATCATATGATTCGCGTTCGGTACTTTGATAATTTGATATGTGGGTGGACCGGTGCTTTGGTACTGTCCTTACTTGGACAAGCATCCCACTTATGATTAACCCCTATTGCAAGCATCCGCAACTACAACGGAAGTATTAAGGTACACCTAACCATAGCATGAAACATATGGATCCAAATCAGCCCCTTACGAAGCAACGCATAAACTAGGGTTTAAGCTTATGTCACTCTAGCAACCCATCATCTACTTATTACTTCCCAATGCCTCCCTCTAGGCCCAAACAATGGTGGAGTGTCATGTAGTCGACGTTCACATGACACCACTAGAGGGATGACAACATACATCTCATCAAAATATCAAACGAATACCAAATTCACATGACTACTAATAGCAAGACTTCTCCCATGTCCTCAGGAACAAACATAACTACTCACAAAGCATATCCATGTTCATAATTAGAGGGGTATTAATATGCATAATGGATCTGAACATATGATCTTCCACCAAGTAAACCAACTAGCATCAACTACAAAGAGTAATCAACACTACTAGCAACCCACAGGTACCTATCTGAGGTTTGGATACAAAGATTGGATACAAGAGATGAATTAGGGTTTGAGATGAGATGGTGCTGGTGAAGATGTTGATGGAGATTGACCCCCTCCCGATGAGAGGATCGTTGGTGATGACGATGGCGATGATTTCCCCCTCCCGGAGGGAAGTGTCCCTGGCAGAACAGTTCCGCCAGAGCCCTAGATTGGTTCCATCAAGGTTCCACCTCGTGGCAATAGAGTCTCGTCCCAAAAGCTTGCTTATTATTTTTTCTCGGACGAAAGACTTCATATAGGAGAAGATGGGCACCGGAGGGCCACCAGGGGAGCCACGATGCAGGGGGGCGCACCCCCACCCTCGTGGCCAGGGTGTGGGCCCCCTCTGGTATTTTCTTCGCTCAGTATTTTTTATTATTTCCAAAAATAACTTCCATGGAGTTTCAGGACTTTTGGAGTTGTGCAGAATAGGTCTATAATATTTGCTCCTTTTCCAGCACAGAATTCCAGCTCCTGGCATTCTCCCTCTTCATTTAAACCTTGTAAAATAAGAGAGAATAGGCATAAGTATTGTGACATAATGTGTAATAACAACCCATAATGCAATAAATATCGATATAAAAGCATGATGCAAAATGGATGTATCAATCATCATACCTAGTTCAATCTCGTTACCGTCAAGTCTCTTTACTCCTTCCGTAATGCATCATCCCGCAACTAACTCATTAGTCGCATTGCTTGCAAGGATTATAGTGATGAGCATTACCGAGAGGGCCCAGAGATACCTCTCCGATATACGGAGTGACAAATCCTAATATTGATCTATGCCAACTCAACAAACACCATCGGAGACATCTTTAGAGCATCTTTATAATCACCCATTAAGTTGTGACGTTTGATAGCACACAAGGTGTTCCTCCGGTATTCGGGAGTTACATAATCTCATAGTCAAAGGAATATGTATAACTCATGAAGAAAGCAATAGCAATAAAACTAAACGATCATTAATGCTAAGCTAACGGATGGGTCTTGTGCATCACATCATTCTCTAATGATGTGATCCTGTTCATCAAATGACAACACATGTCTATGGTTAGGAAACTTAACCATCTTTGATTAACAAGCTAGTCAAGTAGAGGCATACTAGGGACACTTTGTTTGTCTATGTATTCACACATGTACTAAGTTTTCGGTTAATACAATTCTAGCATGAATAATAAACATTTATCATGATATAAGGAAATATAAATAACAACTTTATTATTGCCTCTAGGGCGTATTTCCTTCACTAACCCATATTTTAATGAAAATTTTGGAAGGCTAATGTCAGAGAAGTTTGAGATGTCTATGATGAGTGAACTCAAGTTTTTTCTTGGTTTGCAAATCGAGAAAACTAAGGAGGGAACCTTTGTTTCCAAAACAAAGTATACCAAGGACATATTCAAGAAGTTCAACATGCAATAAAGCAAAGGTATGAAAACACCCATGCCCACTTGTGGACATCTTGACTTGACAAGGGATAGCAAACTGGTTGACCAAAAGGTTTATCGCTCTATGATTGGTTCATTGTTATATCTATGTGCCTCCCGTCCCGAAATTATGATAAGTGTGTGCATGTGTGCATGATATCAAGCGGCTCCTAAAGAGTGTCATCTTAAGGCTGTGAAAAGGATAGTGAGATACTTAATTCATACACCAAACTTTGGCATTTGGTATTCTAAGAGGTCTTATTTTGGTCTTGTTGGCGACTCCGACTCGGACTATACCAGTGACAAGGTTGATAGAAAGTCCACTTCGGGTACTTGTCAATTTCTTGGTAGATCTCTTGTGTCTTGATCCTCCAAGAAACAAAAATCGGTATCCTTATCCACCGCCGAAGTGGAATACATTGTCGCCGATTCATGTTGTGCTCAATTACTTTGGATGACCCAAACTCTTAAGGATTATGGGATACATGTGAAACATGTTCCATTGCTTTGTGATAATGAGAGTGCCATTAAGATTTCTCACAATCCCGTGCAACATTCTCGAACTAAGCATATTGAAGTTTGTCATCATTTCATTCAAGATCATGTTGCTAAGGGAGATATCGATCTTAAGCATGTTCGTACCGATAAGCAATTGGTGGATATATTCACCAAACCGCTTGATGAGAAAGTATTTTGCCGTTTGAGAGGTGAATTGAATATCATCGATGCCTCAAACTTGGAGTAGAAACTCCATTTGGATGCATGCAAGGCATGATCCTTTGACTAATCCTTGATGTTTCTCTTATGATGATGATCATATGTCTTGGATCCATATTTGTACCCTTGCATGTTATCTAACCCTTGTAGGTACTTGGATGAGTCCAGATCTATGAGATTGCAACTCACTCACATCTTGAGCAATCTATACATCACCAAGTCTCTACGATATGGTGGTTGAAGACAAGGAAGCATGAATCCTCTCAACATATCCTTTGAAAATTTCTATGTATCGTATCTCATTTGATATCAAGTTTCATGATTGTCATTTTGGATACACATGTGCTCCTCCTTGGAAAACTAACCCGTGTAGGTAGATGAACTCAAACTACAAGTGGTGCTCCCAACTCTTGGTGAACTACATCAACCTTGAGCATCCAACACAAGTTCGACTACATGATCAAGATTAACACCACCACCCAAGGTATGTTATTCCATCTTAGAGAAGCTTTACCCCAAGGCATGGGTCAAAGCAGCTCAACAAGATGTGAATACATCAAAATGCTTAAACAAAAATGGTAACCCCATTTTGAGCTTAAACGATGAGTATGACCTACGACCAATTCTAGATGAAGTTCTCTAGTGTTTCTTTGTGTCCATGCATTTATTTCTTGCTTGTTTGTTCCCCTTTCAAAAAAACTTCATCTAGATTTCTTTTTTTGTTATCTGCTTTCTTTGCATTCTCTACACCTAATTCATTGCAAATCTTTTAGTTAATTCTTTGGAAATCCTTGTGAGATCTTATTTGCCAAGTGAGCTGAGATGACAAATATTTCCTCTGTATTGAACTCGGACTCACCGATCTTTGCCTATCGACTAGACCGAACTGCAATAATGCATTGTAAACTATTCATTGGTACAGCCGACATGGACAAACCCGGTCTGACTGATATGCATCATCTATGACATCTCCAACTCGATGTCACCGATAAAAATGACTCGGTGTTACCGATTTCACTACTGAGAAAACATTTTGCCATTACAATTGCCGTTTCTCTCCAGCTCCACTTGATGATTCTTACCCTCTATTGGCATCTCAAATTACATGCTGCTTTGTAATGTGATTCAAGGACCAAACCTGTTTGACTCATGCTCCATAAGATCCCTTCTTGGAAATTGATGTCAAAGGGGGAGAGGGACCACATCAAAGCTTATCACATAGAGGAGAGAAGTCACATGTGTTTAAGAGGGGAAAGACATGCTGGTACGTGTTTTGTTTGCTTTGTTCTGATTTTCTCTTTCCCTATATTCTCCCATTATCCAATATCAGATTGAGGGGGAGAAAGAGCTCATATCTAAGGGAAGAAATCTTTGGAATTCATTGCATATCTTTATTCCTTGGGGACATGTCTATATCCAATAGAGTACTAAGTACTCACTCTCTACATGTCATCCCAGTCTTGGCACTCTTGTAGTCTCCTGAACTTGCTTTATTTAGGTGTTCTTGTGTTATCTAACCCTATTTTCTCAAGTTCATCTTCAAGGGCAAGCTCAAGACCACAAGGTAAGTATATGCATCACACTCATGGCATGGTGATCTCTTGCTGATGTACATATTGTTTGCAAGAAGGACTCATGAACATGAAGGTACACTTCCTGTATTTACACCATTTGCTCTGATGCATATAGCCAAGATACATGTAACTCATTGCTTACTCTGACATGTTTATGCATTCACGTGCTCTTACGTGCTATCTTTACATGATGGCATACCTATAGGGGGAGCCATTGCATGTTACATGTCTTTTCCAAAGCTTTACTAGTTACTCTTCATATCTTTATCTAAAGCTTTGGTGTATGTTGTCATCAATTACCAAAAAGGGGGAGACTGAAAGCACAAGTACTCCCTAGGTGATTTGGGTAATTAATGTCAACATATCTCTTGTTGGACTAATACTTCCATCTAGTATATTTCAGAAAGTTCAACAAAGGCGTGGCATGGACAAGAGGATGTGGAACCCCTTCAAGATGCTAAGGACAAAGATTGGCAAAAGCTCAAGACTCTTCATTTCTATTTTAGTGATCCAAGATCACATTGAGTCCACAGGAAAAGACAATACTATTAAAAGGGTATGAGGTGTTCCTTAATGGTCTACTTGCTCAAAATGCCTAGTGATATGCTCCAAAGCCCTCAACAACTTTCTCAATTCCAAATATGTCCTAAACCTAAAGTCAAAGTTGGCCCCACCGATTTGATTCATCCGGCGCCACCGAGTTTACTTGACATAGCCACTGCCAGAAACCCTAATCAATTCGATCTCACCGATAGGATCTAGGTCTCACCGAGATGGCCTTGCAAACTCTCTGTTGCCTATTGGAATTATTCCGGTCTCAGCAAAATATGCAATCTGTCCCACCGAGTTTGCCTGACCAACTCAAGGTTTGCTTATTACTGAAATCGATCTCACCGAGTTTATTTAATCGATCAAACCGAGATGAGGTTTTGCCTTAACCCTAGCACATCAGTCCCACCGAGTTGATCATGTCAATCCCACCAAGAATTCTAACGTCTACATTGAACTGAATCGGTCTCACCGAGTTCATCTATTCGGTCTGACCGAGTTGGATCAAATGTGTGTAACGGTTAGATTTTGTGTGGAGGCTATATATACCCCTCCACCCTGTTCTCTATTCAAGAGAGAGCCATCAGAACGTGCCTACACTTCCACTACTCATTTTCTGAGAGAGAGAGAGAGAGAGAGAGAGAGAACCACCTACTCATGTGTTGAGACCAAGACATTCCAATACAACCACAAGAATCTTGATCTCTAGCCTTCCCCAAGTTGCTTTCCACTCAAATTTTCTTTCCACCATAGCCAAATTTGTGTGAGAGAGTTGAGTGTTGGGGAGACTATCATTTGACGCACAAGAGCAAGCAGTTCATCATCAACACACCATCTATTACCTTTGGAGAGTGTTGTCTCCGAGATTGTTTAGGTGTCACTTGGGAGCCTTCGTCAAAGATTGTGGAGTTGAACCAAGGAGTTTGTAAGGGCAGGGAGATCGCCTACTTCATGAAGATCTACCCAAGTGAGGCAAGTCCTTCGTGGGTGATGGCCATGGTGGGATAGACAAGGTTGCTTCTTCGTGGACCGTTCATGGGTGGTGCCTGATGTCTACTACACAACTTTCTTCTTGTAGACGTTGCTGGGCCTCCAAGTGCAGAGGTTTGTAGGACAGTAGCAAATTTCCCTCAAGTGGATGACCTAAGGTTTATCAATCCGTAGGAGGCGTAGGATGAATATGGCCACCAGAGAGGGATTCCCCATTCGGTAGGGTGCTGGAACGGGTCTAGATTGTTTTCGGTGGCTATGTAGGCTTCTGGCAGCGAAGCTCCCGATCTATTGTGCTCCCCGATCGTCTTAGGCTATATGGATATATAGATAGGTGGAAGAACTACGTCAGGGGAGCCACGAGGGGCCCACGAGGGTGGAGGGCGTGCCCTAGGGGGGTGGGTGCGCCCCCCTGCCTCGTGGCTCCCTCGTTTCTTCCTTGACGTGGATTCCAAGTCTCTCGGGTTGCTTTCCTTCCAAAAATAAGTTCCGTGAAGTTTCAGGTCAATTGGACTCCATTTGATTTTCCTTTTCTATGATACTGTAAAACAAGGAAAAAACAGAAACTGGCATTGGGCTTTGGGTTAATAGGTTAGTCCCAAAAATAATATAAAAGTGGATAATAAAGCCCAATAATGTCCAAAACAGAAGATAATATAGCATGGAGCAATCAAAAATTACAGATACATTGGAGACGTATCAGCATCCCCAAGCTTAATTCGTGCTCATCCTCGAGTAGGTAAATGATAAAAACAGAATTTTTGATGCGGAGTGCTACTTGGCATAATTTCAATGTAATTCTTCTTAATTGTGTCATGAATATTCATATCCGAAAGATTCAAGATAATAGTTCATATTGACATAGAAACAATAATACTTCAAGCATACTAACTAAGCAATCATGTCTTCTCAAAATAACATGGCCAAAGAAAGTTCATCCCTACAAAATCATATAGTTTAGTCATGCTCCATTTTCGTCACACAACAATGCTCTCATCATGCACAACTCCGATGACAAGCCAAGCAATTGTTTCATACTTTAGTAATCTCAAACCTATAAAGTTTCACGCAATATATGAGCGTGAGCCATGGACATAACACTATGGGTGGAATAGAATATGATGATGGGGGTTATGTGGAGAAGACAAACAGGAGAAAGTCTCACATCAACGAGGCTAATCAATGGGCTATGGAGATGCCCATCGATTGATGTTAATGCGAGGAGTAGGGATTGCCATGCAACAGATGCACTAGATCTATAAATGTATGAAAGCTCAACAAAAGAAACTAAGTGGGTGTGCATCCAACTTGCTTGCTCACGAGGACCTAGGGCACTTGAGGACGCCCATTGTTGGAATATACAAGCCAAGTTCTATAATGAAAATTCGCCAATAGTATATGAAAGTGACAACAGAAGAAACTCACTATCATGAAGATCATGGTGCTACTTTGAAGCACAAGTGTGGTAAAAGGATAGTAGCATTGCCCCTTTTTATTTTCTTTCTTTATTTGGCCTTTCTTTTTTTATTTGGCCTTTCTTTTTTTCTTTGGCCTTTATTTTTTTATTTGGCCTTTCTCCCCCCTGTTTTTGGGACAATGCTCTATTAATGATGATCATCACACTTCTATTTATTTACAACTCAATGATTACAACTCGATACTAGAACAAAGTATGACTCTCTATGAATGCCTCCGGCGGTGTACCGGGAATGCGATGAATCAAGACTGACGTGTATGAAAAATTATGAACGGTGGCTTTGCCACAAATACGATGTCAACTACATGATCATGCAAAGCAAAATGACAATGATGATGTGTGCCATGATAAATGGAACGGTGGAAAGTTGCATGGCAATATATCTCGGAATGGCTATGGAAATGCCATAATAGGTAGGTATGGTGGCTGTTTTGAGGAAGATATAAGGAGGTTTATCTGTGACAGAGCGTATCATATCACGGGGTTTGGATGCACCGGCGAAGTTTGCACCAACTCTCAATGTGAGAAAGGGCAATGCACGGTACCGAAGAGGCTAGCAATGATGGAAGGGTGAGAGTGCGTATAATCCATGGACTCAACATTAGTCATAAAGAACTCACATACTTATTGCAAAAATCTACAAGTCATCAAAAACCAAGCACTACATGCATGCTCCTAGGGGGATAGATTGGTAGGAAAAGACCATCGCTCATCCCCGACTATCGGTGTACTAGAGTAGGGGTACCCTAGTATCCCGAACTTGTGCACGGGTAGTCGCAGCGTCCCGCGGCAACGCTTGCCGGGTGACCGCCAAGGTCCTCCGTGGTTCCTTTGGAGCCATTCAAGAACAAAGTATCCAAGCCAAGGAGACAAGACCCCGGCAAGAGGAGCTTGTCGGGAAGGAGACAAGACCCCGGCAAGAAGAGCTTGCCGGGAAGGCCAACCAAGGCATCTCAAGGAACTTGCCGCAACGCACCACGCGTCCCGGCAAGACCCGGTGAGCGACAAGCTCCCGGACGCGACAAGACAACGACCGCGGCAAGGCGCTTGCCGCGGCAAGCCTCCACTCTGTACCTGCGCTCCAGCACATCCACCAACGTGTCACTCTGGGACCCTTCCAGGCGTACGTGGTGGGAGGCTGTGCAGCCAACGGTACACGGTGGCAAGCGGCGCTGACAAGATCGCCATCGTGGCGAGCGGTGGCATCCCTGGCGGTCCCTTTTACACTATTTGGGCGACGCAGACGGGCATTCAATGCCCTTGTCCCCTGCCATCAGGGTTAGGTATGATACACTGTAGTAGGCGGTGGTGCCAACCGCCACGCCTTTTCCATTTTTACCCTCGTCTACGTTGCCACCTGTCGGTGACCCCTTGAGCATATAAAAGGAGGCCCATGCGCAACGTAGAGGGGGGGCGGCCAAACAGAACGCTCATGCTCGGTCTCGTTAGTTGCTGGTGCGTACTGTAGCACTGGCGCTCCCGAGCAAGAACTCAATACAACTACAAAGCAGGAGTAGGGTTTTACGCATCCGTGCGGCCCGAACCTGGGTAAACTTATTGTGTGCTCATGCGCTTCGCCTCAATCTGCTCTTCGTGCGATCTCTGCCCCCTGCCGAACCAAAAGGGGCTCGGTCCGCCGGTGCCCATAGGTGTTCGTGGGTTAGCACCCCCGACATCTTTGGCGTGCCAGGTAGGGGGCGTCGAGATTGTGTGAACCTGATCCGGCGTTCGCACGAGCTAAATCTTCATCGTCTTCATCAACATGCCACCGAAGAAGAAGGCTTCAGAGGCGGCTGCTCCGTCTGCGCCGAACCCACCATCGCCGGAGCAAACGGCTGGTGGGGTAGACGCCGGCGGAAGAACGGGCGTCGACGAGGGAGCTCACGGTGCTGCCAAGTCCAAGGACAAGGCTGCGCAGCCCATCGGCAGCGCAGTCGGCTCCCACAACGACTGGGCGCTCTCCAAGACCTCGGTGTCCGTGCATGCGCCGCGCCCATCCCAGGAGGCGCGGGACCGGAAGCATCATGATACTCACGGTACCATACGCTTGTTGGACCAAGATCGAGCTGGTGGATCTCGGAGTGCTCAAGACCAGCATGCATGCCAACATGCTGGCGCGAGCGGGGCACGGTCGCCTGGACGAGATACTGCTCCTTCTAACATGGTTAGAAGTCCGAGCATATCCCGTTCCTCGCACCGTTCGCCACCGCCGCCCACCACTTCAGCAGAAGCTTTGGCGCGAGCTCAACTGCTCTTAGACTACCCTCCAGCGGCAGACAAGATCGACGACTGGAGGGCCACCAATCAGAGCCTCATCGGCTTCGCCAACGGCGACAATCCATGGCAGCCGAGTACATCACAGCCGCGGCAAGTCAGCCAGGCGCAAGCCAGTGGCGACAAGACCGGTGGGGGTGCAACCATCGTGCACTCTCCGCCCCGAAGGCCAAGATCGCCGACTCGCCGGATCCACCACGACAGCGACTCCACCGCGTCATCGAATCCACGAGCTCATCGCGATCAGCGCCAAGTTCTTCACGAACGACAGCAAGAAGACGCTCGTACTCGTATCGAGCGCCAAAGAGAAGCGCGGCGTCAATCAGACCAGCGCGCTGGGCCCTCTGTCGACATGCATGCGCCAGGGGAACCAAGCGACTTGCCATACGTTGTAGGTTGCCCTGCGTTTACTCCTGAGCTGCGGCAAGTCTAGTGGCCCAGCAAGAAGAATTTCAAGCCAGATGTACCGGAGAAGTACGACGGCAAGTCGCATCCATCGAAGTTCCTCAGCATCTACACCATCGCGGTGCAGGCTGCCGGGGGGCGAGACGACAAGATCCTTGCCAACTACTTCCCGCTGGTGCTCAAGCCCAACGTCAGGTCCTGGCTCATGCATTTGCCGGAAAACTCCATATCCTCCTGGGCAGACCTATGCCATCAGTTTGTCGGCACCTTTATAGGCGGCCACAAACCTCATGGCCAAGAGAGTGACCTTCACCTGCTCGCCCAGAAGGAAGGAGAGCCCCTGCGCAAGTACATTCAAAGATTCAGCCGTGTACAGCACAACATCCCAGATGTCCACCCTGCCGCGGTCATCAGCGTGTTCCATCAGAACACGCGTAACCGCAGGATGTGGGAGGAGATGGCGATGTGCAAGATCAGAGACGTCAGTGAGCTGTATGCCCTGGCCGACAAGTGTGCACGTGCTGAGGAAGGGAGGAAACTCCCCAGAGAGAATACAGGAGCAGGAGGATCTGACAGCGAGGATGCTGCCCCGGCAAAGAAAAGCCAGCGGCGGAACAACAGGAAGAAGAAAGGCAAAGATGTGCTAGTTGTTGAGCAGTCCGGCAACGACGGTGGCGCCAAGAAAGCCAAAGTTGGTAGCTCCGGCAAGGAGATTGCCGCATGCACCAACTGCCAGGCTGTGGCAGTCTCCGACAAGCAGGACGACACCGACAAGCAGTACTGCAAGATCCATCGCACCAAGGGCCATGACCTCCAGAGTTGCAAGAAAGTCGAGCAGCTTGTCCAGCAGCAAAAGGCTGAGTATGAGCGACGCGACAAGGAGAGGGCCCAAGGAGGCGCTGGAGAATCCAGCAAGAAGCGCGCCGACCGGGGAGGACGCCGCGGCAAAGCCAAGCAGCGGCAAGGAGACAGACCTCCCCGCGGCCATGATAAGGATGAAAACGACGACGACGACGAAGACATGGATGATGTCGAGACCAGTGAGCAGGAGTTCCAGAAAGCCACAGAAATCTTGTGCATATACGGCGGTGCTTCTCTGCACACTTCGCACCACCAACTCAAACAGTGGGTGCGGGAAGTCAATGCGGCGGAACCACCTGTCGAGTCACGCAAGCTTCTGAAATGGTCCAGCACGCCTATCATCTTTGATATTGAGGACCACCCTGATTGCACAACTGCGGTCGGGTGCTTGCCGATGTTGGTTTCACCAACTATCCGCAACCTCAAGGTCACTAAGATGCTAGTTGACGGCGGGGCCGGCTTGAACCTGATCTCCTCCGCCGTACTCCAGAAACTCCAGATCCCTGACAGCGAGCTCGAAGAGACCGGCACATTCCAAGGAATCAATCCGGGAAGGAGCAAGCCGAAAGGGAAGGTCACGTTGCTGGTAACATTTGGCAGTGAGATGAACTTCAGGACTGAGAGGGTCACTTTTGACGTTGCCAATTTTCCATTACCTTACAATGGGATACTCGCCCGTCCAGCACTCGCCAAGTTCATGACGGCCTCTCACTACGCATACAACATGCTCAAGATTCCAGGCCCGATAAGCGTCATCTCTGTCCCAGGCGACAAGAAGGATGCTCTTATCTGCGCCGACAAGATCTACTGGGAAGCAGCAGCCGCCACAGATCGCAAGTCACTTGCCGCTGAAGCTCTCGGGGGGAAGAACAAGACCAAGTCCGGCAAGAGTTCTGATGCCCACTCCGGCAAGCGCACCTCTTCGGAGTGCTGCGCTACCGTCGAGGACGCACCATCGAGCTCCACCGGCAAGTGTAAGAAGGCAATGGCAGCTCCGCCAGAGACCAAGAAAGTGTCCGCCAAGGAGGACGGCACTGGTGGTACCTTCACCATTAGTGCCACTCTTGACCCTAAATAGGAAAGCGCGCTCATTGCTTTCTTGCGGGCAAACGTCGACGTGTTTACATGGCAACCGTCTGACATCCCCGGTGTTCCCAAGAAAGTAATTGAGCACCATCTTGCCGTTTGTCCTCATGCGCGGCCCGTCAAGCAGAAGGTCAGGAAGCAAGCAGTGGAGCGCCAAGAATTCATCGCAGAAGAGATCAAGAAATTGGAGGCAGCAGGCCTTGTCAGAGGAGTGCTCCATCCTACGTGGTTGGCCAATCCTGTAGCCGTGCGCAAGGCAAACGGGAAATGGAGGCTTTGTATCGACTTTACCGATGTTAATAAAGCTTGTCCCAAAGACCCATTTCCCTTGCCGCGCATTGACCAGATTGTTGACTCCACGGCCGGATGTGACTTGCTTTCATTTCTTGACGCATACTTAGGATATCATCAAATCTTCATGGCAGAAGAAGATGAGGAGAAAACCGCATTCATTACTCCATGTGGCACGTACTATTTCATACGGATGCCTTTCGGTTTAAAGAATGCTGGTTCAACATTTGCAAGAATAGTCCATGTCGCTCTTGAGCCACAAATACACAGAAATGTGGAAGCCTACATGGATGACATAGTGCTCAAGAGCAAGGACAGAGCAACTCTGATTCAAGATTTAGACGAGACCTTTGCAAATCTGTGCAAGATCAACCTCAAGCTCAACCCCGAGAAGTGTGTGTTTGGAGTCCCCTCCGGCAAGCTTCTCGGGTTCTTCGTGTCTCAGCGGGGAATTGAAGCCAATCCCGACAAGATCAAGGCCATTGAGTAGATCGAAGCACCAAAACGCGTCAAGGATGTACGAAGACTTGCCGGTTGCGTGGCTGCTCTCAGCAGGTTTATCTCTCGGTCTGCTGAGCGCGCCCTGCTGTTTTTCAAAATTTTGAAAAAGGCAGGTCCAATGAAATGGACTCCGGAAGCGGAGGCTGCGCTGTAGGACTTGAAGAGATACCTGTCCTCCACTCCAATACTTGTCGCACCTAAGCCACAAGAGAAGTTGCTGCTGTATATAGCGGCAACCAATCAAGTGGTTAGTGTTGTGTTAGTAGCAAAGAGGGAGGCAGATGACGAGCCAGCAACCACGGCAAGCGCATCCAGCGACAAGCAGGGGGCTTCCCCGACAAGCTCTGGTCCCGACAAAGATGGGTCTGCGCAGGTGCGCGAGGAGATACAGAAGAGAATGGTGCAGCGCCCAGTTTACTTTGTCAGTTCCCTTCTGCAGGGGGCTAGGTCAAGGTACTCTGGTGTGCAGAAATTGCTTTTCGGCCTCCTCATGGCCTCGAGAAAGCTGCGCCATTACTTCCAAGCACACGAGATCACAGTTGTCACTCGCTTTCCGCTGAAGAGGATACTGCAGAATCCAGAAGCGACAGGCGGGATTGTTGAGTGGGCACTGGAAGTGTCAAGCTTTGGCCTCAAGTTTGAGAGTACTTCAACTATCCAAAGCAGAGCATTGGCAGAATTCATAGCAGAGTGGACGCCAACACCAGATGAAGAAATTCCAGAAACAAGCATCCCCGTCAAGGAAGCAAGCAAAGAGTGGCTCATGTACTTTGACGGTGCCTTCTCGCTGCAAGGCGCTGGCGCTGGCGTGCTGCTTGTCGCACCCACCGGAGAACACCTCAAGTACGTAGTCCAGATGCACTTTCCCAAGGAGCAAGCAACAAACAATACTGCAGAGTATGAAGGCTTGCTTGCCGGTCTCAGGATCGCGGCAGACCTTGGGATCAAGAAGCTCATTGTCAGGGGTGACTCGCAGCTTGTCGTCCGCCAAGTGAACAAGAGTTATCAGAGTCCGTTGATGGAAGCCTACGTTGACGAAGTGAGAAAGCTAGAAGAGCACTTTGACGGCCTACAGATGGAGCATGCCCCAAGAGCTCAGAACGACATTGCCGATGGCCTGTCAAAGTGTGCCGCACTTAAGTTACCTGTGGAACCAGGGATCTTTGTGCTCAAGCTGACTCAACCGTCCGTAACGCCATCAACTGGACAGAGCAAGAAGAGGAAGTTGATTTCTAGCGACTATTTTCCGGCAGAGCTTCCTGAAGCCGCCACCAAGAAGGTCCCCAAGATCAACACCAAGAGTGCTGAGGAGCAGTCTGCTTCGGCAAGCCCTAGGGTTTGTTCCGTTGAAGCAGACGCTCCCGACAAGTTTTGCTCCGACAAGCTTGCCTGGGAACGTCAAGCTCCGGCGGAGCCGCAGGCTCTTGCCGTAGAAGCGGATGTTCCCGCAGCAGCAGATATGCCTTTAGTCCTTGTTGTAGAGCCACAAGCTCCAGCATGGGCACAGCAGATTGTCTGTTTCCTTCAGACAGGAGAACTCCCGAAGAGCAAGAAGAAGCGGAAAGAGTAGCCCGGCAGTCAAGTATGTACCAGTTTGTCGACAGCACACTGTACAGAAGAAGACTCAACGGTGTGAAATTGAAGTGTATTCACCGGGAAGATGGACAAAAGCTGTTGGCAGAGATACATGGAGGCATATGTGGTCACCACATTGGTGCAAGAGCACTTGTCGGCAAAGCATTCCGGCAAGGTTTCTTCTGGCCGACAGCCCTCCAGGATGCAACTGCACAAGTAACCAAGTGTGAAGCGTGCCAGTTCCATTCCAAGCAGATACACCAGCCAGCTCAAGCTCTCCAGACGATCCCTTTATCCTGGCCATTTTCGGTCTGGGGGCTCGATATCCTCGGCCCCTTTCCCCGAGCAGTCGGGGGCTTTGAGTACTTGTACGTTGCAATCGACAAGTTCACAAAGTGGCCGGAAGTGGAAGCAGTGAGGAAGGTGACAGCACAGTCAGCAGTCAAGTTCTTCAGGTCGATTGTTTGCCGCTTCGGGATCCCTAACAGGATAATCACCGACAACGGTACACAATTCACAAGCCGCACCTTCATGCAGTACGTCCAAGATCTTGGCGCCAAGGTCTGCTTCGCTTCTGTTGCTCACCCGAGAAGCAATGGTCAAGCGGAAAGGGCAAATGCTGAAGTGCTGCGTGGGCTCAAGACTAGAACTTTCGACAGGCTAAACAAGTGCGGAAGAAACTGGATCGAGGAGCTGCCGGTGGTTCTTTGGTCGATCAGGACGACGCCAAATCGAGCCACTGGCCAGACACCTTTCGCTCTAGTCTATGGAGCAGAGGCAGTTCTCCCCACGGAACTCGTATACGGGTCACCTCGAGTGCTCGCTTATGATGAGCTTGAGCAAGAGCAGCTGCGACAAGATGACGCGCTGCTCCTTGAGGAAGACTGTCTTTAGGCTGCTGTGCGAGCTGCTCGCTACCAGCAAGCTTTGTGCCACGACCATAGCCGCAAAGTTAACGCCAGAAGTCTCAAGGAAGGCAACCTTGTTCTTCGGCGTGTTCAGTCCGCCAAGAATTCCAACAAGTTGACGTCGAAGTGGGAAGGCCCTTACCGGGTGAAACGAGTCACTAGGCCTGGCGCTGTCCGCCTTGAGACCGAAGATGGCATACCAGTGAGCAACTCCTGGAATATTGAGCATCTTCGTAAGTTTTACCCATAGGGCGCGGTTGCCAGAACCCGTTCCGGCAACCACCTTTTGTACAAGTCTTGCCGCTGTTGCATGTAATCCTTTGTACAAAGCCGGGCGCAGATCCCGTGCATAAAGCTTATGTGCTCCGCACATCTTGTCAATTTCATGCTTTTTATTTTTTGCATGTGTTATCTGACACTTTGTGCAGCACCTACCCCCGGTAAGCAACAACGAGCCATATGGCTCCATATCTTTTCTCCTTTTTCTTTTTTCTCTCAAGGAAAGGAAGGTTCCCTCGCGCACAAGTTTGCCGGGGGGGGAAAGGAGAAGATATGGTATGGACCAGGCATCGTTCAAGAAAGTTTCGCCTTGCCGGGAAGCAAACGACAGAAAAGATAAGTTGCCAAAGTTTGAGCAATCAGATTTTTAAAAAAATTTAAGTTATCTTCCTTGAACGACCGTCCTTTGTATGGAAAACCTGTGCACGGAGGAACCAACTCGTAGCTAGTTGCGCCCTTGCTTTGTTTCGAGTCCGCTCAACAATTTAAGTGAGCTGCGACTAGTTGCGACAAGGTTTCTTGTCGGTAGCGGCACCGCCAGCAGGCTGCTGACGTCCCGCACTCAGCGCTCGCGGCCAAGGTGCCTGCGCCGGCAAGTTCCCTAAAAGCGTAGGGCAAAAACATACAAAGGAAGGAATCAAGTAAAGGAAATAACATTGCAATCATTACCTGAAATAGAGTTATATTACAAGGAAACTTGTCGCGCTCTAATAGATTGTTTTCATAACATGACCAGCAGCGACAAGAAAAGAAGAAAACGGGCGGCCTAATCTACGCGATCGACCTCAACCCTCTTGATCCCGCTCACCTTGTCCACAATGGGTGCGACAAGGGTCTTGAGCGCCTCCAAGTCGGCATCCGGCGACAAGGTCCTGAGGACGTTGGTGAGGTTGAGGCCCGGGTTGCGGAAGGCCACCTTCACCAGCACCTTCTGAAGAGCTCCCGCGCAGATCTTGCGCGACTCGTCGGCCAGCTGCTTTGGGATCCTCTCCCGGAGTCGCCGGAGGGCCGTCGCCACGCCTTTGAAGAATGAAGTGAGCTTGGCGCTGGGTTGGAGGTTCTCATCAGAGGGATACCCGAGATCCTCCATTCCCAGCTGCGCCAGCTCCCTGTCGATGTCTGCGGCAACGTCCACGAGACCCTCCGTCCAGTGCTCCACATTCTCCCGGAAAGTGCTCTGGGCGGCAGCGGCACTCGCCAGCAGCGCCTTGCCGGCCTTGACCTCCTCCTTCAGGGTCGTCTCCTGCTCCTTGGCGCCATCCAGTGTCTTGGTCAAAGTGATCAGCTTCAACTCAAGATCTGCATTGGAGTTCTTGGCAGCATCAAGCTCCTTGCCCTTCTCGGCGAGACGGGCCTGCAGCTCTGAATGGCTATGGGCGTCCTTCTCCCGCACAAGCTTGAGCGCGGCAAGCTCGTCACCGCTCGCCTTGAGATCGGCCTCCAGCTGCGCCACCTTCATCTCTAGCTCCTTCTTGGCGGCCTCGGCGGCTGCGGCAGCATCCTCTGTTTGCTTGAGGGCTCCGCCAACTGTTCGCTCGCGCGCGGCAAGCTCCTCCTCATGGCTGTCGAGGTTGACCTTTCGCTGCACCAGCTCGCCCTCCTACACGAACAGCTTCTCAGCGGCAAGCCTTTGTTGCTCTTCGACTTCCGCCCGCTCGAGGAGGAAGGCCTCCCGCTCCTCGGCAAGTCGCGCCCGCTCCTCTGCCAGTGTGCGGAGAGCCTCCTGGTGGTGACCCCAGAGCTCCTCCACGCACTTCTCGATGTCCTCTCCCGCCTTCGCGACAAGTGCTTCGCGGGATTCTAGCTTGGCTTGCCGGGCGCGGTAGAGCAACATCAGCTTCCGCAGCAGCCGCTCCTCCTCAGGCTCGCTGCTGCTGCTGCTTGGCGTGTCAACCAGCGCCAGCCCGGCGGAGGCGAGCACCTCTCCGTCGAAGCTCTCTACTTCGACCGGCGCCCGGGAGCTTGACGCCCAGGGGAGGTTGATGAAGATGTCGTCACTGGCCTTCAAGTAGACGCCTGGCTGGGGCTCTTCGGAGCCTGACGCTGCGGCAGCGGCGGAGGGATCGGCGGTCGATGTAGCGCCTGGCGCTCCTGCGACCTCAGGGCCGTCAGTGCGATCGCCGGATCCCCCGCCTGCTTCTGCGGTGGCAGTCTTGGCGGTCCGTGTGCCAGCGGGCTCGTCAGCGCCGGCTACTTCCTCGGCGGTAGCAGCGTCTTCGGTGGCAACCTCGGTCTCCATCAGCTCCGCAGCAGATGGATCTGACAGCCGGAAAGGGGAGAAGAGTCAAGCAAATAAGCAAAAAAGAAGATCAAAAGAAGAAGAACCAAGGGAAGTTCTGAAGCGAGAAGATTACCTGTGCCAGGTTCTGCAGTCGTGGTCTCCGCCGCCGGGGTGCCGCTGGTGCTGTCCCTTCCGGAGAATCCTCCCTTGCCGGAGACTTCTCCCTTGCCGGAGAGCTCTCCCTTGCCGGAGACCTCTCCCTTGCCGGAGGACTCTCCCTTGGCGTTTCGGGGGCGACCTCCGGGCGCTCCTGGTGGAGCTGCTCTGCTCCTGCACAAGTCAACAATCAGATATCAGCAAAGCAAGAATCTCCATGCGTGCCCAACAGCGGGAAGCAAACCAGATACTTACGCTGGGGGCTACTCTGGAGGACAGTTGCCGGGTCTGGCAGGGTTGTCTCAGGCGCATCCCCTGCTGTCGCGGTGGGTTCGTCCTCGATGATAATCACCAGGGCCTTGGCTCTCCTCGCCGCTCTCTGGGCCAGAGTCCTAAAAAGGAATAGGTTCACAGTAAAGCAAATGAGATACGAGACAAAACAACAAGAATTGAAGAACTACAAGTACAACAAGAGAATCTTACTCTTCTTCTTCCTCGTCGGAGCTGAACGCGGAGAAGTCGAAGTCCGGCTCACGTCCGGCGTGAGAAGGCGGAGGAGTAGGATCCCTTGGCCGCTTGGCGGGAGCAGAAGCGGTGGTCCGGGAATACCCCGCTCCAGTTGCCGCAGCAGCGTGAGGCGCTCCCGCGGCAATAGTGCTTGCCGCGATGGAGCGTGTCGCGTGACGCGGCGACTGCCGACTCGCCTGCCGCCTCGCTACATCCCCGGCCTTGCGGAGACGCCTTCTTGGTGGAGATGGAGGCTCTGCTTGCGGCGAGCTGTCTGAGGATGAAGAGGAAGAGGAGTTGATCTCCAATGAGCCGCTCGTATCCTCGGCGGGCTCGCTCGACTCGACGTCACGCCCGGCGAGCTCTTTCTTGCCGGCAGGCTCCTCTCGCCCGGCAAGCTCCTCTCACTCGGCACGGCTTGCCGCCTCTGCTGCCTCTGCCTCCTCCACGGTGAATCCAAACTCACCCGCAGCTGCGGCTGCCGCCGCCTCTTCCAACCTGGTGGCGATGCGTTTCAACTCCGCATCGGTGGTGTCGCGAGTGAGGCCATTCTTCTTGTCGGAGCGAATCGGCACTTCTACCAAGCTGTCGAAGAATTCCTGCATGACGTCGTCTGCAGGCTCTTGCCAAGTTGGCACAAGTCCATGCGAGTCGCATAGCGGCATCATTGCCCGGATGCGGTAAAGCGCGGAGTTGTTGCACAGCGGAACGACGCCCTGCGGCAACCTAAACACTTCGGGATGATCAGGATCATACTTGAACAGCTCCTGGAGCATCGCGTTGAGCTCCAGGACAGTGAAGTTGTAGTTGAGGCCCAGGCGCAGCCTCATGATATCCGCCGCATTCTTGAACTCCCAGGCGGGCCTCCTCCGTTCCTGCAGGGGGGCGATGCGGCAGCGAAGAAAATCTGCGCCAACGGCGCCTACAGTGAGTCCGGAAAGCCGGAGGCGTTGGATCCTGGTGATGGCAATCTTCAGCCTATCGTCTTCCGGGGCCACGTAGCTCCAATCGCTGCCGCGTGTCACTGGGGCTTGGCGCCGGGCGGTAAACGACTGCGGGTTCTCCTCGGCAATCCAGCACCAGTCTGCTCTCCATTCCTCCCACTTGCCGTGGAACTCGCCCTCCAGATAAGAGTCCTTCTTGCCGGCCCTCGAGATCCAGGCGATTTCGCCAGATAAAGGCTCTCCTCTCTCTACTTGGGGCATAAAGAAGTGGCGGAAAAGGGCTACGTTGGGATGGACTCCGACAAAGTTTTCGCAGAGATGCGCGAAAACTGCCATGGTCAGAACGGCATTGGGGGTGAAATCAAGGAGGCAGAGCCCGTAGGTGTTCATGATGTCGCAAAAAAACTCCGAGAAGGGCGGGCAGAGCCCGCAGTAGAAGAACACGGCAAAGAAGGGATATCCATTTGGAGCCATTTTATGAGCGGCGGCCGGAAGTACCTTCGTGCTCGGATGCGCTCGCGTCTCCGTCGACCAGAAGAGGTAGTAGTACTCCCTCAGCTCCATCGCGGCGAGCTTGGGGGGGGGGGAAGATTGCCCGCTCCTTTCGCAGCGCCGCAAGCCGCTGCGCCTCAGTCGACTTCACAGCCTTCCCCTTGTCGGCTTTCGGAGCCATGGCGGAAGTGGTGGAGGAGGTCGATGGCGTTGGTGGTGCTGGTGGCGATGGGGGGCAGGGCGCTGCTCTCTCTCAGCTTTGGGAAGACGGAGGAGCGGCGGAGGCTTCCGAGATTGGAATGGAAAGGGGGCGAATAGGCGCACTACCCCTGTTTCCCCTGCTTATAAGGAAGGAGGGGGCGGACGTTCCGCCTTTCCTAATAAAGAAACCACCCACGATCTCTCCCACGACGCTGCATTCGACGCGTGCCGTTCGGGGAGGGCGCGGTGGATGCGGAGAGAGATACGGCGCTAACCAGGCCGCGCGTGCCCGTGCCCCGTTTTGGGCCTGGCCCAACAGCGCTCAGCACCGTGTATGGCCCAGGCCCGGGGGCTCCTGTCGGTGTACTAGAGTAGGGGTACCCTAGTATCCCGAACTTGTGCACGGGCAGTCGCAGCGTCCCGCGGCAAGGCTTGCCGGGTGACCGCCAAGGTCCTCTATGGTTCCTTTGGAGCCATTCAAGAACAAAGTATCCAAGCCAAGGAGACAAGACCCCGGCAAGAGGAGCTTGCCGGGAAGGAGACAAGACCCCGGCAAGAAGAGCTTGCCGGGAAGGCCAACCAAGGCATCTCAAGGAACTTGCCGCAACGCACCACGCGTCCCGGCAAGACCCGGTGAGCGACAAGCTCCCGGACGCGACAAGACAACGACCGCGGCAAGGCGCTTGCCGCGGCAAGCCTCCACTCTGTACCTGCGCTCCAGCACATCCACCAACGTGTCGCTCTGGGACCCTTCCAAGCGTACGTGGCGGGAGGCTGTGCAGCCAGCGGTACACGGTGGCAAGCGGCGCTGACAAGATCGCCATCGTGGCGAGCGGTGGCGTCCATGGCGGTCCCTTTTACACTATTTGGGCGACGCAGACGGGCATTCAATGCCCTTGTCCCCTGCCGTCAGGGTTAGGTATGATACACTGTAGTAGGCGGCGGTGCCAACCGCCACGCCTTTTCCATTTTTACCCTCGTCTACATTGCCACCTGTCGGTGACCCCTTGAGCATATAAAAGGAGGCCCATGCGCAACGTAGAGGGGGGACGGCCAAACAGAACGCTCACGCTCGGTCTCGTTAGCTGTTGGTGCGTACTGTAGCACTCGGCGCTCCCGAGCAAGAACTCAATACAACTACAAAGCAGGAGTAGGGTTTTACGCATCCGTGCAGCCCGAACCTGGGTAAACTGATCGTGTGCTCGTGTGCTTCGCCTCGATCTGCTCTTCGTGCGATCTCCGCCCCCCCTGCCGAACCAAAAAGGGGGCTCGGTCCGCCGGTCCCATAGGTGTTCGTGGATTAGCAACCCCGACACCGAGCGCCACTCATAAGGAGGACAATCAAAGAACACCTCATGTTTCAAATTTGTTACATAACGTTTACCATACGTGCATGCTATGGGACTTGCAAACTTCAACACAAGTATATCTCAAATTCACAACTACTCAACTAGCACAACTTTGATATCACTACCTCCATATCTCAAAACAAGCATCAAACTTCTCTTAGTATTCAACACACACATAAGAAAGTTTTTACTAGTCTTGAATACCTAGCATATTAGGATTATTTAAGCAAATTACCATGCTATTTAAGACTCTGAAAATAATCTAAGTGAAGCATAAGAGATCAATAGTTTCTATAAAACAAATCTACCACCATGCTCTAAAAGATATAAGTGAAGTACTAGAGCAAATGACAAACTACTCCGAAAGATATAAGTGAAGATCATTGAGTAGTCGAATAATTATGCAACTATGTGAAGACTCTCTAACATTTAATAATTTCCGATATTTTTATTTTATTCAAACAGCAAGAAAATCCTAACAAAATAAATTGATTCTCCAAGCAAAACACATATCATGTGGTAAATAAAAATATAGCTCCAAGTAAAGTTACCGATGAACGAAGACGAAAGAGGGGATGCCTTCCGGGGCATCCCAAAGCTTAGGCTTTTGGTTGTCCTTGAATATTACCTTGGGGTGCCTTGGGCATCCCTAAGCTTAGGCTCTTGCCACTCCTTATTCCATAGTCCGTCGAATCTTTACCCAAAACATGAAAACTTCACAACACAAAACTTAACAGAAAACTCGTAAGCTCCGTTAGTATAAGAAAATAAATCACCACTTCAAGGTACTGTAATTAACTCATTCTTTATTTATATTGGTGTTAAACCTACTGTATTCCAACTTATCTATGGTTTATAAACTATTTTACTAGCCATATATTCATCAGAATAAGCAAACAACACACGAAAAACAGAATCTGTCAAAAACAGAACAGTATGTAGTAATCTGGATCAAACGTATACTTCTGGAACCCCAAAAATTCCAAAATAAATTGCTGGACCTGAGTAATTTATCTATTAATCATCTTCAAAAATAATTAACTAAATAGCACTCTCCAAATAAAAATGGCAGCAATTCTCGTGAGCGCTAAAGTTTCTGTTTTTTTACAGCATGATCGCAAAGACTTTCCCCAAGTCTTCCCAAAGGTTCTACTTGGCACAAACACTAATTAAAACATAAAAATTCAATCATAACAGAGGATAAATAAATTATTTATTACTAATCAGGAGAAAAATATCAAGGAATAAAAATAAAAATAGGTTTCCTCCCAACAAGCGCTATCGTTTAACGCCCCTAGCTAGGCATGATGATTTCAATGATGCTCACATAAAAGATAAGAATTGTAACATAAAGAGAGCATCATGAAGAATATGACTAGTACACTTAAGTCTAACCCACTTCCTATGCATAGGGATTTTGTGAGCAAACAACGTGTGGGAACAAGAATCAACTTGCATAGGAAAGCAAAACAAGCATAACTTCAAAACTTTAAGCACATAGAGAGGAAACTTGATATTATTGCAATTCCTACAAGCATATGTTCTTCCCTCATAATAATTTTCAGTAGAATCATGAATGAATTCAACAATATAACCAGCACCTAAAACATTATTTTCATGATGCATAAGCATAGAAATTTTATTACTCTCCACATAAGCAAATTTATTGTCATGGATAATAGTGGGAGCAAACTCAACAAAATAACTATCATGTGAGGCATAATCCAATTGAAAACTAAAATCATGATGACAAGTTTCATGGTTATCATTATTCTTAATAGCAGACAAGTCATCACATCAATCATCATAGATAGCAACTTTGTTCTCATAATCAATTGGAACCTCTTCCGAAATAGTGGATTCATCACTAAATAAAGTCATGACCTCTCCAAATCCACTTTCATCAATATAATCATCATAAATAGGATTCATGCTTTCATCATAATAAATTTGCTCATCAAAACTTGGGGGGCAGAAAATATCATCTTCATCAAACATAGCTTCCCCAAGCTTGTGGCTTTGCGTATCATTAGTATCATGGATATTCAAGGAATTCATACTAGCAACATTGCAATCATGCTCATCATTCAAATATTTAGTGCCAAACATTCTAATGCATTCTTCTTCTAAAATTTTGGCACAATTTACCTTTTCATCATACTCACCAAAGATATTAAAAAGATGAAGCATATGAGGCAAACTCAATCCCATATTTTTTTTGTAGTTTTCTTTTATAAACTAAACTAGTGCTAAAACAAGAAACAAAAAGATTCGATTGCCAGATCCAAAGATATACCTTCAAGCACTCACCTCCCTGGCAACGGCGCCAGAAAAGAGCTTGATGTCTACTACACAACCTTCTTCTTGTAGACATTGTGGGGCCTCCAAGTGCAGAGGTTTGTAGGACAGTAGCAAATTTCCCTCAAGTGGGTGACCTAAGGTCTATCAATCCGTAGGAGGCGTAGGATGAAAATGGCCACCGGAGAGGGGTTCCCCCTACGACAGGGTGCCGGAACGGGTCTAGATTGGTTTTTGGTGGCTACGGAGGCTTCTGGTAGCGGAACTCCTGATCTATTGTGCTCCCCGATCGTTTTAGGG
>LT934119.1:426910259-426938086 GCA_900231445.1 Triticum turgidum subsp. durum
AGTACGTCAGGGGAGCCACGAGGGTGGAGGGCGCGCCCTAGGGGGGTGGGCACGCCCCCCTGCCTCATGGCTCCCTCGTTTCTTCCTTGACATGTACTCCAAGTCTCTCGGGTTGCTTTCCTTCCAAAAATAAGTTCCGTGAAGTTTCAGGTCAATTGGACTCCGTTTGATTTTCCTTTTATGCGATACTCTAAAACAACGAAAAATAGAAACTGGCACTGGGCTCTGGGTTAATATGTTAGTCCCAAAAATAATATAAAAGTGGATAATAAAGCCCAATAATGTCCAAAACAGAAGATAATATAGCATGGAGCAATCAAAAATTATAGATACGTTGGAGACGTATCAGTGCCCTGCGTGGACTCGCGCAACCATTACCCTTCATGGGTTGAAGTCTCCACCAATGTGGATGTACGATAGCACCCCCTATCAGAACCACGCCAAAAATCTCCGTGTCTCCAATTGCGTTTGCACACTCCAATCCCATCCCTTTACTTTCCTCCAACTTGCATGCTTTACTTTCCGCTGCTCATATACTCTTGCCATTCTTGCATGAAATGTATTGTGAATGCTTAAACTTGTACTAAAACTCCATCTCAACTTGAAGAACATAAAATCTGCTACTTTTGCTTGTTGAGGGTCTAATCACCCCCCCCCCTCTAGACACCTCTTCTCAATCCTTTCAGACCATTAAAGAAGTCATGAAAGATAGGCATAAGGTCATATTTCACAATATGCCAACATTTCTTATAGAATTCTACTAGAAACCCATCTGGTCCCGGAGCCTTATTTGGTTTCATTTGAGCGATCACCTCAAAAACCTCCTTCTGACTAAAAGGTGTAGACAAAATCCCATTCTCATCTGACCTCAACTGAGCAATATCAACAACTTCAAGCTTGTCTAAGGCCACTGTGTTGTCTAACGGAGGGCCAAAAAGTTGCTTGTAATAGTTGGATATATATAGCTTGAGATTCTTGTGACTCACGACCGTTCCCTCATCTTGCTCAAGCTGGATGATTTTCTTTCTCCTATGTTTGCCATTTGCAATCATATGAAAAATTGGGTATTTTCATCCCCTTGAACAACCTTAAGCACCTTAGCGCGTTGGGCCCATTTCATTTCCTCTTCTCTAAGCAACACACACAATTTCAACTCTGTGTCAGACTTAACGGTATGTTCTGTCTCATCCAGCAGATTCGTTTCCGCTCACAAATCAAGCTCCTGAATCAACTGGATAAGCCATTCTTTCTCTTGTTTATAAATCCCACTCTTGTTTCTGGCCCAACACTCAAGAATCGTCTTAGGTGTCGAATCTTATTTTTCTATTGCTCCATACTGGAGCCACCCGCCACTGGCCTGACCCATTCTCTCGCCACCATCTCAAGAAAATCTTCTTTTTGAACCAACTTAGTTCGAAAGAGAAAATATTCTTATTGCCAATATGTGTTTCTTCGCCTGAGTCAACTAACAAGGGCGTATGGTCTGAAACTGCCCTCTGCATCGCATGCACCGATACGAGTGGGTATTTTTGTTCCCATTCCACACTCGCAAGCACCCTGTCTAGCGTCTCTTAAGTAGGTGTAGGAAGAGTGTTTTCCCAAGTAAACTGTCTCCTGTGAGTTTTATCTCCCCGAGATTAAGACTCTCAATGATCATATTGAACATAAAGTCCCACCGCCCGTCAAAATGATCATTTTTTCTTCTTTCCTCTTGATGATATTAAAATCACCCCCACTGAGATTGGCAACCTATCGTCCCCACAAATCCTAACCAAGTCCGCTAGGAAATCAGGTTTAAATTCGGGTTGGGCTGCGCCATACACCGCCACTAAGGCCAATCGGTATCCATCCAATTTAGACCTCACCCTAAACTTAACTACATAGTCTCCTCTTGCTACGTTTAGCACCTCAAGAGATTCACACTTCAGCCCCAGAAGAATCCCACCAGATTGTCCTCTAGGCAGCAATCAGTGCCAGTCAAAGTCAATTCCGCTAGTCAGAGAACCGAGGAATTGTGAAGTGAAGTTATCCCTACCAGTTTCAAGAAGTGCGATGAAATCTAGTTTATCTTCTATGGTTGTTGATACGTCCATTTTGCATCATGCTTTTATATCAATATTTATTGCATTATGGGCTCTTATTACACATTATGTCACAATACTTATGTCTATTCTCCCTTATTGTACAAGGTTTACATAAAGAGGGAGAATGCCGGTAGCTGGGATTCTGGCTGGAAAAGGAGCAAATATTAGAGACCTATTCTGCACAACTCCAAAAGTCCTGAAACTTCACGGATGATGTTTTGCAAATATATAAAAAAACATTGAGCACAAGAACTTCACCAGGGGGCCACACCCTACCCATGAGGGTGGGGGCGCGCCCTACCCCCTGGGCGCGCCCCCTACCTCGTGGGCCCCCTGGTGGCCCTCCGGTGACCATCTTCTGCTATATGGACTCTTTCGACGGAAAAAAATCATAACCCATTTTCTCGGACGAAACTCCGCCACCACGAGGCGGAATCTTGGCGGAGCCAATCTAGGGTTCTGACGGGGATGTTCTGCCGGGGAAACTTCCCCTCCCGGAGGGGGAAATCATCGCCATCGTCATCACCAACGCTCCCCTCATCGGGAGAGGGCAATCTCCATCAACATCTTCATCAGCACCATCTCATCTCAAAACCCTAGTTCATCTCTTGTATCCAATTCTTGTCTCCAAGTTCGAGATTGGTGCTAGTAGGTTGCTAGTAGTGTTAATTACTCCTTGTAGTTGATGCTAGTTGGTTTAATTGGTGGAAGATCATATGTTCAGATCCTATATGCACATTAATACCCCTCTGATTATGAACATGTTTATGCTTTGTGAGTAGTTACTTTTGTTCCTGAGGACATGGGAGAAGTCTTGCTATTAGTAGTCATGTGAATTTGGTATTCGTTCGATATTTTGATGAGATGTATGTTGTCTCTCCTCTAGTGGTGTTGTGTGAATGTCGAATACATGACACTTCACCATTGTTTGGGCCTAGAGGAAGGCATTGGGAAGTAATAAGTAGAAGATGGGTTGCTTGAGTGAAAGAAGCTTAAACCCTAGTTTATGCGTTGCTTCGTAAGGGGCTGATTTGGATCCATATGTTTCATGCTATGGTTAGGTTTACCTTAATACTTTTGTTGTATTTGCAGATGCTTGCAATAGAGGTTAATCATAAGTGGGATGCTTGTCCAAGTAAGGGCAGCACCCAAGCACTGGTTCACCCACATACCAAATTATTAAAGTACCGAACGCGAATCATATGAGCATGATAAAAACTAGCTTGACGATATTCTCATGTGTCCACAGGAGCACTTTACATCATATAAGAGTTTGTCCAGGCTTGTCCTTTGCTATAAAAGGATTGGGCCACCTTGCTGCACTTTATTTACTTTTGTTACTTGTTGCTCGTTACAAATTATCTTATCACAAAACTATATGTTACCACTTATTTCAGTACTTGCAGAGAATACCTTGCTGGAAACCGCTTATTATTTCCTTCTGCTCCTCATTGGGTTTGACACTCTAACTTATCGAAAGTACTGCGATAGATCCCCTATACTTGTGGGTCATCAGTTGTTTCAGGCAGGAACCTTTTCTTAGCCACGTCTGCTAGACCTCTGCTATTCCAAAAGACCCCTTTCATACTTCATCATGGAATTTTTTCTTGAGTTTCACTCTCGCACTTCTATGGACAACCGACATTGGATAAATCTTCCTATTCTAGGGTCGTTTAGGTTTATCCTAAACCGGCTCGTCGACCACACGATTTGTGGTGTGTTGTACCTCCGCCACCAGAGGTGGAAAGTCAACATTGTCCCTCGGACTCCCCCTCCCCTGCCTCTCCTTCGACATCTGAAGTAGGCACCATCTCGTCAAAAAATTTCTCTAGCGTAGAGATACCCAAATTATTAATATCATCCTCTGACATGGGTTTAACCGCCGCCAACGCGCGTATCAACTCGGAAGCTCTCTCAGCCTCTAAGTCTAAAATATCAGTAACCGATCTAGCAATTTCTTTCTGGTTAGATCCAAGTGAGACTCCTATGTCATGTGCCTTACTAATTATCTCATGCTCAGAAAAATGCATAATAGAACACTTCTTATTAACTGACATACCTGTCTAGGTCTCAACATCCCTGAGCTTGGCGGCCCTCATAGCATGACCAAGCTGAAAGTCGTCGGGGTGTGGCCGATCCTGTACCTGGTTGCTGACACGCCTACCAGACAAGACTAGGTCCTGATTCCAACCAAACGCAATCACTTCCTCCGTGGTCCAGACCCGAGGTGACAGGCCCTTCTCCACGGGGGCGCCCGTCCAGACACAAGCCAGTAGATGAGACAAGGCTGGCCTGGTGCCTCCAGAGCCTCCTCCCAATGCCCGCCCCCCCCCCTCGGCGCACCTTAGTGTCGGTGAAGCTGGTGCCACCACTCATCCACGGCGGGGAACCCTCCAGAGTCCTCACCGAGCTCTGAGACATGCACACCGGTGGCGAAGAGAGACCCGCCTAGGCCTCCTGCCTGGCAAGGCTAGAGCCACGTGCCATTCCTCCCTGTTGAGACACATCCCTGGCCTCCACTATCAGGGGCAACTCAACAAGAGGAGAGTCCATAGGGAGAGGGGGCAGCGTGTGCTCGACAGCATCATCACTGTCCACCTGGTCACCCCATAGACGCGGAGGTGCGGATGACGACCCAAACGAACCAAATCTCAAAAAATTTCACGGGTGAAGAGGAAGGTGGTGTGGCACCCTTCTCACGCGCAGGCATGGTAGAATTTCCACCCGTCGAGCTCGAACCATCTTGTGGACCACTATCGTCTCTGTTCTCCTGGATTCCCAAACCATCATCCTTGTCAGTCATATCCACATTGTCATCTCCCTGGATCTCCTCCTAGGACATCTCAGCGTCCTCCAACTTGAAGTCCAGGTTATACACCATACCTGCATGTGTCCATCTGACCATGTCCGGTATGTACTCAATGTCCAGGACACTCACAAGCAGCCTCACCACCCCATGTGCGCGGATGAAAGGCATGTCCACGTGCTCCGTCTGGCCTAAAAGATTCCCAAGATTGCAGACAACACGAGCATCATTGAGAGGCTTAAACGGTGCCCCTGTGAAGCGACCCCAGACCTTAGAAAGTGGTGTGCCCTTAGGCTCTGTCTGCTTCCACTCATCAAACTCTAGGATGCATTCCGTCCCAGGTACCCGGCACATGCCAAATTTCAGAAGATTCTTGAGCTCTTCTGTTGATGGAAAATCCACCTTATACAAATTATCCTCGAGCCTAATAAGCTCCCAACGAGTGTTTCCCGGAGCAAGCTCATTCAACCTTTGCACAATCTGAGCCTCCAAGAGATAACCCTTAGTCACATTAACTACCCCCGTGGTCGAAATCTGGGTGGTATCCAGAATAAAAGTAGCACTAGGTGACTCAAAGAACATCAACTCTGACCAGCATACCCCATAAATAGTGACCCCTGGCATCAGAACCTACAACTGTGGGCATTCTCCCGACTCATGCACCTGTTTAAGACAAGTATCACAGAGCTCCATAGTGCATTCAGCTATGAAGTGACCATGCTCACCGCATCGGTAACAAAGCATTTCCCCTTCTTATGAGCCCACTTTGCGGCTTTATCACTATCCGACTTCTCAGACGATCTGTCAGTTGCCGACACAGTTGTTTCTGCCTCTGGGAGCTTTGCAGCAGCAAAATCAGTGACCACAGCTAGGGCATCACCTGCAAGCCGGCAGCGGTATCCACCCCCTCAGAAGCCATCGGCTTGACGGGGACATCACTATCCATCGCCACTAGAGGAGGCGGCAGCTACCTCTTGAGCTTGCATTGGCTTTTCCCTTGAAGAGGAAAGGGTGATGCAGCAAAGTAGAGTAAGTATTTCCCCTAGATTTGAGAACCAAGGTATCAATCCAGTAGGAGACAACGCACAAGCCACCGAATACCTGCACAAACAAACACCAACTTGCACCCAATGCGATAAAGGGGTTTCCAACCCCTCACAGTTATTTGCAAAGTGAGATCTGATATAGATGGATAAATGGTAAAGTAATATTTTTGGCATTTTTGGTTTATGGAACGGACAGTAATAGATTGCAAAGAAAGTAAATAGGAAACTAAAATTGTAGATCGGAAACTTATATGATGGCTGCTCTTGAGCCCCAAGTGATGGCGGACGTGTCCGCCCCATCCATGCAAACTCCCGTTGTACCGATTGTAACGACAGTTGACTCTACGATGTTGGACGCCCTTCAGCTGCAGGTGGAGCCAGCCACGTCCATCTATACCGCATTCACTGGTACGACTGGTCCGGCCCCTCTTCACACAATGACCTCGTCGTTCGAGCCAGCGGTTGAGATTTTCGGGGAGGGGGTTGCTACTCCACCATCATCCCCTTGATCGGGAGTTGAGAAGGCGCCACGACCTCCGATGGGGATGACAGCTACACGACGGAGTAGTCGGCATACAGTTGCCGATGACGGTTCTATGGACACAGATGAGGTCTATGGACACAGATGAGGACTCTTTGGAATTAGATGAAGTATTCTTCAAACAGTAACCTATTCATAAAAACAATTTACCTGTTGAAATCCTAGGGGATCCTCCTCCACCCAAGGGTGATCCCGTGTTTGAGCTTAAATCGTTACCTGATACTCTTAAATATGCTTATCTTGATGAGAAAAAGATATACCCTGTTATTATTAGTGCTAATCTTTCAGAACATGAAGAAGAGAGATTATTAAAAATTCTGAAGAAGCACCGTGCTGCTATTGGGTACACTCTTGATGATCTTAAGGGCATTAGTCCCACTCTATGTCAACATAAAATTAATTTTGAAGAAGATGCTAAACCAGTTCGTGATCATCAACGCCGTCTGAATCCTAAAATGAAATAAGTGTTAAGAAAGGAGATACTAAAGCTCCTTGAGGCAGGTATAATTTATCCCATTGCTGATAGTCAGTGGGTAAGCCATGTCCATTGTGTCCCTAAGAAGGGAGGTATTACTGTTGTTCCTAATGATAAAGATGAATTGATTCCTCAAAGAATTATTATTGGTTATAGGATGGTAATTGATTTCCGCAAATTAAATAAGCCTACTAAAAAAGATCATTACCCCTTATCTTTATCGATCAAATGCTAGAAAGATTATCCAAACATACACATTTTTGCTTTCTAGATGGTTATTCTGGTTTCTCTCAAATACCTGCGTTAGCCAAATACCAATCAAAGACTACTTTTACTTGCCCTTTTGGTACTTTTGCTTATAGACGTATGCCTTTTGGTTTATGCAATGCACCTGCTACCTTTCAAAGATGCATGATGGCTATATTCTCTGACTTTTGTGAAAAGATTTGTGAGGTTTTGATGGGCGACTTTTCCATATATGGATCTTCTTTTGATGATTGCCTCAGAAACCTTGATCGAGTTTTGCAGAGATGTGAAGAAACTAATCTTGTCTTGAATTGGGAAAAGTGCCACTTCATGGTTAATGAAGGTATTGTCTGGGGCATAAAGTTTCTGAAAGAGGTATTGAAGTTGATAAAGCCAAGGTTGATGCTATTGAAAAGATGCCATGTCCCAAGGACATCAAAGGTATATGAAGTTTCCTTGGCCATGCCAGTTTTTATAGGAGGTTCATTAAGGACTTCTCAAAAATCTCTCGGACTCTGACTTATTTATTACAAAAAGATATACCATTTGTCTTTGATGATGATTGTGTAGAAGCATTTGAAATACTTAAGAAAGCATTGATCTCTGCACCTATTGTTCAACCACCTGATTGGAATTTACCCTTTGAAATTATGTGTGATGCTAGTGATTATGCTGTAGGTGATGTTCTAGGACAAAAAGTTGATAAGAAACTAAATGTTATTCAATATGCTAGTAAAACTATAGACAATGCCCAAAGAAATTATGCTACTACTGAAAAAGAATTCTTAGCGGTTGTATTTGCTTGTGATAAGTTTAGGCCTTATATTGTTGATTCTAAAGTAACTATTCACACTGATCATGCTGCTATTAAATATCTTATGGAAAAGAAAGATGCTAAACATAGACTTATTAGATGGGTTCTGTTGCTACAAGAATTTGATTTACATATTGTTGATAGAAAAGGAGCTGAGAACCCCATTGCAGACAACTTGTCTAGGTTAGAAAATGTGCTTGATGACCCACTACCTATTGGTGATAGCTTTCCTGATGAGCAATTAAATGTCATAAATATTTCTCATACTGCTCCATGGTATGCTGATTATGCTAATTACATTGTTGCTAAGTTTATACCACCTAGTTTCACATACTAGCAAAAGAAAAAGTTCTTCTATGATTTGAGGCATTACTTTTGGGATGACCCACATCTTTATAAAGAAGGAGTAGATGGTGTTATTAGACGTTGCGTACCTGAGCATGAACAGGAACATATCCTATGCAAGTGTCACTCCGAAGCTTATGGATGACACCATGCTGGAGATAGGACTACACATAAGGTACTACAATCTGGTTTTTATTGACCTACTCTCTTCAATGATGCACGTAAGTTTGTCTTATCTTGTGATGAATGTCAAAGAATTGGTAATATTAGTAGATGTCAAGAAATGCCTATGAATTACTCACTTGTTATTGAACCATTTGATGTTTGGGGCTTTGACTATATGGGACCTTTTCCTTCCTCTAATGGTTATACACATATTTTAGTTGCTGTTGATTACGTTACTAAGTGGGTAGAAGCTATTCCAACTAGTAGTGCTGATCATAACACCTCTATTAAAATGCTTAAAAGTGTTATTTTTTCCAAGATTTGGAGTCCCTAGATATTTAATGACTGGTGGTGGTTCACATTTTATTCATGGTGCTTTCCGTAAAATGCTTGCTAAATATGATGTTAATCATAGAATTGCATCTCCTTATCACCCTCAGTCTAGTGGTCAAGTAAAATTGAGTAATAGAGAACCCAAATTAATTTTGCAAAAGACTGTTAATAGGTCTAGAAATAATTGGTCCAAGAAACTTCATGATGCATTATGGGCCTATAGAACTGCATATAAAAATCATATGGGTATGTCTCCGTATAAAATGGTCTATGGAAAAGCATGTCACTTGCCTCTCGAGCTAGAACACAAGGCTTATTGGGCTATTAAAGAACTTAATTATGACTTTAAACTTGCTGGTGAGAAGAGGTTATTTGATATTAGTTCACTTGATGAATGGAGAACCCAAGCCTACGAAAATGCCAAATTGTTTAAAGAAAAAGTTAAAAGGTGGCATGACAAAAGGATACAAAAGCGTGAGTTTATCATAGGTGATTATGTATTGCTATACAACTCTCATTTAAGATTTTTTGCAGGAAAACTTCTCTCTAAATGGGAGGGTCCTTACGTTATCGAGGAGGTCTACCATTCCAGTGCCATAAAAACCAACAACTTCGAAGGCACAAATCCAAAGGTGGTGAACGATCAAAGAATCAAACACTATATCTCAGGTAATCCCATAAATGTTGAAACATATGTTATTGAAACTGTAACCCCGGAGGAATACATAAAGGACACTCTCCGGAATGTTTCAGACTTCGAAAGGGAATAGGTATGTGGTACGGTAAGTAAACCGACTCCAAAACAATTTTTAAGGTAATATTTCTCCATTTTGGTATATTTAGAAAAATAGAAAAATAAGCAGCAGTCTGGAAAGGACACGAGGGCCCCACGAGGGTGGAGGGCGCACCCTACCCCCTGGGCACGCCCCCTACCTCGTGGGCACCTCGTGTGCTTTCCGGACTCCGTTTTCTTACAGGACACGTATTTTGGTCGGTAAAAATTCATTATATAACCTCCTGGGGGTTTTAACTCCCGTATCACGCAAAAATCTCCTGTCTTTGTTCCGAGCTATTTTTCTGACAGATCTAGATTATCATGACGTCTCCAAGTGCTCCCAAGGACAAGTTCTTCGAGAAGGTCATCAACCCTTACCTTGCGGAGGTGCAGCGACACCCGCAAACCATTGAGATGCGTGATTGGTTGCTGCACATCCGTGATGTTGAGGGACTGAAGGGAACGGAAGCGTGGAGACGAGGCTCGAAGAAATGGAGCAACAAGTTTTCAAGTGTCGGGGGATGGTGGAGCGTGGACTCAACTCCAACTACATGATGATCACAGAGATCACCAACAAACACAAACTGGATGCCGACAACATCGGGGCAACCATCTTCAAGCTTCACGAGAAAATCGAGCACCTTCAAGCTCAGATCTATGACCTGCAAAACCAAAACTGTGAGTATGAATATAGATTCACAAGAATGAGTTTGGCTGCAGATTTGAGGATCCCGGAGACTCGGTCATCCTTCTATGATGGTGAGCCTATGCGTTGGAAGAAGGACGGCAAGCATATGCCATCAACAAAATCACCACCGTCTCCACCAACAAAGAAGAATTGAGTATCTCGTATGGGCACTCCACTTGGCAACTGCCAAGCTTGGGGGAGTGCCCCGGTATCATATCACCATCACTTTTATCTTTACTGTTTTTCTTAGTTCGATCCTTTTGGTAATATCTTGATCTAGTAGAATAAAAGATCTTAATATGATCTAGTTGTGAGTTTTGCTTTATTATCCTTCTATGTAATCGAGTCCGTGAGCTATATAATAAAGATTAGTGTTGAGTCAAGGGCTTCATTATTTATGCCATGATCCCAAGTGAATAAAAGAAAAGAGAAAGAAATAAAAGGAAACAAAGACATCATGTGACTCTTATGGAGAGTAATGAGCTCACATAGAAAGAGTATGATGAATAAAAGTTATTGAGGGTTGACAAACATAGTTTTGGTCATCGTTGCAATTAATAGGAAGCAATAAAGAAAGAGAGGTATTCACATATAAATATACTATCTTGGACATCTTTTATGATTGTGAGCACTCATTAAAATATGACATGCTAAAGAGTTGACATTGGACAAGGAAGACAACATAATAGGTTATGTTTTCTTACATCTGAGATAAATTATATTGTCTTGGATCCTCCAACATGTTGAGCTTGCCTTTCCCCCTCATGCTAGCCAAATTCATTGCACCAAGTAGAGATACTACTTGTGCTTCCAAATACTATAGGGTAGTAGGGGATCTATAGTAGGTAAGATAATTTGCCCTTTGATTTTGATTGAATATACTATTTCTCCGGATTTTGCAATTCTTTTTTCTGCAGTACCTCAACGTGACATGAGCGTGAAAGAGGTTCAAGAATCTGTTTTCTCCATGAGAGTCCACCATACCTACCTATGGATTGAGTAAGATCCGTCAAGTAAGTTGTCATCGGTGCAAGCAATAAAAATTGCTCTCTAAATATGTATGATTGATTGGTGTGGAAGAAATAAGCTTTATACAATCGTGTGATATGGAAGTAATAAAAGCGACAGACTGCATAATAAAGGTCCATATCACAAGTGGCAATATAAAGCTACGTTCTTTTGCATTAGGATTTTGTGCATCCAACCATAAAAGCGCATGACAACCTCTGCTTCCCTCTGCGAAGGGCCTATCTTTTACTTTTATCTCCGATACTGCAAAAGAGTCATGGTGATCTTCACCCTTTCTTTTTATATTTTATCCTTTGGCAAGCACAATATGTTGGAAAGATCTTGGTATATATGGCTAATTAGATGTGGGTTTTCATGAACTATTACTGTTGACATTACCCTTGAGGTAAAACACTGGGAGGCAAAAACTATAAGCCCCTATCTTTCTCTGTGTCCGATTAAAACTCCATACCCATAAGTATTGCGTGAGTGTCAGCAATTGTGAAATATTCTATGATAGTTGAGTATGTGGACTTGCTGAAAAGCTCTTATACATTGACTCTTTCCTAGGTTATGATAAATTGCAATTGCTTCAATGACTGAGATTATAGTTTGTTAGTTTTCAATGAAGTTTACGGTTCATACTTGATATTGTGATTGAATTATTACTCTAGCATCAGAAATCATATGACAAGAATTATATAAGTTGATGTTCTAAGAATGATCATGATGCCCTCATGCTCGTATTTTATTTTTATCGACACCTTCATCTCTAAATATGTGGACATATTTTTTGATTTCGGCTTTTCGCTTGAGGACAAGCAAGGTCTAAGCTTGGGGGAGTTGATACGTCCATTTTGCATCATGCTTTTATATCAATATTTATTGCATTATGGGATGTTATTACACATTATGTCACAATACTTATGTCTATTCTCTCTTATTTTACAAGGTTTACATAAAGAGGGAGAATGTCAGTAGCTGGGATTCTAGCTGGAAAAGGAGCAAATATTAGAGACCTATTCTGCACAGCTCCAAAAGGCCTGAAACTTCATGGATGATGTTTTCCAAATATATAAAAAAACATTGAGCGCAAGAACTTCACCAGGGGGCACACCCTGCCCGTGAGGGTGGGGGGCGCGCCCCCTACCTCGTGGGCCCCCTGGTGGCCCTCCGGTGACCATCTTCTGCTATATGGACTCTTTCGATGGGAAAAAATCATAAGCCATCTTCTCGGAAGAAACTCCGCCGCCACGAGGCAGAACCTTGGTGGAGCCAATCTAGGGTTCTGACGGGGCTGTTCTGCCGGGGAAACTTCCCTCCCGGAGGGGGAAATCATCGCCATCGTCATCACCGACGCTCCCCTCATCAGGAGAGGGAAATCTCCATCGACATCTTCATCAGCACCATCTCATCTCAAAACCCTAGTTCATCTCTTGTATCCAATTCTTGTCTCCAAGTCCGGGATTGGTGCTAGTAGGTTGCTAGTAGTGTTAATTACTCCTTGTAGTTGATGCTAGTTGGTTTAATTGGTGGAAGATCTAATGTTCAGATCCTATATGCACATTAATACCCCTCTGATTATGAACATGTTTATGCTTTGTGAGTAGTTACTTTTGTTCCTGAGGACATGGGAGAAGTCTTGCTATTAGTAGTCATGTGAATTTGGTATTCATTTGATATTTTGATGAGATGTATGTTGTCTCTCCTCTAGTGGTGTTATGTGAACGTCGACTACATGACACTTCATAATTGTTTGGGCCTAGAGGAAGGCATTGGGAAGTTATAAGTAGAAGATGGGTTGCTTGAGTGAAAGAAGCTTAAACCCTAGTTTATGCGTTGCTTCGTAAGGGGCTGATTTGGATCCATATGTTTCATGCTATGGTTAGGTTTACCTTAATACTTTTGTTGTATTTGCGGATGCCTGCAATAGAGGTTAATCATAAGTGGGATGCTTGTCCAAGTAAGGGAAGCACCCAAGCACCGGTTCACCCACATACCAAATTATTAAAGTACCGAACACGAATCATATGAGCATGATGAAAACTAGCTTGACGATATTCCCATGTGTCCACGGGAGCGCTTTACATCATATAAGAGTTTGTCCAGGCTTGTCCTTTGCTATAAAAGGATTGGGCCACCTTGCTGCACTTTATTTACTTTTGTTACTTGTTGCTCGTTACAAATTATCTTATCACAAAACTATATGTTACCACTTATTTCAGTACTTGCAGAGAATACCTTGCTGGAAACTTCTTATGATTTCCTTCTGCTCCTCGTTGGGTTTGACACTCTTACTTATCGAAAGACTGTGATAGATCCCCTATACTTGTGGGTCATCAGTTGTTTCAGGCAGGAACCTTTTCTTAGCCACGTCTGCTAGACCTCTGCTATTCCAAAAGACCCCTTTCGTACCTCATCATGGAATTATTTCTTGAGTTTCACTCTCGCATTTCTATGGACAACCGACGTTGGATAAATCTTCCTCTTCTAGGGTCGTTTAGGTTTATCTTAAACCGGCTCATCGACCACACAATTTGTGGTGTGTTGTACCTCCGCCACCAGAGGTGGAAAGTCAACATTGTCCCTCGGACTCCCCCTCCCCTGCCTCTCCTTCGACATCTGAAGTAGGCACCATCTCGTCACAAAATTTCTCTAGCGTAGAGATACCCAAATTATTAATATCATCCTCTGACATGGGTTAACCGCCGCTAACGCGCGTATCAACTCAGAAGCTCTCTCAGCCTCTAAGTCTAAAATATCGTTAGATCCAAGTGAGACTCCTATGTCATGTGCCTTAGTAATTATCTCATGCTCAGAAAAATGCATAATAGAACACTGCTTATTAACTGACATACATGTCTAGGTCTCAACGTCCCTGAGCTTGGCGGCCCTCATAGCATGACCAAGCTGAAAGTCGTCGGCGTGTGGCCGATCCTGTACCTGGTTGCTGACACGCCTACCAGACAAGACTAGGTCCTGATTCCCACCAAACGCAATCACCTCCTCCGTGGTCCAGAGCCGAGGTGACAGGCCCTTCTCCACGGGGGCGCCCGTCCGGACACAAGCCAGTAGATGAGACAAGGCTGGCCTGGTGCCTCCAGAGCCTCCTCCCAATGCCCCCTCGGTGCACCTTAGTGTCGGTGAAGCAGGTGCCGGCCTGGAAGTCGCAGTATGCACGGGAGAGTCGGGAGCCACCAGCCCACCACTCATCCACGGCGGGGAACCCTCCAGAGTCCTCACTGGGCTCTGAGACATGCACACCGGTGGCGAAGAGAGACCCGCCTGGGCCTCCTGCCTGGCAAGCCTAGAGCCGCGTGCCATTCCTCCCTGTTGAGACACATCCCTGGCCTCCACTATCAGGGGAAACTCAATAGGAGGAGAGTCCATAGGGAGAGGGGGCAGCATGTGCTCGACAGCATCATCACTGTCCACCTGGTCACCCCATAGACGCGGAGGTGCGGATGACGACCCAAACGAACCAAATCTCAAAAAAATTCATGGGAGAAGAGGAAGGTGGTGTGGCACCCTTCTCACGCGCAGGCATGGTAGAATTTCCACCCGTCGAGCTCGAACCATCCTGTGGACCACTATCGTCTCTGTTCTCCTGGATTCCCAAACCATCATCCTTGTCAGTCATATCCACATTGTCATCTCCCAGGATCTCCTCCTGGGACATCTCAGCGTCCTCCAACTCGATGTCCAGGTTATACACCATACCTGCATGTGTCCATTTGACCATGTCCGGTATGTACTCAATGTCCAGGACACTCACAAGCAGCCTCGCCACCCCATGTGCGCGGATGAAAGGCATGTCCACGTGCTCCATCTGGCCTAAAAGATTCCCAATATTGCAAACAACACGAGCATCATTGAGAGGCTTAAACGGTGTCCCTGTGAAGCGAACCCAGACCTGAGAAAGTGGTCTGCCCTTAGGCTCTGTCTGCTTCCACTCATCAAACTCTAGGATGCATTCCGTCCCAGGTACCCAGCACATGCCAAATTTCAGAAGCTTCTTGAGCTCTTCTGTTGATGGAAAATTCACCTTATACAAATTATCCTCGAGCCTAATAAGCTCCCGACGAGTGTTCTCGGAGCCAGCTCATTCAACCTTTACACAATCTGAGCCTCCAAGAGATAACCCTTACTCACATTAACTACCCCGATGGTCGAAATCTGGGTGGTATCCGGAATAAAAGTACCACTAGGTGACTCAAAGAACATCAACTCTGACCAGCATACCCCATAAATAGTGACCCCTGGCATCAGAACCTACAACTCTGGGCATTCTCCCAACTCCTACACCGGTTTAAGACAAGTATCACAGAGCTCCATAGTGCATTCAGCAATGAAGTGACCGTGCTCACTGCATCGGTAACAAAGCATTTCCCCTTCTTATGAGCCTACTTTGCGGCTTTATCACTATCCGACTTCTCAGACGATCTGTCAGTTGCCGACACAGTTGTCTCTGCCTCTGGGACCTTTGCAGCAGCAAGATCGGTGACCACAGCTAGGGCATCACCTGCAAGCCCGCAGCGGTATCCACCCGCTCAGAAGCCACCGGCTCGACGGGGACATCACTATCCATCGCCACTAGAGGAGGGGGCTGCTACCTCTTGAGCTTGCATTGGTTTTTCCCCTGAAGAGGAAAGGGTGATGCAGCAAAGTAGAGTAAGTATTTCCCCCAGATTTGAGAACCAAGGTATCAATCCAGTAGGAGACAACGCACAAGCCACCGAATACCTGCACAAACAAACACCAACTTGCACCCAACGCGATAAAGGGGTTGCCAATCCCTCATGGTTATTTGCAAAGTGAGATCTGATATAGATGGATAAATTGTAAAGTAATATTTTTGGCATTTTTGGTTTATGGAACGGAAAGTAATAGATTGCAAAGAAATTAAATAGGAAACTAAAATTGTAGATCGGAAACTTATATGATGGTTGCTCTTGAGCCCCAAGTGATGGCGGACGTGTCCGCCCAATCCATGCAAACTCCCATTGTACCGATTGTAACGACAGTTGACTCTACGATGTTGGACGCCCTTCAGCTGCAGGTGGAGCCAGCCACGTCCATCTATACCGCATTCACTGGTACGACTGGTCCGGCCCCTCTTCACACAATGACCTCGTCGTTCGAGCCTGTGGTTGAGAATTTCGGGGAGGGGGTTGCTACTCCACCATCATCCCCTTCATCGGGAGTTGAGAAGGCGCCACGACCTCCGATGGGGATGACACCTACACAACGGAGTAGTCGGCATACAGTTGCCGATGACGGTTCTATGGACACAGATGAGGTCTATGGACACAGATGAGGCCTCTTTGGAATTAGATGAAGTATTCTTTAAACAGTAACCTATTCTTAAAAACAATTTACCTGTTGAAATCTTAGGGGGTCCTCCTCCACCCAAGGGTGATCCCGTGTTTGAGCTTAAACCGTTACCTGATACTCTTAAATATGCTTATCTTGATGAGAAAAAGATATACCCTGTTATTATTAGTGCTAATCTTTCAGAACATGAAGTAGAGAGATTATTAAAAATTCTGAAGAAGCACCGTGCTGCTATTGGGTATACTCTCGATGATCTTAAGGGCATTAGTCCCACTCTATGTCAACATAAAATTAATTTGGAAGAAGATGCTAAACCAGTTCATGATAATCAATGCCGTCTGAATCCTAAAATGAAATAAGTGGTAAGAAAGGAGATACTAAAGCTCCTTGAGGCAGGTATAATTTATCCCGTTGCTGATAGTCAGTGGGTGAGGGAGTCCTGGATTAGGGGGTGTTCGGGTAGCCGGACTATACCTTTAGTCGGACTCCAAGACTATGAAGATACAAGACTGAAGACTTCGTCCCGTGTCCGGATGGGACTTTCCTTGGCGTCGAAGGCAAGCTTGGCGAAGCGGATATTCAAGATCTCCTACCATTGTAACCGACTCTGTGTAACCCTAACCCTATCCGGTGTCTATATAAACCGGAGGGTTGTAGTCCGTAGGACATCAACTCCATAGACAACAATCATACCATAGGCTAGCTTCTAGGGTTTAGCCTCCTTGATCTCGTGGTAGATCTACTCTTGTACTACCCATATCTTCAATATTAATCAAGAAGGAGTAGGGTATTACCTCCAGCGAGAGGGCCCGAACCTAGGTAAAAACATCGTGTCCCTTGTCTCCTGTTACCATCCGGCCTTGACGCACAGTTCGGGACCCCCTACCCAAGATCCGCCAGTTTTGACACCGACATTGGTGCTTTCATTGAGAGTTCCTCTGTGTCGTCGCCTTTAGGCCCGATGGATCCTTTGATCATCAACAACGATGCGGTCCAGGGTGAGACTCTTCTCCCCGGACAAATCTTCGTCTTCGGCGGCTTCGCACTGCGGGCCAATTCGCTTGGCCACCTAGAGCAGATCGAAAGCTACGCCCCTGGCCATCAAGTCAGGTTTGGAAGCCTAAACTACCTGGCAAACATCCGCGGAGATTTGATCTTCGACGGATTCGAGCCACAACCAAGCGCGCCGCACTGTCTCACGGGGCATGATCTAGCTCTGTCACCGAACAGTATCCCAGAGGCCGCAAATGCACCATCTCCGACCCTTAATTCGGAGCCAGTTGTGTCAATCGAGGATGAGCGGTTGCACGTCACCTCGGGGGCTGCGATCTCAAAGGCGATCGAGCCGAATGCCGGCCCCACACTCCACGTGACTCACGACTTCGAGGATCCGGACTCCTCTCCGGACTCCGAACCCCCCGCGCCCCTGCCGATCGAATCCGATTGGGCGCCAATAATGGAGTTCACCGCCGCGGACATCTTTCAGCACTCGCCTTTTGGCGATATCCTGAATTCTCTCAAGTCTCTCTCCTTATCAGGAGAGCCCTGGCCGAACTGCGGTCAGCGAGGATGGGATACGGACAATGAAGAAATTCAAAGCCCACCCACCACCCACTTGGTAGCCATGGTCGACAATTTAAACGACGTGCTCAACTTCGACTCCGGAGACATCGACAGCATGGATGACGATGCAGGAGATACCGATGAACCAACGCCCATAGGGCATTGGACAACCACCTCATCTCACGATGTGTACATGGTGGATATACCTAAAGGAAGTGACAACGAGGAAAAAGGGGATGGAACGGGAGATCGACCCCCCAAAAAGCAATCAAAGCATCGGCGTAAACGCCGACCCAAGCCCCGCCTCGATAAAAACCCAGCCATAGAGCAGGACGAGCCGGTAGACGACGAGCAGGCCTTAGAGCAACCGTCTGAACAAGGCAACACGGATAGAGAAACCGAACATCCCTCCTCCGGCGAAAACGGCATTCCGGACGACCTCACGCCGGATAAACCCATGGAGCAGAAGAATCTCCATGAGAGGCTCATTGCAACTGCACGCAGCCTGAAAAAGCAGAAGCGGAAGATAAAAACGGTGGAAGATGCACTCCGGATTAGATGGAGCAAAGTAATCAATACCGCAGATAAATACGGCGATGGTCGCCGCACTAAAACCTATCCGAAAAGAAAGCTACTGCCTGAATTCGACGAAGAGGCCCTAGAGCCCTCGCATCCAAAAAATAAGAAAGCCACACGGTCGGATAGACGACCCCATAAAGTGGCAAGCGGCGCCGCACTTAAATCGGCATGCGACCCACCTAAGGATTCGCATCATGGCCCAGTTAGTTCCATTTATGGGCTAAGAAAGCAAGCTCTCGTAAGCAATACAATAAAACCATCATCAGAATCCGGCACACCCAAATACAGGGGCGCCGCACACCCCCTATGTTTCATCAATGAGGTCCTGGACTATGAATTTCCAGAGGGATTCAAACCCGTAAACATAGAGGCATATGATGGAACAACAGACCCTGGAGTCTGGATCGAGGATTATATCCTCCACATACACATGGCTAGAGGAGATGATCTCCATGCCATAAAATATTTACCCCTTAAGCTTAAAAGGGCCAGCCCGGCATTGGCTTAAAAGCCTTCCTGAAAACACAATTGGAAGTTGGGAAGAACTCGAGGATGCCTTCTGAGCAAATTTTCAAGGGACCTATGTCCGCCCTCCGGATGCAGACGATCTTAGTCACATAACTCAACAGCCCGGAGAATCAGCTCGGCAGTTCTGGAATAGATTCCTCACTAAAAAGAATCAGATAGTCGACTGTCCGGACGCCGAAGCCTTAGCAGCTTTCAGGTATAACATCCGAGACGAATGGCTCGCCAGACACCTCAGCCAAGAAAAGCCAAGAACAATAGTCGCACTAACAAGCCTCATGACCCGCTTTTGTGCAGGAGAGGACAGCTGGTTGGCAAGGTGCAGCCCCAGCGACCCAAGTACATCCGAAACTAGGGATGGAAACGGAAAACTGCGACGCAACAAGGACTGTCACCGGACTAAGGAAAAAAGTCCGAAGAGCATGGCAGTCAATGCCAGATTCAAAGGCTCATGACAAAATCAGACAAAACCGCCCCTCCAGGATAACAGGGACGATCCATCCAACTTAAATAAAATCCTGGACAGGATATGTCAGATACACAGTACTCTCGGGAAGCCTGCTAACCATACCCACAGAGATTGTTGGGTTTTCAAATAGTCCGGCAGACTCAATGCCGAACACAAGGGGCTCGACACACCAAGCGAAGACGAGGACGAACCCCAAAAGCAGAGCACCGGGAAACAAAAGAACTTCCCACAAGAAGTAAAAACAGTGAACTTACTTCACATAACAAAACGTGCGGCGCCCATAAAGGTACGCACCACACGACATATCCCCAAAGGTTCCCGCCACTGGTTGTCAAAACCAATCATCTTCGATCAGCTAGATTATTCTAGAAATATCAAGAATGCAGGCTGGACTGCCTTGATACTCGATCCAATAATTGGCGGACTCCAGTTTTCAAATGTCCTTATGGACGGCGGCAGTGGACTAAACCTGATATATCAGGATACAATCCATCACATGGGGATAAACCCAGCAAGAACCCACCGCAGCAAACCTCCTTTCAAGGGGTAACACCTGGTCCGGACACCCATTGTATGGGTTTTCTCCGGCTCGAAGTTATATTCGGCTCTGCCGATAACTTCCGCCGTGAAAAGCTGACCTTTCATATCGTCTCGTTCTCAAGTCGCTACCAAGCACTACTGGGACGCGAAGCTTTCGCTCGCTTTAACGCAATACCGCATTATGCATCTCTCACGCTTAAGATGCCCGGTCCGCGAGGCATCATCTCTTTGAAGGGGAAGCACTAAAGTGCGCCCCCCCCCCCAAGCGGAGGACTGTGCGGCCGCTTTGACAACCCCACAGTAAAATGGCCTCACCGGCCAAAAAACTTCGAAATAGGTCATTAAAGACCACGAACGCGGATAGACGAGTTCGGGACAAAATCATCATTGATGCAGGCTTAGTGGCCACATACCCCCGCACTAGGGGCTCCATGCGTATACAATAAGAGAAAATAAAGCTCAATTTTATATATTTTACTCTATACTTTGTTTATTTTAAACTTTTGTTCGACACGACCCGCTTTCAACTCAGTTCCTCTCTTTTACAGATGAACGTCGTGCAGCGCCCGTCCAGGATACGGCACAACGGAGACACAGGCGCAGACGTGCAGTAGGGACCCGTCCTAAAGGATTCTTTTTAGATTAAGACCCTGCGTAAACCTTTTTTACTGTCTCTTGTTGCTACACATCCCCTGGTTTTTTCTGATATAACCAAGGAGGAGGCTGGCATCTTGCCATGTGGCCACGTCAGAATTTTTGCACGTACCTGGACACTAGGGGCTTTTTTAATAAAGAGTGTTGTTTCGCCCGCACTCATAAAGACCGAACACCTTAGGGATTGTTCAGTGTCGCGAGTTTTGGCATTATATGCATCAGCTCCGAATCATGTCTTTGGTCAAATGTTGGGTTGCCCGGCTCCTGAGTTCGGCTACCTTACGTTCCGCTCTATCGGCTAAGGTAGCACCAGGAGAACTACTGCGATTGTGCCCCGGTTTGGTCGGGCGAGCACCTCAGTAGAGAAAGCCGAAAACTGACTGTCATGATGTAGCGTGAGACTGGTTAGCCACTCGATGACCTATCGGAATCTATCGGATTCCTCCACTTTAACGAAGGGCCGCTTCCCGGTCAGGCACATACGCGCCCCGAACTCGGGCGAGCGCAGTCGCCACCAAGGGGTTACCTAACTAGTCTCACTGTCAAGCTCCTATGGCTAAGTGAAAGTGTTAAAGCATTATAGTCTGGTTGCCTAGCCCGCTGCACTATCACCTCCTTTGTAGGACCAAGACGTTGGGTTAAGTGTGAAAATGCGTCTTCTGCGAGCACCCCCGCACTATGTGCGTGGGGGCTGAAGCCAACGACTGCCAAATTTCAGATTTTGTATATATATATATATCTTAAAACGGCCGCACAGGAGGTGTTCCCAATACTTGAAGGCACAAGTATAAAAAGGCCACTACAGTTTATCAAAATATTACTTTATAATTACATATGCTATCATAACATAGCATCTTTCGAGCACTGCGTCTCTATTACACGAGCTCCTTCAAGGACTTCCTGAAAATAGTGCTCGGAGGGTACTCGGCTTTTGTCCGAATCTCGGGACACAACAACGGTGGTCTCCATCTCTGCCCAGTATGTCTTGACACGGGCAAGAGCCATCCTTGCGCCCTCTATGCATGCTGACCTCTTCATCGCATTAATACGCGGCACCGCATCAAGGAATTGCTGCACCAAGCTGAAATAACTCTTCGGCTCCGATCTCCCCAGCCACAGATGACCCATGACGTACTTCATGGCGAGTCCGGACAACCTATTCAGTTCGGCCCATTGAGCCAAATGATCGTCCACTGCCAGTGGACGCTCTGGATTGTGAAACTGTGACCAGAAAAGCTTTTCCACTTCGCGATCTTTCTGATCTTGAAAGTGTTCGGTCGCATCAGCAGCACTCGCTACCAAATCCAGATAGGTATCCTCCACACTCCACATCCGGTCCAACGGAGCAAACTTCGGATCGCAAAATTTCCTTCGCAGCATAAAGGGCTTTCCAGCCGCAATCTGTTCAGCCTGACGCAGCTCCTCCTTCGCAGCTCTCATCGCAGAGCGCGCGTCCTTGGCATTGGCAACGGCCTTCTCTAAGTCCGTCTGTTTCGCCTGGTCTTCTTTCTCAAGAAGTCTGCAACGGTCTGCAGCGCTCTTTCACTTTTCGGCCATCTCATCCATCTCTTCCTTGCTTCGGCAATGAGCAGCCTGTTTGGCTCTTAGCTCTTCAAGGGCTTTCTTGGCAGCCGCATCACTTTCTATTGCTTGTTCTTTAGCTCGGGCAAGTTCTGCCCTAAGACTCTTCACGGCGGCCACACCATCTGCGTCAAGCACACACATCGTAAGACACTGTGTCACACCCTGCATTTTGTAACTCTTCATTTGCATTAATAAAGCATGAAAATCTGGTCCAACAAAAACTTTTGCATTATTTGGCTTTTATTTGGAGTTGGTTTTCTCTTTGTGGTTTTCAAGTGCTCTTTAAAGTCAACACAACTCCACCCCCTATACTTCATCTCCTTGCCCCAAACTTCTGCCCAATGATCATGCCATGTGTATAGGGCAATATAGTATTTTCTTACAAAAATAATTTGGCCAAATAGTATTTTCAAAAATTAGTTTTACAAAAACCCCTGGATTGAGGTTTGCACTGCAAATACCTGATTTGGGGTGTGAAAAATATTTCAAAAAGTATATTTGAAACCTATTAGATAAAGGATTCCCATAAACACCAAAAATATAATTTTAAAAGTTATTTTCCTATTTTATATAAAGGCTTTTTCTTAAGGCCAGAAATGGTCTTTAATAGGTTAAAATTATTTTAATATTTTAAAAATATTTGAGAAAATTTAGGGAAACTCAGTGGACATATATTTCCCATATATAAGAGTTTCAACACATGGTCATGTTCAAAATATTGGACAAAACCTCCCAAAACCATTTCTGCTCATTTCAAGGATTTGAAATATTTCTATAGGAAATATTTTCATAAAAATCCAATAAAAATCCAGCAAGTCACAAATTCACATTGTGATGATCTTGCAAAGCCTCACTTCAATCAAGGTCATTTTGGTCCACCAAAATGCCCCATAACCCTCTCTGTTCAGAACCAAATTTGAGCAAGTTTGTACTACCAACTTTCTCTCCTTGACCCCAACTTCTGTGAGCATGTTCATATGACCAAATGATGACACTACACCAAGTAGTGCATCAAGGAGAATGGTTTTGCATGACTAGATCTACACAAACCCCTTTCTGATGATTTCTAGGTTTTACAAAAGTTGCATTGGCTACTTTGCCCAAATGAGCTCAAATTTGGTGGAACACCCTAATTATATGTGTCATTTCACCCTGTAGAGCCTCATGGAAATTGGAAATCAATTGCTTGCCCAAACCATTATCAAACACCTTCTGGCATTTTGCAAAAACCACTGTCTTGACCCCTTCCACTATTCTTGGTAAGCTCAACTTTTTACCAGAGCTTAATCCAGTCACCTTATACCTCCAGTAACAATGGCAAGACCTCAGATCAATTATTTGGGGGTGAAACCCTCACTTTCTCTATCTAGACAGCCCCATTTCCACTCTTCTTCTTCTTCTCTCCTCACTCCAGTGGCCATCCATGGCATCCTATGCTCTTTCCCCTTTCTTTACACCTCCCTAGAGCTACCAGACATGCTTGGCTGTGCCCACCTTGCCAAAAAAATGGCATGCCGGCCATTTGCACGCTCTGGAGCGCGCTATAGTGCGCTCCCGCACTGTAGCCGCCCCCTGCCAAGCACACCCGGCCACCTCGGGCCTCCCCAGCACGCCTGACGAGACACCTCGGCGTTCGGGACACGGCAGCTAGTCGGCCCCCTCCTCCTTCCCTCTCTCCTGCCCCTGCTCGCACGCGCACCATGGCCGCCCGAGAGCTCCAACGGGCATGCTCACACACGCGCTGGCCTGACGCTTCCCTGCTCCTTCTCTCCCTCCCTCTGGGCGTAGACCACCCCTGCAAACACCCCGGACACGCCCACGTGAGCCCCCGTGGCTTGCAGCAACGGCAACAGCCTCGCCGGCGCACGGGTCTACGATGAGCCATGGCTCACCTACTTAAAGGCCTCCCTGAGCCTCCCAATCACCACCACTCGCCCCCACCTACTCCAAAAAGGCCCCCTGTGCCCTCCACTCTCCTCCAGGAGTACCCGAGCTCGAGCTCCACCGCCTCGGGTCGACGTTGATCTCGGGGTACGGGCTCCCTCCGCCCCTCCTCTTTCTCGATTTGGACCCTCTGCACCTCCCTGATCATTTCCCCTCTGTTTCCCCTCTCTCTTGCAGTCGGAAACGGCCGGAGCCGTCAACGCCCGACGCTCCTCCGCCGCGAACCTCGTTGCCGGCGAACCCCTGCACTCCGGCGACCGCCTCCACCTCCACCCGAACGGCGACTCCGCCCTGAGCAAGCAAGTGCGCTCGGATCGCCTCGCCGTTGACCACAGCGATGCCGGTGAGCTCGCCCCCCCCCCCTCTCTGGCCGAGGTTGAAGACGATGACCGTGGGGCCCGTCAATCAGCCTCACATACTGACGGGTGGGCCCCACCCGTCAGGTTTAAACACGCACATGCACGCACCGGTTCGCTGCGTCGGCTGGAGGCGTATTTTCCAAATACGCCTTCGACGTGGCCGCCCTGCGCGGGCTGAATCCCCTCTGGGCCTGCTGCACTGTGGCCCTTCTGGCCCAGTTGCACAGTGCTGTTTCCCCTTTTTCTTTTTCTGAAAACTTGCAAAAATTCCACAGGATTAAATAATAATCCAAATGCAATAATTCCAATCCCATATTTTTCTAAAAATCCCACCTATTTAATGGTGCAACTTCCATTCAAATCCAACCAACTTTTATGTACTGTTCAAATTTAAATTCAAATTTCAGCAGTTTAGTCTCTATTTGGAAATCCATTTCTCCTACTATACAACTCCAAATCCAAAACTAGGAATTTTCCCCTTCTTAGTTTTCCACCTAGTATTTTACAAAAATAAGTTGACATTTTTCTGAGCACTTTGGTTTTTCTGTTTTATTATTGCCTTATTTTTTCTCGTTATTATTTTGCGACGATAGATTGCGTTGCTGACGAAGGGGTTGGACCAGAAGACTTTGAAGACCCAGAAGACCTTGTTGAGCCAGGCAAGCAGCCCTTTGACCATGACTATGAAACCCTTTTTATGCATTTCATATAGCACTTTATTATTGTTGCATCGGAATCATGATGAGAGGGTAGCCCCTCTGGTGGGTTGCCTTCATCTCCTCCTTGTTGGTACTTGCATCGCGCATGACCCTACCTCCTTATGAGGGTTATGCCGATGGAAATAGTTAGGATGCTAGGTAGTGCTTCGAAATAGGGATGGGAATATGCATGGTGATGGAGACAAAGTATTTTGAAAGGACTTTTCGAAAACCCCGTCGGGTGCCACTTATGCCCGAGGGAGACCATGAGTTGGGTAGCCACTTGATGACGAAGTGGAGTACCGAGGCAAGTGTGTGTGTTGTTTTCAAAAACGGATTGGTTTAAGTTGCGACCGTTATTCCAACCTTACATGCACAACCACTCTACCCTTATATGGGAAAGGGCATTATTGATTACCTAGGCCGATACTAGCTTGGAGCCCGCATTACTAGTGACGGGGGAGAGTTGGTGCTCTCTCTCGGGACAGGGTCGTGCCAGGTAGGGCGGCCATGACTGTTTTCACAGGGCACCGGATACACCGTTGTGTCCCCTCTCGGATGTTACGATCTCGAGTGAGTCTCGTATGATGTACATCGTGAGGATACGGAACAACAAGTGGACTCATTGTTAGTGTCGTCTAGGGAAAGATAGTGATCGGGTGCTTACCCCGGGTACTTGAGGTACCGCGGGTCGTGGATGACACGGAAGTTCCCCGGATCTTGTGGGTAAAGTGTGAAACCTCTGCAGAGTGTAAAACTATTCGAATAGCCGTGTCCACGGTCAAGGACAGATGGGTAACCGCTCTTGGGCTACATCCACTTGTTTACAAACCAGTGTGTGTGGGAAGAACTACTTGGGTCAAGTCAAAGGACTTGACATGATCGAGTTGGGTTGGTGCCCACTCTATTTATGTTGATATCTATAACCTGTCCTTATGGTTACTTGAATTCTCCTGATGCATGTCTTACAAGTTGTTGAACATGTCATTGCACTCGAAAACTAGCTTTCCGCAAAAATTTACCTATATCATGCATTGTTGTACCTTGAACCAAAACATGGGTTGCTTGCGAGTACATTCAAAGTACTCATTGGCTTGCCACTGGTTATTTAATTGGCCAGGCATGGAAGAATAGTAGTTCAAAGAAGAGTTCTTTGAAGACGAACATGCAAACTAGGACGTTTCCCAGTCAGAATGACTGTAGGGTTAAGGCAGGTGGCATGGGTTCTACTTATCGATGAAGATTTCCGCTGCTTATGTTTCATTTGATGTTCAGCCCTTAAGCCTTTATCTATGTAAGACTTGACCATAATGGTCATAATTTGTGTAAGACGGTATGTATGGATGTAAGACTCTTGTTATTCAGCTTCTGTGTGTTCAGTGAGCATTGATTTCTGGGATCACTGTACACGTGCATTTGGTGATCACGACTTGTGAGTCGGGGTCCCCACACACTGGCATAAAACTTTTCTTACCGAGGAATTACATACCTTGAGCCTCATCAAGGCGCTTGTTGACAAGCGCGATGTCGGCATCTACCACGTCTAGTTGCTGCTTTAGTTCGGCAAAATCATTAGTTCGGCTCGATTCCGGACACCCTGCCGCCTACATTCAAAGGCGACATCTTAGACCGGGGATTATGATCCTCCACGTGCCGTCATTTCTTGACGACGCGCAGAGTCTCAGGGGCTACTATCTACACAGGGCGCATCTTATTCATGCGCAACTGACAAAAGTGTACATTATCTAATGTACCTCAAAACCCATCAGTAAACTTTTGACGGCCTCATGCAATCCGCTCTCTGCGGATGAGATCCTTTCAATCACCGTGCCCATCAATGCACAGTGCTCCTCCGAGATAGAAGCTCGCCCCAGCAGAATCTTTAGCTCCTCCGGCCGAGCACCGGACGGTGCCGGACTTGTCCCATGACCTCTTTCAAAGGCCGGGCGCGGAGAACCTCGGGGGGCCACATAGCTATCTTCCGCCCCTACCGGATTCGGAGAAACCCTCCGTGACGACACCTCAGGGTCGTCCACCTCGCTAGGCGGCACGGTAGGGGGAGGCGTCCCACTCTCCATCATCTCCGAAAGGAGATCCCCCGAAGACGAGCTCTACTGAGAAGGGCTGAGGTCCGAACTACAAGGTAAAAATTCGGTTAATCTTCTCAGATATAAATCAAGGATTTCCCTCATCCCTCAAAAGGAAAATCTTTCTCTACTTACGGCTCGCTGGCAGGCTGATCCCCTTGAGGG
>LT934119.1:426938152-426959000 GCA_900231445.1 Triticum turgidum subsp. durum
GGAGAGGAATTGTCGGTTCCTCCCTTCGGAGCAGCCTCCTTCGAGGAGGCCATAGTTTCCTTGTCCTCCCCCTTGCTTCCCTCCAAAGGCATTATCTCCAGCATCCTGACCAGCACGGGATCCGGCCTGGTTTCAGGAAGGGGAGCCGGACACCTGATCAGCTTTGCCTTCGCTATCCACTCCTATTCAAAAGGACGGCTCTTTTAGGGGCAAGTTTATGACAATTATACGGATAGAAGGTACGGGCACAAGGTTTCTTACTTGAGTATCCGGGCGATTGCAGCTTAGGCCTGCGTCCTCGGTTAAATCCGGACACATCTCTTGTGATCCGAAGAACAGTTTATACATCTCCGCGGGCGTTGCGCCCATGAAATTCTGGAGAGCTCGCGGTCCCTCTGGATTAAACTCCCACAGGCGAAGGGAGCGACGTTTGCCGGGAAATATTCAGCGAATCAGCATGACATGCGTCACCTTGATCAGGCGGAGGTCTCCTTCCAAGAGATCCTTAATACGGCCCTGTAACAAGGGCATGTCTTTGGGCAAACCCCAATCTAACCCTCTGTTGACCCATGACGCTAGCCGTGGTGGGGGACCCGAGCGAAAGGCAGGAGGCGCCACCCACTTGGTGCTCCGGGGAGCGGTGATATAAAACCACTCTCGTTGCCACAAGCCTAGCTCCTCTTGAAAAGAGCCCTCGGGCCATGGAGCATCAGCATTTTTGCTTATAACAGCGCCTTCGCACTCTGCGTGCCGTCCCTTGATCATCTTCGGCTCCACTTTGAAGGTCTTGAGCCATAATCCGAAGTGAGGGGTAACACGGAGGAACGCTTCACACATGGCAATAAACGAGGAGATATGGAGGATGGACTCCGGAGCTAAGTCATCGAATTCCAGCCCGTAATAAAACAGCAGTCCCCTCACAAAGGGATCCATCGGGAAGCCCAACCCCCGAAGGAAGTGAGACATGAACACCACGCTCTCACCAGGCTGGGGACTGGGAATAACCTGCCCTTGAGCAGGCAACCTATGCAAAATTTTGCCGGTCAGGAACTTAGCCTCCCTGAACTTTAGTACGTCCTCCTCCGTGATGGAGGAGGGCGTCCATCGGCCTTGAAGGTCAGAACCGGACATTGTCGAAGGTCCGAAGCGCCTGGAATCTGGAGCCTAGGGTGTTGGAACTCGAGGCAACGGGCGAACTCGCTTGAGATTGAAAAAGGGAGTAAGGCCTTGGTCTCTTTATAACAGGATGAATACCAAAAGCCCTCCCCGTAACCGTTCGGGACTCGTCTTTAATCGAGGAAACATGCTAACGGGCGCGGTTGGGTTACCCACGTCCATATTGATGAGAATCCCGTAAAAGGGGGTACACGATCTCTGCTTTGACAAGACGTGCCAAGGAAACCGCCTCGCAAAACGTGCTGAGGTGGAAAAGTAAAAACGATCCGAGTAAAGGACTTGGCCGTAGTGTGATGACGCACTGCGGAATACGTCAGCAGATTTGATTTGTGTTAATATTATTCTCTCTATGGCAATATGTGGAAACTTATTTTGCAAAGCCGGACACTACTCTTGGTGTTTACAATCTTCTATGAAGGACTTGGAGGAGGAACCCGCCTTGCAATGGCGAAGACAATCTGCGCGCCGGACTCGTCGTCATTGAAGCCTGGTTCAGGGGCTACTGAGGGAGTCCTGGATTAGGGGGTGTTCGGGTAGCCGGACTATACCTTCAGCCGGACTCCAGGACTATGAAGATACAAGATTGAAGACTTCGTCCCGTGTCCGGATGGGACTTTCCTTGGCGTGGAAGGCAAGCTTGGCGATGCAGATATTCAAGATCTCCTACCATTGTAACCGACTCTGTGTAACCCTAACCCTATCCGGTGTCTATATAAACCAGAGGGTTGTAGTCCGTAGGACATCAACTCCATAGACAACAATCATACCATAGGCTAGCTTCTAGGGTTTAGCCTCCTTGATCTCGTGGTAGATCTACTCTTGTACTACCCATATCTTCAATATTAATCAAGCAGGAGTAGGGTATTACCTCCATCGAGAGGGCCCGAACCTGGGTAAAAACATCGTGTCCCTTGTCTCCTGTTACATCCGGCCTTGACGCACAGTTCGGGACCCCCTACCCGAGATCCGCCCGTTTTGACACCGACAGTGGGTAAGCCATGTCCATTGTGTCCCTAAGAAGGGAGGTATTACTGTTGTTCCTAATGATAAAGATGAATTGATTCCTCAAAGAATTATTATTGGTTATAGGATGGTAATTGATTTCCGCAAATTATATAAGGCTACTAAAAAGATCATTACCCCTTATCTTTATCGATCAAATGCTAGAAAGATTATCCAAACATACACATTTTTGCTTTCTAGATGGTTATTCTAGTTTCTCTCAAATACCTGCGTCAGCCAAAGACCAATCAAAGACTACTTTTACTTGCCCTTTTGGTACTTTTGCTTATAGACGTATGCCTTTTGGTTTATGTAATGCACCTGCTACCTTTCAAAGATGCATGATGGCTATATTCTCTGAATTTTGTGAAAAGATTTGTGAAGTTTTGATGGATGACTTTTCCATATATGGATCTTCTTTTGATGATTTCCTAAGCAACCTTGATCGAGTTTTGCAGAGATGTGAAGAAACTAATCTTGTCTTGAATTGGGAAAAGTGCCACTTCATGGTTAATGAAGGTATTGTCTTGGGGCATAAAGTTTCTAAAAGAGGTATTGAAGTTGATAAATCCAAGGTTGATGCTATTGAAAAGATGCCATGTCCCAAGGACATCAAAGGTATATGAAGTTTCCTTGGCCATGCTGGTTTTTGTAGGAGGTTCATTAAGGACTTCTAAAAAATCTCTCGGACTCTGACTAATTTATTACAAAAAGATATACCATTTGTCTTTGATGATGATTGTGTAGAAGCATTTGAAATACTTAAGAAAGCATTGATCTCTGCACCTATTGTTCAGCCACCTCATTGGAATTTACCCTTTGAAATTATGTGTGATGCTAGTGATTATGTTGTAGGTGATGTTCTAGGACAAAAAGTTGATAAGAAACTAAATGTTATTCAATATGCTAGTAAAACTATAGACAATGCCCAAAGAAATTATGCTAGTACTGAAAAACAATTCTTAGAGGTTGTATTTGCTTGTGATAAGTTTAGGCCTTATATTGTTGATTCTAAAGTAACTATTCACACTAATCATGCTGCTATTAAATATCTTATGGAAAAGAAAGATGCTAAAGCTAGACTTATTAGATGGGTTCTCTTGCTACAACAATTTGATTTACATATTGTTGATAGAAAAGGAGCTGAGAACCCCATTGCAGACAACTTGTCTAGGTTAGAAAATGTGCTTGATGACCCACTACCTATTGATGATAGCTTTCCTGATGAGCAATTAAATGTCATAAATACTTCTCTTACTGCTCCATGGTATGCTGATTATGCTAATTACATTGTTGCTAAGTTTATACCACCTAGTTTCACATACTAGCAAAAGAAAAAGTTCTTCTACGATTTGAGGCATTACTTTTGGGATGACCCACATCTTTACAAAGAAGGAGTAGATGGTGTTATTAGACGTTGCGTACCTGAGCATGAACAGGAACATATCCTATGCAAGTGTCACTCCGAAGCTTATGGATGACACCATGCTGGAGATAGCACTGCACATAAGGTACTACAATCTCGTTTTTATTGACATACTCTCTTCAAGGATGCACGTAAGTTTGTCTTATCTTGTGATGAATGTCAAAGAATTGGTAATATTAGTAGACGTCAAGAAATGCCTATGAATTATTCACTTGTTATTGAACCATTTGATGTTTGGGGCTTTGACTATATAGGACCTTTTCCTTCCTCTAATGGTTATACACATATTTTAGTTGATGTTGATTACGTTACTAAGTGGGTAGAAGCTATTCCAACTAGTAGTGCTGATCATAACACCTCTATTAAAATGCTTAAAGAAGTTATTTTTCCAAGATTTGGAGTCCCTAGATATTTAATGACTGATGGTGGTTCACATTTTATTCATGGTGGTTTCCGTAAAATGCTTGCTAAATATGATGTTAATCATAGAATTGCATCTCCTTATCACCCTCAGTCTAGTGGTCAAGTAGAATTGAGTAATAGAGAACTCAAATTAATTTTGCAAAAGACTATTAATAGGTCTAGAAATAATTGATCCAAGAAACTTGATGATGCATTATGGGCCTATAGAACTGCATATAAAAATCCTATGGGTATGTCTCCGTATAAAATGGTCTATGGAAAAGGATGTCACTTACCTCTCGAGCTAGAACACAAGGCTTATTGGGCTATTGAAGAACTTAATTATGACTTTAAACTTGCTATTGAGAAGAGGTTATTTGATATTAGTTCACTTGATGAATGGAGAACCCAAGCCTACGAAAATGCCAAGTTGTTTAAAGAAAAAGTTAAAAGGTGGCATGACAAAAGGATACAAAAGCGTGAGTTTATCGTAGGTGATTATGTATTGCTATACAACTCTCGTTTAAGATTTTTTGCAGGAAAACTTCTCTCTAAATGGGAGGGTCCTTACGTTATCAAGGACGTCTACCGTTCCAGTGCCATAAAAACCAACAACTTCGAAGGCACAAATCCGATGGTGGTGAACGATCAAAGAATCAAACACTATATCTCAGGCAATCCCATAAATGTTGAGACATATGTTATTGAAACCGTAACCCTGGAGGAATACATAAAGGACACTTTCCGGAACGTTTCAGACTTCGAAAGGGAATAGGTATGTGGTACGGTAAATAAACCGACTCCAAAACAATTTTTAAGGTAATATTTCTCCGTTTTGGTATATTTAGAAAAATAGAAAATAAGCAGCAGTCCGGAAAGGACACGAGGGCCCCACGAGGGTGGAGGGCGCACCCTACCCCCTGGGCGCGCCCCCCTACCTCATGGGCACCTCGTGTGCTTTCCGGACTCCGTTTTCTTATAGGACACGTATTTTGGTCGGTAAAAATTCATTATATAACCTCCTGGGGGTTTTGACTCCCGTATCACGCAAAAATCTCCTGTCTTTGTTTCGAGCTATTTTTCTGACAGATCTAGATTATCATGACGTCTCCAAGTGCTCCCAAGGACAAGTTCTTCGAGAAGGTCATCAACCCTTACCTCACGGAGGTGCAGCGACACCCGCAAACCATTGAGATGCATGATGGGTTGCTGCACATCCGTGATGCTGAGGGACTGAAGGGGAACGGAAGTGTGGAGACGAGGCTCGAAGAAATGGAGCAACAATTTTTCAAGTGACGGGGGATGGTGGAGCGTGGACTCAACTCCAACTACATGATGATCACAGAGATCACCAACAAACAAAAGCTGGATGCCGACAACATCGGGGCGACCATCTTCAAGCTTCACGAGAAAATCGAGCACCTTCAAGCTCAGATCTATGACCTGCAAAACCAAAACTGTGAGTATGAATATAGATTCACAAGGATGAGTTTGGCTGCAGATTTGAGGATCCCGGAGATTCGGTCATCCTTCTATGATGGTGAGCCTATGCCTTGGAAGAAGGACGACAAGCATATGCCATCAACAAAATCACCACCGTCTCCACCAACAAAGAAGAATTGAGTATCTCGTATGGGCACTCCACTTGGCAACTGCCAAGCTTGGGGGAGTGCCCCGGTATCGTATCACCATCACTTTTATCTTTACCATTTTTCTTAGTTCGATCCTTTTGGTAATATCTTGATCTAGTAGAATAAAAGTTATTAATATGATCTAGTTGTGAGGTTTGCTTTATTATCCTTCTATGTAATCGAGTCCGTGAGCTATATAATAAAGATTAGTGTTGAGTCAAGGGCTTGATTATTTTTGCCATGATCCCAAGTCAATAAAAGAAAATATAAAGAAATAAAAGGAAACAAAGAGATCATGTGACTCTTATGAGGAGTAATGAGCTCACATAGAAAGAGTATGATGAATAAAAGTTATTGAGGGTTGACAAACATAGTTTTGGTCATTGTTGCAATTAATTGGAAGTAATAAAGAAAGAGAGGTCTTCACATATAAATATACTATCTTGGACATCTTTTATGATTGTGAGCACTCATTAAAATATGGCATGCTAAAGAGTTGACATTGGACAAGGAAGACAAGATAATAGGTTATGTTTTCTTACATCTGAGATAAATTATATTGTCTTGGATCCTCCAACATGTTGAGCTTGTCTTTCCCCCTCATGCTAGCCAAATTCATTGCACCAAGTAGAGATACTACTTGTGCTTCCAAATACTATGGGGTAGTTGGGGATCTATAGTAGGTAAGATAATTTGCCCTTTGATTTTGATTGAATATACTATTTTTCCGGATTTTGCAGTTCTTTTTTCTGCAGTACCTCGACATGACATGAGCGTGAAAGAGGTTCAAGAATCTGTTTTCTCCATGAGAGTCCACCATACCTACCTATGGATTGAGTAAGATCCGTCAAGTAAGTTGTCATCGGTGCAAGCAATAAAAATTGCTCTCTAAATATGTATGATTGATTGGTGTGGAAGAAATAAGCTTTATACAATCGTGTGATATGGAAGTAATAAAAGCGATAGACTGCATAATAAAGATCCATATCACAAGTGGCAATATAAAGCGACGTTCTTTCGCATTAGGATTTTGTGCATCCAACCATAAAAGTGCATGACAACCTCTGCTTCCCTCTGCGAAGGGCCTATCTTTTACTTTTATCTCCTATACTGCAAAAGAGTCATGGTGATCTTCACCCTTCCTTTTTATATTTTATCCTTTGGCAAGCACAATAGGTTGGAAAGATCTTGGTATATATGGCTAATTAGATGTGGGTTTTCATGAACTATTACTGTTGACATTACCCTTGAGGTAAAACACTGGGAGGCAAAAACTATAAGCCCCTATCTTTCTCTGTGTCCGATTAAAACTTCATACCCATAAGTATTGCGTGAGTGTCAGCAATTGTGAAATATTATATGATAGTTGAGTATGTGGACTTACTGAAAAGCTCTTATACATTGAATCTTTCCTAGGTTATGATAAATTGCAATTACTTCAATGATTGAGATTATAGTTTGTTAGTTTTCAATGAAGTTGACGGTTCATACTTGATATTGTGATTGAATTATTATTCTAGCATAAGAAATCATATGACAAGAATTATATAAGTTGATGTTCTAAGAATGATCATGATGCCCTCATGCCCGTATTTTATTTTTATCGACACCTTCATCTCTAAACATGTGGACATATTTTTCGATTTCGGCTTTTCGCTTGAGGACAAGCGAGGTGTAAGCTTGGGGGAGTTGATACGTCCATTTTTCATCATGCTTTTATATCAATATTTATTGCATTATGGGCTATTATTACACATTATGTCACAATACTTATGTCTATTCTCTCTTATTTTACAAGGTTTACATAAAGAGGGAGAATGCCGGTAGCTGGGATTCTAGCTGGAAAAGGAGCAAATATTAGAGACCTATTCTACACAGCTCCAAAAGTCCTGGAACTTCACGGATGATGTTTTCCAAATATATAAAAAACATTGAGCGCAAGAACTTCACCAGGGGGGCCACACCCTGCCCGCGAGGGTGGGGGGCATGCCCTACCCCCTGGGCGCGCCCCCTACCTCGTGGGCCCCCTGGTGCCCCTCCAGTGACCATCTTCTGCTATATGGACTCTTTCGATGGGAAAAAAATCATAAGCCATCTTCTCGGACGAAACTCCGCCGCCACGAGGCGGAACCTTTGGCGGAGCCAATCTAGGGCTCTGACGGGGCTGTTCTGCCGGGGAAACTTCCCTCCTGGAGGGGGAAATCATCGCCATCGTCATCACCAACGCTCCCCTCATCGGGAGAGGGCAATCTCCATCAACATCTTCATCAGCACCATCTCATCTCAAAACACTAGTTCATCTCTTGTATCCAATTCTTGTCTCCAAGTCCGGGGTTGGTGCTAGTAGTGTTAATTAATCCTTGTAGTTGATGCTAGTTGGTTTAATTGGTGGAAGATCATATGTTCAGATCCTATATGCACATTAATACCCCTCTGATTATGAACATGTTTATGCTTTGTGAGTAGTTACTTTTGTTCCTGAGGACATGGGAGAAGTCTTGCTATTAGTAGTCATGTGAATTTGGTATTCGTTTGAGATTTTGATGAGATGTATGTTGTCTCTCCTCTAGTGGTGTTATGTGAACGTCGCCTACATGACACTTCACCATTGTTTGGGCCTAGAGGAATGCATTGGGAAGTAATAAGTAGAAGATGGGTTGCTTGAGTGAAAGAAGCTTAAACCCTAGTTTATGCGTTGCTTCGTAAGGGGCTGATTTGGATCCATATGTTTCATGCTATGGTTATGTTTACCTTAATACTTTTGTTGTATTTGCGGATGCTTGCAATAGAGGTTAATCATAAGTGGGATGCTTGTCCAAGTAAGGGCAGCACCCAAGCACCGGTCCACCCACATACCAAATTATTAAAGTACCGAACGCGAATCATATGAGCGTGATGAAAACTAGCTTGACGATATTCCCATGTGTCCACGGGAGTGATTTACATCATATAAGAGTTTGTCCAGGCTTGTCCTTTGCTAGAAAAGGATTGGGCCACCTTGCTGCACTTTATTTACTTTTGTTACTTGTTGCTCGTTACAAATTATCTTATCACAAAACTATCTGTTACCACTTATTTCAGTACTTGCAGAGAATACCTTGCTGGAAACGGCTTATCATGTCCTTCTGCTCCTTGTTGGGTTTGACACTCTTACTTATCAAAAGGATTGCGATAGATCCCCTATACTTGTGGGTCATTAGTTGTTTCAGCTAGGAACCTTTTCTTAGCCACGTCTGCTAGACCTCTGCTATTCCAAAAGACCCCTTTCATACTTCATCATGGAATTTTTTTCTTGAGTTTCACTCTCGCACTTCTATGGACAACCGACGTTGGATAAATCTTCCTCTTCCAGGGTCGTTTAGGTTTATCCTGAACCGGCTCGTCGACCACACAATTTGTGGTGTGTTGTAGCTCTGCCACCAGAGGTGGAAAGTCAACATTTTCCCTCGGACTCCCCCTCCCCTGCCTCTCCTTCGGCATCTGAAGTAGGCACCATCTCGTCACAAAATTTCTCTAGCGTAGAGATACCCAAATTATTAATATCATCCTTTTACATGGGTTTAACTGCCGCTAACGCGTGTATCAACTCGGAAGCTCTCTCAGCCTCTAAGTCTAAAATATCAGTAACCGATCTAGCAATTTCTTTCTCGTTAGATCCAAGTGAGACTCCTATGTCATGTGCCTTACTAATTATCTCATGCTCAGAAAAATGCATAATAGAACACTGCTTATTAACTGACATACCTGTCTAGGTCTCAACGTCCCTGAGCTTGGCGGCCCTCATAGCATGACCAAGCTGAATGTCGTCGGCGTGTGGCCGATCCTGTACCTGGTTACTGACACGCCTACCAGACAAGACTAGATCCTGATTCCCACCAAACGCAATCACGTCCTCCATGGTCCAGACCCGAGGTGACAGGCCCTTCTCCACGAGGGCGCCCGTCCGGACACAAGCCAGTAGATGAGACAAGGCTGGCCTGGTACCTCCAGAGCCTCCTCCCAACGCCCTCCCTCGGCGCACCTTAGTGTCGGTGAAGCTGGTGCCGGCCTGGAAGTCAGAGTATGCATGGGAGAGTCGGGAGCCACCAGCCCACCACTCATCCACGGCGGGGAACCCTCCAGAGTCCTCACCGGGCTCTAAGACATGCGCACCGGTGGCGAAGAGAGACCCGCCTGGGCCTCCTGCCTGGCAAGCCTAGAGCCGCGTGCCATTCCTCCCTGTTTAGACACATCCCTGGCCTCCACTATCAGGGGCAACTCAACAGGAGGAGAGTCCATAGGGAGAGGGGGCAGCATGTGCTCGACAACATCATCACTATCCACCTGGTCACCCCATACATGCGGAGGTGCGGATGACGACCTAAACGAACCAAATCTCAAAATTGTTCACGGGAGAAGAGGAAGGTGGTGTGGCACCCTTCTCACGCGCAGGCATGGTAGAATTTACACCTGTCGAGCTCGTACCATCCTGTGGACCACTATCGTCTCTGTTCTCCTGGTTTCCCAAACCATCATCCTTGTCAGTCATATCCACATTGTCATCTCCCAGGATCTCCTCCCGGGACATCTCAGCGTCCTCCAACTCGATGTCCAGGTTATACACCATACCTGCATGTGTCCATCTGACCATGTCCGGTATGTACTCAATGTCCAGGACACTCACAATCAGCCTCGCCACCCCATGTGCGCGGTTGAAAGGCATGTCCACTTGCTCCGTCTTGCCTAAAAGATTCCCAAGATTGCAGACAACACGAGCATCATTGAGAGGCTTAAACGGTGCCGCTGTGAAGCGAACCTAGACCTGAGAAAGTGGTGTGCCCTTAGGCTTTGTCTGCTTCCACTCATCAAACTCTAGGATGCATTCCGTCCCAGGTACCCGGCACATGCCAAATTTCATAAGCTTCTTGAGCTCTTCTATTGATGGAAACTCCACCTTATACAAATTATCCTCGAGCCTAATAAGCTCCCAACGAGTATTTCCCGGAGCCACCTCATTCAACCTTTGCACAATCTGAGCCTCTAAGAGATAACCCTTAGTCACATTAACTACCCCCGTAGTCGAAATCTGGGTGGTATCCGGAATAACAGTAGCACTAGGCGACTCAAAGAACATCAACTCTGACCAGCATACCCCATAAATGGTGACTCCTGGCATCAGAACCTACAACTGTGGGCATTGTCCCGACTCATGCGCCGGTTTAAGACAAGTATCACAGAGCTCCATAGTGCATTAAGCTATGAAGTGACCATGCTCACCGCATCGGTAACAAAGCATTTTTCCCCTTCTTATGAGCCCACTTTGCGGCTTTATCACTATCCGACTTCTCAGAAGATCTGTCAGTTGCCGACACAGGTGTCTCTTCCTCTGGGACCTTTGCAGCAGCAAGATCGGTGACCACAGCTAGGGCATCACCTGCAAGCCCGCAGCGGTATCAACCCCCTCAGAAGCCACCGGCTCGACGGGGACATCAGTATCCATCGTCACTAGAGGAGGGGGCTGCTAGCTCTTGAGCTTGCATTGGTTTTTCCCTTGAAGAGGAAAGGGTGATGCATCAAAGTAGAGTAAGTATTTCCCCCAGATTTGAGAACCAAGGTATCAATCCAGTAGGAGACAATGCACAAGCCACCGAATACCTGCACAAACAAACACCAACTTTCACCCAACGCGATAAAGGGGTTGCCAATCCCTCACGGTTATTTTGAAAGTGAGATCTGATATAGATGGATAAATGGTAAAGTAATATTTTTGGCATTTTTGGTTTATGGAATGGAAAGTAAAAGATTGCAAAGAAAGTAAATAGGAAACTAAAATTGTAGATCGGAAACTTATATGATGGCTGCTCTTAAGCCCCAAGTGATGGCGGACGTGTCCGCCCCAGCCATGCAAACTCCCGTTGTACCGGTTGTAACGACAGTTGACTCTACGATGTTGGACGCCCTTCAGCTGCAGGTGGAGCCAGCCACGTCCATCTATACTCCATTCACTGGTACGACTGGTCCGGCCCCTCTTCACACAATGACCTCATCGTTCGAGCCTGCGGTTGAGATTTTTGGGGAGGGGGTTGCTACTCCACCATCATCCCCTTCATCGGCAGTTGAGAAGGCGCCATGACCTCCGACGGGGATGACACCTACACAACGGAGTAGTCGGCATACAATTGCCGATGAAGGTTCTATGGACACAGATGAAGACTCTTTGGCCAAGGCTACGCGGCGTAAGGCAGCGCAAAACCTCGACAACTAAGGTTTTACGTCGTCACCCAAATCCTTTTTCGTTTTTTCTAATACTGCAATCGTTTCTAAGTTAAATAAAGTGGGTGTCAGTCTTGGAAAGAATGAGAAGGATATTTCTATTTCGACTAACACTTTGAAACAGTTGGAATATGACCGATTAAAGGTTACTCCACGTGTTTCTAGCAAGTCTTTTGCCTCCCATACTGATGAGGAGGAGTTGCATGCCACATCAGATGGTCTGCTACTCACTCATTTAGTAGGAGCGGTTCCGGACGTGGGTCTAGATGAACCTGGGCTTAGTTAGTTGATTGAGCTTACAACATCCGGGCGTAAATCAAAGACCACACGTTCAAAAAAGGATAGTAAGTCCCATAAGAGGGCAAAGTGTTCCAAGTCTCCTATTGTTTCCTCATGAATGGAATGTTTTTTAATATCAGAGGTCTTCGTGACTTGGCTAAACATTTATTCATTGCGGATTGTAATAGGGAATACAATTAGATTTTTTGGCTATCACTAAAACGGGGAGACGTAATTTCTCGGTGAGTCTACTTAACCGTCTTTCGAGCGGGATGGACTTTACTTGGGTTTCACGACTACCTAGAGGTCGTTTTGGGGGCATTTTACTTGGCGTAAATACAAGGACTGAATATTTTGGCTAGTTTGGGTGGTGAGTATCACGTTAAACTCCATATTCGCAATAAAGCTGACAACTTCACATGGAACCCCATAGCGGTATATGGATCAGCCCAGGATGAGTTCAAGGCCAATTTTCTCCGTGAATTGGTTAATCCGGCGAACGATAATCCCTATCCCATTCTTATAGGTGGGGATTTTGATAACCCACAAGTATAGGGGATCATAACAGTTTTCGAGGGTAGAGTATTCAACCCAAATTTATTGATTCGACACAAGGGGAGCCAAAGAATATTCTCAAGTATTAGCAACTGAGTTGTCAATTCAACAACACCTGGAAGACTTAATATCTCCAGCAATGTATTTAGTAGCAAAGTAGTATGGAAGTAACAGTAACGGTGGCAAAAGTAACAGTAGTAGTTTTTGTAATAATTGTAACAGTGGCAACGGAAAAGTAACTAAGCAAAGATCAATATGTGAAAAGCTCGCAGGCATTGGATCAGTGATGAATAATTATGTCGGATGCAATTCCTCATGCAACAGTTATAACATAGGGTGACACAGAACTAGCTCCACTTCATCAATGTAATGTAGGCATGTATTCCGAATATAGTCATCGTGCTTATGGAAAAGAACTTGCATGACATCTTTTGTCCTACCCTCCCGTGGCAGCGGGGTCCTATTGGAAACTAAGGGATATTAAGGCCTCCTTTAAATAGAGTACTGGACCAAAGCATTAACACTTAGTGAATACATGAATTCCTCAAACTACGGTCATCACCGGGAGTGGTCCCGATTATTGTCACTTCAGGGTTGTCGGATCATAACACATAGTAGGTGACTATTGACTTGCAAAATAGGATCAGGAACTCACATATATTCATGAAAACATAATAGGTTTAGATCTAAAATCATGACAGTCGGGCCCTAGTGACAAGCATTAAGCATAGCAAAGTCATAGCAACATCAATCTCAGAACATAATGGATACTAGGGATCAAACCCTAACAAAACTAACTCGATTACATGATAAATCTCATCCATCCCATCACCGTCCAACAAGCCTACAATGGAATTACTCATGCACGGCAGTGCGCATCATGAAATTGGTGATGGAGGAAGGTTGATGATGACGATGGCGACGGATTCCCCTCTCCGGAGCCCCTAACGGACTCCAGATCAGCCCTCCCGAGAGAGATTAGGGCTTGGCGGTGCCTCCCTATTATAAAACACGATGAATCCTTCTCCGTGATTTTTTTCTCCCGAACATGAATATATAGAGTTGGAGTTGACGTCGGTGGAGCCTCAGTGGGCCCATGAGGCAGGGGGGCACGCCCTCCACCTTCGTGGTCAGGGTGTGGGCCCCTGATGTTGATTCTTTCGCCAATATTTTTTATATATTCCAAAAATATTCTCCGTGAAGTTTCAGGTCATTCCGAGAACTTTTATTTCTGCACAAAAATAACACCATGGCAATTCTGCTGAAAACAACGTCAGTCCGGGTTAGTTCCATTCAAATCATGCAAGTTAGAGTCCAAAACAAGGGCAAAAGTGTTTGGAAAAGTAGATACGTTGGAGACTCTCCTTGGCGTAGAAGGCAAGCTGGGCAGTACGGATATGGATATCTCCTCCTTTGTAACCGACCTTGCGTAACCCTAACCCTCTCCGGTGTCTATATAAACTGGAGGGTTTTAGTCTGTAGGACACAACAATAACATACAATCATACCATAGGCTAGCTTCTAGGGTTTAGCCTCTCTGATCTCGTGGTAGGTCTACTCTTGTAATACCCATATCATCAATATTAATCAAGTAGGACATAGGGTTTTACCTCCATCAAGAGGGCCCGAACCTGGGTAAAACTTCGTGTCCCCTGCCTCCTAGTACCATCCGCCTTAGATGCATAGTTCGGGACCCCCTACCCGAGATCCGCCGGTTTTGACACCGACATTGGTGCTTTCATTGAGAGTTCCCCTGTGTCGTCGCCGTTAGGCTTGATGGCTCCTTCTATCATCGTTAGCGATGCAGTCCAGGGTGAGACTTTTCTCCCCGGGCAGATTTTTGTCTTCGGCGGCTTTGCACTGCGGTCCAATTCGCTTGGCCATCTGGAGCAGATTGAAAGCTACGCCCCTGGCCATCAGGTCAGGTTTGGAAGCTTAAACTACACGGCTGATATCCGCGGAGACTTGATCTTCGACGGATTCGAGCCTCTGCCTTGTGCGTGACACGGTCATGATGAGTACGATTTAGCTCTACCATCCGACAGTGTTTAGGAGATCGCACCGGAAGCCGCTCCGACCCTCAATTCGGAGCCAGTTGCACCGTCCATGGATGGGTGGATGGACCCTGCCACGAAGGCCTTACCCTCATCAGTGATTGAGCCGAACATCGACCTTACTCAGCACAAGAGCCGTGTTTACAAACTGCCGGATCTCTCTCCGGCCACGGACTCCGAATCGCCTGCGCCTGTTCCTAGCGAATCCGATTGGGATTCGATCATGGAGTTTACCTCCGCGGATATTTTTCAGCATTCGCCCTTTGGCGACATACTGAACTTGTTAAGGTCTCTCTCCTTGTCAGGAGGATCCTGGTCGAACTATGTCCGACGGGATTGGGATGCGGACGACGAAGAAATTCGCGGCCCGCCCACCACCCACTTAGTAGCCACTATCGATGACTTAACCGACATGCTCGACTTCGACTCCGAAGACATCGACAGTATGGACGATGATGCGGGAGATGAAGATGAACCACTGCCTACAGGGCACTGGACAGCCACCTCATCATACGATATATACATGGTGTACACACCCATAGAAGGCAATGGCGATGAGACAGCGGCGGATGACCCCTCCAAGAAGCAACCCAAGCGCCGACGTCAGCGGCGCCGCTCTAAGTCCCGCCAAAGCAAAAGTGGTGAAACCGGCACAGGAGATAATAACACTCCGGATAGTGCCGAAGATAAAAACAACCCCCTCCAGCAAGATTTAGAGCAGGAGGATGGAGGAGCCAGCCCTCCTGAGAGAGCGGCAGACGGAGAAGCGGAGGATGATAATTACATGGCCCCCTCCGAAGACGAGGCAAGCCTCGGCGATGACGAATTCGCCGTGCCAGAGGATCCTGTCAAACAAGAGCTCTTCAAGAACCGGCTTATAACCACGACAAATAGCCTTAAGAAAAAGCAACAGCAGCTTCAAGCTGATCAAGACCTGCTAGCTGACAGATGGACTGAAGTCCTCGTGGCCGAGGAATATAAACTCGAGCGCCCCTCCAAGAGTTACCCAAAATGTAGGTTGCTACCTCGACTGGAGGAAGAAGCGTATGGCGCGGCTGATCGGCCACCTCGTGGCCGTGATAGAGAGGCATTCCAGCCAAAAACTCAGCCTGCACCCCGACGCCATTCAAATAAAAAGGCATGGGGAAATACGCTAGACCTACGAGACATATTGGAGGACAAAGCAAAACATGCAAGATCAATCTACGGATCACGAGGGCGCACCACTATGTGAGACGATAAACGTCACGTCGGATATAGTAAAAGTCAATCTGGCCGGGCCGAACACAGCAAGCAAGACCCATTCGAGTTGTGTCGCAATATAGCCCAATACAGAGGCGCCGCACACCCCCTATGCTTCACAAACGAAGTAATGGAGCATCAAATCCCAGAGGGTTTCAAACCCGTAAATATTGAATCATACGATGGCACAACAGATCCTGCGGTATGGATCAAGGATTTCCTCCTCCACATCCACATGGCCCGCGGCGATGACTTACACGCCATCAAATACCTCCCACTAAAGCTCAAAGGACCAGCGCGGCATTGGCTTAACAGCTTGCCAGCAGAGTCCATTAGCTCTTGGGAAGATCTAGAAGCCGCATTCCTCGACAACTTTCAGGGCACTTATGTGCAACCACCAGACGCCGATGACTTAAGCCACATAATTCAGCAGCCAGAAGAATCGGCCAGGCAATTCTGGACACGGTTCCTAACAAAGAAAAATCAAATCGTCGACTGTCCGGATGCAGAGGCCCCAGCAGCCTTCAAGCATAACATCCACGATGAGTGGCTTGCCCGGCACCTTGGACAGGAAAAGCCGAAATCTATGGCAGCCCTCACAACACTCATGACCCGCTTTTGTGCGGGAGAAGACAGCTGGCTGGCTCGCAGTAACAACATATCAAAAAACCATGGTACTTCAGATACCAAGGACGGCAATAGCAGGTCACGTCGCAACAAACATAAGCGCCGCATTAACAGCGATAATACTGAGGATACGGTAATCAATGCTGGATTCAAAGGCTCTAAACCCGGTCCGCGGAAAATGCCATTCAAAAGAAGCACTCCGGGCCCGTCCAGTTTGGACCGTATACTCGATCGCTCGTGTCAAATACAGGGCACCCCTGACAAGCCAGCCAACCACACCAACAGGGATTGTTGGGTGTTCAAGCAGGCCGGCAAGTTAATTGCCGAAGATAAAGATAAGGGGCCACATAGCGATGACGAGGAAGAGCCCCGGCAGCCGAACACCGAAGGACAGAAAAGGTCCCCCCCACAAGTGCGGACGGTGAACATGATATACGCAACCCACATCCCCAAGAGGGAGCGGAAGCGTGCGCTCAGGGACGTGTATGCGTTGGAGCCAGTCGCCCCAAAGTTCAACCCATGGTCCTCCTGTCTGATCACCTTCGATCGCAGGGACCACCCACTAGTATCCGCCATGGCAGATTCGCCGCACTGGTCCTAGACCCAATCATTGATGGATTTCACCTCACTCAAGTCCTTATGGATGGCGGCAGCAGCCTGAACCTGCTTTATCAGGACACAGTGCGCAAAATGGGTATAGACCCCTCAAGGATCAAACCCACAAAAACGACCTTTAAAGGCGTCATTCCAGGTGTAGAGGCCCATTGCACAGGCTCAATTACACTGGAAGTGGTCTTCGGATCCCTGGATAACTTCCGAAGCGAAGAATTAATCTTCGATATAGTCTTGTTCTGTAGTGGTTATCATGCACTGCTCGGGCGAACCGCATTTGCAAGATTCAATGTGGTACCGCGTTATGCATACCTCAAGCTCAAGATGCCAGGACCTCGTGGGGTTATTACAGTTAATGGAAACACAGAGCGCTCTCTCCGAACGGAGGAGCACACTACGGCCCTCGCAGCAGAAGCGCAAAGCAGCCTCTCAAGGCAATCCACCAGTTCGGCGTTTCAAGACCCGCACACCTTCAAGCTCGCTCGGAGGAATCGGCAACTAGACCTCCTGGCACGATCTGAGCTCGCGTACCAATGCGGCCCCCACCCCAGTCCCAGCCATACGGAGAAATCCGTGCCATGCGTACATAATTACGCATTAAAAATACCATGGGCACAGGCGGGGAGGGGCACAACTACGGCACGCTCCAAGACGCGGCCTAAACCGCACTAGGAGCTTCCCGCTTTGTTATTTTTTTCTTTCAGGACTTTAATCTCTGGAAACCTTGTCCGGCAGCATGATTGCCGAACACACGATGCAGCAACCAAGAGAGGCAGAAAGCTACGTCACACCATGGAACTCCCAGGTGGATTACGATAACGAGTGAAATATTTGCCTTAATACTATTCCTCAGCTTGCCCTTGGAAGGGACATAGTCCTACTTTTTGCTTATCGCACTATCTGTATCATTCTGCTTTAACGCATCTATTTGAATAAACAATGCATAGCATTAAGACTATTATTGCATTCTTATTTTTTATATATGTGTTCATTAATGACACCTTGCAACCGTACACTTTGGTACGGCCAATACACCAGGGGCTTAAATACCCCACAATGCGGTGTGAGAAGTCCGAACACTTTCACAAGTGCGGCACCCCGAACTTATAGCATTATATGCATCAGCTCCGAATCATGTCTTTGGTCAAACGTTGGGTTTGCCCGGCTCCTATGTTTTGGTACCTTACGTTCCGCTCTATCGGCTAAGGTAGCGCTAGGAGAACTACTGCGATTGTGCCCCAGTTCTGCTGGGCTAAGCACCTCAGTAGAGAAAGCTAAAACTGACTGTCATGATAAGGCGAGAGACTGGTCGCTGTTCGGCGAGGTTTCGAGTCCCTAAAGACTTATGCCGCTTAGAGCGAGGAGCCGGTCCTAACCGGCTTAAAGGCGTGTATCGCGCCCCTAATTCGGCCTTCCGAATACCAGGGGCTTCGCTGAAATTTAAAATTATAGAATTCTATGGCTAAGTGAGAGTGATAAAGCATTATTAGTCCGGTTGCCTTGTTCGCTGTGCTGAGCACCTCCCTCGAAAGACCCAAACATGGGAACAAGAGTGCTCAGGTTTATCCCGAACACCCCAGCACTCACGGCATGGGGCCGAAGCCGAGGACTAGCCATCTCTCAGATTGGATAAACAGCCAAACAGAAGGTAATATTTTAAATTCAAACAAGCGTTGCATAGCGCATATGAAACAAGTTTTCATCATACAGGATCACACGAGCAAGTTTACTCAAATATTACATCCTTTGCACATTCGTCCGCTACAAGACGGGCACCCTTCAGGACATCCTCATAATAAATTTCGGGGGTGCGATGCTCCTTGCCCTGCGGCGGTCCCTCCTTGATCAGCTTCATGGCGTCTAGCTTGGCCCATTGCACCTTCACGCGGGCGAAAGCCCGGCGTGCACCTTCGATGCAAACAGACCGCTTGACAACCTCCAGCCATGGGCAGGCATCCACAAGCCGCCTCAACAGGCCGAAGTAGCTGTTCAGAAGGGCGTCGCCAGGCCTGTCGGTGTAATGGGACACGGATACCCCGAAGACGGCGAAATGATATTTCAAGACATCGGGGCTAGCAAAGCCCCTCAGTCCGACTGCCTAGCCGCTCCTGCCGACTCCCCGTCCGACTGCACTACCCGGCCGGCTACCGACTGCCGGCCGCCGACCACGCCAACCAGTCGGCTGCCGACTGCAGCCCGACCCGACATCGACGAGACAACCGTACCGCGGTGCCATCATCTACAGTGTACAGTGTCCCCTGGGTACTGATTTATAAAGTACCCCAGGGGACATGCATGACATGTGCAATGCCACTACACCATGCCTACATGGCTTGGCATGTAAGCTACCCAAGGTAGCTTACATCCAACGCCACTACCCATGCCACTAGCTAGCTAGCTACCAGGCCTACATGGCTTACATCCTAAGCCAACTCCCACTATATATATGAGATCCATCCATCCATCCAGGAGGATGGAGACTCACGCACACACACAAGCTAGCAAGCAAGCTAGCTTTCCATCCATCCACATGAGCACGTATGCTCACGGCCATGAGCATGGCCGGCCACTAGCACGCCTCATACAGGCATATATAAAGCAAGATGCCTATGGCACTGAGCTGAGATACAGCTCTAGGAGCGACCCTGTACCAGATATACTCAGACATGTAGGAGTAGGGGTATTATCTCTCTGGGGAGCCCCGAACCTAGGTAAACCACCGCGTGCTACTCGCATACCCGCTCCCGGTCCTATCAGCAGCAGTCCTACCCACACACTAAGCCCTTGTGGCATCTGTCGACTCGCAAGCACCCCGTGAGAAATACCACGATAGTTGGCGCCCACCGTGGGGCGGTACTATGCTACCGCGCTGCTGGTGGTTTTGCTGTCCGGGCGGGATTATCTTCATCATCTCCGCCGCGGCGTCGCGCCGTCTCTCCGGTAGCGCTCGGGGGATCGACTTCGACCCGTCCCCGGAGCGGCCGTGCGGGACGGCGCGCCCTCGCTGTCGGTCTGGCCATCTTCATCGTCACCGCGACGTAGCCACCTCTCCGGCGCCTGTCGAGGGCTCGACATCCGCATGCCCTCGGCGCGTCCGTGCTGGGCGGTGCTTCTTCGTCGCCGCCGTTGCGACGCGGCTATCCATCCGCGCGCATGCCGCGCGCGGAGCCTCGCGCCGGTCGACCGTGGCCGTCCACGCGCCGCTCGCGCTTGCTTCCCTCCGTGTTGCGTTTTGCCTTGGCCGAAACCCACGCTCGCTCCTCCACACACCACCTACAAGCTAGCTAGATCCTAGTCATACAATGGTCAAACCACTTGCCACATACTAGCCAGATGCAAAACCAGATAATCCGTACGTTTGCCCGCCTCTGCTCTTTGCGCGCTCGTCGGCCTCGCGCCCGCGCTGCCTCGGCCGCGTCCCGCCAGCTCTGCCTGCTGCCACGCGCGGCTGCTCCCCGAGCACCTCCGCGGCCGCCGGCCTGCTGCCGGCTGCTCCTCGTGCCCAGCGGTCGGCCTCCCGCGACCCGCCTTCGCCCCGCGCCGCGCCGGCTGCCGCCCCATCCGCCGGCTGGCCGCTCCTCCGGTCCGCC
>LT934119.1:426959797-426974826 GCA_900231445.1 Triticum turgidum subsp. durum
GCAGCCGGCCTCGGCCGCGTCCCTGCTGCGGCCGCCTCCGCTCGTCCCACTCCTGCCGGCTCCGCGCCCGCGCCGCGGCGGGCTTGCCGCCTCGACGCCCCGGCTCCCCGCCCGCTGCCGACTTCGGGTCGCCGGCATCGCTCCGATCCCATGCCCGGCGGCTCGGCCGGCTCTCCCATCGCCCCGCCTCGCCTCCTCCGGCCCGGGTGCCCCTGCCTCTGGGTCTGTTCCGTACGCTCCACGGCGCCTGCCCCGCATCGCAGCCTCCTCCGCCTGCGCGCCCCGTGGTCGGCTGCGCCATGCCCGTCGGAGGTTGGCTGCGCCCCGCGCCGGCTCGCACCCGCGTCGGCCGCCTCCCTCCTTGGCCATGGCCTTCGGTGGCCGGCTACTTAGCCCCTGCCGACTGGTGGCAGGGAGATGTTGGATGGAGAAAAGTCCACACGCCGGCTGCCCATGAAAAAAAAGTGGGGGCTTGGTGTGAGAGAAGTCAAGGGCCGGTTGCCCAAGCCGGCTGAGAAAGAAGTAGCCGGCTGCCCTTGAAAAAAAAAGTGGGGGCCGGGTGTGAGAGAAGTCAAGGGCCGGTTGCCCAAGCCGGCTGAGAAAGAAGTAGCCGGCTGCCCTTGAAAAAAAAGAGAAGAAGAGAGCCTGCATTGACTACAGTCAAGCCGGCTGCTCTGATCAACAGCCCGCGTCACCGCTCGGCCGGCTGTTTCGTCTGCCCGCTTTGCCGCCCAGCCGCCCGACGAGCTGGTCCGGCTGCGCATGGCCGGCTGACGAGAAAAAGAGATAAAGACAAGGTAGTCGCCGGAAGATCCGGCCCGACTGCTCAGCAGTCGGCCCGAATCTTGGGGGCTACACCCAGCGGGTGCGCTGACGCGCCCCCGTGAGAGAAGAAGAAGACAAAGTAGTTGCCGGAAGATCCGGCCCAACTGCTCAGCAGTCGGCCCGAATCTCGGGGGCTACACCCAGCGGGTGCGCTGATGCGCCCCCGCGAGAGAAGAAGAACACAAAGTAGTTGCCGGAAGATCCGGCCCGACTGCTCAGCAGTCGGCCCGAATCTCGGGGGCTACACCCAGCGGGTGCGTTGCCGCGCCCCCGCGAGAAAGAAGACAAAATAGCTGCCGGAAGATCTGGCCCGACTGCTCAGCAGTCGGCCCTACACCCAGCGGGAACGCCAGCGCACTCCACGAGCGCCGAGTCGCGCCGGCTATCTTCGACGACCGTGACTACACGAAAATCAATGTGAGCTCCTCACCCGCATATTTTTGCACTACGCAAGCACGGATAACCCCGAGCGTTGCTCGGGGGCTGCCTCCGCATTTTATTACAGTAGCATCACTGTTTGCCCCGGCGCCAGCCAGAGTTGGCCCGGGGGCTGGCCGCTTGTCCTGAGACGTTAGTTCCCGCAGACGGCTTAGTACCGTGCACGGTACCAAAGTCCCACTCTTAGTCACAGACCGCAGAGCGGCTGCCGACTAGCAAGAGTGAACGCTGGAGGCCACCCACGCGAAAAACGTCCGGGAAGAAAAACGTTCGGGCGACCCGACCGTTTTCCTTTACAAGTATCTACTCGGTTGAATCTGCTCCCAGACTCTGAGTACTGTACACTCCACTTCGCGGCCCACTCTCAGCCACAGACCGCAGAGCGGCTGTCCGGCAAGCAAGAGAACAAGCCAAAAAGCGGAGGGAACACGAAAAAGATTAAGGGGGCTCAGACGAAACCGAGTCGGCACCCTCCGCATAAAACTTGCAATGATAAAAGCAAGCATTCGATATATCTGCATGGACTAACTCTGTCCTTTTTTATGATTATTTTCAAGAACATTTGCCAAAAAAACCTCCGCCCAACTTTGCCAAGTTGCCCGGAGGCTCGGGGGCTACTGTCGGTGTAATGGGACACGGATACCCCGAAGACGGCGAGATGATATTTCAAGACATCGGGGCTAGCAAAGCCCCTCAGTCCGACTGCCCGGCCGCTCCTGCCGACTCCCCGTCCGACTGCACTACCCGGCCGGCTACCGACTGCCGGCCGCCGACCACGCCAACCAGTCGGCTGCCGACTGCAGCCCGACCCGACATCGACGAGACAACCGTACCGCGGTGCCATCATCTACAGTGTACCGTGTCCCCTGGGTACTGATTTATAAAGTACCCCAGGGGACATGCATGACATGTGCCATGCCACTATACCATGCCTACATGGCTTGGCATGTAAGCTACCCAAGGTAGCTTACATCCAATGCCACTACCCATGCCACTAGCTAGCTAGCTGCCATGCCTACATGGCTTACATCCTAAGCCAACTCCCACTATATATATGAGATCCATCCATCCATCCAGGAGGATGGAGACTCACGCACACACACAAGCTAGCAAGCAAGCTAGCTTTCCATCCATCCACATGAGCACGTATGCTCACGGCCATGAGCATGGCCGGCCACTAGCACACCTCATACAGGCATATATAAAGCCAGATGCCTATGGCACTGAGCTGAGATACAGCTCTAGGAGCGACCCTGTACCAGATATACCAGATATACTCAGACATGCAGGAGTAGGGGTATTATCTCTCCGGAGAGCCCCGAACCTGGGTAAACCACCGCGTGCTACTCGCATACCCGCTCCCGGTCCTATCAGCAGCAGTCCTACCCACACACTAAGCCCTTGTGGCATCTGTCGACTCGCAAGCACCCCATGAGAAATACCACGACAAGGCCACAGCCGGACTATATAGCCCTTCATGGCCTGTTCGGCCGCCTGGTGCAGCTCGACCAGCTGCTTTAGCTGGTCGCTCTATAACGCCCTCGATGCGGTTATATCTCCCACGTGTCGAAGCACGACTTAGAGGCATAACCACATTGAAAGCAATGTCGCAAGTGAGGTAATCTTCACACAACCCATGTAATACATAAGGGAAAAGAAACATAGTTGGCTTAGAATCGCCACTTCACACAATTACATGAATAAAGCATTACATCATCCAAATACACTCAAGGTCCGACTATGGAACCAAAATAAAACAAGACTACCCCAAATGCTACACAGATCCCCGATCGACCCCAACTGGCCTGCACTACTGATCAACTAGAACGAAACAACACAAAGGACACGATCTTCATCGAGCTCCTCCTTGAGCTTGGTTGCGTCCTCTGCACGGTTCAATGGCACCTGCAAGCTGGTTTTGGAAGTATCTGTGAGTCATGGGGACTCAGCAATCTCCACCCTCGCGATCAAGACTATTTAAGCTTATAGGTAGGGTAAAAGGTATGAGGTGGAGCTGTAGCAAGCGACTAGCATGTATGGTGGCTAACATACGCAAATGAGAGCGAGAAGAGAAGGCAAAAGCACGGTCGAACAACTATGATCAAGAAGTGATCCTAGAACAACCTACGTCAAGCATTACTCCAACACCGTGTTCACTTCCCGGACTCCGCCGAGAAGAGACCATCACGGTTACACACGCGGTTGATGTATTTTAATTAAGGTCAACTTCAGGTTTTCTACAACCGGACATTAACAAATTACCATCCGCCCATAACCGCGGGCACGGCTTTCAAAAGTTCAAAACCCTGCAGGGGTGTCCCAACTTAGCCCATCACAAGCTCTCACGGTCAATGAAGGATATTCCTTCTAGCGGGAAGACCCAATCAGACTCGGAATCCCGGTTACAAGATATCCTCGACAATGGTAAAACAAGACCAGCAAAGCCGCCCGAATGTGCCGACAAATCCCGATAGGAGCTGCACATATCTCGTTCTCAGGGCACACCGGATTGTCCAAACTTCCGGTAGGCCAGCCTAGAGTTGCCCCTGGTGGCCACCGGCGGTTGACAAGTTGGACCAACACTCAGAGGAGCATTGGCCCGGGGGGTTAAATAAAGATGACCCTTGGGCAGGCCTACCCAAGGGAAAGAAAAGGCTAGGTGGCAAATGGTAAAACCAATGTTGGGCCTTGCTGGAGGAGTTTTATTCAAGGCGAATTGTCAAGGGGTTCCCATTATAACCCAACCGCGTAAGGAACGCAAAATCCGGTAACATAACACCGATATGATGGAAACTAGGGCAGCAAGAGTGGAACAAAACACCAGGCATAAGGCCGAGCCTTCCACCCTTTACCAAGTATATAGATGCATTAATTAAATAAGAGATATTGTGATATCCCAACAAGAATATCCATGTTCCAACATGGAACAAGCTCCAATCTTCACCTGCTACTAACAACGCAATAAGAGGGGCTGAGCAAAGCGATAACATAGCCAAACAACGGTTTGCTAGGATAAGGTGGGTTAGAGACTTGGTTCAACAATATGGGAGGCATCATAAGCAAGTGGTAGGTATCACAGCATAGGCATAGCAAAAGAGCGAGCAACTAGCAAGCAAAGATAGAAGTGATTTCGAGGGTATGGTCATCTTGCCTGAAATCCCGCAAGGAAGAAGAACGAGTCCATGAAGAAGACAAACAGACGTAGTCGAACGGGTCCTCACAAACGCGACGTTATCGGAACCAAGCCGAAGAAGAAACACCGGAAAGAAGCACACAACATAGTAAACAACCAACACATGAACATGGTATGATATGCGGGATGCGGTATGTGATGCATATGCAAGATTTGACAAGGAATGACTGAATTGAAGGAAATATGCCCTAGAGGCAATAATAAAGTTATTATTTATTTCCTTATATCATGATAAATGTTTATTATTCATGCTAGAATTGTATTAACCGGAAACATAATACATGTGTGAATACATAGACCAACAGAGTGTCACTAGTATGCCTCTACTAGACTAGCTCGTTAATCAAAGATGGTTATGTTTCCTAACCATGAACAAAGAGTTGTTATTTGATTAACGAGGTCACATCATTAGTTGAATGATCTGATTGACATGACCCATTCCATTAGCTTAGCACCCGATCGTTTAGTATGTTGCTATTGCTTTCTTCATAACTTATACATGTTCCTATAACTATGAGATTATGCAACTCCCGTTTACCGGAGGAACACTTTGGGTACTACCAAACGTCACAACGTAACTGGGTGATTATAAAGGAGTACTACAGGTGTCTCCAATGGTAGATGTTGGGTTGGCGTATTTCGAGATTAGGTTTTGTCACTCTGATTGTCGGAGAGGTATCTCTGGGCCCTCTCGGTAATACACATCACATAAGCCTTGCAAGCATAATAACTAAGATGTTAGTTATGAGATGATGTATTACGGAACGAGTAAAGAGACTTGCCAGTAACGAGATTGAACTAGGTATTGGATACCGACGATCGAATCTCGGGCAAGTAACATACCGATGACAAAGGGAACAACGTATGTTGTTATGCGGTCTGACCGATAAAGATCTTCGTAGAATATGTAGGAGCCAATATGGGCATCCAGGTCCCGCTATTGGTTATTGACCGGAGACGTGTCTCGGTCATGTCTACATTGTTCTCGAACCGTAGGGTCCGCACGCTTAACGTTACGATGACAGTTATTATGAGTTTATGCATTTTGATGTACCGAAGGTTGTTCGGAGTCCCGGATGAGATCACGGACATGACGAGGAGTCTCGAAAAGGTCGAGACGTAAAGATTGATATATTGGAAGCCTATGTTTGGGCACCGGAAGCGTTCCGGATGAAATCGGGATTTTTCCGGATTACCGGGAGGGTTACCGGAACCCCCCGGGAGGTAAATGGGCCTATTGGGCCTTAGTGGAAAAGAGAGAAGAGGCAGCCCACACCTGGCCGGCGCCCCCCCACCTTTCCCAAGTCCTAATAGGACTAGGAGAGGTGGGCCGGCCCCCTCTTTCTCCTTTTTCCCCAAGAATCCTAGTTGGAATAGGATTGGGGGGAAGGAATCCTACTCCCGGTGGGAGTAGGACTCCTCCCTGCGCCTCCCTCCTAGCCGGCCGAACCCCCTGCCCCTGGCCTTTATATACGGGGGCAGGGGGCACCACAAGACACACAAGTTAATCGTTCCTTAGCCGTGTGCGGTGCCCCCTGCCACCAAATTCCACCTCGATCATACCGTTACAGTGCTTAGGCGAAGCCCTGCGTCGGTAGTACATCAAGATCGTCACCACGCCGTCGTGCTGACGGAACTCTTCCTCGACGCTTTGCTGGATCGGAGCCCGAGGAACGTCATCGAGCTGAACGTGTGCTAAGAACTCGGAGGTGCCGGAGTAACGGTGCTTGGATCGGTTGGATCGGGAAGAAGACGTACGACTACTTCCTCTACGTTGTGTGATCGCTTCCGCAGTCGGTCTGCGTTGGTACGTAGACATCACTCTCCCCTCTTGTTGCTGTGCATCACCATGATCTTGCGTGTGCGTAGGAAAATTTTTGAAATTACTGCGTTCCCCAACAGTGGTATCAGAGCCAGGTTTTTATGGTTTGATGTTATTTGCACGAGTAGAACACAAGTGAGTTGTGGGCGATACAAGTCATACTGCCTACCAGCATGTCATACTTTGGTTCGGCGGTATTGTTGGACGAGACGATCCGGACCAACCTTACGCGTACTCTTACGCGAGACCGGTTCCCTCGACGTGCTATGCACACAGATGGCTAGCGGAAGACTGTCTCTCCAACTTTAGTTGAACCAAGTGTGACTACGCCCGGTCCTTGAGAAGGTTAAAACGGAGTCTATTTGACGAACTATCGTTGTGGTTTTGATGCGTAGGTGAGATGAGTTCTTTCTTAAGCCCGTAGCAGCCACGTAAAACTTGCAACAACAAAGTAGAGGACGTCTAACTTGTTTTTGCAGGGCATGTTGTGATGTGATATGGTCAAGGCATGATGCTGATTTTATTGTATGAGATGATCATGTTTTGTAACCGAGTTATCGGCAACTGGCAGGAGCCATATGGTTGTCGCTTTATTGTATGCAATGCAATCGCGATGTAATGCTTTATTTTATTACTAAGCGGTAGTGATAGTCGTGGAAGCATTAGATTGGCGAGACGACAACGATGCTACGATGGAGATCAAGGTGTTGCGCCGGTGACGATGGTGATCATGACGATGCTTCGGAGATGGAGATCACAAAGCACAAGATGATGATGGCCATATCATATCACTTATATTAATTGCATGTGATGTTTATCCTTTTATGCATCTTATCTTTCTTTGATTGACGGTAGCATTATAAGATGATCTCTCACTAAATTATCAAGAAGTGTTCTCCCTGAGTATGCACCGTTGCAAAAGTTCTTCGTGTTGAGACACCACGTGATGATCGGGTGTGATAGGCTCTACGTTCAAATACAACGGGTGCAAAACAGTTGCACACGTGGAATACTCAGGTTATACTTGACGAGCCAAGCATATACAGATATGGCCTCGGAACACGGAGACCGAAAGGTCGAGCGTGAATCATATAGTAGATATGATCAACATATTGATGTTCACCATTGAAAACTACTCCATCTCACGTGATGATCGGTTATGGTTTAGTCGATTTGGATCACGTAATCACTTAGAGGATTAGAGGGATGTCTATCTAAGTGGGAGTTCTTAAGTAAATTAACTGAACTTAAAAATTATCATGAACTTAGTACCTGATAGTATCTTGCTTGTTTATGTTGATTGTAGATAGATGGCTCGTGCTGTTGTTCCGTTGAATTTTAATGCGTTCCTTGAGAAAGCTAAGTTGAAAGATGATGGTAGCAATTACACGGACTGGGTCCGTAACCTGAGGATTATCCTCATTGCTGCACAGAAGAATTATGTCCTGGAAGCACCGCTGAGTGCCAGGCCTGCTGCAAGAGCAACACCAGAAGTTATGAACGTCTGGCAGAGCAAAGCTGATGACTACTCAATAGTTCAGTGTGCCATGCTTTACGGCTTAGAACCGGGACTTCAACGACGTTTTGAACGTCATGGAGCATATGAGATGTTCCAGGAGTTGAAGTTAATATTTCAAGCAAATGCCCGGATTGAGAGATATGAAGTCTCCAATAAGTTCTATAGCTGCAAGATGGAGGAGAACAGTTCTGTCAGTGAACATATACTCAAAATGTCTGGGTATAATAATCACTTGATTCAATTGGGAGTTACACTTCCGGATGATTGCGTCATTGACAGAATTCTCCAATCACTGCCACCAAGCTACAAGAGCTTTGTGATGAACTATAATATGCAAGGGATGAACAAGACTATTCCCGAGCTCTTCGCTATGCTGAAAGCTGCGGAGGTAGAAATCAAGAAGGAGCATCAAGTGTTGATGGTTAACAAAACCACTAGTTTCAAGAAAAAGGGCAAAGGGAAGAAGAAAGGGAACTTCAAGAAGAACGACAAGCAAGTTGCTGCTCAAGAGAAGAAACCCAAGTCTGGACCTAAGCCTGAAACTGAGTGCTTCTACTGCAAGCAGACTGGTCACTGGAAGCGGAACTGCCCCAAGTATTTGGCGGATAAGAAGGATGGCAAGGTGAACAAAGGTATATGTGATATACATGTTATTGATGTGTACCTTACTAATGCTCGCAGTAGCACCTGGGTATTTGATACTGGTTCTGTTGCTAATATTTGCAACTCGAAACAGGGACTACAGAATAAGCGGACACTAGCAAAGAACGAGGTGACGATGCGCGTGGGAAACGGTTCCAAAGTCGATGTGATCGCGGTCGGCACGCTACCTCTACATCTACCTTCGGGATTAATATTAGACCTAAATAATTGTTATTTGGTGCCAGCGTTAAGCATGAACATTATATCTGGATCTTGTTTGATGCGAGACGGTTATTCATTTAAATCAGAGAATAATGGTTGTTCTATTTATATGAGTAATATCTTTTATGGTCATGCACCCTTGAAAAGTGGTCTATTCTTATTGAATCTCGATAGTAGTAATACACATATTCATAATGTTGAAGCCAAAAGATGCAGAGTTGATAATGATAGTGCAACTTATTTGTGGCACTGCCGTTTAGGTCATATCGGTGTAAAGCGCATGAAGAAACTCCATGCTGATGGGCTTTTGGAACCACTTGATTATGAATCACTTGGTACTTGCGAACCGTGCCTCATGGGCAAGATGACTAAAACACCGTTCTCCGGTACTATGGAGAGAGCAACAGATTTATTGGAAATCATACATACCGATGTATGTGGTCCGATGAATATTGAGGCTCGTGGCGGATATCGTTATTTTCTCACCTTCACAGATGATTTAAGCAGATATGGGTATATCTACTTAATGAAACATAAGTCTGAAACATTTGAAAAGTTCAAGGAATTTCAGAGTGAAGTTGAAAATCATCGTAACAAGAAAATAAAGTTTCTACGATCTGATCATGGAGGAGAATATTTGAGTTACGAGTTTGGTGTACATTTGAAAAATTGTGGAATAGTTTCGCAACTCACGCCACCCGGAACACCACAACGTAATGGTGTGTCCGAACGTCGTAATCGTACTTTACTAGATATGGTGCGATCTATGATGTCTCTTACTGATCTACCGCTATCATTTTGGGGTTATGCTTTAGAGACGGCCGCATTCACGTTAAATAGGGCACCATCTAAATCCGTTGAGACGACACCTTATGAACTATGGTTTGGCAAGAAACCAAAGTTGTCGTTTCTTAAAATTTGGGGTTGCGATGCTTATGTGAAAAAGCTTCAACCTGATAAGCTCGAACCCAAATCGGAGAAGTGTGTCTTCATAGGATATCCAAAGGAAACTATTGGATACACCTTCTATCACAGATCCGAAGACAAGACTTTTGTTGCTAAATTCGGAAACTTTCTTGAGAAGGAGTTTCTCTCGAAAGAAGTGAGTGGGAGGAAAGTAGAACTTGACGAGGTAACTGTACCTACTCCGTTATTGGGAAATAGTACATCACAGAAAACTGTTTCTGTGAGACCTACACCAATAAGAGAGGAAGTTAATGATGATGATCATGAAACTTTAGATCAAGATACTACTGTACCTCGTAGATCAACCAGAGTAAGATCCGCACCAGAGTGGTACGGTAATCCTGTTCTGGAAGTCATGCTACTAGATCATGATGAACCTACGAACTATGAAGAAGCGATGGTGAGCCCAGATTCCGCAAAGTGGCTTGAAGCCATGAAATCTGAGATGGGATCCATGTATGAGAACAAAGTATGGACTTTGGTTGACTTGCCCGATGATCGGCAAGCAATTGAGAATAAATGGATCTTTAAGAAAAAGACTGACGCTGATGGTAATGTTACTGTCTACAAAGCTCGACTTGTCGCAAAAGGTTTTCGACAAGTTCAAGGAGTTGACTACGATGAGACCACCCGTAGCGATGCTTAAGTCTGTCAGAATCATGTTAGCAATTGCCGCATTTTATGATTATGAAATTTGGCAAATGGATGTAAAAACCGCATTCCTGAATGGATTTCTGGAAGAAGAGTTGTATATGATGCAACCAGAAGGTTTTATCGATCCAAAGGGAGCTAACAAAGTGTGCAAACTCCAGCGATCCATCTATGGACTGGTGCAAGCATCTCGGAGTTGGAATAAACGCTTTGATAGTGTGATCAAAGCATTTGGGTTTATACAGACTTTTGGAGAAGCCTGTATTTACAAGAAAGTGAGTGGGAGCTCTGTAGCATTTCTGATATTATATGTGGATGACATATTACTCATTGGAAATGATATAGAATTTCTGGATAGCATAAAGGGATACTTGAATAAAAGTTTTTCGATGAAAGACCTCGGGGAAGCTTCTTAAATATTAGGCATAAAGATCTATAGAGATAGATCAAAACGCTTAATTGGACTTTCACAAAGCACATACCTTGACAAGATTTTGAAGAAGTTCAAAATGGATCAAGCAAAGAAAGGGTTCTTGCCTGTATTGCAAGGTGTGAAGTTGAGTCAGACTCAATGCCCGACCACTGCAGAAGATAGAGAGAAAATGAAAGATGTTCCCTATGCTTCAGCCATAGGCTCTATCATGTATGCAATGCTGTGTACCAGACCTGATGTGTGCCTTGCTGTAAGTTTAGCAGGGAGGTACCAAAGTAATCCAGGGGTGGATCACTGGACAGCGGTCAAGAACATCCTAAAATACCTGAAAAGGACTAAGGATATGTTTCTCATATATGGAGGTGACAAAGAGCTCACCGTAAGAGGTTATGTTGATGCAAGCTTTGACACTGATCCGGACGATTCTAAATCACAAACCGGATACGTGTTTACTTTAAACGGTGGAGCTGTCAGTTGGTGCAGTTCTAAACAAAGCGTCGTAGCGGGATCTACATGTGAAGTGGAGTACATAGCTGCTTCGGAAGCAGCGAACGAAGGAGTCTGGATGAAGGAGTTCATATCCGATCTAGGTGTCATACCTAGTGCATCGGGTCCAATGAAAATCTTCTGTGACAATACTGGTGCAATTGCCTTGGCAAAGGAATCCAGATTTCACAAAAGAACCAAACACATCAAGAGACGCTTCAACTCCATCCGGGATTTAGTCCAGGTGGGAGACATAGAGATTTGCAAGATACATACGGATCTGAATGTTGCAGACCCGTTGACTAAGCCTCTTCCACGAGCAAAACATGATCAGCACCAAGACTCCATGGGTGTAAGAATCATTACTGTGTAATCTAGATTATTGACTCTAGTGCAAGTGGGAGACTGAAGGAAATATGCCCTAGAGGCAATAATAAAGTTATTATTTATTTCCTTATATCATGATAAATGTTTATTATTCATGCTAGAATTGTATTAACCGGAAACATAATACATGTGTGAATACATAGACCAACAGAGTGTCACTAGTATGCCTCTACTAGACTAGCTCGTTAATCAAAGATGGTTATGTTTCCTAACCATGAACAAAGAGTTGTTATTTGATTAACGAGGTCACATCATTAGTTGAATGATCTGATTGACATGACCCATTCCATTAGCTTAGCACCCGATCGTTTAGTATGTTGCTATTGCTTTCTTCATAACTTATACATGTTCCTATAACTATGAGATTATGCAACTCCCGTTTACCGGAGGAACACTTTGGGTACTACCAAACGTCACAACGTAACTGGGTGATTATAAAGGAGTACTACAGGTGTCTCCAATGGTAGATGTTGGGTTGGCGTATTTCGAGATTAGGTTTTGTCACTCTGATTGTCGGAGAGGTATCTCTGGGCCCTCTCGGTAATACACATCACATAAGCCTTGCAAGCATAATAACTAAGATGTTAGTTATGAGATGATGTATTACGGAACGAGTAAAGAGACTTGCCAGTAACGAGATTGAACTAGGTATTGGATACCGACGATCGAATCTCGGGCAAGTAACATACCGATGACAAAGGGAACAACGTATGTTGTTATGCGGTCTGACCGATAAAGATCTTCGTAGAATATGTAGGAGCCAATATGGGCATCCAGGTCCCGCTATTGGTTATTGACCGGAGACGTGTCTCGGTCATGTCTACATTGTTCTCGAACCGTAGGGTCCGCACGCTTAACGTTACGATGACAGTTATTATGAGTTTATGCATTTTGATGTACCGAAGGTTGTTCGGAGTCCCGGATGAGATCACGGACATGACGAGGAGTCTCGAAAAGGTCGAGACGTAAAGATTGATATATTGGAAGCCTATGTTTGGGCACCGGAAGCGTTCCGGATGAAATCGGGATTTTTCCGGATTACCGGGAGGGTTACCGGAACCCCCCGGGAGGTAAATGGGCCTATTGGGCCTTAGTGGAAAAGAGAGAAGAGGCAGCCCACACCTGGCCGGCGCCCCCCCACCTTTCCCAAGTCCTAATAGGACTAGGAGAGGTGGGCCGGCCCCCTCTTTCTCCTTCTTCCCCAAGAATCCTAGTTGGAATAGGATTGGGGGGAAGGAGTCCTACTCCCGGTGGGAGTAGGACTCCTCCCTGCGCCTCCCTCCTAGCCGGCCGAACCCCCTGCCCCTGGCCTTTATATACGGGGGCAGGGGGCACCACAAGACACACAAGTTAATCGTTCCTTAGCCGTGTGCGGTGCCCCCTGCCACCAAATTCCACCTCGATCATACCGTTACAGTGCTTAGGCGAAGCCCTGCGTCGGTAGTACATCAAGATCGTCACCACGCCGTCGTGCTGACGGAACTCTTCCTCGACGCTTTGCTGGATCGGAGCCCGAGGAACGTCATCGAGCTGAACGTGTGCTAAGAACTCGGAGGTGCCGGAGTAACGGTGCTTGGATCGGTTGGATCGGGAAGAAGACGTACGACTACTTCCTCTACGTTGTGTGATCGCTTCCGCAGTCGGTCTGCATTGGTACGTAGACATCACTCTCCCCTCTCGTTGCTGTGCATCACCATGATCTTGCGTGTGCGTAGGAAATTTTTTGAAATTACTGCGTTCCCCAACATGAATCTGGCCTCAACTTGGAAATCCAAGAGTGCCAGTGGAAAGGTGAGGTGATTTCAGTTGAAATCGATATTAAGATCACTAGAATCGGATGCACGGTTTGGAAATGGCAAGCAAAACAAATATGGCACCGGTCTGCGATAATCAGCAAGTAGCCAACTAAATGCATCAAGATAAATATTCTACAGCACTCAAACATAGCAAAAAAATACATGGCAGGGATCCACTCATGATGCTTGACAAAAGATGAACACTGAGCTACGGCTAATTCACTCAATAACAGGCTCAAACATGCATGGCAAAAGTGCAAATGATAACATGTTTCAGACTTGGTGAAATTAACACAAGTCTGGAATTTATCATCAAGAAGCACACTTTAGAGCATGAAAACTACATCCTACAGGAACATATCACGGCAAATCAAGGCATGGCATGAAGCTAATCAAAGCACTTAACAAAAGTTCCTTAGTGACCTTGAGCCAAAAGGGATCAGAAAATACATTTGCAAGCATGTGAACATAGCAAAAACATAAACAGATTCAGACTTAATGAAAAACTGGAGCATGGCAAAATAGTTAATGAGTAGGCATGTTTATGAGCTCGATGCACTCACTACAAAGCATCACATGACAAACTAAGCATGCACCCATCAAGAAGACATGGCATAGAATATAGACATGGCAAGAACAACAACATAGCATGCACGGATCAATAGCAACATCCTCGGCAAAATCGCTAAACATGTCAATAATCTGCCAGGATTATTTTATAGCGAAAGTAGAGCTCAATTGACTCAAGCTAGGGTGCTCCATAAATACAAACAAAGAAATGGATAGATAGAGCACCACAATGTTAACAAAACATCCTTACTGATCATCCTCAAAAGAGGCACGGATTACTAGGAAACAACATGAACATATGGCATAACAACAAAATCAGGATAAGGACTTTAGTGAAATTCTAAGTCCCTGAAATCAGTATTAACGATTACGCTACTTTGCAATCTTGTGCTAGTCACCACAAATATCACAAAAATACATGGTAAGCACCCCTGTAAAGATGGCATGGCATATATCGAAACACATGTGGAGCTCAGGATCATAGCATGCACACATTAATCATGGCAAAAATGACAAAATGCCATTTGCTGAAACAGATCTGACATATTCACCCCATAGCCCTCTTCCAAGAGCATTTCGGGCATCAAGATGAGATCAAATGAAAATGATGCAATGAGATGAAATTATGTACTCGTCGAGACGAACATTTTGATATGCTACATGCGCAAAACAGAGCTACGGATGCAAAGTTATGATGCATTGAAAAATGCAAACAGATTAGGGTTAGAGGAGAAAAAGTCAACCGCGAGGTGGATCTGGATCTGGATCTGGGTTACTGTAGCTGCACGTCGCCCGAGGAGATCACCGGAGTTCACGCCAGAACAGGGACTTGGGCGCCGGAGTAGAGGGAGAGGCGGCGCGAGGGAGGTGGAGCTCGTCGCCGGCTCGGGGCGGCGACCGGAGAGGAGTGGAGGCGGCGGCCTGGCGCGGTCGCCGGCGAGGCAGGCCATGGTGGCCGGAGCAAAAGGCGGCGGAGACGAGCGCGGTGGCGGCGGAGCTCGTCGCCGGCGCGGGAGGAGGCAGTAGCGTGCGGCAGAGGTAGGCGCGGGCGTGAGCACGAGGCGGCGGCGCACTCCGGC
>LT934119.1:426975342-427019450 GCA_900231445.1 Triticum turgidum subsp. durum
GGCGGCGGCGCGAGGCTCGGGCGCCCGCGGGTGGTGGCGGCGGCGGCGTCCCAGGCCGAGAGGGCCTGATCCGGGCCTCGGCGGGCCGCGGCGACACTTGGCGCTCTCCGATTCGCTGCGGGGCGGTGGCGGACATGTCCGTCGGTGGGAAAATTTGTCAGGCGGTGCGGAGAGGAGAGATCTAGGGTTTGTACCGCGGAATTTTCGGGGGAGATGACATATATATAGGTAGAGGGAGCTAGGAGAATCCAAATGAGGTGCGGTTTTCGGCCACGCGATCGTGATCGAACGACCGAGATGATGGAAGAGGTTTAGGTGGGTTTTGGGCCACTTAGGAGAGGCGTTGGGCTGCAACACACACGAGGCCTTTTCGGTCCCTCGGTTAACCGTTGGAGTATCAAACGAAGTCCAGATGGTACGAAACTTGACAGGCGGTCTACCGGTAGTAAACCAAGGCCGCATGACAAGTCTCGGTCCAATCCGAAAATGTTTAACACCCGCACACGAAAAGAGGTAGAAAGGGACACCGGATGACATAGGAGCGCCGGATTGCAAAACGGGCAACGGGGAAAATGCTCGGATGCATGAGACGAACATGTATGCAAATGAAATGCACATGATGACATGATATGAGATGCATGACATGCAAGCAATGACAAGGCAACAACAGCGAATAACTGGAAGACACGTGGCACATCGGTCTCGGGGCGTTACAATGCTCCACCACTACGAGAGGATCTCGTCCCGGGATCTAGAATGGCACCGGATGGAAAAGGAAGAGGAAGAGGAAGAGAGCAGGTAAAACTAAGTTGCTTCTTCGACAAACGAGTGAGACCAAAGAACCTTGAAAAGTTACACAACTTCGAGAAAAGAATACAACAGAGATGAACGAAGTTGAAAACACTTCGTCAGAAAAGAGGAACACGGAAGAAACAAATTCGAGCAGCACTCCGATTGGAAAGAGATGAAAGACTTGATAAAATGAAAGAGCTTGAGCAAAGGAACACAACACTCCGGTTAAATGGATAAGCACGAAAAGAACATGATCTTCACAATTCGAGGTGATGATTGGAAAGAGCAACCTCACAAGGCCTCCGGAAGAAATGAAAGAATAGAAGAAAGCTGATTGAAATAAAAGAATGGAGAAGAAAAATGTCAACTTCTGCCACAAAAGAGCTTAAAGAGGCATCTTTAGGAGAAGGGTCGAACGGAGTTGTTGGAACACCAACAACAAAAAGAATACGCTTGATATTGTCTTATGGAATACAACTCAAATTATGAGGTGACAACCTGCCACTAACAAAACCAAAGATTTGATTGATATCAACAAGGAGACGAGAAACTTATTCACCGGGAGGATAAACGAAGAACTTGCGTCATTTATAAGCACCATAATAGTAACAAACCTTAGGGGAGGCTTTATGTGAAACATGACATAATATAACTCCAACGAAGAGGTTGATGGATTTAAAATACCTCATCCTTAACGACATGTGAATCATGAAACATGACTCAAAATATCAAGAATGACATAATACCACCTCCAATGATACGGAAAGAAGAATTGCACTCCGGATTGCAAGATGAAGAATACTTGAACTCCTTTGAAAAGAAACTTGATGAACACTTCGAAAAGGAATTAAATCCTTGATGAACCATCATGTAGAACCTCCATGAAGAACTCCGGTAAACAAAGGAATAACAAAAATAAAGAGAAGTTGGAAAACACAAGGTGAATCCTTGCAATGATTTAGATGGATCTCCGTGATAATTAGAGCTTGGAACTCCGGGAAAGAAAAGATGAAACAAATGAAACTGAGAATTTGATAAGCCTCCGGAATAAGGAATTAATCTCTTGGATGAAACAAGAATAAGAATTACATTGTGCTTATCCTTCATCAATTAAAATGATGACAATGAACGGATTTGACATATTACTTATTCTCGTAGAAAAGATTAAGAGAGATATCACATAAACTTGAGAAGGTCTCCAACGAACCACCGGAAGGATTAGGAAACAACAAATGAATTGATATGATAAACGAAGGAAGAGGAACTCTTGAACGAACCACCGTAAGAATTGAAAATGAACGAAGAAAAGATAAAGAAACACCGGGAAGAATTATAAAATGAACGAAGATGCTTGAAAGGATTTAGATACAAGGGAACGGAGAGATCATGAATTGATTAGAAATATTTCAATGATGCACCGGTAAGATTGGAGAATGATAACGGAAGGCTGAGAATGAATAAACCTGGATTTATGGACTCCGGATAATCCAACTGAGAAGGCTCTTGAATTGCTCCGGATAGGTGTAAAGGATTTTGACAATCGAAAACAAATATAAGAGGATGGGCTCGAACTGGAATCATGAATCTCTGAGAGAACGGATAAGATATGGAGGTAATCTCTTCTTCGGTCTTCAAAATCTGAGAATGACGACGAGAAACACCAGCATGAGTTGTTGAGATACTCCGGAATGAAAATTAGAAAGATTGAAACCAAAGATGAAAAGAATTTGAAAGATTGAAACCATATGTACAATTAGAACAATTTCCGAAGGTTTCTTGGTTATGTGTTGAAGGATGGATACAGCTGGATGTAGGATTTGCTAGTTTTGGGTGAGATATTATGCTTCCCATGTATCCCCAACACCTGATTGCATAACCGGAAAGTTTCGGGAGTTTATAAGTGGGAATTCAAGTAGCTCTTAGGATATCTTTCCGACATATGTATGATATGAAATTGGGGTTCGACGTCTAGTAGTCCGCCTATCCACGGTTGGTTTTACAGTGGTCTCGTTGTGTCTTAAAGAGTCCATGGCAATGCCGACTCGGGGACGCTTCGTATGTCATGTGCACTGCCTTGTACATGATGGTGCTGTACGATCGAGCCTGTGTAGGCCCCACCACAAAAACTTCTAACGAAATATCTATCATATGTTTGTTCCGGCTTATTCTGCAAGCCAATCCTTTGTTTTTGTTTTGAGTTGTGGTATTCGAGTTGCTTCAATGTCAAGTGTTGATTCCATACCTTCCCCAAACGGTGTATTCATACTCCGATGTGAATACTAATCCTTCTCGATCATCGAGTCTGTCATGTCAATCCTTTTTCAACCGGCGTGTTTCTCTTCAAGTGAATCCGATTACTTCAACATTTGCAAAATCCAATCTCAGTTCTTTTCAACGGTGTTCATTTCATTCGTCCCAAATTGCCTTTGTTTTCCCTCCCTCCCACCCTTTTCTTCAAGGAACTAGATTTCTTATTCAAGTATCCTTTCATTGTTGTGAAGTCTTTCCATTCTTTTCCGTCAATGTCTTATCCGATGATTTCTCATGAAGATTTTAACGGAGCTTCTAGTTCACCTTTATTCATTATTTTTCTTCTCCGGTGGTTTCAAGTCAAGCTTTGTTGATCATATCCTTTCCTCATTTCAATGCTTTCGCATGCCGGTGCAATTCTTAATCATTCCCCGCTTGCCATTCAATTGTTCCGGAGTGCTCAAGATATCTTGGAGATTCGTGTTTCCACTCTGTTTTCGTTCCAGCTCTTTCAAGGTTGTTATCTCATTCTAGCCATTTAATTCAACCGGTGCTTTCTCTCTTTTAAATCATTTCAATGGTATTTCTTTTGAGTGGGCCCTAACCCACAGGTCTTTTCCTAGGATCTTACCTGACTCTTCTTATTTTACCGGAGCTCCATCAAATTCTTTTCGAAGTGTGACGTAAGAATGATTTTTTCATCAGTCAGATGTGTTTTTCTCCAAGATCTTTCAAATTCTTTTCATCATTGGATCAACCTTTCTATTCTTCATTCCGGAGTGCCTCTCCAATTATTGTTGGTGTTTCTTGTCATCATTCTCAGGTTTTGAAGACCGAAGAAGACTTTTCCTCCATATCTATCCGCTCTCTCAGAGATTCATGGCTCTAGCTTGATGTCATCCTCTCATAACTGTTTTTGATAGTGAGAATTCTTTTCACCTATCCGGAGCAATTCAAGAGTCTTCTCAGTTTGATTATCCGGAGTCCATCAATTCAGGTTTATTTCATTCTCAACTTTCAGTTATCATTCTCCGATTTTCCCGGCGCATCGTTTAAGTGATCTCTAATCGGTCCGTGATTTATTCGTTTCACTTGTATCTAAATCCCCTCAAGTATCCTGATTTATTCTCTAATTCTTACCGGTGATTCATCCCTTTACTTCGTTTATTTTAATTCTAACGGTGGTTCATTCAAGAGTTCTCCTATTTATCAATTTATTCGTTGTTTCAACCCTTCCGATGGATCGTTGAAGACCTCCTCAAGTTTATGTTATATCTCTCTTAATCTTTTCTATGAGAATAAGTAATATGTCAAATCCGTTTGCTCGTCATCAATTAAATTTGTGAAGGATACGCATAATGCAATTCTTATTCTTGCCTCATCCAAATGATGGATTCGTTCCTCCGGAGTTTCTTCACAATGACTAATTCTCGTTGTCGATTGTTCATCTTCTCTTTTCCCGGAGTTCCAACCTCTTTGAATTATATCACCACGGAGATTCTTCTAAATCATTGCAAGGATTCACCTTGTGTTTTTCAACCGCTTTTTCCTTTCATCTTCATCCTCCTTTTTGTTACCGGAGTTCTTCATGGATGTTCTAAGGAGCTCAAGTTTTTCTTCATCTTGCAACCCGGAGTACAATTCTTCTTTCCGTATCATTGGAGGTGGTATTATGTCATTCTTGATATTTTGAGTCATGTTTCATGATTCACATGTCGTTAAGGATGAGGTATTTTAAATCCATCAACCTCTTTGTTGGAGTTATCTTATGTCATGTTTCACATAAAGCCTCCCCTAAGGTTTGTTTCTATTTATGGTGCTTATAAATGACCCAAGTTTTTCTTTTATCCTTCCGGTGAATAAGTTTCTCATCCCCTTGTTCTTATCAATCCAATTCTTTTTCCCTTGAGTGGCAGGTTGTCACCTCATATTTGAGTTATCCTCTATAAGTCCACATCAAGCTAATCCTTTTCGTTGTTGATAATCCAACAACTCCATTCTAGCCTTTGTTGGAAGCGTGCGCATGCCAAGATCTTGCTTTCTACTTCGCTCATTCCATTCCATTCTCCCTTTTCCTCCGGAGGCGTTGTGATGTTGCTATCTTCAACCCATCTTCTTGTTTTGTCAGGATCGTGTTATTTTCTTGGGTTATCCATTTAACCAGAGTGTTGTGTCCCTTTGCTCAAGCTTTTTCATTTTATCAAGTCTTCATCTCTTTTCAACCGAAGTGCTACCCAAATCGGTTCTTTCTTATTCCTTTTTTTCTTAACGGAGTGCTTTCAACTTTGTTCTTCTCCATTGCTCTGTTTATTTTGCTCAACCTTTTCAAGGTTCTTTGGTCTCACTCGTTTGTCAAAGAAGCAACTTAGTTTTACCTCTTCTCTTTCTCTTCCGTTTGTCCCTCCGGTGCCATTCTAGATCTCGGGATGAGATCCTCTCGTAGTGGTGGAGTGTTGTAACGCCCCGAGACCGATGTGCCAGGTGTCCTCCAGTTATTCACTATTGTTGCCTTGTCTTTGCTTGCGTGTCATGCATTGCAGATCATGCCATCATGTGCATATCATTTGCATACATGTTCGTCTCATGCATCCAAGCATTTTCCCCGTTGGCCGTTTTGCATTCCGGCGCTCCTATGTCATCCGGTGCCCCTTTCTACCTCTTTTCATGTGTGGGTGTTAAACGTTTTCGGATTGGAACGAGACTTGTCATGCGGCCTTGGTTTACTACCGGTAGACCGCCTATCAAGTTTCGTGCCATTTGGACTTCGTTTGATACTCCAACGGTTAACCGAGGGACCGAAAAGGCCTCGTTTGTGTTGCAGCCGAACACCCTCCCAATTTGGCCCAAAACCCACCTAAACCCCTTCAATCGTCTAGAGCGTTCGATCACGATCGCGTGGCCGCAAACCGCATCTCATTTGGACTCTCCTAGCTCCCTCTACCTATAAATATGTGTCCCTCCCGAAATTTTCGCGCAGATGAACCTAACCTCCTCCTCCGCGCGCCGCCGGACATGTCCGCCACCACTGCCACCTCACTTCATCCTATAGCGCCGCGCCACATCACCCTGCACCGCCGCCACAACGAATCAGACGCCGCCACGCGTCGGCCGCGCGCCTCCCACCTCCCGCGGCCCGTCGGGCCCAGGGCAGGCCCGCCCGGGCCCGATCCGCTCCGCCGCCCGCTCGGTCGCGCGCCCAAGGCACGCACCGCCCCGCCACCGCTTGCTCCTCGCCGGCGCCCCGCAGGAACGCCGCGCACCGCCGCCCGCTTCAGCGTCTCCCCGCCGCCAAGTCCTTCCGCCGGCGAGCTCGCTCGCTCGAGCCGGTCTCCGCCACCGCGCCGCCGTGCGCCGGTCGCCGCCTCCTCCGGCTTCGCCCGCCACCTCCGGCGACTTTCGCCGCCCCGGCCGAGCTCCATCGCCGCCTCCGCACCGCCCCGTCTCCCGTGTGCCGCGCCGGCGTCCTCCGGCGACCTCACCGCTGCCGGCCACCGCCATGCCCAGATCCGGCCGGGTGGGATGAGATCCACTCGGTCCCGAACCAAACAGCCCCGCGCCGCCCGGATCCCTCCATCCCGGGATCATCTCGTCCAGTTGACTTTCTCGCGAGGTGAAAAAAACCACTAAGTCCTTTTCCCCTCATGTTTTTCAGACCCTTTTCATCATGTCATAACTCCCTCATCATTGCTCCGATTCATGCGTGTAGCATATCAAAATGTTTGTCTCGACGAGTACATCATTTCATCTCATTGCATCATTTTCATTTGAGCTCATCTTGATGCCCAAAATGCTGTTGGAAGAGGGCTATGTGATGAATTTGTCAGATCTGTTTCAGCAAATAGCTATTTGTCATTTTTGCCATGATTAATGTGTGCATGCTATGATCCTGAGCTCTACATGTGTTTTGTTATATGCCATGCCATCTTTATAGAGGTGTTTGCCATGTATTTTCTGATCCCTTTTGGCTCAAGGTCACTAAGGGACTTTTGTTAAGTGCTTTGAGTAGCTTCATGCCATGCCTTGCTTTGCCATGATATGTTCCTGTAGCATGTAGTTTTCATGCTCTAAAGTGTGCTTCCTGATGATAAATTCCAGACTTGTGTTAATTTCACTAAGTCTGAATCATGTTATCATTTGTGCTTTTGCCATGCTTGGTTGAGCCTGTTAATGAGTGATTTAGCCGTAGCTCAGTGTTCATCTTTTGTCAAGCATCATGAGTGGATCCCTGCCATGTATTTTGTTTTCATGTTTGAGTGTTTTAGCATATTTATCTTCATGCATTTAGTTGGTCACTTGCTGATTACCGCAGGCTGTTGCCATATTTGTTCCGCTTGCCATTTCCAAACCGTGCATCCGATTCCGGTGATCTTTATATCGATTTCAACCGAAATCACCTCACCTTTACGGTGGCACTCTTGGATTTCCAAGTTGAGGCCAGGTTCAATCATTCCTTTGCAAATCATGCATGTGCACCGCATAACGCACCCCGCATATCATACCATGTTCATGTGTTGGTTGTTTACTATGTTGTGTGCTTCTTTCCGGTGTTGCTTCTTCGGGTTGGTTCCGATAACATCGCATTTGTGAGGGCTCGTTCGACTATGTCTGTTTGTCTTCTTCATGGACTCGTTCTTCTTCCTTGCGGGATTTCAGGCAGGATGACCATACCCTCGAAATCACTTCTATCTTTGCTTGCTAGTTCCTCGCTCTTTTGTTATGCCTATGTTGCGATACCTACCACTTGCTTATCTTGCCTCCCATATTGTTAAGCCGAGCCTCTAACCCACCTTGTCCTAGCAAACCGTTGTTTGGCTATGTTACCGCTTTGCTCAGCCCCTCTTATAGCGTTGTTAGTTGCAGGTGAACATTGGAGCTTGTTCCATGTTGGAACATGGATATTTTGTTGGGATATCACAATATATCTTATTTAATTAATGCATCTATATAATTGGTAAAGGTTGGAAGGCTCGGCCTTATGCCTGGTGTTTTGTTCCACTCCTACCGCCCTACTTTCCGTCATATCGGTGTTATGTTCCTGGATTTTGCGTTTCTTATGCGGTTGGGTTATAATGGCAACCCCTTGACAGTTCGCCTTGAATAAAACTCCTCCAGCAAGGCCCAACATTGGTTTTACCATTTGCCACCTAGCCTTTTCTTTCCCTTGGTAGGCCTACCCAAGGGTCATCTTTATTAAACCCCCGGGCCAGTGCTCCTCTGAGTGTTGGTCCAACCTGTCAGCTGTCGGTGGCCACTAGGGGCAACTCTGGGCTGGCCTACCGGAACCTTGGACAATCCGGTGTGCCCTGAGAAAGAGATATGTGCAGCTCCTATCGTGATTTGTCAGCACATTCGGGTGGCTTTGCTGGTCTTGTTTTACCATTGTCGAAATGTCTTGTAACCGGGATTCCGAGTCTGATCGGGTCTTCCCGCTAGAAGGAATATCCTTCGTTGACTGTGAGAGCTTGTGATGGGCTAAGTTGGGACACCCCTGCAGGGATTTGAACTTTCGAAAGTTGTGCCCGCGGTTATGGGCAGATGGGAATTTGTTAATGTCCGGTTGTAGAAAACATGAAGTTGATCTTAATTAAAATGCATCAACCGCGTGTGTAACCGTGATGGTCTCTTCTCGGCGGGTTCCGGGAAGTGAACACGGTGTTGGAGTAATGCTTCACGTAGGTTGTTATAGGATCACTTCTTGATCATAGTTGTTCGACCGTGCTTTTGCCTTCTCTTCTCGCTCTCATTTGCGTATGTTAGCCACCATATATGCTAGTCGCTTGCTGCAGCTCCACCTCATACCTTTACCTTACCCATAAGCTTAAATAGTCTTGATCACGAGGGTGTGAGATTGCTGAGTCCCCGTGACTCATAGATACTTCCAAAACCAGCTTGCAGGTGCCGTTGAACCGAGTAGGTGACGCAACCAAGCTCAAGGAGGAGCTCGATGAAGATCTTGTCCTTTGTGTTGTTTCGTTCTAGTTGATCAGTAGTGGAGCCCAGTCAGGACGATCGGGGATCTGTGCAGCTTTTGGGGTAGTCTTCTTTCATTTTGGTTCCATAGTCGGACCTTGATTGTATCTGGATGATGTAATGCATTATTCTTGTAATTGTGTGAAGTGGAGATTGTAAGCCAACTATGTATCTCTGTCCCTTATGTATTACACGGGTTGTGTGAAGATTACCTCACTTGTGACATTGCTTTCAATGCGGTTATGCCTCTAAGTCGTGCTTCGACACGTGGGAGATATAGCCGCATCGAGGGCGTTACACGCTCATAGGCACCGGGTGTTCGGTCCCAGTATATTGGGCCTAGAACAGCTTCTCCGTTGAGCTTCCCTCCTCGGCCTGGTAAAAAGTTGCGGCATCCGACACGCTGCGGGGCAAATCTGCGAATGCTCCTGGAGAGCTCCGGATTCGGGTAAGTAATAGGTAATTTACTTTCACATGCTTGCTTTGCATATAGAATGCCTTACCCGCTGCTATCTTCCTCATCGCATCAATCTCCTGGAGGGCCTTTTGTGCTTCGGCCTTGGCATTCTTTGCACTTTCACGAGCGGCGGCAAGCTCGAACTCTCGCGTCTTCGAGTCACGCTCCAATGCCTCATGCTTCGACACGAGAGGTTGGAGCTCTTGCTGCACCTCGCCCACTCGTGCTTCTTGCCTTTCCCGCTCAGTCCGCTCCTTGGCCGCTTTGTCTTCGGCCTCGGTTAGCACTTGCTTCAGGGTCGCCACCTCGGTTGTGGCCCCTGGCAAATATACGATGATCATGTCATTTTGTAATCGCGTCTTCTTTTATATATACATAGATAGGGTATTACTTACCCTTGTTCTCCTCGAGCTGCCTCTTGGCAAGGCCGAGCTCTTTCTTGGACCCCTCGAGGTCCTGCTTCAGTGCGGCGACCTCCGCAGTCAGTGCGGCAGATGCCAGCAGTGAAGCCTACATACGCATATTGACATACTTATATTAGACTCCTGCGATATTGTTTGATCCTTTGTTCGGCTTTTCTTTGTGAACACCGAACAGAGCATCAGGGGCTACTGTCTATGCGGTAATATTTTTTCTATATTTTAACACTTACCTCAAAGCCTGTTAGAAGGCTGGCACAGGCTTCAGTCAGTCCGCTCTTGGCGGACTGAACCTTCTGGACCACCGCACTCATAATAGTGCGGTGCTCCTCGTCGATGGAAGCGCTGTGAAGCGCTCCCAGCAGATTGTCCGGTGCCTCTGGATGGACAGAGGTCACCAACACAGGCGTCTTTCCCCTCTTGGAAGGAGGCCGCCTCCCGAGTCCGAAACCACTGGAGGTTCCAGCGCGGTCGGCTGAGGGCCGAACTCGGAGCCCTCAGGGGCCTTGTCCCCTCTGCCCCCGGAGTCTGGAAGGTCGCCTTGAGGCGCCTCCGGGACTGTCTCCCCTTGAACCGGTGCCTCTTGAGACAATACCTCGGCGTAGTCCGCAGGGCAAGGGGAGATGGCGGTCGGAAGTGGATCGCTATCCATATCCGACGAACCTAGGGAGCCGTCCGATGATACATCAAAGCGGGCTCGTGGCGGCCTGCATAATCATATTCGGCGTTAGGGGAAGCAGTGCGCAAAGGGATACTATGAGTTACTCTGGTGTACGAATACTTACGACCTCCCCAGGGGCTTGGCCCTGGGTAACCACTCGTCTTCGCCTTCGGCGGAGGTGGTGGAACTGTCCGGAAGGAGAGTCCTTCCCTTCTTGGACCCTTCGGCCTCCCCAGTTGGGGCGGCCTTCCTTTTCTTATCTCCCCCAACTGAAGGGGAGCATCTTCTCCTTCCTCCTCGTCTTCGGGGGAGGAGTGTGCCGCAGAGTCATCGGACGGTGAGTCCAATGACGCCTGGCGCCGGGAACTCTTTCGGGTTCCCTTGGCCTTCTTGGTTTTCTCCAGCACCTTGTAAGGAGCCGGAGTCAGCATCTCCATCAAGAGAGTGCCCGCGGTGTCTTCGGGCAAAGGGGCTGGACAGTTAATCTGCTCCGACATCTCCACCCGGTCCTGTCAAAGGCATGGAGATCAGACCCCCGCACTGTTGGGGAACGTAGTAATTTCAAAAAAATTCCTACGCACACGCAAGATCATGGTGATGCATAGCAACGAGAGGGGAGAGTGTGATCTACGTACCCTTGTAGATCGACAACGGAAGCATTTAGTTGATGTAGTCGTACGTCTCCACGGCCCGACCGATCAAGCACCGAAACTACGGCACCTCCGAGTTCTAGCACACGTTCAGCTCGATGACGATCCCCGGACTCCGATCCAGCAAAGTGTCGGGGAAGAGCTCCATCATCACGACGGCGTGGTGACGAACTTGATGTACTACTGTCGCAGGGCTTCGCCTAAGCACCGCTACAATATTATCGAGGACTATGGTGGAAGGGGGCGCCGCACACGGCTAAGAATATGATCACGTGGATCAACTTGTGTCTCTAGGGGTGCCCCTGCCTCCGTATATAAAGGTTCAAGAGGGGGAGGCCGGCCGACCATCATAGGGCGCGCCAGGAGGAGTCCTACTCCCTCCGGGAGTACGACTTCTCCCCCAATCCTAGTTGGAATAGGACTCGCAAGGTGGGAAAAGAGGGAGAGAGAAGGAGGGGGGCGCCGGCCCCCTCTCTCCTTGTCCTATTCAGACTAGGGGGGAGGGGCGCGTGGCCTAGCCCTGGCCGCCTCTCCTCTTCTTCCACTAAGGCCCACTAAGGCCCATATAGCTCCCGGGGGGTTCCGGTAACCTCCCAGTACTCCGATAAAATCCCGATTTCACCCAGAACACTTCCGATATCCAAACATAGGCTTCCAATATATCAATCTTTATGTCTCGACCATTTTGAGACTCCTCGTCATGTCCGTGATCACATCCGGGACTCCGAACAAACTTCGGTACATCAAAATGCATAAACTCATAATATAACTGTCATCGTAACCTTAAGCGTGCGGACCCTACGGGTTCGAGAACAATGTAGACATGACCGAGACACGTCTCTGGTCAATAACCAATAGCGGGACCTGGATGCCCATATTGGTTCCTACATATTCTACGAAGATCTTTTATCGGTTAGACCGCATAACAACATACGTTGTTCCCTTTGTCATTGGTATGTTACTTGCCCGAGATTCGATCGTCGGTATCCAATACCTAGTTCAATCTCGTTACCGGCAAGTCTCTTTACTCGTTCTGTAATACATCATCCCGCAACTAACTCATTAGTTGCAATGCTTGCAAGGCTTAAGTGATGTGCATTACCGAGAGGGCCCAGAGATACCTCTCCGAGGATCGGAGTGACAAATTCTAATCTCGAAATACGTCAACCCAACATGTACCTTTGGAGACACCTGTAGAGCACCTTTATAATCACCCAGTTACGTTGTGATGTTTGGTAGCACACAAAGTGTTCCTCCGGCACACGGGAGTTACATAATCTCATAGTCATAGGAACATGTATAAGTCATGAAGAAAGCAATAGCAACATACTAAACAATCGGATGCTAAGCTAATGGAACGGGTCATGTCAATTAGATCATTCAACTAATGATGTGATCCCGTTAATCAAATGACAACTCCTTTGTCCATGGTTAGGAAACATAACCATCTTTGATTAACGAGCTAGTCAAGTAGAGGCATACTAGTGACACTCTGTTTGTCTATGTATTCACACATGTATTATGTTTCCGGTTAATATAATTCTAGCATGAATAATAAACTTTTATCATGATATAAGGAAATAAACAATAACTTTATTATTGCCTCTATGGCATATTTCCTTCACACACATGATTAAGCTAGGTGAAATAAATATCCTACGGGATGTATTGAACTCACCGAACGCGCTAGGCGCTTCGCGCTTAGCCCGCGGTCCTCGGCGAGAGGAGGAGGGACCTCGGCGCCCTTGAACAGCACGTTCCAGACATCCTGGTGCGTCGTATCAAAGAGCCCGCTTAGAGTCTGGTGCTGGGCCGGGTCGAACTCCCACAAGTTAAAATCTCGTTGTTGACACGGGAGGATCCGGCGGATGAGCATGACCTGGACTATGTTGACAAGCTTGAGCTTCTTTCTTGCCATACTCCGGATACATTTCTGGAGTCCATCCAGCTCCACCGATGAACCCCACGACAAGCCCTTCTCTTTCCAGGAAGTGAGCCGTGTAGGGAATCCGGATCGAAACTTGGGGGCTGCCGCCCATTTGGCGTCGCGCGGCTCGGTGATGTAGAACCACGCCGATTGCCACCCCTTTATGGTCTCCAGAAAGGAGCCTTCAAGCCTTATAACGTTGGGCATCTTGCCCACCATGGCTCCGTCGCATTCTGCTTGTTGGCCTCCCACCACCTTCGGCTTGATATTGAAAGTCTTTAACCACATGCCGACGTTTGGTAGCACACAAAGTGTTCCTCCGGCACACGGGAGTTACATAATCTCATAGTCATAGGAACATGTATAATTCATGAAGAAAGCAATAGCAACATACTAAACGATCGGATGCTAAGCTAATGGAATGGGTCAGGTCAATCAGATCATTCAACTAATGATGTGATCCCGTTAATCAAATGACAACTCCTTTGTCCATGGTTAGGAAACATAACCATCTTTGATTAACGAGCTAGTCAAGTAGAGGCATACTAGTGACACTCTGTTTGTCTATGTATTCACACATGTATTATGTTTCCGGTTAGTACAATTCTAGCATGAATAATAAACTTTTATCATGATATAAGGAAATAAATAAGGGCCATTTGCATTTCTGTCCCTAACTCGAACCACCTAATCAGATATACCCCTAATTCGAAAGCCTGCTCAAATTTGCCCCTCCGCCGTTAGGTGCCCTTATAGAAATGCCCTTTTTTGCCATTACCGTCCGGTCAAACAGCTTTGACCATCCTGAAAAAAATAGCAAAAAAAATCTAAAAAATCTAAAATTTTGTGAGATCGAAGATACTCATGTGCCCAAGGTGTGTGCAAATTTTCATGCTATTTGGACATTCCAGGAGCTCGTGGCGAGGAAAACAGTTAATCTGCACGCTTGTGAACAATAAAGTTGAAATAAAATAGCAAAAAAATTTAAAAAAATATGATTTTTTTTTGGCATCAAGGGGGCTTGGGTGCACAAGGTGCTTGAAAGTTTTTGTGATCAAATGACATGCGAGGAGCTCTAGCAAGAAAAACAAAATAGTCATTTTTTCCCAAGTTTTTTCCCGAGCCAAATTTTGTTTTTTTCTCCACAAGCCCCTCCAATGTCCAAACACAACAAAAATTTGCACGCAGCTTGCAGACCCGAGCCTCTTTGATGCCAAAAAATTTCATATTTTTTTGAATTTTCTTACTATTTTTTTGAATTTACTGTTCACATGCTTACATATTTATTGTTTTTCCTCTGACACGAGCTCTTGGAATGTACGAACAACACGAAACTTTGCATGCACCTTGCGAACCTGAGTATCTTTCATCCCACAAATTTTCAGATTTTTTAGAATTTTTTTGCTATTTTTTTCAAGATGGTCAAAGCCCTTTGGCCGGCTTTGACCAGACGGTAACGGCACAGAAGGGTATTTCTATAAGTGCATCTAACGGCGGAGGGGCAAATTTGAGCAGGCTTTGAAATTAGGGGTAAATATGAGAGTGGGCGCAAATTAGGGGCATAGATGTAAATGTCCCTAAATAATAACTTTATTATTGCCTCTAGGGCATATTTCCTTCAGTCTCCCACTTGCACTAGAGTCAATAATCTAGATTACACAATAATGATTCTAACACCCATGGAGCTTTGGTGCTGATCATGTTTTGCTTGTGGAAGAGGCTTAGTCAACAGGTCTGCCACCTGGACTAGATCCCGGATGGAATTGAAGCGTCTCTTGATGTGTTTGGTTCTCTTGTGAAATCTGGATTCCTTTGCCAAGGCAATTGCACCAGTATTGTCACAAAAGATTTTCATTGGACCCGATGCACTAGGTATGACACCTAGATCGGATATGAACTCCTTCATCCAGACTCCTTCGTTTGCTGCTTCCGAAGCAGCTATGTACTCAGCTTCACATGTAGATCCCTCCATGACGCTTTGTTTAGAACTGCACCAACTGACAGCTCCACCGTTTAATGTAAACATGTATCCGGTTTGCAATTTAGAATCGTCCGGATCAGTATCAAAGCTTGCATCAATGTAACCGTTTACGATGAGCTCTTTGTCACCTCCATATACGAGAAACATATCCTTAGTCCATTTTAGGTACTTCAGGATGTTCTTGACCGCTGTCCAGTGATCCACTCCTGGATTACTTTGGTACCTTCCTGCTAAACTTATAGCAAGGCACACATCAGGTCTGGTACACAGCATTGCATACATGATAGAGCCTATGGCTGAAGCATAGGGAACATCTTTCATTTTCTCTCTATCTTCTGCAGTGGTCGGGCATTGAGTCTGACTCAACTTCACACCTTGTAACACAGGCAAGAACCCTTTCTTTGCTTGATCCATTTTGAATTTCTTCAAAATCTTGTCAAGGTATGTGCTATGTGAAAGTCCAATTAAGCGTCTTGATCTATCTCTATAGATCTTTATGCCTAATATGTAAGCAGCTTCACCGAGGTCTTTCATTGAAAAACTCTTATTCAAGTATCCCTTTATGCTATCCAGAAATTCTATATCATTTCCAATCAGTAATATGTTATCCACATACAATATCAGAAATGCTACAGAGCTCCCACTCACTTTCTTGTAAATACAGGCTTCTCCAAAACTCTGTATAAAACCAAATGCTTTGATGACACTATCAAAGCATTTATTCCAACTCCGAGAGGCTTGCACCAGTCCATAAATGCATCGCTGGAGCTTGCACACTTTGTTAGCTCCCTTTGGATCGACAAAACCTTCCGGTTGCATCATATACAACTCTTCTTCCAGAAATCCATTCAGGAATGCAGTTTTGACATCCATCTGCCAAATTTCATAATCATAAAATGCGGCAATTGCTAACATGATTCGGACAGACTTAAGCATCGCTACGGGTGAGAAGGTCTCATCATAGTCAACCCCTTGAACTTGTCGAAAACCTTTTGCGACAAGTCGAGCTTTGTAGACAGTAATATTACCGTCAGCGTTAGTCTTCTTCTTGAAGATCCATTTATTCTCAATTGCTTGCCGATCATCGGGCAAGTCAACCAAAGTCCATACTTTGTTCTCATACATGGATCCCATATCAGATTTCATGGCTTCAAGCCATTTTGCGGAATCTGGGCTCACCATCGCTTCTTCATAGTTCGTAGGTTCATCATGATCTAGTAGCATGATTTCCAGAACAGGATTACCATACCACTCTGGTGCGGATCCTACTCTGGTTGATCTACGAGGTTCAGTAGTATCTTGTTCTGAAGTTTCATGATCATTATCATTAGCTTCCTCACTAATTGGTGTAGGTGTCGCAGAAACAGGTTTCTGTGATGTACTACTTTCCAATAAGGGAGCAGGTACAGTTACCTCGTCAAGTTCTTCTTTCCTCCCACTCACTTCTTTCGAGAGAAACTCCTTCTCTAGAAAGGATCCATTCTTAGCAACAAATGTCTTGCCTTCGGATCTGTGATAGAAGGTGTACGCAACAGTCTCCTTTGGGTATCCTATGAAGACACATTTCTCCGATTTGGGTTCGAGCTTATCTGGTTGAAGCTTTTTCACATAAGCATCGCAGCCCCAAACTTTAAGAAACGACAACTTTGGTTTCTTACCAAACCATAGTTCATAAGGCGTCGTCTCAACGGATTTTGATGGTGCCCTATTTAACGTGAATGCGGCCGTCTCTAAAGCATAACCCCAAAACGATAGCGGTAAATCAGTAAGAGACATCATAGATCGCACCATATCTAGTAAAGTACGATTACGACATTGGGACACACCATTGCGCTGTGGTGTTCCGGGTGGCGTGAGTTGCGAAACTATTCCGCATTGTTTCAAATGTACACCAAACTCGTAACTCAAATATTCTCCTCCACGATCAGATCATAGAAACTTCATTTTCTTGTTACGATGATTTTCAACTTCACTCTGAAATTCTTTGAACTTTTGAAATGTTTCAGACTTATGTTTCATTAAGTAGATATACCCATATCTGCTTAAGTCATCTGTGAAGGTGAGAAAATAACGATATCCGCCACGAGCCTCAATATTCATCGGACCACATACATCTGTATGTATGATTTCCAACAAATTTGTTGCTCTCTCCATAGTACCAGAGAACGGTGTTTTAGTCATCTTGCCCATGAGGCACGGTTCGCAAGTACCAAGTGATTCATAATCAAGTGGTTCCAAAAGTCCATCAGTATGGAGTTTCTTCATGCGCTTTATACCAATATGACCTAAACGGGAGTGCCACAAATAAGTTGCACTATCATTATCAACTCTGCATCTTTTGGCTTCAACATTATGAATATGTGTGTTACTACTATCGAGATTCATCAAAAATAGACCAGTCTTCAAAGGTGCATGACCATAAAAGATATTACTCATATAAATAGAACAACCATTATTCTCTGATTTAAATGAATAACCGTCTCACATTAAACAAGATCCAGATATAATGTTCATGCTCAACGCTGGCACCAAATAACAATTATTTAGGTCTAATACTAATCCCGAAGGTAGATGTAGAGGTAGCGTGCCGATCGCGATCACATCGACTTTGGAACCATTTCCTACGCGCATCGTCACCTCGTCCTTTGCCAGTGTTCGCTTAATCCGTAGTCCCTGTTCTGAGTTGCAAATATTAGCAACAGAACCAGTATCAAATACCCAGGTGCTACTGCGAGCTCTAGTAAGGTACACATCAATAACATGTATATCACATATACCTTTGTTCACCTTGCCATCCTTCTTATCCGCCAAATACTTGGGGCAGTTCTGCTTCCAGTGACCAGTCTGCTTGCAGTAGAAGCACTCAGTTTCAGGCTTAGGTCCAGACTTGGGTTTCTTATCTTGAGCAGCAACTTGCTTGCTGTTCTTCTTGAAGTTCCCGTTCTTCTTCCCTTTGCCCTTTTTCTTGAAACTAGTGGTCTTGTTGACCATCAACACTTGATGCTCCTTTTTGATTTCTACCTCAGCAGCTTTCAGCATTGCGAAGAGCTCGGGAATAGTCTTATTCATCCCTTGCATATTATAGTTCATCACGAAGCTCTTGTAGCTTGGTGGCAGTGATTGGAGAATTCTGTCAATGACGCAATCATCTGGAAGATTAACTCCCATCTGAATCAAGTGATTATTATACCCAGACATTTTGAGTATATGCTCACTGACAGAACTGTTCTCCTCCATCTTGCAGCTATAGAACTTATTGGAGACTTCATATCTCTCAATCTGGGCATTTTCTTGAAATATTAACTTCAACTCCTGGAACATCTCATATGCTCCATGACGTTCAAAACGTCGTTGAAGTCCCGATTCTAAGCCGTAAAGCATGGCACACTGAACTATCGAGTAGTCATCAGCTTTGCTCTGCCAAACGTTCATAACATCTGGTGTTGCTCCAGCAGCAGGCCTGGCACCCAGCGGTGCTTGCAGGACGTAATTCTTCTGTGCAGCAATGAGGATAATCCTCAAGTTACGGACCCAGTCCGTGTAATTGCTACCATCATCTTTCAATTTTGCTTTCTCAAGGAACGCATTAAAATTCAACGGAACAACAGCACGGGCCATCTATCTACAATCAAACATACATAAGCAAGATACTATCAGGTACTAAGTTCATGATAAATTTAAGTTCAATTAATCAAATTACTTAAAGAACTCCCACTTAGATAGACATCCCTCTAATCCTCTAAGTGATCACGTGTTCCAAATCAACTAAACCATAACTGATCATCACGTGAAATGGAGTAGTTTTCAATGGTGAACATCGCTATGCTGATCATATCTACTATATGATTCACGCTTGATCTTTCGATCTCAGTGTTCCGAGGCCATATCTGCATATGCTAGGCTCGTCAAGTTTAACCCGAGTATTCTGCGTGTGCAAAACTGGCTTGCACCCGTTGTAGATGGACGTAGAGCTTATCACACCCGATCATCACGTGGTGTCTGGGCAGGGACGAACTTTGGCAATGGTGCATACTCAGGGAGAACACTTTTATCTTGATAATTTAGTGAGAGATCATCTTATAATGCTACCATCAATCAAAGCAAGATAAGATGCATAAAAGATAAGCATCACATGCAATCAATATAAGTGATATGATATGGCCATCATCATGTTGTGCCTGTGATCTCCATCTCCGAAGCACCTGTCATGATCACCATCATCACTGGCGTGACACCTTGATCTCCATCATAGCATCGTTGTTGTCTCGCCGATCTTATGCTTCCATGACTATCGCTACCGCTTAGTGATAAAGCATTACAGCGCAATTGCATTGCATACAATAAAGCGACAACCATATGGCTCCTGCTAGTTGCCGATAACTCGGTTACAAAACATGATCATCTCATACAATAAAATTTAGCATCATGTCTTGACCATATCACATCACAACATGCCCTGCAAAAACAAGTTAGACATCCTCTACTTTGTTGTTGCAAGTTTGACGTGGCTGCTACGGGCTTAAGCAAGAACCAATCTTACCTACGCATCAAAACCACAATGATAGTTTGTCAAGTTGGTGCTGTTTTAACCTTCGCAAGGACCGGGCGTAGCCACACTTGGTTCAACTAAAGTTGGAGAAACTGTCACCCGCAAGCCACCTATGTGCAAAGCACGTCGGGAGAACCGGTCTTGCGTAAGCGTACGCGTAATGTTGGTCCGGGCCGCTTCGTCCAACAATACCGCCGAACCAAAGTATGACATGCTGGTAAGCAGTATGACTTATATCGCCCACAACTCACTTGTGTTCTACTCGTGCATATAACATCAACACATAAAACCTAGACTCTGATACCACTGTTGGGGAACGTAGTAATTTCAAAAAAAATCCTACGCACACGCAAGATCATGGTGATGCATAGCAACAAGAGGGGAGAGTGTGATCTATGTACCCTTGTAGATCGACAATGGAAGCGTTTAGTTGGTGTAGTTGTACGTCTCCACGGCCCGACTGATCAAGCACCGAAACTACGGCACCTCCGAGTTCTAGCACACGTTCAGCTCGATGATGATCCCCGGACTCCGATCCAGCAAAGTGTCGGGGAAGAGTTCCGTCAGCACGACGGCGTGGTGACGATCTTGATGTACTACTGTCGCAGGGCTTCGCCTAAGCACCGCTACAATATTATCAAGGACTATGGTGGAAGGGGGCGCCGCACACGGCTAAGAATATGATCACGTGGATCAACTTGTGTCTCTAGGGGTGCCCCTGCCTCCATATATAAAGGTTCAAGAGGGGGAGGCCGGCCGGCCATCATAGGGCTCGCCAGGAGGAGTCCTACTCCCTCTGGGAGTAGGACTTCTCCCCCAATCCTAGTTGGAATAGGACTCGCGAGGTGGGAAAAGAGGGAGAGAGAAGGAAGGGGGCGCCGGCCCCCTCTCTCCTTGTCCTATTCGGACTAGGAGCGAGGGGCGCGCGGCCTAGCCCTGGCCGCCTATAACGCCCTCGATGCGGCTATATCTCCCACGTGTTGAGGCACGACTTAGGGGCATAACCGCATTGAAAGCAATGTCGCAAGTTAGGAAATCATCACACATCCCATGTACATAAATAATATAAAGGGGAGGTACATAGTTGGCTTACACTCGCCACGTCACATCAAAGTACATAAATAACATACATCATCCAAACACTCATGGCCCGACTATGGCGCCAAAATAAAAGACAACCCAACAAGCGACATAGGTCCCGATCACCCCAACTGGGCACCACTACTGATCATCAGGAAAAGACACATAGTAACGCTGAGAGTCCTCGTCGTACTCCCACTTGAGCTCAAGCGCGCCATCTGGAGCTGTATCATCTGTCCCTGCATCTGGTGTAATAGTAATCGGTGAGCCACAGGGACTCAGCAATCTCGCACCCTCGTGATCAAGACTATTTAAGCTTAATAGGTAGGAAAGGGGTAATGTATAAGTGGAGCTGCAGCAAGCGACTAGCATATATGGTGGCTAACTTATTCGCAAAAGAGAGCGAGAAGAGAAGGCAAAGCACGAGCGGAAAGCTAGAGAGCAACCTGCGCAAACATAACTCCAACACCGTGTCCGCTTCCCGGACTCCGTCGAGAAGAGGCCATCACGGCAACACACTCAGTTGATTCATTTTAATTAATTAAGGTTCAAGTTCTCTACAACCGGACATTAACAAATTCCCATCTTCCCATAACCGCGGGCACGGCTTTCGAAAGATCAATCCCTGCAGGGGGGTCCCAACTTAGCCCATAACAAGCTCTCACGGTCAACGAAGGAATAGACCTCCACCCAAGACACACCGATCAGACTCGGTATCTTGGTACAACAAGATGATTCGACAGGTTAAAACAAGTCCAGCGACTCCGCCCGAATGTGCCGACAAATCCCGATAGGAGCTGCACATATCTCTTTCTCAGGGCACACTCAGATGAACACTATGTACAACTAAAACCAACCCTGGAGTTGCCCCGAGGTGGCGCTACAAGTGGCTCTGTTTGGACCAACACTCAGAGGAGCACTGGCCCAGGGGGGTTAAAATAAGATGACCCTCGGGCTCCGGAAACCCAAGGGAAAAGAGGCTAGGTGGCAAATGGTAAAACCAATGTTGGGCATTGCTGGAAAAGCTTTAATCAAGGCGAACTATCAAGGGGTTCCCATTATAGCCCAACCGCGTAAGGGACGCAACAATCCGGGAACATAACACCGATATGACGGAAACTAGGGCGGCAAGAGTGGAACAAAACACTAGGCGAGAGGTCGAGACTTCCACCCTTTACCAAGTATATAGATGCATTAAGATAACATGGCAATATAATGATATCCCAACAAGTAAATAAATGTCCCAACAAGGAACGGGTCCAATCATCACCTGCAACTAACAATGCTATAAGAGGGGCTGAGCAAAGCGGTAACATAGCCAATCAATGGTTTGCTAGGACAATGGTGGGTTAGAGGCTCAACATGGCAATTGGGAGGCTGACAAGCAAGTGGTAGGCATCGTAGCATTGGCAAAGCAAAAGAGCAAGCAAGCTAGCATAGCAAAGATAGTAGTGATTTCGAGGGTATGATCATCTTGCCTGCACAGTTGTCAGAGTTGACTGGATCCTCAAAAGCAAACTCAACGGGCTCCTCTTTAGCGAACTCGTCTCCCGGCTCTACCCAACAACACAAACAAGCAACAAGGATACAATCAACCACGTGCAAACTCAAGCAATAAGATGCAATGATGGTATGCCATGCGGGATGCAAGATGCAAGACGTGGCAGGAAATGCAAGAACCTGGCCTCAACTTGGAAAACCAAGTGTGCCAATGGATAGAGGGGATGAAATCACTTGAAAACGATATAAAGATCATAGGAATCGGAGCTACGGTTTGGAAATGGCAAGCGTTTTACGAAATGAACCGGTCTGCGATTTACAGCAAGTAGGCACCTAAATGCAACGAAATGAACATGCTACAGCCACCAAACATGAGAACAAAATACATGGCAGGGATGCCCACAAGATGCTTAACAAAACACTAGCACTGAGCCACGGCCAAATTCATCCATTATGAGGTTCAAACAAGCATGGCAAAAACGCAAATGCAAAACTGATTTCAGACAGTGAAATTAACACTAGTCTGAAATTTCAGACCACGATGCTCTCTTCGGAGCAGCAAAACAACATGATGCATAACCTGAACATGACAAGTAAGAACATGGCATGGAGCTACTCAACAAGCTTAACAAAACACCCAAAGTAACCTGGGGCCAAAAGGGTTCACAAAAAACTCTAACGAGCACACGAACATAGCTCACGCACAATCAGTTTTCAGACTTGGTGAAAACTGAGACATGCTGAAATTTAACTCACGAAGGCATGTAAACGAGCTCGATGCACTCACTATGGTGCAATTCATAGCAAGGCAAGCATATATCCATAAAGAAGGCACAAAATGCTAGCTAGACATGGCAAGAACAATGGCATAGCATGCACGGATCACTAACAATAGCATCGGCAAAATCGCAAACAAGTTGACGATCTGCCCAGATTTACCACGAAGCAAAAGTAGAGCTCAATTGACTCAAGCTAGAGCACTCCACATATGCAAACAAAGACATGGATGGATAGAGCATAACATGAATATCAAAACTCCCTTACTGATCATCCTCAAAAGAGGCACGGATCACTAGGAAACAAGCTGAACATATGGCATCATGAACTAAAATATCCCAGACTTAGTGAAATCCACTAAGTCCCTGAAAACAGAATTCTCAGGTGCCTCTCTTTGCAAGCTTGCACAAGTCACCGCACACATCCTAAAAATGCATGGGTGGCACCTATGGAAAGAAGACAAAATGCTTAACAATTCATCCCAAAGACTCACAGGCATATCATGCACACAATAATCATGGCAAAAATGACAAAAGTCTATGATGAACTGACGGATCTGCAACTTAACTCACAAAGCCTCCTTCTAGCAGCATTTTGGGCATCAAGATGAACTCAAATGAAAATGATGCAATGGAATGAAATGATGTACATGTCGAGACGAAGATTTTGATATATAATATGCCCAAATCGGAGCTACGGATGCAAAGTTACGGGACCCCGAACAAAGGCATATGAGCTAAAAATCCTGAGGACTTGGTGAAAAAAACTACCCCGGTTAGGGTTTACTGTAGCCGATCTGGATCGGGGCACGTATTGCGAGGATCGCCGGGATCTTCGCTGGCGTTGAGGTCCGTGGCGGCCGGAGACGACGTGGAGGCCGGCGAGGAGGCGGGGTCCGGCCGGATCCGGCCCGGGGCGGCGCGGCGACGAGGGAGGCGAGGCCCGGCCGGCCTCGGGCGGCGAAACGGCGCGGCGGGGCGCTGCGGGCGCCGGCCGGCAAGGGCGCGCGCGGCGGCGCCGGCCACCGGCGAGGAGGACGAAGGCGGCGGGGCGCTGAGGAAGCCGGGCGGCGGTGTGGTGGCTGCGTGGGCCGGGGAGGGCCGGGGACGGGCCCGAGTGGGCCTGCGGCGCGGGGCGGTGATGTGGTCCGGGGTGCGCCACGTGGCAGCTCCCGGTTGGGGCGGCGGCTATGTCCGGCGCGTCTGGACACGTCCGGCGCGCGGAGAGACAAAGGGGACTAGGGAGCTTAGGGTTTCGTCCGAGATTTCGGGTGGGGTTCTTTAAATAGAGATAGAGGGAGCTAGGAGAGTCCAAATGAGGTGCGGTTTTCGGCCACGCGATCGTGATCGAACGCTCTAGGACATGGAGCAGAGTTTGGTGGGTTTTGGGCCAAATTGGAGGGGTGTTGGGCTGCAACACACACGAGGCCTTTTCGGTCCCTCGGTTAACCGTTGGAGTATCACACGAAGTCCAAATGATACGAAACTTGACAGGCGGTCTACCGGTAGTAAACCAAGGCCGCATGGTAAGTCTAGGTCCAATCCGGAAATGTTTAATCCCCACACACGAAAGAAAGCTAGAAATGACCACCGGAGGAGAACGAAGCGCCGGAATGCAAAACGGACAACGGGGAAAATGCTCGAATGCATGAGATGAACATGTATGCAAATGCAATGCACGTGATGACATGATATGAGATGCATGAGAAAGAAAACAACACACGAAGACAAAGACCCGAACCCGAGAAATAAATATAACTTAATGCCGGAAACGGCAAGAGTTGGAGTACAAATTGGGAAAGTTATAAGTTGGGGCGTTACACCGCCTCTCCTCTTCTTCCACTAAGGCCCACTAAGGCCCATATAGCTCCCGGGGGGTTCCGGTAACCTCCCGGTACTCCGGTAAAATCCCGATTTCACCCGGACCACTTTCGATATCCAAACATAGGCTTCCAATATAACAATCTTTATGTCTCGACCATTTCGAGACTCCTCGTCATGTCCGTGATCACATCTGGGACTCCGAACAAACTTCGGTACATCAAAATGCATAAACTCATAATATAACTGTCATCGTAACCTTAAGCGTGCGGACCCTATGGGTTCGAGAACAATGTAGACATGACCGAGACACGTCTCCGGTCAATAACCAATAGCGGGACCTGGATGCCCATATTGGTTCCTACATATCCTACGAAGATCTTTTATCGGTCAGACCGCATAACAACATACGTTGTTCCCTTTGTCATCGGTATGTTACTTGCCCGAGATTCGATCGTCGGTATCCAATACCTAGTTAATTCTCGTTACCGGCAAGTCTCTTTACTCGTTCCGTAATACATCATCCCCCAACTAACTCATTAGTTGCAATGCTTGCAAGGCTTAAGTGATGTGCATTACCGAGAGGGCCCAGAGATACCTCTCCGAGGATCGGAGTGACAAATCCTAATCTCGAAATACGTCAACCCAACATGTACCTTTGGAGACACCTGTAGAGCACCTTTATAATCACCCAGTTATGTTGTGGCGTTTGGTAGCACATAAAGTGTTCCTCCGGCACACGGGAGTTACATAATCTTATAGTCATAGGAACATGTATAAGTCATGAAGAAAGCAATAGCAACATACTAAACGATCGGATGCTAAGCTAATGGAATGGGTCATGTCAATCAGATCATTCAACTAATGATGTGAACCCGTTAATCAAATGACAACTCCTTTGTCCATGGTTAGGAAACATAACCATCTTTGATTAACGAGCTAGTCAAGTAGAGGCATACTAGTGACACTCTGTTTGTCTATGTATTCACACATGTATTATGTTTCCGGTTAATATAATTCTAGCATGAATAATAAACTTTTATCATGATATAAGGAAATAAATAATAACTTTATTATTGCCTCTAGGGCATATTTCCTTCACGCACATGATTAAGCTAGGTGAAATAAATATCCTACGGGATGTATTGAACTCACCGAACGCGCTAGGCGCTTCGCGCTTAGCCCGCGGTCCTCGGCGAGAGGAGGAGGGACCTCGGTGCCCTTGAACAGCACCTTCCAGACGTCCTGGTGCGTCGTATCAAAGAGCCCGCTTAGAGTCTGGTGCTGGGCCGGATCGAACTCCCACAAGTTAAAATCTCGTTGTTGACACGGGAGGATCCGGCGGATGAGCATGACCTGGACTATGTTGACAAGCTTGAGCTTCTTGCTTGCCATACTCCGGATACATTTCTGGAGTCCATCCAGCTCCACCGATGAACCCCACGACAAGCCCTTCTCTTTCCAGGAAGTGAGCCGTGTAGGGAATCCGGATCGAAACTCGGGGGCTGCCGCCCATTTGGCGTCGCGCGGCTCGGTGATGTAGAACCACGCCGATTGCCACCCCTTTATGGTCTCCACAAAGGAGCCTTCAAACCATATAACGTTGGGCATCTTGCCCACCATGGCTCCGTCGCATTCTGCTTGTTGGCCTCCCACCACCTTCGGCTTGATATTAAAGGTCTTTAACCACAAGCCGAAGTGAGGCCGGATGCGGAGGAAAGCCTCACACACGACGATGAACGCCGAAATGTTGATGACGAAGTTCGGGGCCAGATCGTGAAAGTCCAGCCCGTAGTAGAACATGAGACCACGGACGAATGGATGGAGGGGAAACCCCAGTCCAATGAGGAAGTGGTGGAGGAAAACTACCCTCTCCTGAGGTTCCGGGGTAGGGACGATCCATTTGCCTCCCGCTCCAGACATGTTTGGAGAAGGTTGACGGGAAGGATGTGGACTTGGGTGTTGGAGCGCGAGTGCGCAATAATGGATGAGCAAGGAGGAAGAAGGCGTGGATGAAAAGGTGAACCCTTATCGATCCCTTTATATGGGCGGATGAAACTATGCGTCCCCACTAGCCTGGTAAAACTCGCTTATCCCCCAAACGCCGTAATCGATGGCGCGGTTGGGTTACCCACACCCGTATTGATGAGAATCCCGTGATAAGGGGACACGATCTCTGCTTTGACAAGACGTGTCAAAAAACTACCTCGCGTTATGTACGGGGCTAGTTAAAGGAAACGGTTCGAATAATCACCGGGCCATGACATAATGTCGTGTTGCCCAAACAAGTCAGCAAATTGGATTTGTGGGAATATTATTCTCTCTACGGTGGTATGTGGAACTTATTTTGCAGGGTCGGACACTATCCTTGTATTCAATTCTTTTGTGGTGTATTCGGGGGAGGAACCCGCCTTGCAATGCCGAAGACAACACTGCGTGTCGGACTCATCGTCATTGAATGCCTGGTTCAGGGGCTACTGAGGGAGTCCTGGATTAGGGGGTCTCCGGACAGCCGGATTATATCCTTTGGCCGGACTGTTAGACTATGAAGATACAAGATTGAAGACTTCGTCTCGTGTCCGGATGGGACTCTCCTTGGCGTGGAAGGCAAGCTGGGTAGTACGGATATGGATATCTCCTCCTTTGTAACCGACCTTGTGTAACCCTAACCCTCTCCGGTGTCTATATAAACCGGAGGGTTTTAGTCCGTAGGACACAACAATAACATACAATTGTACCATAGGCTAGCTTCTAGGGTTTAGCCTCTCTGATCTCGTGGTAGATCTACTCTTGTAATACCCATATCATCAATATTAATCAAGTAGGACGTAGGGTTTTACCTCCATCAAGAGGGCCCGAACCTGGGTAAAACTTCGTGTCCCCTGCCTCCTGTTACCATCCTCCTCAGACGCACAGTTCGGGACCCCCTACCCGAAATCCACCGGTTTTGACACCGACAAGGATGATGACTCAACATAAAAGTAAATAGATAGGCCCTTCGTAGAGGGAAGCAGGGATTTGTAGAGGTGCCAGAGCTCAAGTTTTGAAATAGAGATAAATAATTTTTTGAGCGGCATACTTTCATTGTCAACATAACAACCAAGAGATCTCGATATCTTCCATGCTACACACATAATAGGCGGTTCCCAAACAGAATGGTAAAGTTTATACTCCCCCACCACCAACAAGCATCAATCCATGGCTTACCCGAAACAACGGGTGCCTCCAACTAACAATAGTCTTGGGGGAGTTTTGTTTACAATTATTTTGATTTGGTTTAAGCATGGGACTGGGCATCCCGGTTACTGGCCATTTTCTCGTGAGTGATGAGCGGAGTCCACTCATCGTGAGAATAACCCACCTAGCATGGAAGATACATACATCCCTAGTTGATACATGAGCTATTCGAGCATACAAAACAGAATTTCATTTGAAGGTTTAGAGTTTGGCACATACAAATTTACTTGGAACAGTAGGTAGATACCGCATATAGGAAGGTATGGTGGACTCATTTGGAATAACTTTGGGTTTATGGAAGTGGATGCACAAGCAGTATTCCTGCTTAGTACAAGTGAATGCTAGAAAGAGACTGGGAAGCGACCAACTAGAGAGCGACAACCGTCATGAACATGCATTAAAATTTATCAATAGTGAGTGCAAGCATGAGTAGGATATAATTCACCATCAACATAAATATTGTGGAGGCTATGTTGATTTTGTTTCAACTACATGCGTGAACATGTGCCAAGTCAACCCACTCGAATCGTTCAAAGGAGGATACCACCCTATCATACCACATCACAACCATTTTAATAGCATGTTGGCACGCAAGGTAAACCATTATAAACTCCTAGCTAATTAAGCATGGCATGAACAACTATAATCTTTAATTGTCATTGCAAACACGTTTCATTCATAATAGGCTGAATCAAGAACGATGAACTAATCATATTTACAAAAACAAGATAGGTCGAGTTCATACCATGTTCTCTCATCTCAATCAGTCCATCATATATCATCATTATTGCCTTTCACTTGCACGACCGAACGGTGTGGATAATAATAATAGTTGATAAACCACAAGTATAGGGGATCGCAACAGCTTTCGAGGGTAGAGTATTCAACCCAAATTTATTGATTCGACACAAGGGGAGCCAAAGAATATTCTCAAGTATTAGCAGCTGAGTTGTCAATTCAACCACACCTGGAAACTTAGTATGTGCGGCAAAGTGTTTAGTAGCAAAGTAATATGATAGTGATGGTAACGGTAACAAAAGAGTAATGAAAGCAAAGTAATGTTTTTGGTGTTTTGTAGTGATTGTAACAATAGCAACGGGAAAGTAAATAAGCGTAAACCAGTATATGGAAAGCTCGTAGGCATCGGATCAATGATGGATAATTATGCCGGATGCGGTTCATCATGTAACAGTCATAACATAGGGTGACACAGAACTAGCTCCAATTCGTCAATGTAATGTAGGCATGTATTCCGAATATAGTCATACGTGCTTATGGAAAAGAACTTGCATGACATCTTTTGTCCTACCTTCCCGTGGCAGCGGGGTCCTAATGGAAACTAAGGGATATTAAGGCCTCCTTTTAATAGAGATCCGGAACAAAGCATTAGCACATAGTGAATACATGAACTCCTCAAACTACGGTCATCATCGGTAAGTATCCCGATTATTGTCACTTCGGGGTCAACGGATCATAACACATAATAGGTGGCTATGGACTTGCAAGATAGGATCTAGAACTCTCATATATTGATGAAAACATAATAGGTTCAGATCTGAAATCATGGCACTCAGGCCCTAGTGACAAGCATTAAGCATAGCAAAGTCATAGCAACATCAATCTCAGAACATAGTGGATACTAGGGATCAAACCGTAACAAAACTAACTCGATTACATGGTGAATCTCATTCAACCCATCATCGTCCAGCAAGCCTATGATGGAATTACTCACGCACGGCGGTGAGCATCATGAAATTGGTGATGGAGGATGGTTGATGATGACGACGGCGACGAATCCCCCTCTCTGGAGCCCCGAACGGACTCCAGATCAGCCCTCTCGAGAGGTTTTAGGGCTTGGCGGCGGCTCCGTATCGTAAAACGCGATGAAATCTTCTCTCCTATTTTTTTCTTCACGAAAGCAGTTATATAGAGTTGGAGTTGGAGTCGGGGGGTCTCCAGGGGGCCCACGAGGTAGGGGGTGCGCCCTAGGCGGGGCGCCCCCCACCCTCGTGAGAAGGGTGTGGGCCCCCTAGTCTTTGGCAAGGATTTTTTATTATTTATTGTAAGATATCCCGTGGAGTTTCAGGTCATTCCGAGAACTTTTGTTTTCTGCACATAAAACAACATCATGGCAATTCTGCTGAAAATAGCGTCAGTCCGGGTTAGTTCCATTCAAATCATACAAGTTAGAGTCCAAAACAAGGGCAAAAGTGTTTGGAAAAGTAGATACGTTGGAGACGTATCAACTCCCCCAAGCTTAAACCCTTGCTTGTCCTCAAGCAATTCAGTTGACAAACTGAAATAAATAAAGAAAAACTTTTACAAACTGTGTTTGCTCTTGTTGTTGTAAATATGTCAAGCTAGCATTCAAATTTTCAGCAAAGATTATAACTAACCACATTTGCAATAATTCTCAGGTCTCATGATTACTCATATCAATAGCATAATCAACTAGCAAGCCATAATAATAAATCTTGGATGACAACACTTTCTCAAAACAATCATAATATCATATAACAAGATGGTATCTCGCTAGCCCTTTTTGAGACCGCAAAACATAAATGCAGAGCACCTTTAAAGATCAAGGACTGACTAGACATTGTAATTCATGGTAAAAGAGATCCAATCATAGTCACACCCAACGTAAACTAACAGCAATGAATGCAAATGACAGCTGCGCTCTCCAGCTAGTGCTTTTTAATAAGAGGGTGATGACTCAACATAAAAGTAAATAGATAGGCCCTTTGTATAGGGAAGCAGGGATTTGTAGAGGTGCCAGAGCTCGGTTTTAAAATAGAGGTGAATAACATTTTGAGCGGTATACTTTCATTGTCAACATAACAACCAAGAGATGGCAATATCTTCCATGCTACACACATTATAGGCGGTTCCCAAACAGAATGGTAAAGTTTATACTCCCCTCCACCAACAAACATCAATCCATGGCTTGCTTGAAACAACGAGTGCCTCCAACATACATCAGGTCCCAGGGGGAGTTTTGTTTGCAATTATTTTGATTTAGTTTGCATAAAGCATGGGTCTGGGCATCCCGGTAACCAGCCCGTTATCTCATGAGTGAGGAGCGGAGTCCACTCCTATTGAGAATAACCCGCCTAACATGGAAGATACAGACAGCCCCAGTTTATACATGAGCTATTCGAGCATACAAAACAGGATGATTATTTGAAGGTTTAGAGTTTGGCACATACAAATTTACTTGGAACGGCAGGTAGATACCGCATATAGGAAGGTATAGTGGATTCATGTGGAATAACTTTGGGGTTTAAGGAGTTTGGATGCACAAGCAGTATTCCCGCTTAGTACAGGTGAAGGCTAGCAAAAGACTGGGAAGCGACCAACTAGAGAGCGACAATAGCCATGTACATGCATTAAAATTAATGAACATTGGATGCAAGCATGAGTAGGATATAATCCACCATGAACATAAATATCGTGAAGGCTATGTTGATTGTTTCAACTACATGTGTGAACATGTGCCAAGTCAAGTCACTTAAATCATTCAGAGGAGGATACCACCCTATCATACCACATCATAACCATTTTAATAGCATGTTGGCACGCAAGGTAAATCATTATAACTCATAGCTAATCAAGCATGGCACAAGCAACTATGATCTCTAATTGTCATTGCAAACATGTTTATTCATAACAAGCTGAATCAAGAACGATGAACTCATCATATTTACAAAAACAAAAGAGGTCGAGTTCCTACCAGCTTTCTCATCTCAGTCAGTCCATCATATATCATCATAATTGCCTTTCACTTGCACGACTCAATGATGTGAATAATAATAATAAGAGTGCACGTTCATTGTACTAAGCTGGAATCTGCGAGCATTCAATAAATAGTAGAAGACAAGACAATATGGGCTCTTTTGTCAGATAAACAATAATGCATATAAGAGCCACTTCAACAATCTAATCATGGTCTTCTCCTACTGACCCCCAAAAAAAGAAAAGAAATAAAACTATTTACACGGGAAAGCTCCCAACAAGCAAAAGAAGAACGGGAAATATTTTTGGGTTTTCTTTTTAATTACTACTACAAGTATGGAAAGTAAATTAATTAAAAGCTACAACTAATTTTTTGGTTTTTCTTAAGGTTTATTAAACACATAAGAAGAAAGCATAAAAGAAAATAAACTAGCATGGATGATACAATGAAAAAGTATGAGCACCGACATCTAGCAATGAGTGTGTGTGAACATAAATGTAATGTCGGTGAGAAACACGTACTCCCCCAAGCTTAGGCTTTTGGCCTAAGTTGGTCTATGGCCACGGCTGGCCTGGCTGATATCCATAATAATAGTTGTTGGGGTCTGATACGTCTCCAACGTATCTATAATTTTTGATTGCTCCATGCTATATTATCTACTGTTTTGGACTATATTGGGCTTTATTTTCCACTTTTATATTATTTTTGGGACTAACCTATTAACTGGAGGCCCAGCCTAGAATTGCTGTTTTTTGCCTATTTCAGTGTTTCGGAGAAACAGAATATCAAACAGAGTCCAAACGGAATAAAATCTTCGGGAACGTGAACGTGATCCAGGAGACTTGGACCCTACTCCAAGGAGTCAAAGAGGAGGTCACAAGGGTTGGGGGCGCGCCCCCTGCCTCGTGGGCCCCTCGGTGCTCCACCGACGTACTCCTTCCTCCTATATATACCTACGTACCCCCAAACAATCAGAACAGGAGCCAAAACCTAATTCCACCGCCGCAACTTTCTGTATCCACGAGATCCCATCTTGGGGCCTGTTCCGGAGCTCCGTCGGAAGAGGGCCGTCATCACGGAGGGCTTCTACTTCATCCTAGCCCCTCCGATGAAGTGTGAGTAGTTTACCTTAGACCTTCGGGTCCATAGTTAGTAGCTAGATGGCTTCTTCTCTCTCTTTGAATCTCAATACAAAGTTCTCCCCCTCTCTTGTGGAGATCTATTCGATGTAATCTTCTTTTTGCGGTGTGTTTGTTGAGATTAATGAATTGTGGGTTTATGATCAAGTCTATCTATGAATAATATTTGAATCTTCTCTGAATTCTTTTATGTATGATTGGTTATCTTTGCAAGTCTCTTCGAATTATTCGTTTGGTTTGGCCAACTAGATTGGTAGTTCTTGCCATGGGAGAAGTGCTTAGCTTTGGGTTCGATCTTGCGGTGTCCTTTCCCAGTGACAGAAGGGGCAGCAAGGCATGTATTGCATCGTTGCCATCGAGGATAACAACATGGGGTTTATTTCATATTGCATGAATTTATCTCTCTACATCATGTCATCTTGCTTAAGGCGTTACTCTGTTTTTAACTTAATACTCTAGATGCATGCTGGATAGCGGTCGATGAGTAGAGTAATAGTAGTAGATGCAGAATCATTTCGGTCTACTTGTCACGGACGTGATGCCTATATACATGATCATGCCTAGATATTCTCATAACTATGCTCAATTCTGTCAATTGCTCAACAGTAATTTGTTCACCCACCGTAGAATACTTATGCTCTTGAGAGAAGCCACTAGTGAAACCTATGGCCCCCAGGTCTATTCTCATCGTATCAATCTCCATCACTTTAATCCTTCTTTGCCTTTTACTTTGCTTTTACTTTTTACTTTGCATCTCTATACCAAAAATACCAAAAATATTATATCTATCAGATCTCACTCTCGTAAGTGACCGTGAAGGGATTGACAACCCCTAATCGCGTTGGTTGCGAGTAGCTATCGTTTTGTGCAGGTACGGGGGACTTGAGCATGGCCTCCTACTGGATTGATACCTTGGTTCTCAAAAACTAAGGGAAATACTTACGCTACTCTGCTGCATCATCCCTTCCTCTTCGGGGAAACCAACGCAAGCTCAAGACGTAGCAAGAATGATTTCTGGCACCGTTGCCGGGGAGTCTATGCAAAAAGTCAACATACCAAGTACCCATCACAATCCCTATCTCTCGCATTACATTATTTGCCATTTGCCTCTCATTTTCCTCTCCCCCCAATTCACCCTTGCCGTTTTATTCGCCCTCTCTCTCTCTCTGAATCCTCCCTCTCTATTTGCCTCCTTTTGCCCGCTTGCTGTTTTGTTTGCTTGTGTGCTAGTATGCTTGTTTGTCGCGATGGCTCAAGATACTACAAAATTGTGTGACTTCACCAATACCAATAATAATGATTTCCTTAGCACTCCGATTGCTCCTCTTACCGATGCCGAATCTTGTGAAATCAATGTTGCTTTGTTGAATCTTGTTATGAAAGATCAATTCGCCGGCCTTCCTAGTGAAGATGCCGCTACTCATCTGAATAGCTTCGTTGATTTATGTGATATGCAAAAGAAAAATATGTCAATAATGATGTCGCTAAATTGAAGCTATTTCCTTTTTCTCTTAGAGATCGTGCTAAAGCTTGGTTTTTGTCTTTGCCTAAGAATAGTATTGATTCTTGGAACAAGTGCAAAGATGCTTTTATCTCTAAGTATTTTCCTCCCGCTTAGATCATCTCTCTTAGAAACGATATTATGAACTTTAAACAACTTGATCATGAACATGTTGCACAAGCTTGGGAGAGAATGAAATAATGATACATAATTGCCCTACTCATGGTTTGAATTTGTGGATGATTATACAAAATTTCTATGCCGGATTGAATTTTGCTTCTAGAAATCTTTTAGATTCGACCGCGGGAGGCACTTTTATGGAAATCACTTTAGGAGATGCTACTAAACTCCTAGATAATATTATGGTTAATTACTCTCAATGGCATACTAAAAAATCTTCTAATAAAAAAGTGCATGTGATAGAAGAAATCAATGTTTTGAGTGGAAAGATGGATGAACTTATGAAATTATTTGCTACTAAGAGTGTTTCTTCTGCTCCTAATGATATGCCTTTGTCTACTTTGATTGAGAATAACAATGAATCTATGGATGTGAATTTTGTTGGTAGGAATAATTTGGCAAAACGCTTATAGAGGGAATTTTAATCCTAGGCCATATCCTAGTAATCCTTCTAATAATTATGGGAATCCCTACAACAACTCTTATGGAAATTATAATAAGATGCCCTCTGAATTTGAGATTAGTGTTAAAGAGTTTATGAATTCACAAAAGAATTTTAATGCTTTGCTTGAAGAGAAATTGCTTAAAGTTGATGATTTGGCTAGGAACGTTGATAGAATTTCTCTTGAGGTTGATTCTTTAAAGCTTAGATCTATTCCTCCTAAGAATGATATCAATGAGTCTCTCAAAGCCATGAGAATTTCCATTGATGAGTGCAAGGAAGGAACCGCTAGGATGCGTGCTTCCAAAGATGCCTTTATTAAAGCGTGTTCTTCCAATTCCTATGAAAATCAAGATGAAGATCTAAAAGTTATTGATGTGTATCCTATTAAATCTTTATTTTGTAATATGAATCTTGATGAAACTGAATATGATCTTCCTTTACCTAGAAGGCGTTCTAAAAATTCGGAGTATTTAGATCTTAATGATGAAATTGATGAAAGTGGAATTGAAAGAAATAAAAATCTAGATGTTGCTAAACCCACTATATTGGATTTCAAGGAATTTAATTATGAAAGTTGCTCTTTAATTTATTGTATTTCCTTTTTGCAATCCATGCTAAATTCTCCACATGCTTATAGTCAAAATAAAGCCTTCACCGAACATATTGTTGATGCCTTGATGCAATATTATGAAGAAAAACTTGAGTTGAAAGTTTCTATCCCTAGAAAACTCTATGATGAGTGGGAACCAACTATTAAAATTAAAATTAAAGATCATGAGTTTTATGCTTTGTGTGATTTGGGTGCTAGTGTCTCTACTATTCCCAAAACTTTGTGTGATTTGCTAGATTTCCGTAATTTTGATGATTGCTCTCTAAACTTGCATCTTGCGGATTCCACTATTAAGAAACCTACGGGAAGGATTAATGATGTTCTTATTGTTGCAAATAGGAATTATGTTCCCGTAGATTTCATTGTTCTTGATATAGATTGCAATCCTTCTTGCCCTATTATTCTTCGTAGACCTTTCCTTAGAACGGTTGGTGCGATTATTGATATGAAGGAAGGGAATATTAGATTTCAATTTCCATTAAAAAAGGGCATGGAACACTTTCCAAGAAAGAAAATAAAATTACCATATGAAACTATCATGAGATCCACTTATGGATTGCCTACCAAATATGGCAATACCTAGATCTATCCTCGCTTTTATGCCTAACTAGGGGCGTTAAACGATAGTGCTTGTTGGGAGGCAACCCAATTTTATTTTTATTCCTTATTTTTTGCTCCTGCTTACTAATAAATAAATTATTTAGCCTATGTTTTGGTTGTGTTTTTTGTGTTTAATTAGTGTTCGTGCCAAGTAGAACCGTTGGGAAGACTTGGGGAAAGTCTTGTTGAACTTGCTGTAAAAACAGAAACTTTAGCGCTCACGAGAACTGCTGTCATTTTTATTTGAAGAGTGCTATTTAGTTAATTATTTTTTCAGATGATTAATAGATAAATTCCTTACGTCCAGCAATTTATTTTAGAATTTTTGGGGTTCCAGATCTTGCACTAGCTACAGATTACTACAGACTGTTCTGTTTTTGACAGATTCTGTTTTTTCGTGTGTTGTTTGCTTATTTTGATGAATCTATGGCTAGTAAAATAGTTTATAATCCATAGAGAAGTTGGAATACAGTAGGTTTAACACCAATATAAATAAATAATGAGTTCATTACATTACTTTGAAGTGGTATTTTGTTTTCTCTCGCTAACGGAGCTCACGAGTTTTCTATTTTGAGTTTTGTGTTGTGAAGTTTTCAAGTTTTGGGTGAATTCTTTTGATGGATCATGGAACAAGGAGTGGCAAGATCCTAAGTTTGGGGATGCCCATGGCACCCCCGAGATAATCCAAGGACACAAAAAAGTCAATGCTTGGGGATGCCCCGGAAGGCATCCCCTCTTTCGTCCACTTCCATCGGTAATTTACTTGGAGCTATATTTTTATTCACCAACATGATATGTGTTTTGCTTGGAGCGTCTTGTATTATTTGTGCCTTTGTGTCTTAGTATGCCACAATCATCCTTTCTGTACACACCTTTTGAGAGAGCCATACATGAATTAAAATTTGATAGAATACTCTATGTGCTTCACTTATATCTTTTGAGCTATGTAGTTTTGCTCTATGTACTTCACTTATATCTTTTTGAGCTAAGTAGTTTTGCTCTATGTGCTTCACTTATATCTTTTGAGCTATGTAGTTTTGCTCTATGTGCTTCACTTATATCTTTTGAGAGTTATAATTTTGCTCTATGTGCTTCACTTAGATCTTTTAGAGCACGGTGGTGGATTTGTTTTAAAGAAACTATTGATCTCTCCTGCTTCACTTAAATTATTTTGAGAGTCTCTTAATAGCATGGTAATTTTCTTAATAATAATATGCTTGGTATTCGAGATTTGTGAAACTTTCTTTTGAGTGTGTTGAACACTAAGAAAAGATTGAAGCATGATAATTGTTTTGAGATATGGAGGTGATAATATTAAAAGTCATGCTAGTTGAGTAGTTGTGAATTTAAAGAATACTTGTGTTAAAGTTTGTGATTCCCGTAGCATGCACGTATGGTGAACCGTTATGTGATGAAGTCGGAGCATGATTTATTTATTGATTGTCTTCCCTATGAGTGGCGGTCGGGGATGAGCGATGGTCTTTTCCTACCAATCTATCCCCCTAGGAGCATGCGCGTAATACTTTGCTTTGATAACTTCTAGATTTTTGCAATAAGTATATGAGTTCTTTATGACTAAAGTTGAGTCCATGGATCATACGCACTCTCACCCTTCCACCTTTGCTAGCCTCTCTAATACCGCGCACCTTTCGCCAGTATCATACACCTACCATATACCTTCCTCAAAACAGCCACCATACCTACCTATTATGGCATTTCCATAGCCATTCCGAGATATATTGCCATGCAACTTTCCACCGTTCCGTTTATCATGACACACTCCATCATTGTCATATTGCATATCCCGGTACACCACCGGAGGCATTCATATAGAGTCATATTTTGTTCTAACTATTGAGTTGTAAGAAAAATAAAAGTGTGATGATCATCATTATCAGAGCATTGTCCCAGTGAGGAAAGAATTATGGAGACTATGATTCCCCCATAAGTCGGGATGAGACTCCGGACAAAAAAGAGAGGCCAAAGAAGCCCAAATAAAAAGAGGCCATAAAAAAGAGAGAAAAGGCCCAAACAAAATAAAAAAATGATGAGAGAAAAAGAGGGAAGGGACAATGTTACTATCCTTTTACCACACTTGTGCTTCAAAGTAGCACCATGATCTTCATAGTAGAGAGTCTCTCATGTTATCACTTTCATATACTAGTGGGAATTTTTCATTATAGAACTTGGCTTGTATATTCCAATGATGGGCTTCCTCAAATTGCCCTAGGTCTTCATGAGCAAGCAAGTTGGATGCACACCCACTTAGTTTCTTTTTGAGCTTTCATATACTTATAGCTCTAGTGCATCCGTTGCATGGCAATCTCTACTCACTCACATTGATATCTATTGATGGGCATCTCCATAGCCCGTTGGTACGCCTAGTTGATGTGAGACTATCTTCTCCTTTTTGTCTTCTCCACAACCACCATTTGTCGGGGGTGCTGATCCCACGGACACCTATGGGACCACGGCGGACCGGGGCCCCTTTCGGTTCGGCAGGGGGCGGAGAGTGCACGAAGAGCAGATCGAGGCGAACGCACGAGCGACGCGATCAGTTTACCCAGGTTCGGGCTGCACGGATGCGTAAAACCCTACTCCTGCTTCGATTTGTATTGTGTTCTTGCTCGGGAGCGATGAATGCTACAGTACACTTGGATGGCTAGCGAGACCGAGCGTGAGAATGATCGTCCCCCCTCCTCTGTTGCGCATGGGCCTCCTTTTATATGTCAAAGGGGTCACCGACAGGTGGCAACAGGGATGAGGGTAAAAAAGTAAAAGAAGTGGTGGTTGGCACCACCGCTTACTACAGTTGTATCATACCTAACCCTGACGGCAGGGGACAAAGGCATTAAATGCCTGTCTGTGTCGCCTAGACGGTGCAGAAAGGGACCGCTAGGGACGCCATTGCTTGCCACGATGGCTATCTTGTCAGCGCCGCTTGCCACCGTGTACCTCTGGCTGCACAGCCTTCCGCCACGTACGCCTGGAAGGGACCCAGAGCGACACGTTGGCGGATGTGCTGGAGCGCAGGTACAGGACGGAAGCTTGCCGCGGCAAGTGCCTTGCCGCGGTTATTATCTTGCCGTGTCCAGGAGCTTGTCGCTCACTGGGTCTTGCCGGGACACGTGGTGTGCTGCGGCAAGTTCCTTTATATGTCTTGATTGGCCTCCCCGGCAAGCTCCTCTTGCCGGGGTCTTGTCTCCTTCCCGGCAAGCTCCTCTTGCCGGGGCCTTGTCTCCTTGGTTTTGGATACTTTGTTCTAGAATGGCTCCAAGGGAACCACGGAGGGTTTTGGCGGTCACCCGGCAAGCCTTGCCGCGGGACGCTGCGACTGCCCGTGCACAAGTTTGGGATACTAAGGTACCCCTACTTTAGTACACCGACAGGAGCCCCCGGGCCTGGGCCATACACAGTGCCGAGCGCTGTTGGGCCAAGCCCAAAACAGTGCACGGGCACGCGCGGCCTAGGTTACGCCGTACCTCACTCCGCATTCACCGCGCCCTCCCCGCACGGCACGCGTCGAACGCGGCATCGTGGGAGAGATCGTGGGCGGTTTCTTTATTAGGAAAGGCGGAACGTCCGCCACCTCCCCCTTTATAAGCAAAGGGAAACGGGGGTAGTGCGCCCACTCGTCCCATTCCAATCTCAGAAAACTCTGCCCCGCCTCCGCCTTCTCAAAGCAGCAAGAGAGCAGTGTCCTGCCCCCCCCCCCATCGCCACTAGCACCACCAATGCCATCGGCCTCTTCCACCACATTCGCCATGGCTCCGAAAGCTGACAAGGGGAAGGCCGTGAAGTCGACCGAGGCGCAGCGGCTTGCGGCGCTGCGGAAGGAGCGAGCCATCTTCCCCCCCAAGCTCGGCGCGAAGGAGCTGCGGGAGTACTATTACCTCTTTTGGGCGACGGAGGCGCGAGCTCACCCGCGGACCAAGGTGCTCCCGGCCGCTGCTCACACGACGGCTCCGGACGGGTATCCCTTCTTTGCCGTATTCTTCTACTGCGGGCTCTGCCCGCCTTTTTCCAAGTTCTTCTCTGATATCATGAACACATATGGCCTTTGCCTCCTTGATTTCACCCCCAACGCCGTCCTCACCATGGCTGTTTTCGCACACCTTTGCGAAAATTTTGTTGGAGTCCACCCTAGCGTAGCCCTTTTCCGCCATTTTTTCATTCCCCGGGTAGAGAGAGGAGAGCCCTTATCCGGCGGAATCGCCTGAGTGTCAAGGACCGGCAAGAAGGACTCTTATTTGGAGGGCGAATTCCGCGGCAAGTGGGAGGAGTGGAGGGCAGATTGGTGCTGGATTGTCGAGGAGAGCCCGCAGCCATTCACCGCCCGGCGCCAAGCAGCAGCAGTACGCGGCAGTGACTGGAGCGACGTGGCCCCGGAGGACAGCAGGCTGAAGATTGCCGTCACCAGGATCCAGCGCCTCAGGCTTGCCGGACTCACTGTAGGCGCCGTTGGCGCAGACTTTCTTCGCCGCCGCATCGCCCCCCTGCAGGAACGGAGTAGGCCTGCTTGGGAGTTCAAGAACGCGGCAGATATCATGAGGCTGCGCCCGGGCCTCAACTACAATTTCATTATCCTTGAGCTCAACGGAATACTGCAGGAGCTCTTCAAGTACGATTCAGATCACCCCGAAGTCTTCAGGTTGCCGCAGGGCGTCGTCCCTTTGTGCAACAATTCTGCGCTCGACCGCATCAGGGCAATGATGCCGCTGTGCGACTCGCACGGACTCGTGCCCACTTGGCAAGAGCCCGAAGACGAGGTCGTGCAGCAGTTCTTTGACAACCTGGTAGAGGTGCCAATCCGCGCCGACGAGAAGGACGGCCTCATCCGCGACACCACCGGGGCGGAATTGGCGTACATCGCCACCAGGTTGGAAGAGGCGGCGGCAGCCGCAGCGGCAGGCGAATTCGGGTTTACTTTGGAGGAGGCAGCGGCAGCAGAGGCGGCAAACCGTGTCGAGCGAGAGGAAATCTCCGGCAAGAAAGAGCTTGCCCGGCAAGAGGAGCTTGCCGGCAAGGAAGATCTTGTCGGGCGTGGTGCCGAGCTGAGCGAGCCCGCCGAGGATGCAAGTGGCTCGTTGGAGATCGACTCCTCCTCCACTTCGTCCTCAGATAGCACGCCGCCAGTAGCGTCTCTGTCCCCACCAAGAAGGCGTCTCCGCAAGGCCGGGGATGCGGCGAGGCGGCAGGCGGGCCGACAGTCGCCGCGCCGCAGGACGCGCTCCACCGCGGCAAGCACCGTTGCCATGGGAGCGCCCCATGCTGCTGCTTCGACTGGAGCAGGGTCTTCCCGGACTGCCGCTTCTGCTCCCGCCAAGCAACCAACGGAGCCTACTCCTCCACCTCCCCGCGCCGGACGCGGGCCGGATTTTGACTTCTCCGCGTTCAGCTCCGACGAGGAAGAAGAAGAAGAAGAGTAAGTTTCTCTTATTGTACTTGCTTCTCTTCAATCTTTGCTGTTTTTGTCTTGTCTTGTTTGTTTTCCGCTGTCGGGTGTGCACGAAGATCCTTGCTTTATTAATATCCAACTGTTGAATTGTGCAGGAGCAGAGCAGCCTCAACAGGAGAGCCTGGAGGCCGCTCCCGGAGCGCCAAGGGAGAGTCCTCCGGCGAGGGAGAGGTCTCCGGCAGGGGAGGAGACTCCGACAAGGGAGGAGCCCCCGGCAAGAGAGGAGGCTCCGGCTAGGGAGGAGCTCCCAGCGAGGGAAGGATCTCCAGCAAGGGACTACCTCAGTGATCCCCCAGCGACGAAGAGCACAGCTGCAGACCCTGGCACAGGTAACTTCCTTGCTTCAAACTCCCCTTGGCTCTTTTTCTTCTTGATCTTTCTCTTGGATTTTGCTCGAATTTTGCTTGAATCTTCTCCCCTCTTCCGGCCGTCAGATCCATCTACTGCAGAGCCGATGGAGACTGAAGTCGCCGCCGAGGAAGCAGCCGGCGCCGGCGAGGAGGCCGCCAGGGCTGCCACCGCGGAAGCGGGCGGGGAGTCTGGCGGTCGTACTGACGACCCGGAGGCCGCAGGAGCGCCAGGCGCTACTCCGACCACCGACTCCCCCGCCGCTGCCGCCGCGCTAGGCTCCGATGAGCCCCAGCCTGGTGTCTACCTGAAGGACGGCGACGACATCTTCATCAACCTCCCCTGGGCATCAAGCTCCAGGGCGCCGGTCGAGGGCGAGATGTTGGACGTAGAGGTGCTTGCCTCCGCCGGGCTGAAGCTGGTTGACGCGCCAAGCAGCAGCAGAGTGAGCCCGAAGAGGAGCGTCTGCTGCGGAAGCTGGTGGCGCTCTACTGCGCCCGGCAAGCCAAACTGGAGTCCCGCGAAGCGCTCGTCGCGAAGGCTGGGGCTGATATCGAGAAGCGCGTGGAGGAGCTCCGGGGTGCCAATCAGGAAGCTCTCCGCTCCCTGGCAAAGGAGCGGGAAGATCTTGCCGAAGCGCAGCAGGCCTTCCTCCACAAGAAGGCCGACATCAAAGAGCGCCAACGTCTTGCTGCAGAGAAGTTGTCTTCGCAGGAGGGTGACTTGGCGCAGCGGAAGGTCCACCTCGACAGCCACGAGGAGGAGCTTGCCGCGCGCGAGCGAGCAGTTGGCGGAGCCCTCAAGCAAGCCGAGGACGCTGCCGCAGCTGTCGAGGCCGCCAAGGCTGAGCTGGAGCTGAAGGTGGTGCAGCTGGAGGCGGGCCTCAAGGCGAGCGGCGACGAGCTTGCCGCGCTCAAGCTTGAGCGGGAGAAGGACGCCAACAGCTACTCGGAGCTGCAGGCCCTTTTCGCCGAGAAGGGCAAGGAACTGGACGCCGCCAAGAACTCCAATGCTGATCTCGAAGTGAAGCTGGCGGGTCTGACCAAATCTCTGGACGTCGCCAAGGAGCAGGAGGCGACCTTGAAGGAAGAAGTCGAGGCCAGCAAGGTGCTGCTGGCGAACGCTGCTGCCACCCAGAAAACCTTGTTGGAGAACGTGGAGCACTGGACGGAGGGTCTGGTGAACGTCGCCGCAGATGTCGACAAAGAGCTGGCGCAATTGGGGATGGTGGATCTCGGGTACTCCTCCGACGAGAACCTCCAACCCAGCGCCAAGCTTACTCTGTTCTTCAAAGGTGTGGCGGCGGCGCTTCAGCGACTCCGGGAGCAGATCCCAAAGCAGCTTGCCGACGAGTCGCGCAAGATTTGCGCGGGAGCTCTCCAGAAGGTGCTGATGAAGGTGGCCTTCCGCAACCCAGGCCTCCGCCTCACCAACGTCCTCCGAAGCTTGCCGCCAGATGCTGATCTGGAGGAGCTCAAGGCCCTTGTCGCACCTATTGTGGACAGGGTGAGCGGAATCAGGAGGGTCGAAGGCGACCGCGTAGACTAGGCCATCCATCTTCTTCTTTCCTTGTCGCTGTCAATCATGTTATGAAAAACAGTCTGTTGGAGCTGCAACAAGTTATTTTGTAATATACTCTATCCTGGGTAGTAATTGCTATGTTATTTCCTTTACTTGACTATTTCCTTTGTATGTTTTTACCCTACGCTTTTAGGGAACTTGCCGGCGCAGGCACCTTGGCCGCGAGCGCTGAGTGCGGAACGTCAGCAACCTGCTAGCGGTGCCGCAGCCGACAAGAAACCTTGTCGCGGCTAGTCGCAGCTCACTTAAGTTGTTGAGCGGACTCGAAACAACAATAAGGGCGCAACTAGCTATGAGTTGGTTCCTCCGCGCACAGGTTTTCCATACAAAGCATGGTCGTTCAAGGAAAATAACTTAAAAATTTAAAGGAAATTTGTTTGCTCAGACTTTGGCAACTTATCATTTTTTGTTACTTGCTTCCCGGCAAGGCGAAAACTTCT
>LT934119.1:427019595-427039746 GCA_900231445.1 Triticum turgidum subsp. durum
GCGAGGGAACCTCCTTTTCCTTGTGAAAAAGAAAGAGGACGAAATAACAATATGGAGCTTTAAGGCTCGTTATTGCTTACCGGGGGTAAGTGCTGCACAAAATTTCAGATAATACATGCAAAATTTAAAAAGCATGTAATCGACAAGGTGTGCTGAGCACATAATCTTTATGCACGGGATCTGCGTCCGGCTTTGTACAAAGGATTACATGCAACAGCGGCAAGACTTGTACAAAAGGTGGTTGCCAGAACGGGTTCCAGAAACCGCGCCCTACGGGTAAAACTTGCGAAGATGCTCAATATTCCAGGAGTTGCTCACTGGTACGCCATCTTCGGTCTCCAGGCGGACAGCGCCAGGCCTAGTGACTCGTTTCACCCGGTAAGGGCCTTCCCACTTCGGTGTGAACTTGTTGGAATTCTTGGCGGACTGAATGCGCTGAAGAACAAGGTCGCCTTCCTCGAGACTTCTGGCGTTAACTTTGCGGCTATGGTAGCGGCGCAAAGCTTGCTGGTAGCGAGCGGCTCGCACAGCAGCCTGAAGATGGTCTTCCTCAAGGAGCAGCGCGTCATCTTGCCGCAGCTGCTCTTACTTAAGCTCATCGTAAGAGAGCACTCGAGGCGACCCGTATACGAGTTCCGTGGGGAGAACTGCCTCCGCTCCATAGACTAGAGCGAAGGGTGTCTGGCCAGTGGCTCGATTTGGTGTCGTCCTGATCGACCAAAGAACCACCAGCAGCTCCTCGATCCAGTTTCTTCCGCACTTGTGCAGCCTGTCGAAAGTTCTGGTCTTGAGCCCGCGCAGCACTTCAGCATTTTCCCTCTCCGCTTGACCGTTGCTTCTCGGGTGAGCAACAGAAGCGAAGCAGACCTTGGTGCCAAGATCTTGGACGTACTGCACGAAGGTGCGGCTCGTAAATTGCGTACCGTTGTCGGTGATTATCCTGTTAGGGATCCCGAAACGGCAAACAATCGACCTGAAGAACTTGACTGCTGACTGTGCTATCACCTTCCTCACTGGTTCCACTTCCGGCCACTTTGCGAACTTGTCGATTGCAACGTACTAGTACTCAAAGGCCCCGACTGCTCGGGGAAAGGGGCCGAGGATATCGAGCCCCTAGACCGAAAATGGCCAGGATAAAGGGATCGTCTGGAGAGCTTGAGCTGGCTGGTGTATCTGCTTGGAATGGAACTGGCACGCTTCACACTTGGTTACTTGTGCAGTTGCATCCTGGAGGGCTGTCGGCCAGAAGAAACCTTGCCGGAATGCTTTTCCGACAAGGGCTCTTGCGCCAATGTGGTGACCACATATGCCTCCATGTATCTCTGCCAACAGCTTCTGTCCATCTTCCCGGGGAATGCACTTCAATTTCACACTGTTGAGTCTTCTTCTGCACAGTATGTTATCGACAAACTGGTACATACTAGACTCCGGGCTACTCTTTCCGCTTCTTCTGGCTCTTCGGGAAGTTCTCCTGTCTGAAGGAAACGGACAATCTGCTGCGCCCATGTTGGAGCCAGTGGCTCGACAACAAGGACTAAAGGCACATCTGCTGCTGCAGGAACATCCGCTTCTACGGCAAGAGCCTGCGGCTCTGCCGGAGCTTGATGTTCCCCGGCAAGCTTGCCGGAGCAGAACTTGTCGGGAGTGTTTGCTTCAATGGAACAAACCCTGGGGCTTGCCGGAGCAGACTGCTCCTCAGCATTCTTGGTGTTGATCTTGGGGACTTTCTTGGCGGCGGCTTCGGGAAGCTCTGCCGGAAAATAGTCGCCAGAAACCAACTTCCTCTTCTTGCTCTATCCAGTTGGAGGTGTTACGGACGGCTGAGTCAGCTTGAGCACAAAAATCCCTGGTTCCACAGGTAATTTAAGTGCCGCGCACTTTGACAGGCCATCGGCAATGTCATTCTGAGCTCTTGGGACATGCTCCATTTGCAAGCCGTCAAAGTGCTCTTCTAGCTTTCTCACTTCGTCAACGTAAGCTTCCATTAAAGGAGTCTGGTAATTCTTGTTTACTTGGCGGACGACAAGCTGTGAGTCACCCCTGACTATGAGCTTCTTAATCCCAAGTTCTGCCGCGATCCTGAGACCGGCAAGCAAGCCTTCGTACTCTGAAGTATTGTTTGTCGCTTGCTCCTTGGGAAAGTGCATCTGGACTATGTACTTGAGGTGCTCTCCGGTGGGTGCGACAAGCAGCACGCCAGCACTGGCGCCTTGTAGCGAGAAGGCACCGTCAAAGTACATGAGCCACTCCTTGCTTGTTTCCTTGGCGGGGATGCTCGTCTTCGGAATTTCTTCATCTGGAGTTGGCGTCCACTCTACTATGAACTTTGCCAATGCTCTGCTTCGGATCGTTGATGTACTCTCAAATTTGAGGCCAAAGCTTGACAGTTCCAATGCCCATTCGACAATCCTGCCTGTTGCTTCTAGATTTTGCAATATCCTCTTCAGCGGAAAGCGAGTGACAACTGTGATCTCATGTGCTTGGAAGTAATGGTGCAGCTTTCTCGAGGCCATGAGAAGGCCGAAAAGCAACTTCTGCACACCAGAGTACCTTGACCTAGCCCCCTGCAAAAGGGAACTGACAAAGTAAACTAGGCGCTGCACCATCTTCTTCTGTATCTCCTCTTGCATCTGCGCAGATCCATGCTTGTCGGGACCAGAGCTTGTCGGGGAAGCCCCCTGCTTGTCGCTGGATGTGCTTGCCCTGGTTGCTGGCTCGTCATCTGCCTCCCTCTCCGCTACTAATGCAGCACTAACCACTTGATTGGTTGCCCCTATGTACAGCAGCAACTTCTCTTGCGGTTTAGGTGCGACAAGTGTTGGAGTGGAGGACAGGTTTCTCTTCAAGTCCTGCAGCGCGGCCTCCGCTTCCGGAGTCCATTTCATTGGACCTTCCTTTTTCAAAATTTTGAAAAATGGCAGGGCGCGCTCAACAGACCGAGAGATAAACCTGCTGAGAGCAGCCACGCAACCGGCAAGCTTCCGTACATCCTTGACGCGTTTTGGTGCTTCGATCTGCTCAATGGCCTTGATCTTGTCGGGATTGGCTTTGATTCCCCGCTGAGACACAAAGAACCCGAGAAGCTTGCCGGAAGGGACTCCAAACACACACTTCTCGGGGTTGAGCTTGAGGTTGATCTTGCGCAGATTTGCAAAAGTCTCTTCTAAATCTTGGATCAGAGTTGCCCTGTCCTTGCTCTTGACCACTATATCATCCATGTAAGCTTCTACATTTCTATGTATTTGCGGTTTCAGAGCGACGTGGACTACTCTTGCAAACGTTGAACCAGCATTCTTTAAACCAAAAGGCATCCGTACAAAACAGTACGTGCCACATGGAGTAATGAATGCGGTTTTTTCCTCATCCTCTTCTGCCATGAAGATCTGATGGTATCCTGAATATGCGTCAAGAAATGAAAGCAAATCACATCCGGCTGTGGAGTCAACAATCTGGTCAATGCGCGGCAAGGGAAATGGATCTTTGGGACAAGCTTTATTAACATCAGTAAAGTCAATACAAAGCCTCCATTTTCCATTCGCCTTGCGCACGACTACAGGATTGGCCAACCACGTGGGATGGAGCACTCCTCTGACAAGGCCTGCTGCTTCCAATTTCTTGATTTCTTCTGCTATGAACTCTTGGCGCTCCACTGCCTGTTTCCTGACCTTCTGCTTGACGGGCCGCGCATGAGGACAAATGGCAAGATGGTGCTCAATTACTTTCCTAGGAACACCGGGGATGTCAGACGGTTGCCACGCAAACACGTCGACATTCACCCGCAGGAAAGTAATGAGCGCGCTTTCCTATTTAGGGTCAAGCGTGGCACTGATGGTGAAGGTACCACCAGTGTCGTCCTCCTTGGCGGACACCTTCTTGGTATGTGGTGGAGCTGCCATTACCTTCTTACACTTGGCGGTGGAGCTCGATGGTGCGTCCTCGACGGCAGCGCAGCACTCCGAGGAGGTGCACTTGCCAGAGTGGGCATCATAGCTCTTGCCGGACTTGGTCTTCTTCTTCCCCCCGGGAGCTTCAGCGGCAAGTGTCTTGTGATCTCTTGCAGCAGCTGCTTCCCGGTAGATCTTGTCGGCGCAGATAAGGGCATCCTTCTTGTCGCCAGGGACAGAGAAGACACTTATCGGGCCTGGCATCTTAAGCATGTTATATGCATAATGAGAGGTTGCCATGAACTTGGCAAGCGCTGGACGGCCAAGTATCCCATTGTAAGGCAATGGGAAATCGGCAACGTCAAAAGTGACCCTCTCAGTCCTGAAGTTCATTTCGCTGCCAAACGTTACCGACAACGTGACTTTTCCTTTTGGCTTGCTCCTTCCCGGGTTAATTCCTTGGAATGTGACGGTCTCTTCGAGCTCGCTGTCGGGGATCTGGAGTTTCTGGAGTACAGCGGAGGAGATCAGATTTAAGCCGGCCCCGCCGTCAACTAGCATCTTGGTGACCTTGATGTTGCGTATAGTTGGTGAAACCAACAGCGGCAAGCACCCGACCGCAGTTATGCGGTCAGGGTGGTCCTCAATGTCAAAGATGATAGGCGTGCTGGACCATTTCAGAAGTTTGCGCGATTCGACAGGTGGTCCTGCCGCATTGACTTCCCGCGCCCACTGTTTGAGCTGGCGGTGAGAAGTATGCAGAGAAGCACCGCCGTCAATACAGAAGACTTCTGTAGCTTTCTGAAACTCTTGCTCACTGTTCTCAACATCATCCATGTCCTCATCTTCGTCTTCATCTTCATCCTTGTCGCGGCCACGGGGAGGTCTGTCTCCTTGCCGCTGCTTGGCCTTGCCGCGGCGTCCTCCCCGGCCAGCGCGCTTCTTGCCGGCCTCTCCACCGCCTCCTTGGGCTCTCTCCTTGTCACGCCGCTCGTACTCAGCTTTTTGTTGCTGGACAAGCTGCTCGACCTTCTTGAGGCTCTGGAGATCGTGGCCCTTGGTGCGGTGGATCTTGCAGTATTGCTTGTCGGAGCCGTCCTGCTGGTCGGCGGCCGCCACAGCCTGGCAGTTAGTGCATGCGGCAACCTCCTTGCCGGAGCTGCCAACTTTGGTTTGCTTGGCGCCACCGTCGTTGCCGGACTGTTCAACGACTAGTACTTCTTTGCCTTTCTTCTTCCTGTTGCGCCTCCGGTTTTTCTTTGCCGGGGCAGCATCTTTGCTGTCAGATCCTCCCGCTCCAGTATTCTCTCCGGGGAGTTTCCTCCCTTCCTCAGCGCGTGCACACTTGTCGGCCAGGGCGTACAGCTCGCCGACGTCTCTGATCCTGCTCATCGCCATCTCCTCCCGCATCCTGCGATTACGCACATTCTGATGGAACGCGCTGATAACCGCGGCAGGGTGGATGTCTGGGATGTTGCGCTGTACACGGCTGAATCTTTGGATATACTTGCGCAGGGGCTCTCCTTCCTTCTGGGCAAGCAGGTGGAGGTCACTCTCTTGGCCATGTGGTTTGTGGCTGCCCGTAACGGCGCCGACAAACTGATGGCACAAGTCCGCCCAAGAGGATATGGAGTTGTCCGGCAAGTGCATGAGCCAGGACCTGACTTCTAGCTTGAGCACAAGCGGGAAGTAGTTGCCAAGGACCCTGTCGTCTCGCCCCCCGGCAGCTTGCACCGCAATGGTGTAGACGCTGAGGAACTCTGACGGGTGCGACTTGCCGTCGTACTTCTCCGGTACGTCTGGCTTGAAATGCTTCTGGCTGGGCCACTGGACTTGCCGCAGCTCACGGGTAAACGCAGGGCAACCTACCGCGTACGGCAAGTCGCCTGGTTCTCCGGGCGCATGCATGTCAACAGAGGGCCCAGCGCGCAGGTCTGATTGATGTTACGCTTCTCTTTGGCGCTCGATGCGTGTTCGAGCGTCTTCTTGTTGTCGTTCGTGAAGAACTTGGCGCTGATCGCGACGAGCTCGCGGATCTGATGACGCGGTGGAGTCGCTGTCATGGTGGATCCGGCGATTCGGCGATCTTGGCCTTCGGGGCGGAGAGTGCACACTGGTTGCGCCCTCCCCGGTCTTGTCGCCACCGGCCGCGCCTGACTGACTTGCCGCGGCTGCGATGTGCTGGGCTGCCGTAGGTTGTCGCCGTTGGCGAAGCCGATGAGACTCTGGATAGTGGCCCTCAAGTCGTCGATCTTGTCCGCCGCTGGAGGGTAATCTAAGAGCAGTTGAGCTCGTGCCAAAGCTTCTGCCGGAGTGGCGGGCGGCGGCGGCGAACGGTGCGAGGAACGGGATATGCTTGGACTTCTAACTACGTTAGAAGGAGCAATATCTCGTCCAAGCGACCGTGCCATGCTCGCGCCAGCATGTTGGTGTGCATGCTGGTCTTGAGCACTCCGGGATCCGACGGCTTGATCTTGGCCCAGCAAACGTATGGTACCGTGAGTACCATGACGCTGCTGGTCCCGCGCCTCCTGAGATGGGCGCGGTGCGTGTACGGATGACGAGGTCTTGGAGTGCGCTCGGTCGTTGTGGGAGCCGACCGCGCCGCCGATATGCAGCGCAGTCTTGTCCTTGGACCTGGCAGCACCATGAGCCTCCTCGTCGGCGCCCGTTCTTCCGCCGGCGCCCACTCCACCAGCCGTTCGCTCCGGCGATGGTGGGCTCGGCGCAGACGGAGCAGCTGCCTCCGAAGCCTTCTTCTTCGGCGGCATCTTGATGAAGATGACGAAGATTCGGCTCGTGCGAACGCCGGATCAGGTTCACACAGTTTCGACGCACCCCCTACCTGGCGCGCCAAAGATGTTGGGGGTTCTGATCCCACGGACACCTATGGGACCACGGCGGACCGGGGCCCCTTTTAGTTTGGCAGGGGGGCGAAGAGTGCACGAAGAGCAGATCGAGGCAAACGCACGAGCGACGCGATCAGTTTACCCAGGTTCGGGCCGCACGGATGCGTAAAACCCTACTGCTTCGATTTGTATTGTGTTCTTGCTCGGGAGCGATGAATTCTACTGTACACTTGGATGGCTAGCGAGACCGAGCGTGAGAATGATCGTCCCCCCTCCTCTGTTGCGCATGGGCCTCCTTTTATATGTCAAAGGGGTCACCGACAGGTGGCAACAGGGATGAGGGTAAAAAAGTAAAAGAAGTGGTGGTTGCACCACCGCTTACTACAGTTGTATCATACCTAACCCTGACGGCAGGGGACAAAGGCATTAAATGTCTGTCTGTGTCGCCTAGACGGTGCAGAAAGGGACTGCTAGGGACGCCATTGCTTGCCACGATGGCTATCTTGTCAGTGCCGCTTGCCACCGTGTACCTCTGGCTGCACAGCCTTCCGCCACGTACGCCTGGAAGGGCCCTAGAGCGACACGTTGGCGGATGTGCTGGAGCGCAGGTACAGGACGGAAGCTTGCCGCGGCAAGTGCCTTGCCGCGGTTATTATCTTGCCGCGTCTAGGAGCTTGTCGCTCACTGGGTCTTGCCGGGACACGTGGTGTGCTGCGGCAAGTTCCTTGATATGTCTTGATTGGCCTCCCTGGCAAGCTCCTCTTGCTGGGGTCTTGTCTCCTTCCCGGCAAGCTCCTCTTTCCGGGGCCTTGTCTCCTTGGTTTTGGATCCTTTGTTATTGAATGGCTCCAAGGGAACCACGGAGGGTTTTGGCGGTCACCCGGCAAGCCTTGCCGCGGGACGCTGCGACTGCCCGTGCACAAGTTCGGGATACTAAGGTACCCCTACTTTAGTACACTGACACCATTCTATTCCACCTATAGTGCTATATCCATGGCTCACGCTCATGTATTGCGTGAAGATTGAAAAAGTTTGGAAAAAGTTAGAGTATGAAACAATTGCTTGGCTTGTCATCGGGGTTGTGCATGATTTAAATATTTTTTGTGGTGAAGATAGAGCATGGCCAGACTATATGATTTTGTAGGGATAACTTTCTTTGGCCATGTTATTTTGAGAAGACATAATTGCTTTGTTAGTATGCTTGAAGTATTATTATTTTTAGGTCAATATAAACTTTTGTCTTGAATCTTTCGAATCTGAATATTCATATCACAATTAAGAAGATTTGCATTGAAATTATGCCAAGTAGCACTCCGCATCAAAAATTCTCTTTTTATCATTTACCTACTCGAGGACGAGGAGGAATTAAGCTTGGGGATGCCTGATACGTCTCCAACGTATCGATAACTTTTGATTGCTCCGTCCTATATTATCTACTGTTTTGGACTATATTGGGCTTTATTTTCCACTTTTATATTATTTTTGGGACTAACCTATTAACCGGAGGCCCAGCCCAGAATTGTTGTTTTTTGCCTATTTCAGTGTTTCGGAGAAACAGAATATCAAACGGAGTCCAAACGGAATAAAATCTTCGGGAACGTGATTTTCTCACCGAACGTGATCCAGGAGACTTGGACCCTACTCCAAGGAGTCAAAGAGGAGGTCACGAGGGTGGGGGCGCCCCCCCCTAGGGCGCGCCCCCCTACCTCGTGGGCCCCTCGGTGCTCCACCGACGTACTCCTTCCTCCTATATATACCTATGTACCCCCAAACGATCAGAACAGGAGTCAAAAACCTAATTCCACCGCCGCAACTTTCTGGATCCACGAGATCCCATCTTGGGGCCTGTTCCGGAGCTCCGCCGGAAGAGGGTCATCATCACGGAGGGCTTCTACATCATCCTAGCCACTCCGATGAAGTGTGAGTAGTTTACCTCAGACCTTCGGGTCCATAGTTAGTAGCTAGATGGCTTCTTCTCTCTCTTTGAATATCAATACAAAGTTCTCCCCCTCACTTGTGGATATCTATTCGATGTAATCTTCTTTTTGCGGTGTGTTTGTTGAGACCGATGAATTGTGGGTTTATGATCAAGTCTATCTATGAATAATATTTGAATCTTCTCTGAATTCTTTTATGTATGATTGGTTATCTTTGCAAGTCTCTCTGAATTATCCGTTTGGTTTGGCCAACTAGATTGGTAGTTCTTGCCATGGGAGAAGTGCTTAGCTTTGGGTTTGATCTTGCGGTGTCCTTTCCCAGTGACAGAAGGGGCAGCAAAGCATGTATTGCATCGTTGCCATCGAGGATAACAAGATGGGGTTTATTTCATATTGCATGAATTTATCTCTCTACATCATGTCATCTTGCTTAAGGCGTTACTCTGTTTTTAACTTAATACTCTAGATGCATGCTGGATAGCGGTCGATGAGTGGAGTAATAGTAGTAGATGCAGAATTGTTTCGGTCTACTTGTCATGGACATGCTGCCTATATACATGATCATGCCTAGATATTCTCATAACTATGCTCAATTCTGTCAATTGCTCAATAGTAATTTGTTCACCCACCGTAGAATACTTATGCTCTTGAGAGAAGCCACTAGTGAAACCTATGGCCCCCAGGTCTATTCTCATCATATCAATCTCCATCACTTTAATCTTGCTTTGTCTTTTACTTTCCTTTTACTTTTTACTTTGCGTCTCTATACCAAAAATACCAAAAATATTATATCTATCAGATCTCACTCTCGTAAGTGACCGTGAAGGGCTTGACAACCCCTAATCGCGTTGGTTGCGAGTAGCTATCGTTTTGTGCAGGTACGAGGGACTTGAGCATGGCCTCCTACTGGATTGATACCTTGGTTCTCAAAAACTGAGGGAAATACTTACGCTACTTTGCTGCATCATCGCTTCCTCTTCGGGGAAAACCAACGCAAGCTCAAGACGTAGCAGGGTCGTACTGTGATGCAGCAGCTATCACCTCCTAAGCTGCAGCGTGGCGACGAGCGGCCACTGCTCTCCTCTTGTACTCATCTTCCTCCTCTCTGGTAATAGTATATCCTCCTCTTGCCTGATAATCAAAGAAAGCAGGAGCAGGGAGAGTAATATGGACAGCACGGCGTCTGTCAAAGATTAATCGGTACTGGAGAGGTGATCCGTTCCTCTCAACAAAATGGTGGGAAACCATAGAATCAAAATCTAAATAAGTAGGAGGCAACTCCATGTCTCCTTCACGAACGTCTATCTCAAGAAATTTAGCTAAGCGGGTTGCATAAATTCCTCCAAAGAAATCTCCATTATGTATATTATCATGCAACCTACGAGCTACAATGGCTCCCATATGATAAGATTGGTCTCCTAACATAGCACTCCTGAGAATGCTAAGGTCAGGGACACACATGTGACATGCTTCATCCTTAGCATTTATGCACCTACCTATGAAGAGAGCAAAATAATGTATAGCAGGAAAGTGAATGCTCCCTATGGTAGCTTGCGTTATATCTCTGGATTCCCCTACAGTTATACTAGCAAGAAAGTTTCTAAATTCAGATTTAGGGGGATCCCTAACACTACCCCATTGTGGAAGTTTGCAAGCAAAAGTGAAATCCTCTAAGTCCATGGTATAAGATTTGTTATAAAGATCAAACATGACTGAAGGAGAATTACGCGAAGATGAATACTCAAACCTCCTCACAAAAGAGCTTCCGAGCTCATGATACTGGGGGCATTTGTCTGCCGCAAAGTCCTCAAGATCGGCATTACGCTAATATGCATTAAATTCTTCTTTAATTCCCGCTCGATCCATAAAATTTTCAGAAGGCCATTCACAAGGACGCACTGGAGCATCTCTTGGTGGCTCTTCGTCAGCATCACGCATTGCAAACCTGGGTCCTTGCTTCTTTGAAGAACCACCTTGGAACATTTTCCTAAGCATATTTCTTCCTCTAAAAAATTCTGAAAATTTTTAGTAACTTCAAAATAAAAGTAAACCAAACTCAATAATATTAATAGCAACTACTCCTACAAGTGCCTAGAGCCTATATCATGCACCAAAACTACTTTTGACCATATAAATTTGACATGCAAGCTCAAGAACAGGGTCACCTAAGCAGCAAAAATTTGCAATGAATAAAGCACTAGAACAAAAACTAATTGGACCAATGGAGGAGTCACATACCAAGGAACAATCTCCCCAAGCAGTTTTGTGAGAGGTGCTTTGGGAAAGGAGATCGAAAATGGCAGCAAAACGAGCTTGGACTCGGGTTTGAGCGGGTATTTCGTGTTTGGGGGAGGAAGATGAAGTGTGTGGCTGAAAGAATAAGTGGAGGAGGGCCACCATGGGCCCACGATGCAGGGGGGTGCACCCTAGGGCGTGGGCGCGCCCTCCACCCTCGTGGCAAGGTGGTTGGCCCCCCTGGTGTGTTCTTTGTTCCATAAATCCTCAAATATTCAATAAAAAGTCATATTTAATTTTCAGGGCATTTGGAGAACTTTTATTTTCTATATATTTTTATATTGCACGGATACTCAGATAACAGACAGAAAATTATTTATTTTACTTTATTTCAACTAAATAACAGAAAGTATAGAGAGGGTACAGAGGGTTGTTCTTCTAGTTTCATCCATCTCATGCTCGTCAAAAGGAATCCACTAACAAGGTTGATCAAGTCTTGTTAACAAACTCATTCCGATTAACATGAAACCGGAGAAATTTCGAATAACACTAGGTTACCTCAACGGGGATATGCACATCCCCAATAATAAGTATATCATATTTCTTCTTGACAGTAGGAAGAGGAAATTCAAAACCTCCAAATATAATCGATGGAATTTTTCCGATAGAATTGATACTATGAACTTGAGGTTGTTTCCTCGGAAAGTGTACCGTATGCTCATTACCATTAACATGAAAAGTGACATTGCCTTTGTTGCAATCAATAACAGCCCCTGCAATATTAAGAAAAGGTCTTCTGAGAATAATAGACATACTATCGTCCTCGGGAATATCAAGAATAACAAAGTCTGTTAAAATAGTAACGTTTGCAACCACAACAGGCACATCCTCACAAATACCGACAGGTATAGTAGTTGATTTATCAGCCATTTGTAAAGATATTTCAGTAGGTGTCAACTTATTCAAATCAAGTCTACGATATAAAGAGAGAGGCATTACACTAACACCGGCTCCAAGATCACATAAAGCAGTTTTAACATAGTTTCTTTTAATGGAGCATGGTATAGTAGGTACTCCTGGATCTCCAAGTTTCTTTGGTATTCCACCCTTGAAAGTATAATTAGCAAGCATGGTGGAAATTTCAGCTTCTGGTATCTTTCTTTTATTTGTAATAATATCTTTCATGTACTTAGCATAAGGATTGGTTTTGAGTATATCAGTTAATCGCATACGTAAAAAGATAGGTTTGGGAGGTTTGGGAGGAAAAGGCATGGGTTTCTGGACCCAAGGCTCTCTTTCTTTACCATGTTTCCTAGCAACAAAGTCTTTCTTATCATAACGTTGATTCTTTGATTGTGGGTTATCAAGATCAACAGTAGGTTCAATTTCTACATCATTACCATTACTAGGTTGAGCATTATTATGAACATCATCATTAACATTTTCATTAGGTTCATGTTCATTACCAGATTGAGTTTCGGCATCAGACATAGATATATAATTTGGATTATCAGGTGGTTCAGCAATAGGTTCACTAGAAGTTTGCACAGTTCTATCATTTCTCTTTTTCTTCTTTTTTGAAGAATTAGGTGCATCAATTTTATTTCTCTGAGAATCTTGCTCAATTCTCTTAGGGTGGCCTTCAGGATACAAAACTTGCTGAGTCATTCTACCAGTTCTAGTAGCCACTTTAACAGCATAATCATTCTTCTTACTATTCATCTCATTGAGCAATTCTTTTTGAGCTTTAAGTACTTGTTCTACTTGAGTGGTAACCATAGAAGCATGTTTGCTAACAAGTTTAAGTTCACCTCTAATATTAGCCATATAATCACCCAAGTATTTAATCATATCAGCATCTTGTTTTAATTGTCTACCAAAATAAGCATTGAAGTCTTCTTGCTTAAACATAAAATTATCAAACTCATCCAAGCATTGACTAGCAATTTTAGTAGGAGGGATTTCAGCTTTATCATATCTATAGAGAGAATTTACCTTTACTACCTGTGTCGGGTTATCGAGGTCTGGAGGTTCTTCAATAAATAAAGGATTAAGATCATATATTTCTTCATCGGGCGGGAAATTGAGACCATGTATTTGTTCAATGGGAGGTAAATTCTTAACATCTTCAGCTTTAATACCTTTTTCTTTCATAGATTTCTTTGCCTCTTGCATATCTTCAGGACTGGGAAATAGAATACCTCTCTTCTTTGGAGTTGGTTTAGGAATAGGATCATTAATCGGAGCAGGAGCTGGCTCAGGAGGTGCCCAATTATTTTCATTTGTCAACATATTATTCAATAAGATTTCAGCTTCATCTGGTGTTCTTTCCCTAAAAAGAGAACCAGCACAACTATCCAGGTAATCTCTGGAAGCATCGGTTAGTCCATTATAAAAGATATCAAGCATTTCATTTTTTATTAAGAGGATGATCAGGCAAAGCATTAAGTAACTTGAGAAGCCTCCCCAAGCTTGTGGGAGACTCTCTTCTTTAATTTGCACAAAGTTGTATATTTCCTTTAAAGCAGCTTGTTTCTTATGAGCAGGGAAATATTTAGCAGAGAAGTAATAAATCATATCCTGGGGACTACGCACACAACCAGGATCAAGAGAATTAAACCATATCTTAGCATCACCTTTTAATGAGAACGGAAATATTTTAAGGATATAAAAGTAGCAAGATCTCTCATCATTAGTGAACAGGGTGGCTATATCATTTAATTTAGTAAGATGTGCTACAACAGTTTCAGATTCATAGCTATGAAAAGGATCAGATTCAACCAAAGTAATTATATCAGGATCAACAGAGAATTCATAATCCTTATCAGCAACACATATAGGTGAAGTAGCAAAAGCAGGGTCAGGTCTCATCCTAGCATTTGGAGATTGCTTATTCCATTTAGCTAATAAACTTTTGAGTTCATATCTATCTTTGCAAGAAAAAATAGCTAAAGAAGCATCTTGATCAAATTAATAACCCTTAGCAATAACAAGTGATTCTTCATCATCACTTTCATCTTCATAATCAGATTCAATATTTTCAATCTCTCTAGCCCTAGCAAGTCGTTCCTCGAGAAAATCACTAAGTGGCATACTAGTATCAGGCATAGAGGTAGTTTCATCATAAGTATCATGCATAGCAGAAGTAACATCATCAATAACATGTGACATATCAGAACGAATAGCAGAAGCAGGTGTAGGTGTCGCAAACTTACTCATAACAGAAGGTGAATCAAGTGCAGAGCTAGATGGCAGTTCCTTACCTCCCCTCGTAGTTGAGGGATAGATCTTGGTTTTTGGATCTCTCAAGTTCTTCATAGTGTCCAGCAGATATAAATCCCAAGTGACTCAAAGAATAGAGCTATGCTCCCCGGCAACGGCGCTAGAAATTAGTCTTGATAACCCACAAGTATAGGGGATCGCAACAGCTTTCGAGGGTAGAGTATTCAACCCAAATTTATTGATTCGACACAAGGGGAGCCAAAGAATATTATCAAGTATTAGCAGCTGAGTTGTCAATTCAAGCACACCTAGAAACTTAGTATCTGCAGCAAAGTGTTTAGTAGCAAAGTAATATGATAGTGATGGTAACGGTAACAAAAGAGTAATGAAAGCAAAGTAATGTTTTGGTGTTTTGTAGTGATTGTAACAATAGCAACGGGAAAGTAAATAAGCGTAAACCAGTATATGGAAAGCTCGTAGGCATCGGATCAATGATGGATAATTACGCCGGATGCGGTTCATCGTGTAACAGTCATAACATAGGGTGACACAGAACTAGTTCCAATTCGTCAATGCAATGTAGGCATGTATTCCGAATATAGTCATACGTGCTTATGGAAAAGAACTTGCATGACATCTTTTGTCCTACCCTCCCGTGGCAGCGGGGTCCTAATGGAAACTAAGGGATATTAAGGCCTCCTTTTAATAGAGAACCGGAACAAAGCATTAGCATATAGTGAATACATGAACTCCTCAAACTACGGTTATCACCGGTAAGTATCCCGATTATTGTCACTTTGAGGTTAACGGATCATAACACATAATATGTGACTATAGACTTGCAAGATAGGATCTAGAACTCTCATATATTGATTAAAACATAATAGGTTCAGATCTGAAATCATGGCACTCGGACCCTAGTGACATGCATTAAGCATAGCAAAGTCATAGCAACATCAATCTCAGAACATAGGGGATACTAGGGATCAAACCCTAACAAAACTAACTCGATTACATGGTGAATCTCATCCAACCCATCACCGTCCAGCAAGCCTACAATGGAATTACTCACGCACGGCGGTGAGCATCATGAAATTGGTGATGGAGGATGGTTGATGATGACGACGGCGACGAATCCCCCTCTCTGGAGCCCCGAACGGACTCCAGATCAGCCCTCCCGAGAGGTTTTAGGGCTTGGCGGCGGCTCCGTATCGTAAAACGTGATGAAATCTTCTCTCCTATTTTTCTCTCCTCGAAAGCAGTTATATAGAGTTGGGGTCGGGGGGTCTCCAGGGGGCCCACGAGGTAGGGGGCGCCCCCCACCCTCGTGAGAAGGGTGTGGGCCCCCTGGTTTTCATCTTTGGCGAGGATTTTTTATTATTTATTGTAAGATATCCCATGGAGTTTCAGGTCATTCTGAGAACTTTTGTTTTCTGCACATAAAACAACATCATGGCAATTTTGCTGAAAACAGCGTCAATCCGGGTTAGTTCCATTCAAATCATACAAGTTGGAGTCCAAAACAAGGGCAAAAGTGTTTGGAAAAGTAGATACGTTGGAGATGTATCAATAGTGCACGTGCATTGGACTAAGCTAGAATCTGCAAGCATTTAATACGAAGGAGAAGACAAGGTAATATGGGCTCTTGGTTAAATCAAAAATAATGCATATGAGAGTCACTCAACATTTTCATCATGGTCTTCTTCTCTCGACCCCCAAAGAAAAGAAAATAAATAAAACTATTTACACAGGAAAGCTCCCAACAAGTAAAAGAAGAACGAGAAATCTGTTTGGGTTTTCTTTTAGTTACTACTACAGGCATGGAAAGTAAACTAGCTAAAAGCTACAACTAAATTTTTTTGGCTTTTCTTAAGGTTTTTCAAACAGACAAGAAGAAGATTTAAAAAGGAAAATAAACTAGCATGGATAGTACAATGAAAAAGTATGATCACCGACAACTGGCATGAGTGTGTGAACATGAATGTAATGTCGGTGAGAAATGCGTAATCCCCCAAGGTTAGGATTTTAGCCTAAGTTGGTCTATGGCCACGGCTGGCCTGGCGGATATGCAAAGTCGTAGTTGGGGTTGTACTGTGCTGCTGCAGCGACTGCCTAAAGAGCTGCAGCTTGGAGACGAGCTGCCTCCGTCCTCCTCTCATACTCGTTTGCCTCCTCCCTAGTTATAACATATCTCCTTTTTGCCTGAAAGTCAAAGAAAGTAGAAGCAAGGAGAGCAACATGGACAGTGCGACGTATGTCAAAGATTAGTCGGTATTGGAGGAACTGTTCATTCCTGTCAACAAACTGATGACGAACCATAGCATTATAATCTACATAAGCAGGAGGCAATTTCATATCATTTTCATGTATTGGTATATCAAGATAATTAGCTACACGAGTTGCATAAATTCCACCAAACAAGTCTCCACTTAAACTATCAAGATGCAATCTTCGTGCAACGATGGCCCCCAAGTTATATTGTTTATCACCTAATACCGCACCCTTGAGGACACTAAGATCTGGAACGCACCTATGGCAAGCGTCATCTTTACTGTTAATGCATCTACCTATAAAGAGAGAGAAATAATGTATGGAAGGGAAATGAACGCTCCCTATGGTGGCTTGCATGATTTCTCTAGATTCCCCCACAGTGATACTAGCAAGAAAATCTTTATATTCAGATTTGCGTGGTTCACTAACATTGCCCCACTATGGGAGTTTACAAGCAATATTAAAACTTCTAGGTCCATAGTATATGATTTATCATAAAGATCAAATAGAACAGTGTGAGAATTGCGCGAGGATGTAAATTTAAACCTTCTCACAAAGAAATCAGTTAGGTGGTGGTATTGTGGTCGCTTATCTGGCACGAAGCCCTCAAGATCAGCGTTACACACACGCGCGTCAAATTCATCTTTGATGCCTGCCTGGACCATAAACTCCTCTAACAGCCATTCACAAGGCCGCACTTGAGCTTCCCTTGGTAGTTCATTGTTTGGCTCACGTATCGCGAGCCTAGGTCCTTGCTTTCTTGAGGAACCACGTTGGTACATTTTCCTGAACATTTTTCTTCCTCTGAATTTTTTTTGAAAATTTTAGTGACTCAAAATAAAAGTGAACCAAACTCAACAAGATTGGTAGCAACTAATCCCACAAGTGCCTAGAGGCTATATCATACATTAAAACTACTTTTGACCATATAAATTTTACATGCAAGCTCAAGAACAGGGTCACCTAAGTAGCAAAATTTTTGCAATAAGTAAAGCACTATAACAAAAACTAATTAGACCATTGGAGGAGTCACATATCAAAGAACAATCTCCCCAAATAGTTTTGTGAATGAAGCTTTGAGCAAGGAGATCGAAAATGGCGGCAAGATGAGCTAGAACATGGTGACGGTGTCCTGGACTAGGGGTACTCATCACGTCGTCTCCCGATCAGTTGGATTGGGATGAGGACCCCCATGGCCGTATACTCATGGGCCGGTCTGAACAGCTGCCACATACAAGGAAGATTCCACAAGACTTGGTGATCAAGACAAGGACTCCTCCCCCACCGGCGTATTCGGCTAGGACTCTTGTTATCCTAGGCCTCTGGTGCATTATATAAACCAGGGCCAGGCTAGTCGAATAATCATATATACAACATACAATCATACCATAGGCTAGCTTCTAGGGTTTAGCCTCTTCGATCTCATGGTAGATCAACTCTTGTACTACTCATATTATCAAGTATAATCAAGCAGGACGTAGGGTTTTACCTCCATCAAGAGGGTCCGAACCTGGGTAAAACATCGTGTCCCTTGCCTTCTGTTACCATCCGCCTTAGACGCACAGTTCGGGACCCCCTACCTGAGATCTGTCGGTTTTGACACCGACATTGGTGCTTTCATTGAGAGTTCCGCTGTGTGATCGGCATAAGGATCGACGGCTCGTCTGCAGATTAACTGCGACATTGACATCTTCCTCACCGGCTCGACTGGTCACCTTGGCTTGACCGAGGACTATGCCCTGCCTCCGATCGTCATGTTCGGACGAGGGCCTTCATCAACACCAACTCCGATCTCTATCAAGATCATGGACGAATCGTCCATGGAGCTCGGGGGCTCAACGTCAACATTGCCCTCGGGCGACCGTGCTGTTTTTCTGGACAGCGAACACGTATCCGCCGCCACCGCCTCCTCGAGTGTCGTTTTAACGATCGCTTTGGTGGAATTGTGCGGAATCGAGTCTACAACAACCCTGGAAAATTTCGTCAAGTTTTGATGGAGGAATCTCTGACAATCTACGATATACCAGAGCCCTGTCAAATCTGGACGAGAATCTGGACGAGTTTCGGGCGTGGTGTCCAGCTTCTAGCTCGAACATCCTTTAGAAGATCCAACCGTTGATCTGCTGCGGAATTCCTATATCTACCACCCCTTAAAATTTCAGCTCGATCTGACCGTTCAAACTCCGGGAACCTTCCGATTAGTGCATCACTTTTCTGATATGTTTTCTGCGCGAAAACGAATCCGACCCGAGTTCATCTTTTTTATGAACGGGATTTCGGACATCCTTTTTCAAGGAAGTTTTGTATGGGGTGTTGTGTTTTGTTCTCGAACACACCCCACTAACTTTAAAATCTTTTGAACATGATCTTGAACATCATGCTGGTGTCAAACCAGTCCGGCAATATTGCTCCACGGCTGCCGGCCTGCGCTAGACACGTCGTCACTTTGTTGAGTCGAGCTCAACTTCTTCAGATCATCATCTCGGCAAGCCGAACAAGAGTTCGGCATCGCAAAGGATAAACCATCACCAACATCGCCATCCCCCGGATTACACGGAGCGGGCACACCGGCATCGCCGCACGGTCACTTCATTAAGCCGGCATTGACCACGTCACGACCTGCATCGGCACAGTTGCTCCTTCAAGCTGGTGTCCATCACGCCGACCTACTTTGACTCATCGGCTGACATCAAGGCTTCGACATCTCGGCTGGACCAGGGGCTTCGCCATCTCTTCATCAACCTATACTCCGAAGACTTCAACGTCACTAGCCGACCAGCTCCGTCACGTTAGCTGGACCGAGGGCTTTGCCTCGGCGAGCCAACCTTTGCCAGCATCGCCGTGCCATCGCTCTATCGCCCATCACTCAATGGGTGTGCGGATCGAGTCCCAATTTTGGGAATCACCTTTCTTTGGATTGCTACAACAAATAAACCAGGTGCTATTAATCCTAGTATTTTTTGCTTGTTTGGGTTCATTTTTCCAAGGAATTATTACTCTGGTTTGTCCAACATATGTACGCAGGTCTATCAAATGGTGGCCGCATTAACGACGATCGCATGATGGTTCGGTCAGTTTCCGTATATAGTCCGGCGAACGCCACATCCGGAACTCGGATCGACCTGTGAATTCAGGCTTTGCCACGCCTTGTAACATCCCAAATTTTCAATTTGTAATGTTATAAAATAGATCATCATTGCATATCATATTTTATTGCTTTCTGGTTGATCCTAGAAATTCTACACAACTCAAGGACCCTCGGAGAGAGTTGGGGATTTCGTTATTTTCATATTTGAGTTTTTCTCAAATTTTGAAAATAGAATCATTTGATTTTATTTATTTTATATTCAATTATTTCTGTTATCAAAATATGAGAGAGAGAATAAAATGACTTTCCCAAAAAAAATAAAGAAATATTAAGGATTTAATAAAAAATCAAATAAGGTTTTATTTTGGTTTTATTTGCTATTTTATTTGAATTTAGGAAAAACTGCACGTTTTCAAAAATTGCATTTAGAGATAAAAAAATGTTCATCATGTTCTAAATATTTTATTTAGATGGAGAAAATTTGTTTTGGCATTTTTAGATTTTTATTTATTTTTCTAGAATTTTTTTAGGCACAGCAAAATTGTTAAAAAAAACCGCGCCCGAATGGGCCAAGGGCCCAGCCGAGCCAGGCCGGCCCAAGCCGTCGCCGCCCGTCGCCCCCATCCCCAAGCCATGCCCCCTCCCCTTTATAACCCCACCGGAGC
>LT934119.1:427039790-427107440 GCA_900231445.1 Triticum turgidum subsp. durum
CCCCGCCACCTCGCGCCACCCGCCGCCTCGCCGGAGCCTTGCCGGAGTGCCGCTGTCGAGGTAGCCGCCGGCCGGTTTTTGAGAAAAAGTCGTTTCGGTTTTTTTAGAAAACCCTAGTTTTTTAAATAGATCAGTTTTTCTCCGGTTTATTTATTTAGCGAGCGCCCGCTCGTCCGTTAGTTTTAACGAACGTGTTTTTCGTTTAGTTTCTGTTAACGAACGTTCGTTCGTTAACCTGTTCGTCATTTTTCTTTTTCTCGGATTAAATCCGTGGTTTTCTGATCGCGATCTCTGATCCGATGTTCATTTTAGTTTAACTTTTCGCTCGTTTATCGGAATCAGGCGATTCAAGCGCCTGGAGTTTCGTCTCGAAACCCTCTTTCCGTTTAACCAACTCAAACAAGTTTTTTCCACTGTAAAAATTGCCCTAGGTCCAGAATAGTAAATGAAGCTTGTTTCTTTTGCCGTTTGTCTTTCGTTGCTTCGTTCGTTTTGATTCTTTTGCCAACCGGAGTTCTTAAGTTGAACTTTCTGGTTCGATCTCTTGTTCGAGTTTTACCTGTGCATTAGTTGAGTACTTATTGTATGCTTGTTTGTTTGCAATAGAGTACCCGGAGTGCGTCGCTTGCTACTTCGAATCGCTAGGTTTCCCGGATCATCAGCAAGGCAAGTAACACTTTGATCATATCTCCTACTACCCAGTTTTATTGCATTAGATCAATCCTCACACATTGCATGATTAGGATCTAATTAAATTGTGGGTTTGGGGAGTAGTTGAGGTAGAACCTATTACCTGTTTATTTTCAAACCTTTGGGAGTTACTCTACGTTTGCTTATTATTGCTATGTTATGCTAGTAGACGTGGATTGGGTGAGTGTATCCATGACAGATGTGAGATTTGTTAATTAATAGTTTATTTAAGGTGGCAACCTAAACACACATCTGGGTGGATTGAGGCACCTGGGTATTCCAGCGATTGCCTGTTTTCTTTTGGACCGCCACCCAGGCTCAAATGGATCATGAGATTATTCATGCTAGAAACTTCCATGTGCAGCCACAAGCTACTATGGGCTCTAGCATAGTTGATTAAGTCGTGTGAACTCTTACAGTGGTAGACTAGCAGATGTAGAGGATGTAGGTTGGTACGGTCTACCCGTTCGTAAGGTGCTGGCGCTTCTGAAAGACTATGTCTCGGTCATCCGTTTCTCAAACACCTTGTAGTGCGAGAAATCCAACGGAGGAGATCGGGTCTTGTGGGGAAAAGTGCGTAAACCTCTGCAGAGTGTATAAACTAATCATGGTTAGTCGTGTCCCTGGTTATGGACATCTTGAGTATCTAGTGCTTGGATTATCATGTGAATCTCATCATGTTACTCTAATTAATTTTGTTGGGTTTTTAATGATGTTGCTTAATTGGGATTGAGAATGCTGTCAACCATTCTCAATGTTTAACACTACCATGATAGTTAAATAAAATTTATTCCTTTGCAGTAGGGAAAAATTGGCTTTACGCAAAACCGTAACCATAGAGCTTTCCACCAGCCATATATGCATATAGAATAGCCATATTTCTTTTATTACTCTCTATGTGTTACATTGCCAGCATATTCCATGTGCTGGCCCGTTTCGGGCTGCAACGTTAATGTTGCAGACTTTTCAGACGACGATTAAGGTGCCTTAGGTCGTGGTTCTATACTCAGTGATGCCGTTGGAGTTGATGGACTCACTTATCTTCCAAGCCTTCCGCTGTTATCGTTATTAGATGGCCTTAAGCCATATTTATGGTAATAAGTTCTCTTTTGAGACACTCGATGTAATAAGTGTGTGATTTCTACTCTGTTATAAATCCTTCAAGTATTGTGTGGTGTCAGCATTACTGATCCAGGGATGATACCTGAGCATAGAGATTGGACCGTTTGAGGCCTGGTCGCTACAAGATGGTATTAGAGCACACGCTGACTGTAGGACACGACCACTAAGCTAAAGCCCTAGATCACTACTCACTCTTCTCCTTCTGACCTCTCATCTTTTCTACTCTTTTAGGATGGCAGATGCAAGGAACAAGTTCATGCAACCGGATGAAGATACACCCTTTGGACGTCACTTGAAGGAAGTCACTAGATACCTGAACATAGGAGTACCAAGTTTCACCGGAACCTACAACGCCACTCTACCTGAAGAAGAGTGCTGGATGATTCAAGTTCAAGTTCCAGGAAGGACGTTCATGCCAGTCACTGAGCCCATAGAGTTTTCTTTTGATGCACCAACTTGGAGTCTAGGAAAGAGCATGACAGCTCACATCACCATGGGACGCATTGGAGAAGTTTACCGCAATGATCTCAAGGATACTATCTACCAGATTTGTGGGCGCCGAGATGAGCACTGGGAGATGATCAGCACTAGGAAGGATAGATCAGTTGCAACTTTTATCCAGGAGTTAAACCAACACATTCGACGTCAGGAGAACCAGATGTGCGCCAACATGATATATCTGAAGAAGGCGAGGACAAGAATCAAGGAACTGGAGGAAGAACTCAAGGCTACACGTGAAGATTATAAAGAGGAAATCGAAGTATTAGTGGAAAAGAATGACGATCTGATCAAGAAGATTGGAATATTTATGGGAGGACCTACACCAGTAGAAGAAGACGAAGAACCCACGGAGATTCGTCCGGAAGACTACATCATCATCGACGACACCGAGTCGGACCCAGACGATAGCGATGATGACTATGTTGATGAAGCTGGAGCAGATATCATGGAGTCTACCACCGAAGAATATTTCTAGTAGACCACCCCATTAGTAGTAGTAGTCCACCATGTAAATATAGTAGTTCGAGCACTTTTGCGATAGTTAGATCGATTGTATGCCCTTGTTTGTTTGATTGAATGAAGTGAATTGTTTGCTTTTGCCTCATGTGCATATAGGTAGTGTTTTCTCTCTAGACCACTCTCTATTCTTAAATCTCATCTTTTCTAAACCCTCAGATGCCTCCAAGACGTGACCCCGGATTTACCTTCCCACTAGAGCTCACCCAGTTGATCCAGCAGCAGAACACGTTGATGCAGTTGCTAGTCCAGAATCAGAATCAGGGGAACAACAACAACAACCCACCACCACCACCACCACCTGTTGATCACTTAGCCCGTTTTCTTAGGCTAAATTCGCCAGTGTTTTCCAGTAGCACCGAGCCGATAGTAGCAGATGATTGGCTCCGCAAGACAGCAAGAGAGTTGACCATGGCAGGATGCATAGATGCGAAAAATGTAAAGTTTGCCGCACATCAGCTGGAAGGACCCGCTGCATCATGGTGGGAGAATTTCACAGCCACTTTCCCTGTCGACACTGTCATGTGGGACCAGTTTCAGCAGGCTTTTCATACTGCCCATGTTTCATCAGGAGCTATGTCCACGAAGAAGCGAGAGTTTCGCAACTTGCGCCAAGGAGGACGGACAGTTGGCCAGTATGTGGAGGACTTTAGTAAGCTAGCACGTTATGCCCCAGATGACGTTGCTACGGATGCAGCTAAACAGGAGAAATTTCTGGAAGGATTGAATGATGAGTTGAGCATGTAGTTGATGGTAGCAACCTTCAACAACTACAAAGAGTTGGTAGATCGTGCTCTCATGATTGAAGGGAAGCAGCAGCAGATTGAGAATCGCAAGAGGAAGTATGGACAAGGGAAGTACAATTCTGGAGCTCAGCAGAAGCCACGTTTTACCCCTAGACTGGGAGGACATTTTGAGCATACCCATGGAGGAGGTAGCTCCCACAATCACAATGGCCCCAAGAATGGTAATGGGAATGGAGGAAGCAACGGCCAGAACCACACCAACCCATCAACCCCAGCCAAGAAAGACCTGAGCCAAGTCACTTGCTTTAAGTGCCAGAAGACCAGACATTATGCCAACGAATGTCCTGAATCCCAGAATGGAAATGGCAATGGAAGCTCTGAGAAGAAGCCGAACCCTTTCAACAGGGGACAGGTGAACCACGTTAACGTGGAGGAGGTTGAAGAACAGTCGGATGCAGTAATCGGTAAGCTTTTGGTTAAGTCATTTACTGCACTTGTTCTTTTTTGATACTGGTGCATCGCATTCATACATATCAAGGAGATTTGTGGATAAGTATAAAATGCCAACCCAAGCCCTTAGGTCACCCATGTTAGTAACCTCGCCTGGAGCAGAATATATGGCTAGCCTATGGTGTGATCGGTTACCATTAAGGATTGGTAACTACGTATTTCCCTCAGACCTAATGGTGTTGGAATCTCAAGGATTGGATGTGATATTAGGCATGGATTGGTTGTCAAAGTATGAAGGGAATATTGAATGTGCCAGTAAGTCAATTTTGCTTACCACCCCAGAAGGAAGAAGGATCAAGTATGTATCCCGGCATGTGCCAAAGAGGACTCAAGTAAATTGTTTAACAAGAGTTGTGCAAGAGGAAGTACCAGTGGTGAAGGATTTCTCGGATGTATTTCTAAAGGAATTGCCAGGCATGCCATCAGATAGAGATATTGAGTTTTTGATTGAGCTTTTACCAGGCACAGGGCCAATATCAAAGAGACCATATAGGATACCCGCAAAGGATTTGATTGAGATTAAGAAGCAGATTAAGGAGTTACTGGATAAAGGATATATTCGCCCAAGTTCTTCACCTTGGGGATCGCCAGTACTTCTAGTGGAGAAGAAGGATGGGTCGTTAAGGATGGTTGTTGATTATCGAGGATTGAATGAAGTAACCATCAAGAACAAGTACCCACTACCGATGATCAATGATCTGTTTGATCGATTGCAAGGAGCTAAGGTATTTTCCAAGATCAATCTACGATCAGGATACCACCAGTTGAACATTCGAGAATAGGATATACCTAAGACGGCTTTTACCACCAGGTATGGGCTATACGAGTATACTGGTATGTCATTTGGTCTGACTAACGCACCTGCATTTTTCATGAACATGATGAACAAGGTGTTTATGGAGTTTCTAGATAAGTTCATTGTAGTGTTCATTGATGATATCCTGGTTTACTAAAAGAATGAAGAGGAGCATAAGGAGCATTTGCATTTGGTACTTGGAAAGCTCAGAGAACATCAATTATATGCCAAGTTTAGCAAATGTGAGTTTTGATTGAAGGAAGTTGGATTTCTCGGACACGTTATATCCGGAGAAGGTATAGCAGTAGATCCCACTAAAGTTGATACTGTGACCAATTGGGAAGCGCCAACAACAGTTGGAGAGATCCGGAGTTTTCTTGGACTCGCAGGATACTACCGGAGATTCATTGAGAATTTCTCGAAGATTGTGAAGCCTATGACAGAGTTGTTGAAAAGGGATACCAAGTTCAAATGGACCGAGGAGTGTGAGGCTAGTTTCCAGAAGTTGAAGAAACGCCTGGTTACATCACATGTGTTGATTTTGCCAGATCAGACCAAGGATTATGAGGTGTATTGCGATGCTTCACATCGAGGACTTGGAGCAGTGCTTATGCAAGAAGGAAGAGTTGTTTCATATGCCTCACAACAACTTAAGCCTCATGAGTTGAATTATGCTACGCATGATTTGGAGTTAGCAGCCGTAGTGCATGCATTGAAAACCTGGCGACACTTTCTCATTGGAAACCATTGTGAGGTGTACACGGATCACAAGAGTTTGAAGTATATTTTCACGCAGAAAGAGTTGAATCTCAGGCAAAGAAGATGGTTGGGGCTCATTAAGGATTATGATATGAGGTTACATTATCACCCCGGAAAGGCTAACGTAGTAGCTGACGCGTTGAGCCGTAAAAGCCATGTCAACACCTTAATGATGGGAGATTTACCAAGGGAGTTAACTAAAAATATTCGTGAGCTATGTTTGGAGATAGTTTCGAGAGGCTATGTAGCAGCATTGGAGATTCAGTCTACCTTGATGGATAAGATCAGAGAAGCTCAAAGGACTAACAAGGAGATTGCCTCTATTAAGGAGAAAATGAGCAAAGGAAAAGCTAAGGGATTTCGTGAGGATGAGCACGATACCCTATGGTTTGAAGGCCGTGTTTATGTGCCTAATAATTCGGGGATCAGGAAGTTAATTCTGCAAGAGGCACATGATTCACCATATTCGATTCACCCAGGAAATACCAAGATGTATTTGGATTTGAAGGATACTTTCTGGTGGACCGGGATGAAGAAGGATATTGCGGAGTATGTAGCAGTTTGTGATGTATGTCAGAGAGTAAAGGCAGAGCATCAGAAGCCAGCAAGATTGCTACAGCCATTGCCGATACCCAAATGGAAGTGGGATAAGTTAGGCATGGATTTTATTACGGGTTTGCCCAGAACTCGTTCAGGCTATGACTCAATATGGGTTGTAGTCGATCGTTTGACAAAGGTAGCTCATTTCATTCCAGTGAAGACTACCTATACCAGTGCAAAGTTGGCAAAGATATACATGACCAGAATCGTATGTCTGCATGGAGTTCCAAGGAGCATTGTATCAGATAGAGGAACCCAATTCACCTCAAAGTTCTGGAATCAGTTGCATGAAACTTTGGGTACCAGACTAGAGTTCAGTACAGCTTTCCATCTGCAGACAGATGGACAGACCGAGCGAGTTAATCAGATTTTGGAGGATATGTTAAGAGCTTGTGCGCTAGATTACGGATCTAGTTGGGACGAGAATTTGCCATATGCAGAGTTCTCTTACAACAACAGTTATCAATCCAGTTTGAAGATGGCCCCTTTCGAAGCCTTGTATGGAAGGAAGTGTAGGACCCCATTGTCTTGGGATGAAGTTGGAGACTGTCAGTTGTTTGGACCGGATCTGATTAAGGAGTCTAAACAGAAGGTGAAATTGATTCGCAATAGGCTCAAGGTAGCCCAGTCCAGGCAGAAGAGCTACGCAGATTCAAAAAGCAAGGAGACAGTTTACGAAGTCGAAGACCGAGTTTATCTTCGAGTATCACCACTTCGAGGAGTTAAGCGCTTTGGAGTTAAGGGAAAGTTAGCGCCACGTTTTGTAGGACCATACAAAGTTTTGGAGCGTATGGGAGAAGTAGCCTACAAGTTGGAATTGCCCGAAGGATTGTCAGGAGTTCACGACGTGTTTCACGTTTCCCAGTTGAAGAAGTGCCAAGCAGAAATGGCTGACTTACCGCTGAGAGATACAGTGCCGCTGGAAGCAATTCAGCTGGACAGTGATTTGACCTATGAGGAGAAACCAGTCAAGATTCTAGAATATGCCAGTCGAGTCACCCGCAGCAAGGTTATCAAGTTTTGCAAAGTTCAGTGGAGCCACCACACGGAGGATGAAGCCACCTGGGAGCGAGAGGAAGAATTGCTGAAGGACCACCCTCACCTATTTTCTAGCCAACCCGAATCTCGAGGGCAAGATTCATCTTAAGGGGGGTAGGTTTGTAACATCCCAAATTTTCAATTTGGAATGTTATAAAATAGATCATCATTGCATATCATATTTTATTGCTTTCTGGTTGATCCTAGAAATTCTACGCAACTCAAGGACCCTCGGAGAGAGTTGGGGATTTCGTTATTTTCATATTTGAGTTTTTCTCAAATTTTGAAAATAGGATCATTTGATTTTATTTATTTTATCTTCAATTATTTCTATTATCAAAATATGAGAGAGGGAATAAAATGACTTTCCCAAAAAAATAAAGGAATATTGAGGATTTAATAAAAAAATCAAATATGGTTTTATTTTGGTTTTATTTGCTATTTTATTTGAATTTAGGAAAAATTGCACATTTTCAAAAATTGCATTTAGAGCCAAAAATGTTCATCCTGTTCTAAATATTTTATTTAGACGGAGAAAATTTGTTTTGGCATTTTTCAATTTTTATTTAGTTTTCTAGAATTTTTTTTTAGGCGCAGCGAAATTGTTAAAAAAAACCCCGCACCTGACTGGGCCAAGGGCCCAGCCGAGCCAGGCCGGCCCAAGCCGCCGCCGCCTTCGCCGCTCGTGCAGCCGCCGGACTCGGGAGTCCGATCCCGAGCCGCCGCCCCCCGTCGCCCCCTTCCCCAAGCCATGGCCGCAACCCTTTATAACCCCACCGGAGCGCCCCCCCTGGAGCCCCGAGCCGCTGCTGCCGCCACCCCACGCCGCCGCAAGCCGCCGCCGCCCCGCCGCCTCGCGCCTGCCGCCGCCCCCGCGCCGCCCGGAGCCACCGCCCCCGCCGCCCCGCCGGAGCGCCGCTGTCGAGGTAGCCGCCGGCCGGTTTTTAAGAAAAAGTCGTTTCGATTTTTTTAGAAAACCCTAGTTTTTTTAAATAGATCGGTTTTTCTCCGGTTTATTTATTTAGCGAGCGCCCGCTCGTCCGTTCGTTTTAACGAACGCGTTTTTCGTTTAGTTTCTGTTAACGAACGTTCGTTCGTTAACCTGTTCGTCATTTTTCTTTTTCTCGGATTAAATCCGTGGTTTTTCTGATCGCGATCTCTGATCCGATGTTCGTTTTAGTTTAACTTTTCGCTCATTTATCGGAATCAGGCGATTCAAGCGCCTGGTGTTTTGTCTCGAAACCCTCTTTCCGTTTAACCAACTCAAACAAGTTTTTGCCACTGTAAAAATTGCCCTAGGTCCAGAATAGTAAACGAAGCTTGTTTCTTTTGCCGTTTGTCTTTCGTTGCTTCGTTCATTTTGATTCTTTTGCCAACCGAAGTTCTTAAGTTGAACTTTCTGGTTAGATCTCTTGTTCGAGTTTTACCTGTGCATTAGTTGAGTACTTGTTGTATACTTGTTTGTTTGCAATAGAGTACCCGGAGTGCGCCGCTTGCTACTTCGAATCGCTAGGTTTCCCGGATCATCAGCAAGGCAAGTAACACTTTGATCATATCTCCTACTACCCAGTTTTATTGGATTAGATCAATCCTCACACATTGCATGATTAGGATCTAATTAAATTGTGGGTTTGGGGAGTAGTTGAGGTAGAACCTATTACCTGTTTATTTTCAAACCTTTGGGAGTTACTCTACGTTTGCTTATTATTGCTATGCTATGCTAGTAGATGTGGATTGGGTGAGTGCATCCATGACAGATGTGAGATATGTTAATTAATGGTTTATTTAAGGTGGCAACCTAAACACACATCTGGGTGGATTGAGGCACCTGGGTATTCCAGCGATTGCCTGTTTTCTTTTGGACCGCCACCCATACTCAAAGGGATCATGAGATTATTCATGCTAGAAACTTCCGTGTGCAGCCACAAGCTACTATGGGCTCTAGCATAGTTGATTAAGTCGTGCGAACTATTACAGTGGTAGACTAGCAGATGTAGGGGATGTAGGTTGGTACGGTCTACCCGTTCGTAAGGTGCTAGCGCTTCTGAAAGACCGTGTCTTGGTCATCCGTTTCTCAAACACCTTGTAGTGCGAGAAATCCAACGGAGGAGATCGGGTCTTGTGGGGAAAAGTGCGCAAACCTTTGCAGAGTGTATAAACTAATCATGGTTAGCCGTGTCCCCGGTGATGGATATCTTGATTATCTAGTGCTTGGATTATCATGTGAATCTCATCATGTTACTCTAATTAATTTTGTTGGGTTTTTAATGATGTTGCTTAATTGGGATTGAGAATGCTATCAACCATTCTCAATGTTTAACAACTACCATGATAGTTAAATAAAATTTATTCCTTTGCAGTAGGGAAAAATTGGCTTTACGCAAAACTGTAACCATAGAGCTTTCCACCAGCCATATATGCATATAGAATAGCCATATTTCTTTTATTACTCTCTATGTGTTACATTGCCAGCATATTCCATGTGCTGACCCGTTTCGGGCTGCAACATTAATGTTGCAGACTTTTCAGACGATGATTAAGGTGCCTTAGGTCGTGGTTCTGTACTCAGTGATGCCGTTGGAGTTGATGGACTCACTTATCTTCCAAGCCTTCCGCTGTTATCGTTATTAGATGGCCTTAAGCCATATTTATGGTAATAAGTTCTCTTTTGAGACACTCGATGTAATAAGTGTGTGATTGCTACTCTGTTATAAATCCTTCAAGTACTGTGTGGTGTCAGCATTACTGATCCAGGGATGACACCTGAGCATAGAGATTGGACCATTTGAGGTCTGCTCACTACACGCCTTTACCGCATCATGTTGACGCCCTGCATCGACATTGACTTCGGCGCCATGCCATATTTCTTTTATTACTCACTTTGCATAAATTATTTATTATGCAATGATTTTATTATTATTATTATTATTACTATTATCTTCAGTTTGCACTATTTTTTGTGCACAGGAAAATGATCCAGTTGGATTATATCCTTTGGCGTCACCTCGGCTGGACGGGGGGCTTCGTCAACACTTCATTACCCCACGCCTGGGACTTCGGCATCACTCTGCCGGCCTGCATTGACTGTGCTATGTCACCACTTCGGAGTGCCGAGCTCTTTGCTCCGCCACCTCGGGACCGGCTTGGGGGATGGAACCTTGTCCTGCATCAAGCTCGGACCGTGTCGTCAATACCGAACACATTAACCAGCTAAGTTGCCTTCATGCTCCAAGTTTTAAAAAATTTAACTTGTGTTCGGTTCGACCAAGCATTATACCTTTTTGGAAAAAAAAGTTGCTTGTAAAAAAATTCCTTGTCCAAACTTCGTTTGTGGCGCACAAATTCAAATACCCAGTTCACTGGGGGCTTCCTTCATGAAGCCTTTCCTCTTGCATATGATTATGCTTGTACGGCTTTGTTCCTTGTTCGTGTATTACGCCACAATATGCACCATATTGACTTAAGCGATTTGCATGTTGGGTTGCCTCGCTCCTGTGTTTACCCCTACGTTCCCGATTGTTCGGCTAGGGAGTAAAGGGAGCACGTCTGCGATTGTCATGATCGGGTCATCCGTGCCGGACCTCAGACTGGGTGAAGCCGAAAGTTAGCGCTCTTATAGTTTTCAATGATGGTCGGCACACAACGGAACTCATAAGTACAAAAAATCTATTGCACAAGTCTCATAGTAACAATGAGCACCGAAGAAAGGTATCGGTGGGGGTACTATTTTCTTCGAAGATGCTTCTTACACTCCGCAGTAATATAGCATAAGTTCCCTGAGCGCGCTTTGTCTGTTACAGCCTTATGGCCTGATTGCCTGGTTATTGGAAACACCGTTGATATTCTCGATAGGTGGAGTACATAACACTTTTCGGTCCTTGACCGAAGAGCGAGAAGCCGACGGTCGGTTAAGACGCGTTTAAAGTTCGGGTGAACATAGATATGATATAAGTACTTCGGTATATGCAATCATTCTTTTACCCAAGTCACTTGGGGGCTCTTAAGTTTATTTGAGCCGTTTTATAATAAGTGTTTTTCTTCATAGTCATTGCAAAGTTTTTATTATTATTATTATTGTTATTATTTATCATTCCTTTTTTCGACACAAGTATGTGGTCACTAGCTGAGGAGCCTAATTTCTCTCTCGAAACCGCTAGAGTTTAGTTTGCTAAACTGGCGTAATGAGAAGTACTCCTCCTTCGGGATAGGAGGTTGAAGCCGTAGGCTGGCCCGCTTGAGGTCTTGAGATAGGATGTGTCATGTTAAAGCACGGCAGAAGCACGTTTTTCAAGTCCAATTTTCGGATTGGCACCGAACACTTGATCTAGTTGGGACATTAAACTTTCGAATAAGTTTTTTGGCTTTTCAAGCCGATGGCACTTTTAAACTATTTGTGTGTTTCCAGCATTAGTCTCGCAGTGCAACGCCGGACACCTTTAGGGATTCGGCAAAAACATTCTCGGATATTGCTATATATGCATCGGTTTCGAATTGTGTCTTCGGTCAATAGTTGGGTTGCCCGGCTCTTGTGCTTGCCTCCTACGTTCCGCTTTGTTCGGCTAGGTGTGCAAAGGGAGAATCACTGCGATTGTGCTTCCAGCTTGCATGGTCAAGCACCTCAGTGGAGAAAGCCGAAAACTGACTGTCACAATAGGCGTAAACTGGTCAGCGATCCGATGACTATGTTAAATGACGGGCCGTTCATAACATTGGCCGAAGTGTTTACGGCTTGACCTCGGATGTCGCCGAACAGTAACCGGGGGCTCATAGCTAGCTTCCCCAGTTTAAAGCTCGTATGACTAAGCGAAAGTTTTAAAGCCCGCATATCTGATTGCCTCGTTTCCGCTAACACAACCGCCTTCGGGCACCGAGACGTCGGCTAAGGGTTGCTTTGTTATTGCGGAAACACCCTACGTAGTATCTACCAAGGGGTAGAAGCCAACGATGGGCCACTTTCAACTGATAAACGGTCACAATGGAGTCAAAATAATGATGTAAAGTACTTGGATACATAGAATCATTACACATAATCTGTGATTTTACTCTGGATATCGATCCTTCATTCGGCCACCCGTGCCCACATTAAGGCTCGGGGGCTACTGGGCTTTGCGCTCATTATTTACAAATATTAAAGGGGCACATCGATGCCCTGATCTGGTGTTGCCACCCGACCAGTGTCTCGGGGGCTACTGTGTTGCCTATTCAATGCAGAAAATTCAAAGGGCGTGTTCAGCTTAACCGAACTATGGGAAGCGCATCTTCGGATAGCAATAAGTACCATCTGGACCTATCTGGCATCAAGCTATATATCACGGCGACTTCTCACGACCCTCTCTTAGGGGCCCGTTCGCCGATCACTATTATCTCTAATATATTACACTGCATTTTTATTCCTATGTATGCTGCCGAGCTAGGAGTTGATGCGCAGGCTGATTTCGCGCATCGACCTGACTCTCAGGGGCTACTAGGAACAGCGGTTTTATGCTTGCCTTCAGGTGCATCTCGGGTTTTAGACCGATACACACCTTGAGGGCTACTGGATATACATTGGCAGAGAATAAACTGCACCAGTTAAAAATATTCACAATAAATCAGCCCGCGGTCGGGGTGGTGCACCACCTTGGAAGCAGTCCGGCATAAAGCTCGGGCGCTAGCGGCTAGCTCCATAGAGGGCATTTCCGTCATTAAGATCGGCTAAACTCCTTCAACTTTTTTGGACCAAGATGATCTATGACTTCTTGGATATAGTCCGGCGTTGGAGCTTGGACACATTCCGGCGTTCGAGCTCGGATACATTTCGGTGTTGGAGCTCGAAAGCAGTCTGACATTGGTGCTCGGCTGCAAAAGATACCTCGAATGCAGTCTGGCATTAGAGCTCGGACGCAAGAGGACACTGCCTCCTAGGAACAACTTCAAACCCGAGGTGTGGCATAAAAATAACAAGGCATTGATAAAGGCTGGAAACTTAAAGGGGCTCTGTCGGTGTCAAAACCGGCGGATCTCGGGTAGGGGGTCCCGAACTGTGCGTCTAGGCCGGATGGTAACAGGAGGAAGGGAACACTTTGTTTTACCCAGGTTCGAGCCCTCCCGATGGAGGTAAAACCCTACTCCTGCTTGATTAATATTGATGATATGGGTAGTACAAGAGTAGATCTACCACAAGATCAAGGAGGCTAAACCCTAGAAGCTAGCCTATGGTATGGTTGTTGTGTATGGAGTTGATTCTATCCTACGGACTACAACCCTCCGGTTTATATAGACACCGGATAGGGTTAGGGTTACACAGAGTCGGTTACAATGGTATGAGATCTCGAATATCGCATCGCCAAGCTTGCCTTCCACGCCAAGGAAAGTCCCATCCGGACACGGGACGAAGTCTTCAATCTTGTATCTTCATAATCCAGGATTCCGGCTGAAGGTATAGTCCGGCTACCCGAACACCCCCTAATCCAGGACTCCCTCAGTAGCCCCTGAACCAGGCTTCAAAGATGACAAGTCCGGCGCGCAAAATTGTCTTCGGCATTGCAAGGCGGGTTCCTCCTCCAAGTCTTTCACAGAAGATTGTAATCACCAAGAGTAGTGTCCGGCTCTGTAAAATAAGTTTCCACATATTGCCATAGAGAGAATAATATTAACACAAAACAAATCTGCTGACGTATTCTGCAGTGCACCATCACATTACAGCCAAGTCCTTTACTCGAATCGTTTTTACTTTTCCACCTCAGCATGTTTTACGAGGCGGTTTCCTTGGCACGTCTTGTCAAAGCAGAGATCGTGTACCCCCCCTTTCACGGGATTCTCATCAATACGGGCGTGGGTAACCCAATCACGCCCGTTAGCACTTTTTCTCGATTAAAGGCGAGTCCCAAATGGTAACGGGGAGGGCTCCTGGTATTCGACCTCTTATAAAGAGACCAAGGCCTTACTCCTTTTTCCAATCTCAAATGAGTTCGCCCGTCACCTCGAGTTCCAACACCCTAGGCTTCAGATTCCGGGCGCTTCGGACCTTCGACTATGTCCGGTTCCGACCTTCAAGGCCGATGGATGCCCTCTTCCGTCACGGAGGAGGACGTGCTAAAGTTGAGAGAGGCTAAGTTCTTGACCGCCGAAATTCCGCATAGGTTGCCTGCTCAAGGGCAGGCTATTCCCAATCCCCAGCCTGGCGAGAGCGTAGTGTTCATGTCTCACCTCCTTCGGGGGTTAGGCTTCCCGATGGATCCCTTCGTGAGGGGGCTGCTGTTTTATTACGGGCTGGAATTTCATGACTTAGCCCCGGAGTCTATCCTCCACATTTCCTCATTCATCGTTGTGTGCGAAGCATTCCTCCGTGTTACTCCTCACTTTGGATTATGGCTCAAGACTTTTGGAGTGGAGCCGAAGATGATCGAGGGACGGCATGCAGAGTGCGGAGGTGCTGTCATAAGTAAGAATGCCGATGCTCCATGGCCCGAGGGCTCCTTTCAAGAGGAGCTCGGCTTGTGGCAACGAGAGTGGTTCTATATCACCGCCCCCAGGAGCGCCAAGTGGGTGGCGCCTCCTGCCTTTCGCTCGGGTCCCCCACCACGGCTAGCGTCATGGGTTAACAAAGGATTAGATTGGGGGTTATCCAAAGACGTGCCCCTATTGCAGGGCCACATTAGGGATCTCTTAGAAGGAGACCTCAACCTGGTCAAGGTGACGCAGGTCATGCTGATTCGCCGAATATTGCCCGGCAAACGTCGCCCCCTTCGCCTGTGGGACTTTAATCCAGAGGGACCGCGAGCTCTCCAGAACTTCATGGGCGCAATGCCCGCGGAAATGTATAGACTGTTCTTCGGATCACAAGAGATGTGTCCGGATTTAACCGAGGACACAGGTCTAACCTGCAATCGCCCGGATACTCAAGTAAGCAACCTTGTGCCCGGACCTTCTATCCGTATAATTGTCATAAACTTGCCCCTAAAAGAGCCGTCTTTTTAAACAGGAGTCGATAGCGAAGGCAAAGCTGATCAGGTGTCCGGCTCCCCTTCCTGAAACCAGGCCGGATCCCGTGCTGGTTAGGATGCTGGAGATAGTGCCTTTGGAGGGGGGGGACAAGGAAGCTATGGCCTCCTTGAAGGAGGCTGCCCCGAAGGGAGGAACCAACAATTCCTTTCCCGAGGGGAAGAAGAGAGCCGCCTCTGACGACCCGGAAACCATGGTCCTGAAACGGGGGAGAAAATCCTCGTGAGAGGGTCCGGCGCCGGGGAATTCCTCGGCCGGACTATGCCCTCAAGGGGATCAGCCCTCCAGCGAGCCGTAAGTAGAGAGAGGTTTTCCTTTTGAGGGATGAGAGAAATCTTTGATTCATATCTGAGAAGATTAACCGAAGTTTTACCTTGTAGCTCGGACCTCAGCCCTTCTCAGCAGAGCTCATCTTCGGGGGATCTTCTTCCGGAGATGATGGAGAGCGGGACGCCTCCCCCTGCCATGCCGCCTAGCGAGGCGGGCGACCCTAAGGTGTCGTCGCGGAGGGTTTCTCCGAATCTGGCAGGGGCGGAAGGTGGCAGTGCGGCCCCCCGAAGTTCTCCGCGTCCGACCTTCGAAAGAGGCCATAGGACAAGTCCGGCACCGTCTGGTGCTCGGCTGGAGGAGCTAAAGATTCTGCTGGGGCGAGCTTCTATCTCAGAGGAGCACCGTGCATTGATGGGCACGGTGATTGAAAGGATTTCATCCGCAGAAGACGGATTGCATGAGGCCGTCAAAAGCTTGCTGACGGGTTTTGAGGTATGTTAGATGATGTACACTTTTGTCAGTTGCGCATAAGTAAGATGCGCCCTGTGTAGATAGTAGCCCCTGAGACTCCGTGTGTCGGAGTAAATAGCCATGGGTAGCCTAGCCGGCTTCCCCTGGCCCTTCTAAAAAAATTACGAGCCCGTCCGGCTCTCAAAGAACTCAAGACCTGGAGCTGCCTTCCCCCTGCCGGCTATCTTCTAGGCCGGCTTCGCGGGGGGCGGCCCGCCCTTTGCCCTCATGCAAGAGGCCGTGGGAGGGCCGCCTTCAAGAAGCCGGCCACAAGAAGGCCGACTCCAAGAAGCCGGCTCCCATAAAGCAGTCAAGATCGTACCCTCGAGGTCCGCGTCCACCCAACAATGATGAAACGGGGCGTGGCTACAGTGGAGCCTGCCACCCCCAAAACCCGGAGCACGCTCAGCACAGTGCGCCGTACGGGCGACCACGACCCGCCCGGCGCGGCACTGTTGCCACGGCGACCCTGACGCCATCCACGACGGGCCACCAGCGTGGCCCCCGAGGCGGTGGGCCCCTTCGGGCAGAGAGATGCCGAAGGCGGCCACACCTCCTCCCAAGTCGGCCAGATGGAGAGCCGGCCCCCCATAGCCGGCCTGCCATCCTCCTCAAAGGAGACGCCCATTAAGGAGACAAGACACGGTGGGACTACAGTAATCGCCCGCCAGGGCGGCGGTACTGTAGCCACGCTTACCCCGACCAAGCCCGCGTCATCAGCACAGAGCAACAGTAACCAGCCACCGACCAGGCCCTGGATAGTGGGGCCTGCCTATCGACCAGGGTGCCGGCAGCCGGTGGGACCCACCAGTCGGCGGGCCCCAGCAGCCGGCGCAGAAGCCGGCGAGCATAGTCACAGACAGCTGGGCCCCGCGCCCAGCCGGATTACCATTGTACCCCCGGGGGGTAGGCCTATATAAACCCCCCGGAGCACCCATGCAAAGGGTTTGACCCCCAAACTAGTCTTAGACACCATACGAGGAGAAGAAGCAAGCTAGCTGTGCCCTTCTTCCTCCTTCCACCAAAACAGCTCAAGGAGCATTGTGTAGCTACTTGTTCATCTAGTGATCATGCGGAGACCCCGCAAAGCAGCAGTAGGGGTGTTATCTCCACGGAGAGGCCTGAAGCTGGGTAAAGTACGTCGGCGAGCTTGTCTTCGCCTCATCCCGTTTCCAGGCACCGGCGACGTCTTATTGGCTACCACAATGATAAGCCACCCGTTGGCATATGTCGCACCTACCACCCGACATTTGGCGCCCACCATGGGGCCAGGTGCACCGTCGTCCGGAGACCTGTTCTGGACGGGAACCCTCTTCCTCCCTAGCGAGCGTGGCCAGCCCGGCACGCTCGATGGCGCTTGCCACGACGCGCTGCAAGGCGTCACCAGCATCTGCGCGGCAAGCAGCCTCGCCGATCTCCTCGACGAGGCCCGCATCTCCAACGAGCTCGCCTCCGATGCGGGCACCAACCACCTCGCCAACCTCCTTGGCCAGCTCCATGTCTCCAGCGAGCCTGCTGCGGATCTGGAGTCGGTTGGCTCCACCGACCCGATGCCTGTCGACTCTGTCGACTCCGACATGGCCTCCTACGACACCTTCCCCACCAACGTCATGATCTACAACGACCCGCTCCCTCGGACCGACGATCGCGATACTGTCACCACCGAGGTGATGGTTATCGGCCACGGCGATCCGGCCGACGAGAGCGCCCACGACGCCCCGCGTGCGGCGGCCCACGACTTGTCCGTCCCCCTCCCGGCTGATGCCGACGACGAAGCACTGGAGGCACGCCGTCTCGCCCTCCTCGCGGAGGTCCGGAGGCTGGCTTCCGTGAGACGCCTCACTGAGGCTTACCAGCGCGAAGCTGACCGCGCCGCCTTCGGCACGCCGGCCCTGGCTGGTCCAAGCCGGGCTGGTGCTGTCAGGCAATGCGGCACCGTCATTGCCGACGCGCTGGGAGTCGACCGCCCGGTCTATGCCACTCCGCTCGAGAGCCTGCGCGCCGCCCAGGCGGCCCTGGACGAGTTGGACGGCTTGGAGGCCGAAAACCTCCCCCACATGACCCGGCGCATACAGCAGCTGATTGACGCGGCCGCTCAGCGGCACGAGGCCGACGCTCGCACGGGAAGCCCACCCCCGCGTCGGGATCACGGCGCGACGTCCCGGACGCCGACTAAGAGTAACACCCGCGCGCGGCACGAAAAAGAGCCGGCTTCCAGCCGAAGCCGGACCCAAATCTCCATCGAGCGCGACGCGGACGGCCGTCCCCGAGCCATGGAATGGCGGGGCAGCCCGCCTCCGCCCCGGGCTCGTGGAGAGAGATACCCCACCCCACCGCCAGTGGCGCATCTGACTCTTAGCGGCCGGCTGGGTTGCCGTGAGGGAGTCGGCGAGAATGACGCCCGCCATCGGATCGACCGCCTGTCCAGATCCCTGGCGCTGGAAGAAGAAGATGATGTCGGCCCGCCCTGTTTCGGCCCCCGCATCCACGACGAGCCCTTCCCCAAGGGGTTCTCGCTCCCAAGACACACGCCCAAGTACAACGGCTCCGTGAAGCCGGAAGACTGGCTGATTGACTACTCCACGATAGTCAGCATAGCCAACGGCAACCGGCGCGTTGCCGTGAAGTACGTGCCCCTCATGCTGCAAGGCACGGCACGGACTTGGCTTAACAGCCTCAAGCCTCTCGGCATCAATAGCTGGGTATATTTCACCGAAGCCTTCGTTCGCAACTTCACCAGCACCTACAAGCGGGCTCCCAAGCCCGGGCAGCTCTCCCTGTGCGTACAGGGCCCAGCCGAGTCCACTCGCGACTACCTCACGCGTTGGGCCGAGCTCCGCAATTCTTGTGAAGGGGTGCACGGGGTGCAAGCCATCGAATACTTCACTGCTGGGTGCCGAGAAGGCACCCTCCTCAAGCACAAGCTTCTCTGCGACGAGCCGACTACCCTTGACGAGCTTCTGAACATAGCCGACAGATACGCCACCGCCGACTCTTCGATGAAGACCGAGCTCCGGGTAGACGCGTCCGGGAAAGTACTTAACCCGGCACCCAAGACGCCGGTAGGATATTCCGGCCGACGCCAGCACCAGAACAACCAGAAGCGTAAAGGCCCTGCGCCGCCTCCCGCTAGCCGGCAGGTGGCCACGGTCGAAGACACGCCGCCTGAAAGGCGGCCCGCGCCCAAGAAACCCAAGGGCGGCCGGGCGGCTTGGCAGCCGGCCTTCTCCTACGAGCAAACTCTTGACGCCTCGTGCAAGTTCCATAGCGGGGCGAAGCCGTCCAACCACACGACCCGAAAGTGTAACTGGCTCGCCCGAATCTCCAAGGGCGAAGGACTCACGCCGCCTCCTCCTGCCGGCCTGCCGCCTCCGGCTCCGCCGCCCCAAGCCGCTCGGCCCGCAGTCGGCGTCGTGCAGGACGAGTTCCCCGACGAGCAAGCATCCTACGTCATCTTTACGAGCCAGCCCAAAGACCGGCGCAGCAAGCGCCGAGAGCATCAGGAAGTCAGTGTGGTCACTGCTAACCTAGCCGGACACATGCATTGGTCAGAGAAACCCATCAGCTGGAGCCGGGCCGACCACCCAGAGGCGATGCCGTCTCCCGGCTCCTATGCTTTGGTCCTGGAGGCCACCCTCGCGACGGACAGACGCGCCGCCCGCTTCTCCCGCGTGCTGATAGATGGCGGAAGCAGCATCAACATCCTGTACCGCGACACCCTGGAGAAGTTAAGTGTCAAGACGAAGTAGCTTGTGCCGACTCGGACAGTGTTTCACGGCATCGTACCCGGCTTGTCCTGCGCCCCCATCGGCAAGATCAAGATCGACGTACTCTTTGGAGACAAGGAGCATTTCCGCTGGGAAGCGATCTGATTCGAAGTGGTGGACCTGGAGAGCCCTTACCATGCGTTACTTGGCCGACCCGCCTTGGCCAAGTTCATGGCGGTCCCCCATTACGCATACCTCAAGATGAAGATACCAAACTCCAAGGGCATCATCACCATAGCCGGCGATTACAAGAAGTCTGCCGAGTGCGCTGCGGCCAGCAGCCGGCTGGCCGAGTCCCTTGTGATTGCCGAAGAAAAGAAGACGCTGGACCGGGTCGTAGCCCTGGCCAGCAAGCAGCTAAGCCAGCCCACCGACTCCAAGGAGCATGATGCCCAAGGATCTTTCCAGCCGGCCAAGGAAACCAAGAAGATACCTCTTGACCCCGAGCACCCCGAGAGGTTTGCCGTCATTGAGGCAAGCCTGAACAGCAAATAGGAAGGCGAGCTCGCCGATTTCCTCCGTGAGAATCGGGATATCTTTGCATGGTCCCCCAAGGACATGCCGGGTGTTCCGAAGGATTTTGCCGAGCACAAGCTACACGTGCGAGAAGACACAAAACCAGTCAAGCAGCCTCTCCGCCGACTGTCAGAGGAGAAGAGAAGGATTGTAGGGGAGGAGATAGCCCGGCTTCTGGCAGCCGGCTTCATTATGGAAGTTTTCTTTCCAAAGTGGCTTGCCAACCCGGTTCTCATGCTGAAGAAGAATAACAAGTGGCGCATGTGTATAGACTACACAAGCCTCAACAAAGCCTGCCCCAAAGATCCCTTCGCCCTGCCAAGGATTGACCAAGTGATAGACTCCACGGCCGGATGCGAGCTGTTGAGTTTTTTGGATGCTTATTCAGGATACCACCAGATAAAACTAAACCCGGATGACCGCCTGAAGACCGCCTTCATCATGCCATTTGGAGCCTTCTGCTACCTGACCATGACATTCGGCTTGAGGAATGCCGGTGCCACTTTTCAGCGTTGCATGCAGAAGTGCCTCCTCACGCAACTCGGCAAAAACGCTCACGTCTACATGGACGATATCATGGTGAAGATGGAGAAGCGCGGCACCTTGCTGGAAGACTTGAAAGAAACATTCGAGAACCTGCGCCGGTTCCGAATCAAGCTCAACCCCGAGAAATGCGTGTTTGGAGTGCCAGCCGGCCAGCTCCTAGGCTTCCTGGTCTCCGAATGCGGCATCGAGTGCAACCCAGTGAAGATCAAGGCCATCGAGAGAATGGCGATCCCCACCAAGCTTCGAGAAATCCAGAAGTTCATCGGGTGCTTGGCCTCTTTGAACCGCTTCATCAGCCGGCTCGCAGAGAAAGCCCTCCCTCTCTACCGCCTCATGAAGAAGAGCACTCACTTCGAGTGGAACGACCAAGCCGATCAAGCTTTTCACGAGCTGAAGAAGATGCTGGCCACGCCGCCTGTCCTGGCGGCGCCGACTGAGAAAGAGCCCATGCTCCTTTACATTGTCGCGACCAGCCGAGTGGTCAGCACCGTCATCGTAGTCCAACGCCCAGAAGAAGGCCGAGCCCAACCGGTCCAGAGGCCGGTGTATTACTTGAGCGAGGTGTTGTCCGCCTCAAAGCAGAACTACCCGCACTACCAGAAGATGTGCTACGGCGTGTACTTCACCGCCAAAAAACTGAAGCCCTACTTTCAAGAGCATCCCATCACGGTCGTATGCACTGCCCCGCTGGCCGAGATCATAGGCAGCCGGGATGCATTCGGCCGGGTGGCGAAGTGGGCCATCGAGCTGGCCCCTTACACAATCTTCTACCAGCCCCGCACCGCCATCAAGTCCCAAGCACTGGCCGACTTCCTCGTCGACTGGGCAGAGACCCAGTACGTGCCGCCGGCTCCTGACTCCACCCATTGGCGCATGCACTTTGACGGGTCCAAGATGCACGCCGGCTTGGGAGCCGGCGTCGTCCTTACCTCTCCCAAGGGCGACAAGCTTAGATACACGCTGCAGATCCACTTCGCCGCGTCCAACAATGTAGCCGAATACGAGGCGCTCATACATGGGCTCCGGCTTGCCAAGGAACCCGGCATCCGCCGGATCCTATGTTATGGCGACTCGGATTTGGTGGTTCAACAATCATCCGGTGACTGGGACGCCAAGGACGCAAACATGGCAAGCTACCGCTTCCTGGTGCAGCAAATCAGTGGATACTTTGAAGGATGCGAGTTCCTCCACGTACCGTGAGCCGACAACGAGCCAGCCGATGCCCTGGCCCGAATAGGCTCCACTCGGCAAGCAATACCAACCGGCATCGCTCTACAATGCCTCCTCAAGCCGTCCATCAAGCCGTATCCAGAATCCGACTCCATCTTCGTGCCGCCCAACCCCGACGGAGCCGGGTCCAGCTTGAAGAACCAAGCAGGCGACCCGGGGACTTCAGTACTCGGCCCGGGGACTTCAGTACTCGGCTCGGGGACCGCAGTAGCCGGCTCGGGGACTGCCGCACCCGGCCCGGGGACTGCGGTAGCCAGTCCGGGGACTGCGTCGACGCAGCAGTCGGCGGCCGACTCCAGCACTTCATCACCCAGCCCGCCCACCCTGGTGGCAGTAGCCACATTGGCGGTAGGGGAAGTCGCAGCTCCGTCATGGGCTCAATGCATCCTCAACTTCCTAGTAAACCAAGATCTGCCGGCTGATGAAACCGAAGCGAGACAAGTCCAACGTCGAGCCGGAGCATACATGATCGTCAACAGAGAACTGGTCAAGCGCAGTGTCACTGGAGTCCTCCAACGGTGCGTCGAGCAAGAGAGGGGCATTGCAATCCTCAGAGATATACACCAAGGAGAATGCGGCCACCATGCCGCCTCAAGATCACTTGTCGCCAAAGCTTTCCACCACGGCTTTTTCTGGCCGACTGCTTTGGATGACGCCAAAGAATTAGTTAAGCATTGCAAAGGCTGCCAACTTTTCAGCTCCAAGCAACACATGTCGGCTTCGGCACTCAAGACCATTCCCATCACTTGGCCCTTCGCCGTTTGGGGATTGGACATGGTGGGCCCATTCAAGACGGCGCGCGGCGGCATGACACATTTGCTCGTCGTCGTGGATAAATTCACCAAGTGGATCGAGGCAAAGCCGATCAAGAAGCTGAATGGGCCGACTGTCGTGACATTCATCGCAGACATAACAACTCGGTACGGCCTACCGCACAGCATCATCACCGACAATGGCACGAATTTCGCCAAAGGAGCCTTGGCACGTTTCTGCGCTGCACAAGGTATCCGGCTGGACTTAGCGTCCGTCGCCCACCCGCAGTCAAACGGCCAGGTTGAGCGAGCTAACGGCCTCATCCTCTCCGGCATCAAGCCCCGACTGGTCGTACCTCTGGAGCGTTCAGCCGGCTGTTGGCTCGATGAGCTGCCGACTGTCCTCTGGAGTCTGCGCACCACCCCAAACAAGTCAACCGGCTTCACTCCTTTCTTCCTCGTGTACGGCACCGAAGCAATCATCCCAACCGACATCGAGTTCGACTCACCTCGGGTGACCATGTACATGGAGGCGGAGGCCAAGGAAGCACGAGAAGACGGCGTCGACCTGCTGGAAGAAGGCCGGCTGTTAGCCCTCATCCGATCTGCCATCTACCAGCAGGGGTTGCACCGCTACCACAGTCGGAAGGTCAGGCCAAGATCCTTCCAGGAGGGCGACCTTGTGCTCCGGCTGATCCAGCGAACAGCCGGCCAGCACAAGCTCTCGGCCCCCTGGGAAGGCCCCTTCATCATCAGCAGAGCTCTAGGCAACGACTCCTACTACTTAATCGATGCACAGAAACCCAAGGCACGCAAGAGAGACGACTCCGGCAAGGAGTCGGAACGACCATGGAACGCCAACCTCCTTCGAAGATTTTACAGTTGAAATGCAGTATGTATCACGTTAACTTTTGTACTAAGTACGAGACAATAGGCCCCCCGAGGAGGACTCGGGGACTGCCATCTTTTATCTATGAATGAACAATATCATGCTTATGACCTTGTCATTTCATTTACTTATTCTGTCCGGCACCGGGTTCGACCAGTCGGCCCGGGGACTAACCGACTAGAGTTATATTAGAAGTCTTACCCGCGGTTAGGCAAGTAGTGTGCCAACACCCAGGCTTAGCTCTTGCCAAAGCCGTAGTCCGAAGAACCGGCTGTTCGGCTGGCAAGAGTCAAAAGCAGGAAAGGGTGCGCACACAAAAAATGGCTAGGGACCAGCGGACGAATATAACAGGAGCCGGTTTGCCGCCTACCGCCGACCGACTACCAGAGTAGCCGGCCGGCCGGTTTCCATTCACTTCACTTCAATCCAAGAAAGCTTGAGTACTTGCCTCCCCAAAGTGGGAAGGCGGCAAAGGAAAAAACCTAATGATAAAAAGCGTACGCGAATGGAAACCAAACATGCACACAATAATATTTACATAAAAAGACCTCTAAGAGGCCGACATCCAACATAGTTTGATACACCCCCAGCGGGTGGAATTGCAAAAGCTTAAAAGATTGTTCAAAAAGACAACAAGCAGGAAAAATAAAGACGGCAAGTCAAGCTGGCGGAGCGGTTGACGAGCTGGGCTGGTCGGTGGAGACGGTTGCACCGGCTGAGGGAGCGGCCGGCTGGCGAACTTCGGCTTGATCACCACCTCCTGCAGAGGGCGCGGTTCCACGCGCCTCGTTGCTGGAGGCACGATCAGCTTGAGGCTGGCCGGTTGTTCCGCTAGCCGGCTCGACGTCTTCGCCGTCTTCGTCCTCGTCATCCTCGCCCTCATCGCTGGAGGCGATCTCCTCGGCCAAGTCCTCGCCCACCACCGGGTCCAGGCCGAACCATTCCTCCGGCTGGGCAACGCCACCATCATAGATCTCGGGCGCAAAGACACTAATGTCGGTACACTCGGCGATCGTTGAGGCGCGCTGGGCAATTGCCGGCCGCACTTCCTCCAGCTCCGCGTCGGCTTCCAGCCTCCAAGTACGTAGCTGGTCCAGGCTCAGCCCTGGGTACCAGGCGCAGACGAACTCCAACGCCCGCCCAGCTCCGAGACGGGCCGCCGACGCCTTCCAAGCTTCAAAACGGCCGACTGCGACCTCCAGCCAGTCGGCTGTCCGGCTTGGGGTGCGGGGGATCGTCTGGCCGGGCCAGAGGGCGGCCAGCACCTGCGCCCCGGCACGTTGAAGCCGGCGAAGCATCCGGTGAGCCGACTGCAGCCGCGCTTGGACGGCCACGAGCTGCTCCTCCAGCGTCCGGCGCGACGTTGACGCCCGCCTGACGACGCGCCTCGCGATGAGCCTCGATGGCTTGGGCGGCAAGGGTGGAGTGGCCGGGAAAGTAATCTGCACAAGAAAACGGGCGACAGCACAAGTCAGCCCACGACCCCAGGCGGCCAGCAGGCAGAAGAAGGGCGAGAAAAGCAGCTTACCATCGATCAAGTCTTCGATGCGGCCGAAGCCCGCATCCAGTGCTTGACGAGTCTCATCCCAGCTCGCCGCCTCGGTCTCAAACTCCGCCTTCAGGGCGGCCTCACTGTCCTGCGCCTTCTGCAGGGCCGCCTTGTGGCTTTCTTCCTGATCAGCCAGCTTCTTGGCCAGGCGGTCGCGCTCCTGGACCAAGGTGGCATACTCGGCATCCCTGATACAAAGGGCAGTCTGCGCCTCGCCAAGCTCCTTCCGCAAATCGGCGTTGGCTCCTGCAAAGAGCAAAAGACAAAAAGAAAAAACCAATGAGGGAAAGGTCGTCAAGGAAGATCCGACCCGACTGCTCAACAGTCGGCCTGAATCTTGGGGACTACACCCAGTGGGTGCGCTGACGCGCCCCCACAGGAAATAGATAAAAACAAGCACTTACTTCGGCTGTTGGCCAGGTCGTCGATCTTCCGACCCAACTCCTGAGCCTGGGAGTTGAAGGCGGCAGCACGGGAATTATGATATTCCTGGAAGTTAAGATAGAAAGCAAAGATAAGACGGTCGCCAAGAAAGATCCGACCCGACTGCTCAGCAGTCGACCCGAATCTCGGGGACTACACCCAGTGGGTGCGCTGACGCGCCCCCACAGAAGAAATCAAGGAACCAGAGCGGTCAAGAGCAAAAAACTTACCCGGATGGCCGCTCGCATCGACAGGAACTCCTGCGTGTATTGCTGCAGGAGGGCGGCCTGAGCTCGCAGCCGACTCCGGACCTCTTGGGCCGCCACATTCAGCTCGCCGGTCCCTGCGCTGGAAGTCCACCCGGACGTAGCGGAGCTGGCCGCCTCCAAGGCCTCCGCCGACTAGCCGGCGCCTGCGGCTTGGCGCGACTCCGGCGGGGCGACGCTTCCCCCTGCGCGCTGACGCGTCACCGGCTGTATTTTGAGGCCGGCTCCGACTTCAGGCGCACCCCTGGCCGGCTCCATTGGCGCCGTCGACGACTGGCCGCCCTGGCCCGTGCCGACTGGCGCGGCCGGCGGCGTCCTCCCCGCGAAAACCTCGAAGAGCTCCTCCCTTTGCACCGACGGCGGGTCTTGGATGATCTCCTCCGCCAGGGGCAATGGGGTGTCCGGGGCTACGGTTCCGAGTGGGATGGCGAGCAGTGGGGGTTGGTCGCGCGAGCCCTCCGCCTCTGTCTCCACAGTCGCCCGCTTCGCCTGAGCCCTGGCTGCCGCCTCGGCCCGCTCCTTCGCCGCCTGAGCTGCCTCCCGATCCGCCGCCTCCCTCTCTTCCCACGCCTCACGAGCATTCCGCTCTGTGGCTTCCATGAGGTCGGCGTAGGGATCCACGCGGCGGGAGCCTGAAGACCCTCCAGCCGGCCCGACGACGGAGCCGCTTGGGCCCCGCTCAAGAGAAAGCGGCGCCCTGCTCAGAAAACGGAGAAAATTCAAGAAGAATGATTCGAACAGAAGAACACAGCAAAACAAGCATACAGGCAGTCGGAGGCTTACGCCGAGACCGTCTGGGGCTGCTTCACCGCTTTCCAGAAGCGGGCCGCCTTCGCAGCCGCCTCGTCTCGCTTCGTCGCTGCGGCGGAGGATTTGGACTTCTTCGGCCGATTGCCGAAGAGAGTTGACGCGGCCCGGCGCTTCGGAGCGCCACCGCCTGCAGCCGGCGCGGCAGATGAACCCGCGCTTTGGCGGTCGGACGCCGGCTGGCGACGTGGGACTTCTTCGGCGTCGGCGTCGTCCGGCCAGTCCTCGAAGCTGGCGGAAAGCCCGGTGCCTCCGGGCTCGATGTTGTCCCCCATGACGGCCTCCTCCATGGCGGCTGCCCCCAAGTCCGGGTCGTCAACATCGTCCACCGTACGGTCGGGGGCGTACTGACGTTCGATCCCTGCCGCCCCAGCCGGCGGCGGAAGAAGGGGGTTCTGCTAACAAGAGCCAGCTGATCAGAGGCCGGCCATCATGAAGTCGGCCGACAACAAAAAGAAGATAGAGAGAGAAGCTTACCACGGGCGGACGATTGGCATGAGAGTACGGCGCCTTGCCGTAATGCCAGTCCCCGGCGAGCTTGCAGTTGGCGATGTAATTGACCATGAGCGCCACCTCTGCGTGCGGCATTTCCCGCGTGCTCAGCCGGCTTGGGTCGAAGCGGCCGCTCATCTGGCACATCATATGGGGCCGACTTTGGAGAGGAAGAATCCGGCGCTCCACGAAGGCGGCCACCAAGTCGGATCCGCGCAGACCTTCCGACTGGATCATCACCCGAAGCCGGGCGATGGCGGCGTTCCCGGCCGGAGACAGGGACCTGGACCGGTAACTCCATGATGGCTGCCTCCCAGCCGGCGGGCCGGCTACGTAGGCCGGCAGATTGACGTTGTCCCCCTCGGGGGCGAGCCGGCATTCTTCACATAGAAATATGACTTTTGCTAGATCTTCATCGACTGGATGAGGGGATGAGAGGGAACGGATTGTTATCGCCTGACCTCCTCATGGCGATGTAGGCTCCGCAGGGGGCAGGCACGCCGGTGGTGATGGTGCCGAGCTTGCTCTGGAAGAACTCTTCCTAGAGCTCCAGCGTGGGGAGCACGCCCAGGAAGCCTTCGCAGAGGGAGACGAAGGCCGACACAAGCATCACCGCGTTGGGCGTGAGATGGTGCGGCTGCAAGTTGTAGAACTCCAAGAAGGAGCGCAGAAATCCGCTCGCCGGCAGGCCGAAGCCGCGCAGGAAATGCGAGCGGAAGACGACCTGCTCGCCTTCCTCCGGCTCCGGCGAGACCTCCGTCGCGGGCGCCAAGCGAACTTGCACAAGATTGGCGCCGGGCAGGCGCCGCGTCTGGCGGAGGAACTCCACTTGCTCGTTGTCGATGTTGGAGACGTCCCATGAGCTTGATAACGCCATGGAGCAGGGCGCAGTGGGGGTGCTGCGGTGAGAAGCTGCGACGGCAGCGAGAGGAAGAAGAAGCAGAAGGAAGACGAGGAGGGACGGAGTGTGGGAGAGCAAGCGAACCTCTGCCTCTCCCCCTCCTCCCCCTACTTGTAGGCTCGGGTGGTGGAGCCGAGGAGGCGCGGTGTGGGGGAACGTGGGGATTAATCGTGCCCACTTCCCCCACGTCCCGTGTTTATTGCGCCCTAATGGCGAATTCAAAGCGCCACAGGAAGGCGAGCCGTCTCCCTGGGCCGGAGAAGATCAACGCTCGGGTCGAGGCCAGGGAGTGGCACGCCCGGGCCTGCGGCGGTGTCCCGTCGCGCGCGTGCATGGGCAGGATTCCGCCACCACGTGGCCCATGAGGGGCCCGCGTTCAGCATGCAAGTCAGCCACCATCCTGACCGCAAGATACGAGAGCTCTCTGAAAATGACCTACACCAGCAAAGCCGGCTCCTCGAGATAAGAAGCTGACCAAGCTTCTCGTCCCTCTGTCCGCCTCGAAGCTCGCCCAGCTTCGGGGACTACTGTCGAAGTAAATAGCCATGGGTAGCCTAGCCGGCTTCCCCTGGCCCTTCTGAAAAAATTACGAGCCCGTCCGGCTCTCAAAGAACTCAAGACCTGGAGCCGCCTTCCCCCTGCCGGCTATCTTCTAGGCCGGCTTCGGGGGGGCGGCCCGCCCTTTGCCCTCATGCAGGAGGCCGTGGGAGGGCCGACTTCAAGAAGCCGACCACAAGAAGGCCGACTCCAAGAAGCCGGCTCCCATAAAGCAGTCAAGATCGTACCCTCGAGGTCCGCGTCCACCCAGCAATGATGAAACGGGGCGTGGCTACAGTGGAGCCTGCCACCCCCAAAACCCGGAGCACGCTCAGCACAGTGCGCCGTACGGGCGACCACGACCCGCCCGGTGCGGCACTGTTGCCACGGCGACCCTGACGCCGTCCACGACGGGCCACCAGCGTGGCCCCCGAGGCGGTGGGCCCCTTCGGGCAAAGAGATGCCGAAGCGGCCACACCCCCTCCCAAGTCGGCCAGATGGAGAGCCGGCCCCCCATAGCCAGCCTGCCATCCTCCTCGAAGGAGACGCCCATTAAGGAGACAAGACACGGTGGGACTACAGTAATCGCCCGCCAGGGCGGCGGTACTGTAGCCACGCTTACCCCGACCAAGTCCGCGTCATCAGCACAGAGCAACAGTAACCAGCCACCGACCAGGCCCTGGACAGTGGGGCCTGCCTGTCGACCAGGGTGCCGGCAGCCGGCGGGACCCACCAGTCGGCGGGCCCTAGCAGCCGGCGCAGAAGCCGGCGAGCATAGTCACAGACAGCTGGGCCCCGCGCCCAGCCGGATTACCATTGTACCCCCGGGGGGTAGGCCTATATAAACCCCCCGGAGCACCCATGCAAAGGGTTCGACCCCCAAACTAGTCTTAGACACCATACGAGGAGAAGAAGCAAGCTAGCCGTGCCCTTCTTCCTCCTTCCACCAAAACAGCTCAAGGAGCATTGTGTAGCTACTTGTTCATCTAGTGATCATGCGGAGACCCCGCAGAGCAGCAGTAGGGGTGTTATCTCCACGGAGAGGCCTGAAGCTGGGTAAAGTACGTCGGCGAGCTTGTCTTCGCCTCATCCCGTTTCTAGGCACCGGCGACGTCTTATTGGCTCCCACAATGATAAGCCACCCGTTGGCATATGTCGCACCTACCACCCAACACTGTGCGTTGTCAAGAAATGACGGCATGCAGAGGATCATAATCCCAGGTCTAAGATGTCGCCTTTGAATTTAGGTGGCGAGGTGTTCGGAATCGAGCCGAACTGATGAATTTGCCGAACTAAAGCGGCAACTGGACGTGGCAGATGCCTACATCGCGCTTGTCAATAAGCAACTTGATGAGGCTCAAGGTATGTAATTCTTCGAGCGGCGCCAGGTAAGAGGAGCTTCATGCCAGTGTCTTACAATGTGTGTGCTTGACGCAGATGGTACGGCCGCCGTGGAGAATCTTAGGGCGGGACTTGCCCGAGCTGAGGAGCAAGCCAGAAAAAGCGATGCGGCTGCCCAGAAGGCCCTTGAAGAGCTGAGAGCCGAACAAGCTGCTCATTGCTGAAGCAAAGAGGAGATGGCCAAGATGGCCAAAAAGTTAAAAAGCGCTACCGACCGTTGCAGACTTCTTGAAAAAGAAGACCGGGTGAAACAGACGGACTTAGAGAAGGCCGTCGCCAATGCCAAGGACGCGCGCTCTGTGATGAGAGCTGCGAAGGAGGAGCTGCGTCAGGCCGAACAGATTGTGGCTGGAAAGCCCTTTATGCTGCGAAGGAAGGTTTGTGATCCGAAGTTTGCTCCGTTGGACCGGATGTGGAGTGTGGAGGACACCTATCTGGATTTGGCAGCGAGTGCTGCTGATGCGACCGAACACTTTCGAGATCAGAAAGATAACAAAGTGGAAACGCTTTTCTGGTCGCAGTTTCACAATCCAGAGCGTCCACTGGCAGTGGATGATCGTTTGGCTCAATGGGCCAAACTGAATAGGTTGTCTGGACTCGCCATGAAGTACGTCGTGGGTCACCTGTGGCCGGGGAGTTCGGAGCCGAAGAGTTATTTCAGCTTGGTGCAGCAATTCCTTGACTCGGTGCCGCGTATAAATGCAATTAAGAGGTCAGCATGCATAGAGGGCGCTAGGATGGCTCTAGCCCGTGTTAAGACATACTGGGCAGAGATGGAGACCACCGTTGTTGCGTCCCGAGATTCGGACCAAAGCCGAGTACCCTCCGAGCACTATTTTCAGGAAGTTCTTGAAGGCGCTCATGTAATAGAGACGCAGTGCCCGAAAGATGCTATGTTATGATAGCATATGTAATTATAAAGTAATATTTTGATAAACTGTAGTGGCCTTTTTTATATACTTGTGCCTTCAAGTATTGTAAACACCTTCTATGCGGCCGTTTTAATATATATATATATATATATATACATACATATATATATATATATATAATCTGAAAGATGGCAGTCATTGGCTTTAGCCCCCACGCACATCGTCCCTGTTATCCTGGGGGGGCGATTTTTCCTGATTTTGTCGTGAGCCTTTGAATCTGGCGTTGACTGCCGTGCTCTTCGGACTTTTGTCCTTAGTCCAGTGACGGTCCTTGTTGCGTCGCAGTCTTCCGTTTCCATCTCTGGTTTCGGATGTACTTGGGTTGCTGGGGCTGCACCTTGCCAACCAGCTATCCTCCCCTGCACAAAAGCGGGTCATGAGGCTTGTAAGTGCGGCCATTGTTCTTGGTTTTTCTTGGCCAAGGTGTCTGGCGAGCCATTCGTCTTGGACGTTATGCCTGAAAGCTGCTAAGGCTTCGGCGTCCGGACAGTCGACTATCTGATTCTTTTTAGTGAGGAATCTATTCCAGAACTGCCGAGCTGATTCTCTGGGTTGTTGAGTTATGTGACTAAGATCATCTGCATCCGGAGGACGGACATAGGTCCCTTGAAAGTTTCCTCGGAAGGCATCCTCGAGTTCTTCCCAGCTTCCAATTGTGTTTTCTGGAAGGCTTTTAGGCCAATGCCGGGCTGGCCCTTTAAGCTTAAGGGGTAGATATTTTATGGCGTGAAGATCATCTCCTCTAGCCATGTGTATGTGGAGGATATAGTCCTCGATCCAAACTCCAGGGTCTGTTGTTCCATCATATGCCTCTATGTTTACGGGTTTGAATCCTTCTGGGAATTCATAGTCCAGGACCTCATCGGTGAAACATAGGGGGTGTGCGGCACCCCTGTATTTGGGTATGCCAGATTCTGATGATGGCTTCATAGCGTTGCTTACGAGAGCTTGGTTTCTTGGCCCATAAATGGACCTGACTGGGCCATGATGTGAATCCTTAAGTGGGTCGCATGCTGATTTAGGTGCGGCGCTGCTTGTCGCTTTATGGGGTCGTCTATCCAACCGTGTGGCTTTTTCATTTTTTGAATGCGAGGGCTCTAAGGCCTCTTCGTCGAATTCAGGCAGTAGCTTTCTTTTCGGATAGCTTCTAGTGCGGTGACTGTCGCCGTACTTATCTGTGGCATTGATTACCTTGCTCCATCTGATCCGGAGTGCATCTTTCGCTGTTTTTAGCTTCCGCTTCTGCTTTTTTAGGCTGTGTGCAGTTGCAACGAGCCTCTCATGGAGATTCTTCTGCTCCGTGAGTGTATTCGGCGTGAGGTCGTCCGGAATGCCGTTTTCGCCGGAGGAGGGATGTTCGGTTTCTCTATCCGTGTTTCCCTGTTCGGACGGTTGCTCTAAGGCCTGCCCGTTGTCTACCGGCTCGTCCTGCTCTATGGCTGGGTTTTTGTCGAGGCGGGGCTTGGGTCGGCGTTTACGCCGACGCCTTGATTTCTTTTCGGGGGGTCGATCTCTCGTCCCCTCCCCCTTTTCCTCGTTGTCGCCTCCCTTAGGGGTGTCCACCATGTACACATCATGAGATGAGGTGGCTGTCCAATGCCCTATGGGCGTTGGTTCGTCGGTATCTCCTCCATCGTCCACATCCCAACTTTGCTGACCGTAGTCCGGCCAGAGCTCTCCTGACAATGGGAGAGACTTTAGCGAATTCAGGATGTCGCCGAAGGGCGAGTGCTGAAAGATGTCTGCGGCGGTGAACTCCATCATCGGCGCCCGATCGGATTCGATTGGCAGGGGCACGGGGGGTTCGGAGTCCGGGGTGGAGTCCGGACCCTTGGAGTCACGGGTTGTGCAGAGTGCAGGGCTAGCATTCGGCTCGATCGCTTTTGGGATCGCAGCCCCTGAGGTGACGTCCAACCGCTCATCCTCGATTGGCGCAGTGGGCTCCGAATCAATGGTCGGAACCGGTGCGTGTGCGGCCTCCAAAGCGCTGTTCGGCGGCAGAGCTATATCATGCCCATCGAGACAGTGTGGCGCGCTTGGCTGTGTCATGAATCCGTCGAAGATCAAGTCCCCGTGGATGTCAGCCATGTAGTTTAGGCTTCCAAGCCTGGCCTGATAGCCAGGGGCGTAGCTTTCGATCTGCTCCAGGTGGCCAAGCGAATTGGCCCGCGGTGTGAAGCCGCCGAAGACTAAGATCTATCCGGGGAGAAGAGTCTCAACCTGGATTGCATCGCTGTTGATGATCGAAGGAGCCATCGGGCCTAAAGGCAACGACACAGAGGAACTCTCAATGAAAGCACCAATGTCGGTGTCAAAACCGGTGGATCTCGGGTAGGGGGTCCCGAACTGTGCGTCTAGGCCGGATGGTAACAGGAGGCAGGGAACACTTTGTTTTACCCAGGTTCGGGCCCTCTCGATGGAGGTAAAACCCTACTCCTGCTTGATTAATATTGATGATATGGGTAGTACAAGAGTAGATCTACCACGAGATCAAGGAGGCTAAACCCTAGAAGCTAGCCTATGGTATGATTGTTGTGTATGGAGTTGATTCCGTCCTACGGACTACAACCCTCCGGTTTATATAGACACCGGATAGGGCTAGGGTTACACAGAGTCGGTTACAATGGTAGGAGATCTCGAATATCGCATCACCAAGCTTGCCTTCCACGCCAAGGAAAGTCCCATCCGGACGCGGGACGAAGTCTTCAATCTTGTATCTTCATAATCCAGGAGTCCGGCTGAAGGTATAGTCCGGCTACCCGAACACCCCCTAATCCAGGACTCCCTCGAGCTCCTTGGATACCCGACGTGTAAACTCGTCGGATGCACTTCGGCGATCCTCAAGATCGAAGATGAGAAGATTTGTTGAACCAGTTTTCAAGACCGACGACCGAAGATGAAGAGCAGTTCAGAAGAATCGAGGAGCGTCCCTAACTTGAAGACCGGTTCAGGGGGCTACTGGCGGTGTCCTGGACTAGGGGGTACTCATCACGTCGTCTCCCGGTCAGTTGGATTGGGCCGAGGACCCCCATGGCCGTATACTCATGGGCCATTCCGGACAGCTGCCACATACAAGGAAGATTCCACAAGACTTGGTGATCAAGACAAGGACTCCTCCCCCACCGGCGTATTCGGCTAGGACTCTTGTTATCCTAGGCCTCTGGTGCATTATATAAACCAGGGCCAGGCTAGTCGATAGATCATATATATACAACATACAATCATACCATAGGCTAGCTTCTAGGGTTTAGCCTCTTCGATCTCGTGGTAGATCAACTCTTGTACTACTCATATTATCAAGAATAATCAAGCAGGACGTAGGGTTTTACCTCCATCAAGAGGGCCCGAACCTGGGTAAAACATCGTGTCCCCTGCCTTCTGTTACCTTCCGCCTTAGACGCACAGTTCGGGACCCCCTACCCGAGATCCGCCGATTTTGACACCAACACACGGGTTTGAGCTATGGGAGGATATTTTTGGAAGGAAGACAAAGTGAGTGGGTGCAGGAATAAGTGGAGGGGGTCCATGTGGGGCCCATGAGGCAAGGGGCGCGCCCCGGGGGGCGCCCTCCACCCTCATGGACACATGATGGGTTCCCCTGGTGTGTTCTCAGTGCCAGATATTCTTAAATATTCTAAAAAATCATATTTTATTTTCAGGACATTTGGAGAACTTTTATTTTCGGGGTATTTTTATTGCAAGGATAATTCAGAAAACAGACAGAAAATAATATTATTTTTGCTTCATTTAATCTAATTAACAGAAAGTAAAAGGAGGGTACACAAAGTTGTGCTTTCTAACTTCATCCATCTCATGCTCATCAAAAGGAATCCACTAACAAGGTTGATCAAGTCTTGTTAACAAACTCTTTCCTAATAACATGAAACCGGAGAATTTTTAAATAACAGTAGGTTCCCTCAACGCGGATATGCACATCCCCAACAATAAGAATATCATATTTCTTCTGGACAGTAGGAAGAGGAAATCCAAAACCTTAGATAGTAATTGTTGAAGTTTTTCCAATAGAATTGATATTGTGGACTTGAGGTTGTTTCCTCGGAAAATGTACCATATACTCATTACCATTAACATGAAAAGTGACATTTCCTTTATTGCAATCAATAACAGCCCCTGCAGTATTCAAAAAGGGTCTACCAAGGATAATCGACATACAATCGTCCTCAGGAATATCAAAAATAACAAAGTCTGTTAAAATAATAGTAACGTTTGCAACCACAACAGGCACATCTTCACAAATACCGACAGGTATAGCAGTTGATTTATCGTCCATTTGCAAAGATATTTCAGTAGGTGTCAACTTATTCAAATCAAGTCTACGATATAAAGAGAGAGTCATAACACTAACACCGGCTCCATGATCACATAAAGCAGTTTTAACATAGTTTCTTTTAATGGAGCGTGGTATAGTTAGTACTCCTAGATCTCCCAGTTTCTTAGGTATTCCACCTTTAAAAGTATAATTGGCAAGCATGGTGGAAATTTCATCTTCCAATATCTTTCTTTTATTTGTAACAATATATTTCATGTACTTAGCATAAGGATTCATTTTAAGCATATCAGTCAAACGCATATGCAAAAAGATAGGTCTAATCATTTCAGCAAAGCGCTCAAAATCCTCATCATCCTTTTTCTTGGATGGTTTGGGAGGAAAAGGCATGGGTTTCTGAACCCATGGTTCTCTTTCTTTACCGTGCTTTCTAGCAACGAAGTCTCTCTTATCATAATGTTGATTCTTTGATTGTGGGTTATCAAGATCAACAGCAGGTTCAATCTCCACATTATTGTCATTGCTAGGTTGAGCATCATCATGAACATCATCATTAACATTATCACTAGGTTCATGTTCATTACCAGATTGTGTTTCAGCATCAAAAATAGAGATATCATTGGGATTCTCAGATGTGTCAACAACAGGTTCACTAGAGGCATGCAAAGTCCTATCATTTTTCTTTTTCTTCTCTTAGAAGGACTAGGTGTATCAACATTAGTTCTCTAAGAATCTTGCTCAATTCTCTTAGGGTGGCCCTTAGGATACAAAGGTTCCTGAGTCATTTTACCCCCTCTAGTCATAACTCTAATGGCATTATCATTATTCTTATTATTTAATTCAATGAGCAAATCATTTTGTGCTTTAAGCATTTGTTCTACTTGAGTGGTGACCATCGAGGCATGCTTACTAATAAGTTTAAGTTCACCTTTAACTCTAGACATATAACAGATACATCTCCAATGTATCTATAATTTTTGATTGCTCCATGCTATGTTATCTACTGTTTTGGGCAATATTGGGCTTTATTATCTACTTTTATATTATTTTTGGGACTAACCTATTAACCGGAGGCCCAACCCAGATTTGTTGTTTTTGCCTATTTTAGTGTTTCGAAGAAAAGGAATATCAAACAGAGTCGAAACGGAACGAAATCAACTAGGGAAGTTATTTTTGGAAGGAAAGCTACCGGATGGACTTGGACCCCACGTCAGGAGCCAAGGGAGGTGCTCACGAGGGTGGGGGCGCCCCCCCTAGGGCGCGCCCCCTGCCTCGCGGGGCCCCCGAAGCTCCACCAACGTACTTCATGCACCCATATATACTCACGTACCCTAAAACTTCCAGAACAAACAATAGATCAGGAGTTCCGCCGCTAGAAGCCTCCGTAGCCATCGAAAGCCAATCTAGACCCGTTCCGGCGCACTGCCGGAGGGGGCAATCCTTCTCCGGTGGCCATCTTCATCATCCCGGTGCTCTCCATGACGAGGAGGGAGTAGTTCTCCCTCGGGGCTGAGGGTATGTACCAGTAGCTATGTGTTTGATCTCTCTCTCTTGTGTTCTTGAGGTGATACGATCTTGATGTATCGCGAGCTTTACTATTATATTTGGATCCTATGATGTTTTCTCCCCCTCTACTCTCTTTTAATGAATTGAGTTTTCCCCTTGAAGTAATCTTATCGGATTGAGTCTTTAAAGATTTGAGAACACTTAATGTATGTCTTGCATGGGACACCCGTGGTGACAATGGGGTATTCTATTGATCCACTTGATGTATGTTTTGGTGATCAACTTGCGAGTTCCACCCATGAACCTATGCATAGGGGTTGGCACACGTTTTCATCGTGATTCTCCGGTAGAAACTTCGGGGCACTCTTTGAGGTCCTTTGTGTTGGTTGAATAGACGAATCTGAGATTGTGTGATGCATATCGTATAATCATACCCACGGATACTTGAGGTGACATTGGAGTATCTAGGTGACATTAGGGTTTTGGTTGATTTGTGTCTTAAGGTGTTATTCTAGTACGAACTCTAGGGCTGTTTGTGACGCTGATAGGAATAGCCCAACGGATTGATTGGAAAGAATAACTTTGAGGTGGTTTCGTACCCTACCATAATCTCTTCATTCGTTCTCCGCTATTAGTGACTTTGGAGTGACTCTTTGTTGCATGTTGAGGGATAGTTATATGATCCAATTATGTTATTATTGTTGAGAGGACTTGCCCTAGTGAAAGTATGAACCCTAGGCCTTGTTTCAAAACATTGCAATACCGTTTACGTTCACTTTTATCATTCGTTACCTTGCTGTTTTTATATTTTCAGATTACAAAAACCTTTATCTACCATCCATATACCACTTGTATCACCATCTCTTCGCCGAACTAGTGCACCTAGACAATTTACCATTGTATTGGGTGTGTTGGGGACACAAGAGACTCTTTGTTATTTGGTTGCAGGGTTGCTTGAGAGAGACCATCTTCATCCTATGCCTCCTACGGATTGATAAACCTTAGGTCATCCACTTGAGGGAAATTTGCTACTGTCCTACAAACCTCTGCACTTGGAGGCCCAACAACGTCTACAAGAAGAAGGTTGTGTAGTAGACATCAAGCTCTTTTCTGGCGCCGTTGCCGAGGAGGTGAGTGCTTGAAGGTATATCTTTAGATCTATCAATCGAGTCTTTTAGTTTCTGGTTTTATCACTAGTTTAGTTTATAAAATAAAACTATAAAAAATGGAATTAAGTTTGCCTCATACACTTCATCTTTTTAATATCTTTCGTGAGTATGATGGAAAGGATAATTGTGCTCAAGTGTTAGAAAAAGAAATCTATAAAATGTTTGGCATATTTGAATGATGAGCATGATTGCAATGTTGTTAGTATGAATTCCTTGAATATCCATGATGCTAATGATATGCAAAGCCACAATCTTGGGGAAGCTATGTTTGATGAAGATGATATTTTTTGTCCCCCAAGTTTTGATGAGAAAATTTATTATGATCAAAGCATGCCTCCTATCTATGATGATTATTGTGATGGCACGTATGCTTTAAAGAATAATTATAACCATGAAACTTGTCATCTTAATCTTAATTTTCAATCACATGATAGTTATCTTGTTGAGTTTGCTCCCACTATTGTTCATGAGAAGAATTTTGCTTGTGTGGAGAGTAATAAAATTTCTATGCTTATAAATCATGAAAAGAATGCTTTAGGTGTTGGTTATATTGTTGAATTCATTCATGATGCTACTGAAAACTATTATGGGGGAGGAATATATGCTTGTAGGAATTGCAATAATATCAAGTTTCCTCTCTATGTGCTTAAAATTTTGAAGTTATGCTTGTTTTACCTACCTACGCAAGGTGATTCTTGTTCCCACAAGTTGTTTGCTCACAAAATCCCTATGCATAGGAAGTAGGTTAGGCTTAAACGTGCTAGTCATATTCTTCATGATGCTCTCTTTATGTTTCAATTCTTATCCTTTATGTGAGCATCATTGAAATCATCATGCCTAGCTAGGGGCGTTAAACGATAGTGCTTGTTGGGAGGCAACCCAATTTTATTTTTGTCCCTTGCTTTTTGTTCCTTTTTAGTAATAAATAATTCATCTAGCCTCTTTTATGATTGTGTTTTTATGTTTTAATTAGTGTTTGTGCCAAGTAGAACCGTTGGGAAGACTTGGGGAAAGTCTTTGCGATCATGCTGTAAAACACAGAAACTTTAGCGCTCACGAGAACTGCTGCCATTTTTATTTGGAAAGTGATATTTAGTTAATTATTTTTGCAGATGATTAATAGATAAATTCCTCACGTCCCGCAATTTATTTTAGAATTTTTGGGGCTCCAGAAGTTTGCGTTAGCTACAGATTACTACAGACTGTTCTGTTTTTGACAGATTCTGTTTTTCGTGTGTTGTTTGCTTATTTTGATGAATCTATGGCTAGTAAAATAGTTTATAAACCATAGAGAAGTTGGAATACAGTAGGTTTAGCACCAATATAAATAAAGAATGAGTTCACTACAGTACCTTGAAGTGGTGATTTATTTTCTTATACTAACGGAGCTTACGAGTTTTCTACTTTAAGTTTTGTGTTGTGAAGTTTTCAAGTTTTGGGTAAGGATTCGATGGACTATGGAATAAGGAGTGGCAAGAGCCTAAGCTTGGGGATGCCCAAGGCACCCCAAGGTAATATTCAAGGATAGCCAAGAGCCTAAGCTTGGGGATGCCCCGGAAGGCATCCCCTCTTTCGTCTTCGTTCATCGGTAACTTTAATTGGAGCTATATTTTTATTTACCACATGATATGTGTTTTGCTTGGAGCGTAAATTTATTTTGTTATTATTTGATTGATGTTATTTAGAACAATGTTTTGCATCTTTTATTTCAATAAAAGTGTCATTGATAGTCTTTACTATGCCTATTTTAGAAGTCCACATGTTGATGTTTGAAAACAGAAAGTTCACCGTTGTTGCAATAATTCCCTAGAAAAGTCAGAATGTAATAAAATGTTGAAACCTTTTGAATATTAAGATCTGATAAATTTACTACAGTGGGAATTTTCTTTCACAATTTTTGGAGCTAGGGAAGTATGGATGTTGCTGCATTCTTTACAGACTATCCTGTTTAGGCAGATTGCTGTTATGTTTGCATTGTTTGCATATGTTTGCTTCTTTAATGATTATATTTGAGGATAGGACTATTAAATATGCAGAGGCATTTAGTATGCAATGTTGAATAATAATTTTAGTGATTCACTACAGTAGAGTATGACAAGGGTTTGGCAATGGTTTATACTAACTCATCTCACGAGTCCTTGTTGAGTTTTGTGTGGATGAAGCTTTTGAGATTTAGGGAGACCGTGATATGAGAGGAATTAAGGAGACACAAAAGCTCATACTTGGGGATGCCCAAGGCACCCCAATATAATATTTCAATAAGTCTCAAGCATCTAAGCTTGGGGATGCCCCGGTTGGCATCCCACCTTTCTTCTTCAACAATTATCGGTTAGTTTCGGTTGATCCTAAGTTTTTGCTTCTTCACATGATGTTTGCCGTTCTTACAATGTCATTTTATTTTGCTTTGCTTGCTGTTTGAATAAAATACCAAGATCTGAAATTCTTAAATGTTAGAGAGTCTTCACATAGTTGCATAATTATTCGACTACTCATTGATCTTCACTTCTATCTTTCGGAGTAGTTTGTTGTTTGCTCTCGTACTTCACTTATATCTTTTAGAGCATGGTGGTAGTTTTATTTTGAAGAAATAGATGAACTCCCATGCTTCACTTATATTATTTTGAGAGTCTTAAATAGCATGGTAATTTGCTTAAAATCCTAATATGCTAGGTATTCAAGATTAGTAAAACTTTCTTGTGAGCGTATTGAATACTAAGAGAAGTTTGATGTGTGATGATTGTTTTGAGATATGGAGGTAATAATATCAAAGTGGTGCTAGTTGAGTAGTTGTGAATTTGATAAATGCTTGTGTTGAAGTTTGCAAGTCCCGTAGCATGCACGTATGGTAAACGTTGTGTAACAAATTTGAAACATGAGGTGTTATTTGATTGTCCTCCTTATGAGTGGCGGTCGGGGATGAGCGATGGTCTTTTCCTACCAATCTATCCCCCTAGGAGCATGCACGTAGTGCCGAGGTTTTTGATGACTTGTAGACTTTTGCAATAAGTATGTGAGTTCTTTATGACTAATGTTGAGTCCATGGATTATACGCACTCTCACCCTTCCATCCTTGCTAGCCTCTTTGGTACCATGCATTGCCCTTTCTCACATTGAGAGTTGGCGCAAACTTCGCCGGTGCATCCAAACCCCGTTGAGGGAGTCCTCGATTAGGGGGTCTCCGGACAGCCGGACTATTGGACTATGAAGATACAAGATTGAAGACTTCGTCCCGTGTCCGGATAGGACTCTACTTGGCGTGGAAGGCAAGCTAGGCAATACGGATATGGATATCTCCTCCTTTGTAACCGACCTTGTGTAACCCTAAACCTCTCCGGTGTCTATATAAACCGGAGGGTTTTAGTCCGTAGGACAACAACAATCATACCATAGGCTAGCTTCTAGGGATTAGCCTCTCCGATCTCGTGGTAGATCAACTCTTGTAATACCCATATCATCAAGAATAAATCAAGCAGGACGTAGGGTTTTACCTCCATCAAGAGGGCCCGAACCTGGGTAAAACATCGTGTCCCCTGCCTCCTGTTACCATCCACCTAGACGCACAGTTCGGGACCCCCTACCCGAGATCCACCGGTTTTGACACCAACATTGGTGCTTTCATTGAGAATTCCACTGTGCTGTCGCCAGAAGGAAGGATGTCTCGTCTCGTCTTTAAAGATGGTACTACTGTTGGGGGAGCTTTGGATGTCGGCCAAACTCTCCGGCTAGGCGGTTTCATCATGACCGCCTGTTCGGCCGCCGCGCCGACGATGACTTCTCGAGTCATCGAAAACAGCCTCCACGTCAAATCGGCACTCGCCGAATAGATGGATCCAGTGGAGCTCGCCTCCCTAAACGAGCTCTTGGATCACATCGCCGCCCTGGGAGTCGCTACGGACTATGAGCGGATTGGGCTTAAACCCGATCAAAGGGAGATTAACTCTCCGCCGGTCACCCATCATATTGCAGTGGTGGAGGAACAATGCGGCGACCCCTCCTCCATATTGAGGACCAACTATGTCCGGATTCCTGAGCTCTCCAAGCCGGATACCCGTTCACGGGAGGACAACATCCAATCCCTGAACTTAGAGTCAGGCAGCGGGCCAGGATTATCGGGCAACACCCCGGAACCAGAATTTCCAAAATTGGAAATTCCTCGGCTCCTGGATCCCTAATCGGGTAAGGGTTCGGATTCAATTCCACCCACCCACGCAAACATAAGCGATCTTTCCCACATCAGGCAAGAGCCCCGAGAAACAGTACATCACTATTGGGCCGGATTCCTCCTTGCGATGAACAAGGTTAAGGACTGTCGCGAGGAAGACGCAATCTTATTTTTTTTGCAATAATTGCATGGACAAGGGAATCCTTAACGCCTTAAATTGCCATGACATATCACACTTTGCTGACTTGGCGTCCATACTACGAAAGTACTGTGCGATGGAAACTGCCTGGAAAACCAAAACAAACTTTTGGGATAATCCGGCCCTAAATACGAACCCAGCCCGAAATAAAAGGGTGCACTATCAAAAGACACCCGGGTCAACTACCAAAAAGCAAAAACCTTCTATAGGGCATGGAACCGTACTGAAGGGATGGCTCAATGGACCCTATAAAATTGACAGCACAGAGGGCGCCATACCAACACATAGCCTTAGAGCATGTTGGATACTCCGGCAGGTAGCCAAAAGTGGCGAGGATCTCCTAATTCCATAAGCCACAGGGCACCATCCCAGAAATACCAGTACGGTATTAACGGTCTTCGAGACCTTCGCATCAAATAATAGGCGAAAGCAAACACTCCGCAGACTTGCCGAAATCTACCACATGGCGACAATAAACCCATGGAGTGACACGGCTATTACTTTCAATGCCAGTGATGAACCTAAATTCCAAACAGCCTGAGCACCAGCCGCATTGGTCCTCGGTCCAATTGTGGACGGCTTTCGACTCACCAAGGTACTCATGGACGGCGGCAGCGGATTAAACCTCATCTATGAGGAAACCCTTCAAAAAACGGAAATAGACTGGAACCGCATCGAGCGAAGCAGCACAACCTTTAGAGGAATAATTCCCAGTCAGGAAGCGCGCTGTACAGGCAAAATCACACTAGATGTGGTGTTCGGCACGCCGGAGAATTATAGGTCCGAAGAGATTACATTCCAAGTGGCCCCGTTCAGTAGCGGTTACCACGCCCTGTTAGGGTGGGAGGCGTTCACAATCTTCCAAGCCATACCCCATTACGGGTACATGAAGCTCAAAATGCCCGGGCCCAACGGAATTATCACTCTTGCTAGTGATCCAGACACAGCACTTCGCATCGAAAACAAGACAGCCGCACTGGCCCTCGAGGCATTATCCGAAGCCCTAGCGGTTGAGGAACTGACTGCACTGCGCTCCACGGTGAACAGGGACGATGTGATACTCGATAAGAGATTCAAGTCCACCTCCTTTAAACCGGCGGATGAAATAGTCAAATTCCAAGTCCATCCAACAGACCCTACAAAAACAACTTCCATCGGGCCACAATTAAACCCTGACGTAGATGCCGCACTACGAGAGTTCCTACGCGAGAACTGGGACATTTTTGCCTGGCACCCTTCAGACATGCCAGGAATCCCACGCAGGTTGGCCGAGCACAGCCTCAATATTCTAAAGGGATTCAAGCCGGTCAAGCAGGCTCTTCGGCGTTTCTCTGAACCTAAGAGACAAGCCATGGGAGAGGAACTAGCCAAGTTATTGGACGCCGGATTCATTAGAGAAATAAAACATCCGGATTGGCTAGCAAACCTGGTGATGGTACCAAAGAAGGACAAATCATGGCGCCTGTGCGTCGATTTTAAGGACCTCAACAAGGCTTGCCCAAAGGATTCCTTCCCCTCCCCCGCATCGATCAAATTATCGATGCTACCGCAGGACACGATTCATTGTGTTTCCTCAACACATACTCCGGCTACCACCAAATTAAGATGGCGGAGCCCGACCAAGTCGCAACGGCATTCATCACACCATACGGCCCCTTCTGCTTCAACACAATGCCCTTTGGGATCAAAAACGCTGGCGCAACATATCAGTGTATGATTCAGACATGTCTGGCAAACTAGATAGGCAAAATAGTGGAGGCATACGTAGATGACGTGGTCGTCAAAACCAAACATGCCGAATCTCTAGTAGACAACTTGAGGCTCACATTCGATAACCTCTGAACATATGACATCAAGCTCAACCCGGAAAAATGCGTTTTCGGTGTGCCAGCCGGAAAGCTCTTGGGCTTCATTGTATCCGGCAGAGGAAATGAAGCAAATCCGGCCAAGATCCGAGCTCTATCACAATTGGATATCCCAATAGACCTCAAACAAATCCAGAAATTAACCGGATGTGTGGCGGCTCTAAGCCGCTTTATCTCCCGCCTGGGAGAAAAGGCATTACCCCTTTATCGCCTCCTTCGGCGCACCGAACACTTTGAGTGGACGGATGCCGCCACAGCCGGATTGGAAGAAATAAAAGCCATATTGGCAACCAACCCAGTCCTGGCCGCGCCAAACATTGGCGAACCAATGCTGTTATACATTGCGGCAACTCATCAAGTTGTGAGCGCAGTGCTCGTCGTCGAACGAGAAACGGACGAACATAAATTCCCCCTTCAAAAGCCAGTCTACTATGTATCCACTGTCCTTATTCCATGCAAGTCACGGTACCCGCATTATCAAAAGATAGCATACACGGTATTCATGGCATCCCGGAAGCTGCGACACTACTTTCAAGAGTGTTCGATAACAGTAGCCTCGGAAGTGCACTTAATGATATTATAAACAACCGCGACTCCACGGTCCATATTGCCAAATGGGCCATTGAGCTCCTCCCGTTCGACATAACTTACAAGCCGCGGCAAGACATTAAATCGCAAGTATTGGCCGACTTTGTCGCCGAATGGACGGAAGCCGAACTCCCTAAAGAGTACGGCGCATATTCCAACTGGATCGTGCACTTCGACGGCTCCAAAATGTTGGCTGGTCTGGGGGCTGGTGTCGTTTTGACGTCCCCAACCGGAGATACAGTTCAATACGTACTCCAGATAATGTATACGGACTCCAACAACGCAGCCGAATATGAGGCCCTTTTACATGGTCTCCGGATGGCAGTATCCATGGGCATTCAACGCCTAGAGGTGCGGGGGGATTCGAACCTCGCAATATCCCAAATAAATGGAGACTTTGATGCCAAGGATCCGAAAATGGCGGCCTATCGCAACGCCGTCCTAAAAATGTCAGCTCGGTTCGAGGGGCTCGAAATTCATCATGTGGCTCGGGAAAACAATCAGGTGGCGGATATCCTCACCCGCATCGGGGCAAAATGCGACGTGGTCCCCCCCCCCAACATATTTCTGGAGAGGATGTTCAAGCCATCCGTAGTATGGGAAGGGGACACCAGTAACAATATTCCGGACCCGGCCAAAATACCCGATACCAAACACTCTGACACAATCGGAGGCTCCGCCACCGAAATAACACCTTTGGCCCACGTAATAATGGCCATCATAGCCCCGTGGACAGAACCATTCCTGGCCTACCTAACTAGGCAGGAACTTCCAGAGGACCAAAATGATGCACGCTGCATAGTGCGGCGATCTAAGGCCTACATGGTCCATGAGGGAGAATTGTATAAAAAAAAGCACTACCGGAGTCCTCCAAAGGTGTATCTCCGAAGGGGAAGGACGGAACCTTTTGGCAGAAATTCACGCCGGACTCGGTGGTCACCATGCCGCAGCCCGGGCTCTTGTCAGCAAGGCCTTCCGTACAGGATTTTATTGGCCAACGGCCCTGGCAAATGCACAGGACTTGGTCCAACGTTGCGACAGTTGCCAGCTCTTTGCAAATCAAAGCCACATGCCACCCACCGCCCTCCAAACAATCCCCATTACGTGGCCCTTCGCGGTCTAGGGGCTTGACATGGTTGGACCCATTAAAGGGGGAACCCACAAGAAAAAATACTTACTGTTCATGGTGGATAAATTCACCAAATGGATAGAGGCCAAACCTGTTAAAACAGCCGAATCTGGACCGGTGATAGACTTCATATCCGGGGTCGTACACCGTTATGGCGTCCCTCACAGCATCATCACTGACAACGGCACGAACTTTACTGCCGATGAGGTAAAACTCTGGTGCAGCAAAATGGGTATTAGGCTCGATTATGCTTCGGTCTATCGCCCACAAACCAATGGTCAAGTGGAGCACGCGAACGGTCTTATAATGAGCAGCATTAAACCTAGGCTAGTGTGGTCCTTAACGGAGTCTAACACGCACTGGGTAGAGGAGCTTGACTCCATACTCTGGGGGCTGCGGACCACACCGAACCGTAGTACCAGATATACAGCCTTCTTTATGGTGTATGGTGCAGAGGCAGTCTTGCCCTGTGACATAATTCATGACTCACCTCGAGTGCGCATGTACGAAGAAAGAGAAGCTGAGCTTGATCGGCAGGACAGTCTGGACACCTTGGAGGAGGAGCGCAACGTGGCAAAAGCCCGTTCCGCATTTTATCAGCAACAGGCTCGCAAATACCAAAGCAGAGAAGTACGGGCCAAAACTTATAACGTTGGCAAACTAGTCCTACGTCTGTCAGATAAGAAAAAGAACAAGCTCGAGCCCAAATGGGAAGGTCCCTTCATTATTAACCAAGTTCTGACTGGTGGAGCGTACCGACTGCGGGATGCATCGAATGATCGACTCAAGCCGAACCCATGGAACGCGGCCAGGCTCCGAAGATTCTATGCCTAGCGCCGGACCCTGTGTTCGTCCCCTTCCTCTGTCCATTTTTTATACATTATCTGTCTTGTTTTTCTTTCTTTCTTTTATTCTTTCTCCAGGCCTTCAAAGGCCAACTTGCACCTCGTTTGCACATTACAGATGCGCTAGCCGTACTCATCATACCTGGGGGCTTCTTTCACAGAAGCTTGATTATTTATTTGGGCCTCGTGCACCGCACATGTGTTATGCTTCCACATGTACCTTTTTCGCCATTATATGCATCGATATGACTTAAGTTTTGGCTAAGCTGGGTTGCCTGGCTCTTGTATTTATGCCCTACGTTCCCGTTAATTCGGCTAGGGCATAAGGGGAGCACCTCTGTGATTGTTACTGCCGGGTCAGCCGGATGTGTACCTCAGACTGGGTGAAGCCGAAAGCCAGCGTTCTTAAGGGAATATTCGGTCGGCGAACAAAAGATGATTTTTATTTATTTTCCATATCTGCCCCCAGATGTTTTTTCCTGCGTTTCCTATCGCAGTCCAGACATGCACTTTAGGGCATGCTTACCCAGGGAAAGGAACCCTTAACGGAACTATTCTCCCTGGAAGATGTTTCTTACTACCCATGTAATATAACATAACTAGTTGGGCACTTGTCTGTTCAAGCACCAATGACCCCTACGCCTGGTCTCCACGCATACCCCGGTTCTTATATAACTGAGCGGGTATTCGGATACACTCCAGACTATCGGGTCCCGAGGTTGAAGCGAAAAGGTCCGCCATGACAAATGATCTACAATCCAGCTAGAAGGCATTATACATGTCACTTTAATTACATAGTCATGCAGACTGACTAAATTCCTCATCTATACCATCCAACAGGCGATCTAGCCTACAATCCTGTTGGGAATACTTTGCGGCTAATTCTACTTGCCCATAAACTAAGCTAACGGTGATCTCTTTTCCGTCGGGCCCCACAGGTCCGACCTCGGCCATGTGATTTGGGTCAGCCTTGGTGTACCGTGTCTTCACCATGGCCCAGGCTTCTCGGGCACCTTGTCCGCAGGCCAATATCTTCCATAATTGGAAGCGCCGCCGTGCTCCCTTGAGCTTCTCCGTAAGCTCTGCAACGCCTTCTGGCAGGGAGGCGGATGGCCACAAGGCCTGGGCAACACCTTGCATCACCTACCGAACTCGTTCATGCAGATGTGAGAGCTCGGATAGAAGATCACCTGCAGACCCGGGCATTTCCTCCGCAGGACGACCCATTAGCATACCTACAGACATAACGCTGTTAGTCGGCTTCTTCGTCGAACTCCTTCAAAAGGATTCGTTCAAGCACTTACTGAAAATGTCGTGCCGAAGCCGCTTTTTCTCCTTCTCGGAGTCTGCAAGCTGGGCTCGAACGTCTTTTAGTTCCACGCTCAGCTTGACATTGGCGTCTAGGAGATTGTTTTTCTCCCGCCTAACCTCAGTCAGCACGCGTTTGCCAGCCTCTAGCTGTCGCACGACATGCTGGTCATCCGGATTTTCTTCGAATTCATCTGCAAAATCTATTGTTAGATCTACAGCCACGCCGCACACTATATGGTAACCATCATTCTTTAAAGTAAATGTTACCAGCGGGAGGCTTTTTCGGTTCCTGCAATGAGGCAACAGCGGCCCGCAGTTGGGTCTTGCATTCCTCCAGCTCCTGGGACAGCCTAGTATTCTTCTCTGTAAGAACCTGCACAATAAAGATGATCCTTAAATCAGTTCTGCTAACTATTTCAAGTCTCAGGGGCTACTGATACATATAAATTGCCAGATTTACTCACCCGTACATCCTTTACATACTGATCCGTGGCTCTGGCTAGACCATCTTGAGCAGCACGGAGGTACGCCTCTCCGGAATTAAAGGCATCAAATGCCTTTGGTGAGAAACAAGCGTCATAGAGTACGGCCCAGTGGCGCCTATGATTCATGGCGCTTTCCACTTCTGAGTTAGTAGCGGATAATCTATTCGCATCCTCTGTAGGAGGATTATCCGGCCCTTGCCCCATATCGGCTTCCGCCTCTATGTCCGGTCCTGGCGCCCGACTGGTGGAGGCGTGATCAGCAACATCGCCGGACATATTCCAGCGAGCGTTATTTCTATTAAAGAAACACGGGTGTCAATACATTTTGAGAAAGACGACAACGACGATGCGGGGTTTTTATACCTTTGCGCCGGTGTCTCCGTCCGGACCGCCTTCCTTTTTGGCCTACCCGGCCTCAGCGCCTCTTGTTGGCGAGTTGCTGTGGGTGAAGTGTCTAAAAGGGGATCCTAGTTTTTGGAGTTGGGATTTTTGGTTTTTCTTACGTGCGATGCAGGGAGCAGTCCAGGATAGTCGGCCGTAATGGCCACCATGGCGTCGTCGCAGCTTAACTAATAGAATTTCCAATCTATCAGCTCCACGAAGATAACCAGATCTTCTTCAAGTCCGGAGTCGAGGGCCCGGTCAGGGTCCTCCGATTGTGGAGAGGGGCTGCTGACCTCCTTTATGGCTTTTCGTAGTTCCTGCCGCAAATTGGCAAGGTGAATACTTACGACAAATAATGCGGGAAAATGGAAGTAAGGGGATATAGCTTACCCAGCTTGGAGGATTGTACATGGAGAATCCATCTCGTGGCTTGATGCGGGTGAACTCCTCCTCCTCTCCCTTGAACAATTAGGACAGAATTTTTGCTAAAGCGGCAGCATCGCCCGGACCCTTACGCCCATAGCGGGTGGCGTCATCCGCCCCGTTGAAACACCACAAGGGGTGCCCACGGTATTGAAGTGGTTGCACTCCCCGCATTATGCAAATCGACATAACTTCGATTATTGTCAATCCTGATTGAGCCAGTGCTTTGATCCGGTTCATCAGATAGAGGACTTCTCTGTTGTCTTCCACCTGGGGGCTCCATGGGAGCCAACTTCGGCGCTTCTTCAGAGGAGCATTTTTGAACTCAGGAAGACCCCGCCGAACAGGGTCCGGAAGGGGAACGTCCTCCATATAAAACCATTCTGAAGGCCAGTCTTCAGATGATTTCTTCGAGGTACCGGACAGGTATCCGGTATCGGCGATGCGCCATATTTCGGCTCCGCCCACTTGATAAAGTGATCCCCTCTGTGTGCGAGGGACGAGGCAAAATAGCCTTTTCCACAGCTTGAAGTGAGCCTCGCAGCCCAGGAACAACTTGCAGAGAGCAACATAGCCGGCGATATGTAGAATGGAGGCAGGGGTGAAATTGTGTAATTGGAGGCCGTAGAACTCCAGGAGCCCGCAGAGGAATGGATGAATTGGAAATCCGAGTCCCCTCAGTAAATAAGGAACAAGGCAGACCCGTTCCCCCATGGAGGGACAGGGAAAGCTCTCCGCTTGCTCCCCGCCATTGTAGGGGGCAAGCCCGGCTCGAACAGGCACCATATACGCCGGAGGGAGAAATCCCTTGGTCTGCAGTTCGACCAATCGACTGTGTGGGACTGAACACCTCTCCCAATCACCGGGCTTAGGGCTACAGGGGCGGGAGGAGGAGCTGCGAAGGTCGGCCATGCTGGAATGGATCTTTCCGAAACACGCTCTGATGGATTCTCGCTGAGGGGAGGATGGTGTGGATCGTATCTAAGAATCCCTATCCCTTTAATAGATAATTTATTTATCTGGCTAGGGGGGCAAATGTAAAAATGCCCTGGCACCTCGTATTTATTCGACGCATGGGAGATAGCCCTTATTGGGCACAGAAGCCAAGAGGTTCAACATTTATGGGGCCGGACACTGCTTACAAACACTTGGAAATTGGAGAAGAACCCGCCTTGCAATGCTGAAGACAATACTGTTGTCGGCATTCTGAGAACGGGGGTCCCCAGACTTGCCTGCCTGCGGCGTGGCTCAGGCGGGGGCCCAGCGCGGCCCATCTTCATCATCCCAAGCTCAAGACCCTCGCGAGGGGCCAAGCCTCGCGGGGCGGACGACAGGAAGCTTCCTCAAGAGCGGCCTCATCAGGCAGGCTCGCGAGGAGGCGGAGAGATCAATGCAAGGGTACCTCGCGAGGATCCCATGACGCAAGCCATGATGATCAAGGCCAGGCGGGCACCAGGCGGGCGCCGGCCTGCGCAGGGTCCTTGTTTCCCCTTTGGTGCAAAGGGGGCAAGCACAGGCCCAGGTATCAGGCAAAAGTTACCATTCCGGTGCAGCGATACCAAGACCAGCCGGACGGCCGGACGGAGGTCACCGTGGAGCCCAAGACGGCATCATCACCAGTGCTTTTGGCAGCCGAAGACCACCTTTGGTCAGGATAACTTGTACTAGATGTTCCCCTTCAAAATGGTCAATTGTTGGCGTCCTTCCCGCTCAATTATTCGGGGAGAGGCCCAGGGCCTCTATAAATAGAGCTAGCCTCCCCAAAAGGGGGAGAGGAGAGAAGAAGGAGGGAAAAACCCAGTAGAGACTAAGTAGAACACACCGCACCAGCTCAAGAACACCCCTCGCGAGGCTGTTCTTCCCTTGTACTGTCCATCATCAGCCACAGAGGCAATCCACCACACCACACACTGGAGTAGGGTATTACACCACAACGGTGGCCTGAACCAGTATAAACCTCGTGTCTCTTGTGTTATTCATCATTTTCATCTTAGTTCGCACGAGAGGATCGGACGTAGATCGGTAGGGGAGAGATCTCCGCGCGCACCCCAGTGTTCGAACCTCAAGGGTCTGCCGGAACCCGAAATCTGACAACTGCGCGCCGGACTCATCGTCATTGAAGCCTGGTTCGCAGGCTACTAAGGGAGTCCCGGATTAGGGGGTCTCCGAACAGCCGGACTATATCCTTTGGCCGGACTGTTGGACTATGAAGATACAAGATTGAAGACTTCGTCCCGTGTCCGGATAGGACTCTACTTGGCGTGGAAGGCAAGCTAGGCAATACAGATATGGATATCTCCTCCTTTGTAACCGACCTTGTGTAACCCTAACCCTCTCCGGTGTCTATATAAACCGGAGGGTTTTAGTCCGTAGGACAACAACAATCATACCATAGGCTAGCTTCTAGGGTTTAGCCTCTCCGATCTCGTGGTAGATCAACTCTTGTAATACCCATATCATCAAGAATAAATCAAGCAGGACGTAGGGTTTTACCTCCATCAAGAGGGCCCGAACCTGGGTAAAACATCGTGTCTCCTGCCTCCTGTTACCATCCGCCTAGACGCACAGTTCGGGACCCCCTACCCGTGATCCGCCGGTTTTGACACCCGTGATATGATACGCTCTTTCACACATAAACCTCCTTATATCTTCCTCAAAACAGCCACCATACCTACCTATTATGGCATTTCCATCACCATTCCGAGATATATTGCCATGCAACTTTCCACCATTTCGTTCATCATGACACATTCATCATTGTCATATTGCTTAGTATGATCATGTAGTTGACATAGTATTCATGGCAAAGCCACCGTTCATAATTCTTTCATACATGTCACTCTTGGTTCATTGCATATCCCGGTACACCGCCGGAAGCATTCATATAGAGTTATCTTTGTTCTAGTATCGAGTTGTAATCATTGAGTTGTAAATAAATAGAAGTGTGATGATCATCATTATTAGAGCATTGTCCCAAGTGAGGGATAAAAAAAGAGAAAGGCCATAAAAAAGAGAAGGCCCAAAAAAAGAGAAAGGCCATAAAAAATAAAATGCCCCAAAAGAATGAGAGAAAAAGAGAGAAGGGACAATGTTACTATCCTTTTACCACACTTGTGCTTCAAAGTAGCACCATGATCTTCATAGTAGAGAGTCTCTCATGTTATCACTTTCATGTACTAGTGGGAATTTTTCATTATAGAACTTGGCTTGTATATTCCAACAATGGGCCTCCTCAAGTGCCCTAGGTCTTCATGAGCAAGCAAGTTGGATGCACACCCACTAGTTTCTTTTGTTGAGCTTTCATACATTTATAGCTCTAGTGCATCGGTTGCATGGCAATCCCTACTCCTTGCATTAACATCAATCGGTGGGCATCTCCATACCCCATTGATTAGCCTCGTTGATGTGAGACTTTCTCCTTTTTTGTCTTCTCCACATAACCCCCTCATTATTCTATTCCACCCATAGTGCTATATCCATGGCTCGCGCTCATGTATTACGTGAAAGTTTATAGGTTTGAGATTACTAAAGTATGAAACAATTGCTTGGCTTGTCATCGGGGTTGCGCATGATGAGAGCATTATTGTGTGACGAAAATGGAGCATGACTAAAGTATATGATTTTGTAGGGATGAACTTTCTTTGGCCGTGTTATTTTGAGAAGACATAATTGCTTTGTTAGTATGCTTGAAGTATTATCAGTATTATGTCAATATGAACTTTTATCTTGAATCTTTTGGATCTAAATATTCATGCCACAATTAAGAAGGATTACATTGAAATTATGCCAAGTAGCACTCCGCATCAAAAATTCTGTTTTTATCATTTACCTACTCGAGGACGAGCAGGAATTAAGCTTGGGGATGCTTGATACATCTCCAACGTATCTATAATTTTTTATTGCTCCATGCTATGTTATCTACTGTTTTGGGCAATATTGGGTTTTATTATCCACTTTTATATTATTTTTGGGACTAACCTATTAACCGGAGGCCCAGCCCAGATTTGTTGTTTTTGCCTATTTCAGTGTTTCGAAGAAAAGGAATATCAAACGTAGTCGAAACGGAACGAAATCAACTGGAGAAGTTATTTTTTGGAAGGAAAGCTACCGGATGGACTTGGACCCCACGTCAGGTGCCAAGGGAGGTGCTCACGAGGGTGGGGGCGCCCCCCCTAGGGCGCGCCCCTGCCTCGTGGGGCCCCCGAAGCTCCACCGACGTACTTCCTGCACCCATATATACACATGTACCCTAAAACTTCCAAAACAAACAATAGATCGGGAGTTTCGCCACCAGAAGCCTCCGTAGCCACCGAAAGCCAATCTAGACCCGTTCCGACGCCCTGCCGGAGGGGGCAATCCTTCTCCGGTGGCCATCTTCATCATCCCGGTGCTCTCCATGATGAGGAGGGAGTAGTTCTCCCTCGGGGCTGAGGGTATGTATCAGTAGCTATGTGTTTGATCTCTCTCTCTCTCGTGTTCTTGAGGTGATATGATCTTGATGTATCACGAGCTTTACTATTATATTTGGATCCTATGATGTTTTCTCCCCCCTCTACTCTCTTGTAATGAATTGAGTTTTCCCCTTGAAGTAATCTTACCAGATTGAGTCTTTAAAGATTTGAGAACACTTGATGTATGTCTTGCGTGGGATACCCGTGGTGACAATGGGGTATTCTATTGATCCACTTGATGTATGTTTTGGTGATCAACTTGCGAGTTCCGCCCATGAACCTATGCATAGGGGTTGGCACACGTTTTCATCGTGATTCTCCGGTAGAAACTTTGGGGCACTCTTTGAGGTCCTTTGTGTTGGTTGAATAGATGAATCCGAGATTGTGTGATGCATATCGTATAATCATACCCACGGATACTTGAGGTGACATTGGAGTATCTAGTTGACATTAGGGTTTTGGTTGATTTGTGTCTTAAGGTGTTATTCTAGTACGAACTCTATGGCTGTTTGTGAAACTTACAGGAATAGCCCAACGGATTGATTGGAAAGAATAACTTTGAGGTGGTTTCATACCCTACCATAATCTCTTCGTTCGTTCTCCGCTATTAGTGACTTTGGAGTGACTCTTTGTTGCATGTTGAGGGATAGTTATATGATCCAATTATGTTATTATTGTTGAGAGGACTTGCACTAGTGAAAGTATGAACCCTAGGCCTTGTTTCAACACATTGCAATACCGTTTACGCTTACTTTTATCATTCATTACCTTGCTATTTTTATATTTTCAGATTACAAAAACCTTTATCTACCATCCATGTACCACTTGTATCACCATCTCTTCGCCTAACTAGTGCACCTATACAATTTACCATTGTATTGGGTGTGTTGGTGACACAAGAGACTCTTTGTTATTTGGTTGCAGAGTTGCTTGAGAGAGACCATCTTCATCCTACGCCTCCTACGGATTGATAAACCATAGGTCATCCACTTGAGGGAAATTTGTTACTGTCCTACAAACCTCTGCACTTGGAGGCCCAACGACGTCTACAAGAAGAAGGTTGTGTAGTAGACATCAATAACCACTCAAGTGTTCAATCATATAAGCATTACGTTTCAATTGTCTACCAACATAAGCATTTAAGTTTTCTTGATTAACAATAAAATTATCAAAGTCATCCAAGCATTGGCTAGCAGACTTATAACGAGGAATATCACCGTCATCAAATCTATAGAGAGAATTTACCTTTACTACCTGTGTTGGGTTATCAAGACCATGTATTTCTTCAATAGGTGGTAAATTCTTAACGTCTTCAGCTTTAATACCTTTTTCTTTCATAGATTTCTTTGTCTCCTACATATCTTCAAGACTGAGAAATAGAATACCCCTTTTCTTCAGAGTTGGTTCAGGAAGGTCCAATCATTATCATTACTCAATATATCATTCAATAGCAATTCATCTTCCTCAACAGTTCTTTTCCTAAATACACAACCAGCACAACTATACAGGTGGTCTCTGGAAGCATCGGTTAGTCCATTATAAAAGATATCAAGTATTTCATCTTTCTTGAGAGGCTGATCAGGTAAAGCATTAAGTAATCGAAGAAACCTCCCCAAGCTTGTGGGAGACTCTCTTCTTCAATTTGCACAAAATTATATATTTCCCTTAAGGCAGCTTGTTTCTTGTAAGCGGAGAAATATTTAGCAGAGAAGTAATAAATCATATCTTGGGGACTATGCACACAACCAGGATCAAGAGAATTAAACCATGTTTTAGCATCACCCTTTAATGAGAACGTAAATAACTTAAGGATATAGTAGTAACGAATTTTTCCTCATGAGTAAATAGGGTGGCTATATCATTTAATTTAGTGAGATGTGCCACAACAGTTTCAGATTCATAGCCATAAAAAGGATCGGATTCAACCAAAGTAATTAACTCTAGATCGACAGAGAAATCATAATCCTTATCAGCAATACAGATAGGTGACGTAGCAAAAGCAAGGTCATATTTCATTCTAGCATTCAGAGATTTTTCTTTCAGTTTGGCTAACAGTTTCTTAAGATCGTATCTATCTTTGCATATCATTAACACAATTGACATTAATAGAATTTACAGTAAAATCATTGCAATTATGCTTTTGATTCAAAGAACTATCAAGTATGGGTGCAATAGCAATAATCTCGTTTTGAACATAAGGAACTATAGCAAATTCATCTTCATAAATATTGTCATCATGGCCACAAGAGTAGCAAGCATCATGTTCATCAAGGGATATTTCAATAAAATCACCGGAATCATAATTATCTATAGATTCATCCATATCATTATTTTCTTCCAAAGCAACGGTCATTCTCTTAATAAATTCTTTGACATAGGCATTATGAGCATAGCTTTCATAATAATATTTAAGTATGTCAAAATTTTCAGATTTGTAGAGAGTAATATCATACTTTTCAATCAAAGAAGCAACTTCATAAGCACCCTTAGAAGCAACAAATTCTTCAATTTGTTCGATATTATAGTAACTATAAACATCCTTTTCATAAGAAGATACGATTTCATTATCATTAAACTCACATAGGTAGGGAAGGTGTTTTTTAGGGTTCTTAGAGCAACAAGTAAAATCACAAATTTCACAAAGATTCCAAGCATGGCATAGCAAACTGTTTATTTGATTACATAAGAGTCTCCTTTTCTCAGACAAACGATGACGCACAAAATAAGCATGCTCATCTAAAGATTTTCCCTCAACTAAACTAGTTGGAGTTTCAGCACGAGCACAAATAGATCGAAGATAATCCAAGTAGAAAACTTTAAGTGGATCCATATCAATAGATTTTTAGCAAGCAAATAGAAGGCACATGGCAACACAAGCAAACATAAGATCGAACGAGAAGAAGGGCGAAGAAAAAGGCAAATATTTTCGAAAATCGTTTTAGAAGTGGGAGATAGGAAAACGAGAGGCGAATGGAAAATAATGTAATGCGAGGGATGAGAGTTTATGATGGGTACTTGGTATGTCTTGGCTTGGCGTAGATCTCCCCGGCAACGGCGCCAGAAATTGGCAAGTTGACGGGAGATAAATCTTGACTTGACTTGGTGTAAATATCATCGGCAACTGCGCCAGAAATTCTTCCTACTACCTCTTGAGCTTGCGTTGGTTTTTCTCTTGAAGAGGAAAGGGTGATGCACAAAGTAGAGTAAGTATTTCCCTAAGTTTTGAGAACCAAGGTATCAATCCAGTAGGATACAATGCACAAGCCACCGAATACCTGCACAAATAAACACCAACTTGCACCCAATGTGATAAAGAGGTTGTCAATCCCTTCACGGTTATTTGCAAAGTGAGATCTGATATAGATGGATAAATGGTAAAGTAATATTTTTGGTATTTTGGGTTTATGGAACGGAAAGTAAAAGATTGCAAAGAAAGTAAATAGGAAACTAATATTGTAGATCGGAAACTTATATGATGGAAAGTAGACCCGGGGGCCATAGGTTTCACTAGAGGCTTCTCTCAAGATGGAAAATATTATGGTGGATGAACAAATTACTGCCGACCAATTGATAGAAAAGCGCATAATTATGACGATATCTAAGGCAATGATCATGAATATAGGCATCACGTCCATATCAAGTAGACCGACACCTGCCTACATCTACTAATATTACTCCACACATCGACCGACTCCTGCCTGCATTTAGAGTATGAAGTTCATAGAACAGAGTAACACAATAAGTAAGATGACATGATGTACCGGGATAAACTCAATCAATATGATAGAAACCCCATCTTGTTATCCTTGATGACAATAATACAATATGTGTCGGTTCCCCTTCTGTCACTGGGATCGAGCACCGCAAGATTGAACCCAAAGCTAAGCACTTCTCCCATTGCAAGAAAAATCAATCTAGTTGTCCAAACCAAATCGATAGTTCGAAGAGACTTGCAAAGATATCAAATCATGCATATTAGAATTCAGAGGAGATTCAAATAATATTCATAGATAAGCTGATCATAGATCCACAATTCCTCGAATCTCGACAAACACACCGCAAAAGAGTATTACATTGAATAGACTCCAAGAACATCGAAGAGAACTTTGTATTGAGAATCAAAGAGAGAGAACAAGCCATCTAGCTACTAGCTATGGGCCCGTAGGTCTGTGGTAAACTACTTACGCTTCATCGGAGAGGCAATGGTGTTGATGTAGAAGACCTCCGTGATCGAATCCCCCTCCGGCAGGACACCGGAAAAAGGCCCTAGATGGGATCTCACGGGTACAGAAGGTTGCAGTGGTGGAAAAGTGGTTTTTGTGGCTCCCCTGGAAGGTTTTGGGATATTTGAGAATATATAGGCGGAAGAAATAGGTCCGTGGAGTTACAAGGGGTCCATAAGGGTGGGGGCGGGCCCTACCCCCTGGGTGCGCCTCCCGACCTTGTGGCCGCCTCGTGGCTTTCCTGACGTGCACTCCAAGCCCTCTGGATGTCTTCTGGTCCAAGAAAAATCATTGCGAAAGTTTCATTTCGTTTGGACTCCGTTTGGTATTCGTTTTCTAGAAACTCTAAAACAAGGAAAAAAACAGGAACTATCACTGGGCTCTAGGTTAATAGGTTAGTCCCAAAAATCATATAAAATAGCATATTAATGCATATAAAACATCCAAAACAGATAATATAATAGCATGGAACAATCAAAAATTATAGATACGTTGGAGACGTATCAGGGGCTTGCGCTGACGATGTTGGGGAGGCCGTCGGCTACCCCCTGCCCCTCGTGGAAGCCCCTATAGCACCACGCCTATAGTGAGGACCTGACGCCCCCTCCACAAAATCATGTTGCGGGCCATAGAATGGACGGTCCGCTGAGCCATCACTCTGCCAAGCGTACCCCCGGCCACTGCCCGTTGATGAAGAGCCCCGGTGTTGACCATTTCCGTATGCATCGAAACCATCGTCCCCACATTGGCCTCGCGGGGGACCCCGATCTCCATAAGCATAGTCCCTGGCATGTCCGAACCCTCATCCACGAACCGCACTAGAAGAATTGGGACGATCGGGAGCACCTCCCTGCCCGCCCCGAGTAGGAGGTGCTGCGGCCTGAACCTGCGGTGGGCCCGCCTTAATCAACGGTGGTGCGGCCGGATGTGGCGGCACCGCTCGCTGTTGCGACTGCACCGGCCTCTGAGGCGTCGGCGCACCCTACGGCGGAGACGCCCTCAGCTGCAGCGGCACGGCCTTCGGCGGCTGCGGTGCACCTTGCAGCTGAGCCGCCCTCGGCTGCGGTGCGGGTCTAGGAGGCAGCGGCCCGACCTTGGAGGACGCCTGCGTCATAGGTTCAGCGGCGGCCCGTTCCCGCAACCAGCCATGAGCGTCATTGCCGGAATCCTGGTCGCCCTACCAACCGAGATGCGAGGGAACCCGGGTCTGCTCACCCTCCGAACCCTAACACCTTCACCGATGATCGAAGAAGTGCTACGTGCATGGGGCGGCACACGATCCAAGACAGCCTCCTGCGTCCCGATTTGGGCCTGCCCCACCTGATCCGACCCCTGGATTCACACTAGGCATCATACCAGCGAACCCCGGCCCACTCCTGAATCCACCACCACTGGGCCACCTAGACCCAACAGGTGATTCAAACGCTCGTGTCTTTCCGCTCGTAGGTCTCGGATCTCACCGGCCGTCGCGGACGGAATCGCCGCCTGGCCATCCTTCTTTTTCTTCTTTCTAGTGACCTTCGTCCAGACCTCCAGCGTAAAATATCGGACAAAGTAACCACGGCGCACATACCTTGGGCAACGGGGCAATCCATGGCTTGATCTTCGGCATCAACGAAGTGGCGGCCCTTGGACCGAAGGCCAACCTCTCCCTGCGCTTCTCAACGTGTTCATCATGCGTCGGCGGCTCATCAACGTGCAGCATCATCTCCGGTCGTCGCCCAACCGTCTCCTCCTTGACGCATCCCCGAATTGGTTCATCCTCCTTGTCGTCATCCTCGTCATCGACAAGAACCCAAAATCTACCTCTAGAGCGTTGTTCCGGAATCACGGGTTTAGGTTCTGAAGTGAGATCCACGATCTCAATCGTCTCCTCCGCACTCGACGAATCCTGCACGCGATGAATATACCACACTTCAAAAACATCAATCGTGAGTCGCGTACCTTGGATCAGTTCCTCACCATCTTCCAGGTGCCGGCTGGCGAGGATATCTTCCTCGAGATCAGTCACCGTCGTCCACCTCGACGGTGAATAAGAATACACCAGACCCTCACGCCAATGGCCGGGTGTCCGAGTATCCTCAAATCTGATCTGCCATCTTGCCGGATAGAGAAAGCCAGAGGACCGGTCATGATCCCGATCCCGATCTGCCTCCCCATGCGCGGAAACGACGTCGTCTCGCTGGATCCGCGCAATCTCGGCCGGCGGTGAGAGGCCCCGTGATGCCGGCACCGTGTTCCCCGGATGGGAGGGCAGGGAATGATGCCCGGGCGATGGTTCCGACGGTGGCGGCAAGGTCGCCGCCCCGTCGCCCTCACCCTCGCCCTCATTCATTTCGACGGTGAATTCTTAAAGAAAACATATCCTCGGTGCCGAACAATGGAGGGGGAGGTAGGAGCAGAGTAGGGAGGGAGCGACGAGTGTGGGCTATTTAATCCTCCGATCAAGCTAACGTGAGGCGTGGATATCAACGGGCGGAGCACCTCGATGCCACAAATCATGTTCCAGTGTACCTCGCTGCAGGGTTGGCGTTCGGAATACAGGAAGTCCCATGAAATCAACCAGGGAGGGTCCCATTTGGCTATTTTAAAATGACATAACTGATCAACACCCTATGCATATGGGTCCTAGCATGCACATACGGGCCAGTTCTTTTGGTGGCTTCCAGAATAAGCTGCAATAAGCTGCCCCTACCTAGCTTATTCTATAAAGCTGAACCAAACTTATTTTTTTAAAAGCCTAGTAGTTAAGACTTGACTAATAGGCTTTTAAAAAGAAAATTTTGATTGAACTTCTAGAATAAGCTGGGTAGGGAACACCTTATTTTGGAAGGCCAAAAAAGCTAGCAAAAGAACTGGCCCTACAACTCTTTACGCGTCGCGCAAATGGCGCATTCTCGCTCGTTCCACGTCATCACAGGTACGACAAAAGAAACACATTGACGATTGGGTGTGAGAGAAAAAGGAAATCAGAGGGTCACGCCAGAATCGATTCCTTTTCTCTTCCTCCACACGCAGCCTTCTCCCCTCTCCTCTCCTCTGCCCAAAACCGCCGCCGCCGCCGTGCCGCCCGCGACTCAACCTGCCCAGCTCCGCCCGCAACTCAGCCCGCCTGCTCTGCCCGCATCTCCATGCTGCTGGTTCCGCTACATGCCATCGTCTCCGCTCTGCTCTGCCCATGGAGGCTACCATGTCCGCTCCTGTGACGTGCCGATATGGCGACGCCGTGGCCGGGTGCGATCTGGAGAGCCTGCGGACGGTGGTGCACGGTCTGGGTGGCGGCGACCTGCGCGGTCCCGGTGCTGCACCGACACCTCGTTCCTCCGTCGCACAGATCCAAGGCGGAAGACGCGGAGATGGTCGATGGGGAGATGGCTCCGCTCGAGTTAGCCAAGGCGTCGGGGGACGAAATCTGGACCGGTGGATGTGCCTTCTCTGGCCCTTCTCCTCCCCGTTACTCTACTTTCCCCCCAGATTCCTCTATTCCTTTTTTTTTTCTTTGTGATTTGACTAAGCCGTCTGCTCAAGTGCTCCAGTTTTTATCTGCAGGTGGTAATCTTGCTGCAACTTCCAGCCTGGGTCCCTTTCTCTCCAGGGAAGTTGCCTCCCAGGGTCGAGAGGAGGCAGAGGAGACCTTGGGGAAATCGAGCATCTTGGCAGAGCGATGCCCCCATCCCATTCCCCTTTCTTTCTCAGTGTGCTTCTCCATGGACAACATCGCTACGGACAGATCGACAATTCAAGCCCTAGGTGAAATGGCTTTCTCTCTTTATTTCTTATTTATGTCAGAAGCATGCTCTTGATTTGATTTTCGTCAGGATGTGACCATTTACTGATTTTTCTCTCTATGCATCCATTGCCCTTGATTAATTTCAGAAGATGCTAAATTTTGACAGCAGCTGACCAAATTAGTAAGTCAATTTGATTCACATGCTTTGGAAAAAAACTGTGCGCATGAATCATGTTGTATGACTGTAGCTAAATCTTTCTCTGGTTGTTCAATACTTGAAACACTTGGTGATTAGCCTTGATAATCCTATTTTTAAAATTTGTAGCCTGATGGATGAGAATCGAGGCATGGATCTGTACTATATATGCTATCTGGATTTATGATCTTATTCATGGAAATGGACCACCGGTCATTATTTTGCCGCAGTGAAGCTCCAGTTATGGCTCATTGCTTGGGATATGTGTTTCTGACTATGTAGAAGAAATATAGAAGAGAATTAGGCTGGACTACATATACATATTATACTCCCTGTGTTGCCTTTCATTAAACAATTAATTGTACAACATTTGTGATGGGGTCATGGCAATATTGAGGTCACCAAATCATGATGTACAGGGCTGAACTAAATCAAAATGATCAATTGTTGTGAAGGAATTTTAGTGATGATGTACAGGGCTGAACTAAATCAAAATGATCAATTGTCGCGAAGGAATTTTAGTGATGATGTGCAGCGCCGCAATGTTTGATCTGATGTTCAACAATCTACTGCGGGTGTCTATTGTAGTGCAGGGAATTTATTGCAATGCCCCTTTTGTGTCTCCCCTTTTTGTTCAAGAGGTAGCTACGGTGCTCAGTCTCTGCAACTGCAACTCAATGGTGAGTCCACCATCCATTCCATTCATTGCTCTCTGACTCGTACACATTTGAATTTGTTCTCGTTTTTCAGCCTTGCATGAAGCTGCCAGCTATTGAGGCCCTCTCTTAATTACCCAGTTCTGAATGGAGTCAGTTGGGGTCGTCTATAAATTTGCTTGTGATGTGCTTGCAAACCAAGACTTTGTTGAGGCTTTTCTGGCGGGTCAGGGAGACGCCAGTGATCAAGCGGCAGCGGCCTACAGCCTGGGAGACCTGCACAAGGGAGCCGCCAAGATCTCCAACGACATCCTCGACTCTGTCGGGTGAGATTGATTCTTTTGCTCTTTCATTCTCCACTCGTCATGTTCTAGACCAAATAGATTGGATTTATTGGTATATTAGCTTATAAGCATGGGCATTGTTGTGATGTTGATGAAGATTTCAGTCTGTACTCTGTAGTAACCAGTTCTTGCCTCTTGATAGTTTCTTTTTGCAAAGACAATGGTATTTTCTCCAAACTTTTGAACATTTGGCAGACTAAAGTGACTGCATACTGGTGTTTCTTTGCTGCATGTGGCTAATTACTAGGATAATTTGCTAGAATCTCCTTGAGCAAAGATGAATTTAGGCATCTACGAAGCAAAAACTGATTTTTGCATCATTTCACGCATTGATTTTTTGCTTCTTGATATGTTTGTTGGAATGTGCAAGAACAGGGTTTCAGTATATGCAACAACAAAAAATTTGACAACAGTATACGCGACAAATGGTGCTATTTGCGTTCGCTGCAATCTCCTCATACTTACCAGGGTTGAGTGCCCAACATTCCCGAAGATGGCGCCCGAGACGTGTCCGCAGCTAGAACCAGCGAAGTTGCCGTACAAGAAGCTGGGAGATTCAGATCTCCTTATTAGCGAGATAACTCTTGGAACAGTATGTGCAGAGCTGAACCATCATGTTTCTGTTGTTGTTGTTGCTCCAGTTTTTTTACATCTTAGTCTAATGTTTACTTCTCTTAGATGATCTTTGGAGAGCAAAGCACAGAGAAGGAATCCCATGATATGCTCTCTTATTCTTTTAATCAGGGCATCAACATACTGGACATCGCAGAAATTGCCGGTACACATTCCTTCCTTCCCTTCGACCACCGTCTTATTTTCTGAAGTTGATCCCAGTTTTAATTGAAATACTCCACTTCTATTGGTTGTTACTACCGAATGCAAGCCAAGAAGGAGACTCAAGGGAGGACTGATCTGTATGTAGGCAGGTGGATGAAATCCAAACCACGAGATAAAGTACCCTAAACCGGCCTTATAATTTATTTGTAGTTTTCTAATCCATTTGGAGTTCCCCGATTTCCACTTCAGATAGCATGCTTCTGAATCCATTTGTCGTTCCCTGCTCACTATGTTTCAGACTAGACAACTTTAGCCACCAAAATTTCTGGTTATTCAGACCACACTTTTCATCGGTACAATGCAGAAAGGTGTGTGTTGATGGTCCCATTATAAAGGAAAGTGTTGAAAAGAGCCTTTCATGCTTATCTAAAGACTATACTAATTTTTCACATCTTGTTCCAGATTGATTCATACACAATCATATTTCACATTTTGCATTTCCTTACTGAACTTGAAAATTGTAAATTTGAGTTCTCTTTTCCATCCTCTGTGAGTCCTTTTGTCGTCTTATACAGACTGTTTTCAGCACACATTCTTAGTATGGATCTATCTTTCCAAAGGATTTAGTGCATGTATTTTGCACACTCTTTAAAAACCATGTGCATTTTCGTTGTAATAATAGCCTAGATTTATTCTAGATTATGAACATATGATTGTTGTGTTCATAAACGCACATTTGAATAATTCACTAGAGTATATGCATAAGACAGCCGAAGATAGCAGACAGGTAACCATAAACCATTGTATAATTCCATGTTTGTCTCTTCTAATCTAGGCACAATATATCGGTGTTTCCAATGAAACCCCGTACGGAGTAATGCAGTTTGTACATGCTGCAAAGCTTGACGGACTTCCAAAGATTATGAGCATCTAGAATGGTTATAGTCAACTTGTGAGATGCAGCTTCGAAGGTGAAACAGAGATGTCAGCCATAATTTATTCATTTTCATTCACTGGAACTCCATGCCATCCGTGTTGTTCTGAAACTTATTTGCAGACATGTAATTTAGAGAAAGAGGGAGGAAAGAACTCCTCGGTCGTAGTTCAGATCATCGGCCTGCTGTGGTCTCTTTCATAATTAAATTTTTAGTCGAATAGTCTTGGCTTCTTATTAGGTCTTTGGAGTTATGTTCAGTGGTTATCATTCATCATCATCATGCGATGATTTCATTTTGTGGATGCTTGAGTTTAGAAAATTCAGGCTCTGCAGTCCATCATCTCTACAGGTATAATTCTTTGTAGGATGTAAGACTGCTACTCTATGTGCATACTAGTAGAATGCCCGTGCGTTGCTACGGGCAATGGATACATTTTTTGCTGGTTGCATATATAAATATTTTAGTGGTTCAACACCTGTCGTGTACTTGCAATTCTTATACACATCAACTGGTATTGTCGAACTTTTTTACAACACCATATCCACACCCAGCCACTACTATCACAGTAGGTACGTTGCTACTTAGTAAACAAATAAATAATAATCATTTTAACTCTACAACATACCGTAAATTTATTGTTAATGATGGGGAATCTACTTGGTTTTTGCTTGTTTGGTGGCATGGGGCCGGCATGGGGCCACCCCTTTATGTTCTTCCTTCCCTCTTCTTTTTTCCTTCTGTGGCAATTCTGAGATAACTATTTATCATCCTGCCTACTTTGGTTGCCATTTGGCCTTCCGTCGCTCCCTTTCTCATGCAGATTTGGAACAGTGGCATCAGCTTGCTTCCACCTTCCCCTCGCTCTCGGAGACTTCAGATTCGGTGGTCTACCCTCATTCCTCCTCGGGGTGTTTTATTGGTGAAGTCGCTTTACCGCAAGCTCATTTCGGGTTCTATTACTCTGAAGTTCAAGGGTGTTTGGAGGGCTTGTGTTCTGCTTGAAATCTAGATCTTCCTTTGGCAAGCTATTTGTGGAAAGTTCCATGCTGCTGCGTGTTGGGATCAAATTTGGAAGCGTAATGCTCGGGTTGCGGCAACGTACTCTCTTTGTTCTCAGCTAGAAGATTCTAATCATATTTTATCTTCTTATGATTTTGCGGTCCTGTCGTGGAGCTGTACTCGGCGGTCTCCGTCTAGTTTCGCTCAGTTATTACTTCTTGTCAGTTCTTTGTTTGGGCAGTTGTGGCGTGTTTTCTGGCCTTACTTTGGTGCAGTCATTTGGGCTCTTTGGATGACCCAAAATAAGTTTACCATTGAACATGTGTTCCCTTCGAAATCAATTGACATTATTTTTAAATCTCTTAAAGCCTTTGATTAAGACCTGCGATGTGGACGCCACAGATATGCTTATCTCACGCGCCAGGGCTATGGCGATCTCTCTATCTCCAAGGGTGCAACCTACTGCTTAGCAATCGTCAGGTTGTCTTTAGCTAGCTTCTAGTTTTGGTACCTGCTTGTGGCTTGTGTGCCTAAAGTTGAACTTGGTCTGTTGGGTTATGCTTGTTGTTGTGCTGCCGTGGCATTAGATTGTATGGGTGTGACAATGTTGTGAATCTTCTATGGCTTTATTTGTAAAGTTGGGCAATGGTCTTTTCTCTAAAAAGAAGTGTTTATAATTGATTTGATGGCACCCAAACTATTCTTTTAAACAATATATCTCTGCAACCCTATACAAGAAATAAAAGCATTTCTTTGCAAATGGAACTAAATCCCAAGGAATATTTTTCTGCAAAGATACTTTTGAACATTGTAACATAATAGCGACAAATAACTCTGATATGCTCCTTGCTTCTGTATGATTAAAATATCCACCTTTCAAATGAGAACGGGTGTCCCCACCACCATTGCTGACCACAAACTCTCATTGGTAATATTGCTAAGAGTAGTAAAGATTACATGAACCCATTCTAGCAGTAGTAAAGAGTAGTAAAGAAATAGTCCGATGTAAAAGGAAATACTGCAGAGGGGCATTGATGCATGTAACCCATTTCTTGCGCTTCCGACAACAGGAGGTGGAGCCTGTGGAAACACACAGAAGGATCAATCCAAAAGCATGATGCAACCCAATCCAATATAAGGGAGAGGGAAAGTGGCACTGTAGTTCTGAAAAAAGACCTCCTTTCTAGAATTCACCTACACTCGCCGTCGTCGTTCGCTCGCCAAAGGAGGGCTCGACGTGGACTTGCCGTTTCCATTTGCGCGTTTGGCACGCCCATCCCCACAATTGTGGTCGACTACATCATACCACACCATCAAGACCGATCTCAAACAATATTGGTCTTGTCCTCTGTGATGCCACTGCCCTCGCGCATGCCAGACATGTCCTACTATCGGCTTCAGGACACCGGCCATGACCTCCAAGAGGAGGAGCACAAGTCCAGCTCCAAGGCCTCATGGCAATAGCCGCCCGACCACTGGTTTCACAAGGAGAAACAATGATAGCACCGGCGGATGAGGTTAGAGCATCTCCAATAAACGGTCCATATGTAAAAATAACCAACTTTTGGATCTTTTGAGGCAAAAAACAGCTCTCCAACATATGGTCCATATGCAAAAAAGAATTACATCTTCGCCTTCAGGTGATGCAAAATTCAACACCTCGAGGTGCAAATTTACATCTCCGGAGGTAGGAGATGTAAAAACCGCGGCCGTGCACCAACGCCCAACCGCTCTTCATTTCCTTTCCCCCCTCCCCACTTCTTCCTCCCGCTCGCCGCCACCCCACCACAGCTCCCGTCACGGCCGCCACCCCGCCGCAGCTCCCTGACGCTAGCCCGCCGTATATCCAGCCACCCACCGCCGATTCCACCCCGCCTGGGCCGCCGCCTACCGCCGTGCCGCCCATCGCGTCCGTCTCCGCCCCGCCCCGACC
>LT934119.1:427107817-427124001 GCA_900231445.1 Triticum turgidum subsp. durum
ATGCACTGAAAGTACATCGAGTCTCTATATCTCACCATGATTGCCCGCCGTCTCACCGCTCCGTCCGCCTCTGCCCCACACGACACGCCGCCGCCCCACTCTGCCCGCCTCCGCCCCGCGCCGCACGCCGCCACCCCGCTCCCCGCTCGGCCGCCACCCGCACCGCACACATGCCAACGCAGCAAAAAAAAATCTTATCGACAGAAGTTGTTGTACTACATATAGAAAGTGATAATCAACATCAAGGCAGGGAAGAAATTGAAAAGAAGACACATGCTACTTGCATCCAATTAGGATAAAGAACATGGCAAGTATCACCTGTGGACCCACTGGGATAGAGATACATAAAGGATCCATCAACACCCAAGCATTTTACAACTAACTGCATTTATTTGACATTATTTAGCATAAAATAAATTGAAAAGTACTGCAGAGGGGCATTGTTGCATGTAACCCATTCTTTACGCGTCCGACAACAAGAGGTAATTGCTCGTGTGTTGCCACGGGAGCACAAATATTCTAATGGTTCAAAATGATTGGTGTCGATGATATACCATAACCTCAACCACATCAAGCAACATTGTCATCCGACAATGTTTATTCACCTCAAAACTATAGTTCATATCCACAAATAAAGCATTTACATATAATGAAAATAAAGCATTTGCAAATAATGACAACTCCTTTGTTATGAAAACTTCCATGCAGGTTGATCTCTCAACTGTTGAAGATCGTGAACCAACCTATGGTTGCATGATTAGAGGGATAGTGGTATCCCCATCCCACATGAGTTCAAATTCAGGTGCTCGCATTTATCCTGAATTTATTTCAGGATTTCTGGTTTAGTGGGAGGAGACATTCCCGTCGACTACGAGGCGCCTATTGTGACTTCGTAAAATTTCAAGATCACATGTCGGCTCAGTCTCTCAGAGGTGCTCATAGGAATAGGGTGTGTGTGCGTGTTCATAGGAGTGAGTGCATGCGACTATATATGAGCGCTTGCATTTGTATTGTATTCAAAAAAACCGTTGAAGGTCCGATGATAATCTACAAATAACTTTAAGGTACTTATAAAAAATAAACAATGAAAATAATAATGATGTGATACTATCCAAGTCTGCTACAATACAACATGCCAACCTACACATCAGGAATGAGAAAAGTAGGAATAATTATGTCTGATGGTAACACACGTGAAAAGCTTCCAGCCGCAACCAAACACCAAACAAGATGATTCCTACACCAGCTTGTTTTCCCTAAAGTAAAAATCTGGTTAGCCACGTCATAGAAAATTCACAGTTAGTAAATTAAAGAGAAGAAGATGTAACATACAATTATGCGATAGACATTTCCAAAAACACGAAAAGATCAAGGTAGTGCATTCTTTTGTAGATAGAAAAATGTGTTGTATTCTTTGTAGATAGATACACATGCTCTCAAATGGCCTGATATACTTCACGGCATGATAACACTTCGGGTGAAAAAGATCCGCCACCACGGAGTTAACTACGCTAGTCTTTGTACCACGGAGAATAAGCATCTTTTTGCCTTTCTTAACCTAGAACAAATATTAGAGCAACAGTCTGATGTGGAGCCAGGGAGAGAAACACATATATGCTACTGCTAATTTCACAACATATAAGTTTCCTAAGCATCAGAGCCTTGCAATAGCAACTAAATAACCTAAAACAAATATTAGAGCAACAGTCTGATGTGGAGCCAGGGAGAGAAACACATACATGTCGTTGCTAATTTCACAACATACAAGGTTCCTAAGCATCAGAGGCTTCCAATAGCAACTAAATTAAGATTTATAGGTTGTTATATGTACAAAACATCGACTATGTGCCATCAGGCCCTTTTGTGTGTGACTTGGTTCCTATTACGAAAATGCAATGTTACAATACACTACTCAAAAAATAATATGGCAAATTGCTGGAAGATGTCCGTTTACATTTGGCCACAGCCACAAGACAATAATGCACTGATAGTACATCGAGTCTCTATATCTCACCATGATTTTCCGCCGTCTCACTGCTCCATCGGCACCAACGACCGGTACAGTGGCGGCTCAAACAAATAGGTCAGCAGCAATAGCCAAGACCTCGTCAACTCGCTTCAGCTGCTCGATTGCATCTCAAATTAGACCTGATCTATTTATTAGACCTGATTACAGTGGCGGCTCGTACATATTTCTCTTTGAACATACTGGCATGAATTAATCATAATGAGCTAGCCTGTAAGTTATCATGTATTCATGCGATTGATATACACCCATGTGAGAATTGTTTTCGCCCATCACCAATTTAGCCAGAGAAGCAAACATGTAGCTTCTGCTAATTGATAATTACAGCAGTAAGAAGGCCTGCCAATTACCTCTTGCGATTTTTCTCTGAACAAAGAGGGAAAAACCGGTGCCACACTTTCAAGCACCGCCGTTGTCCAGATCGATGTGATCGGTTCTACACTTTCGCCCCTGTGCACAATTCACAAATTAAACACATGTTCTAGAAGACATGAATGCTTGGACATATAAACAATGGGATGAACGCTGGTGCGAGGGGGTGTGGTCGGTGGCTGCTGACCAGGTGCGTCGAGGGGTACAGATGGCGGCGACGGACCAGGGCAGCGAGGTCCGGCAGAGGACTCCGAGTGGCGGCCAAGTAGGAGGGGTTGGGATTGGCGACGACGCTAACCCTAGCGCTCCTATTCGAGGTTTGGAACGAGAGAAACAGAGCATGCGTGTGAGTTGAGTTGACGGGCCTGGCAGGGTTTCGATGGGCTTCGCCCATGTGCTTGTCAGACGCGAGAGGAGAGGAGGCGAACGGCGGATGGACGAAGCGCAGGGCAGGACGCGGTCCGTTGGCAGGAAGATGCCAATCACCAGTGTCGGATCAGTCAGGTGGAGACGCGAGAGGATGCAGTACTACTGGGTGACGACCTTCTAACGCCAATAGTCGCATCACCAGGGCGAGGAGGCACTTACGCAGGCAGATGGATGGTGCCACGACCTCCACCTGACCTTGAATGAAGCAGGGGAGTTGATGGCAGCCCAGAACTGGAGGGAAGGTGGCGGCTTATGGGATGTCGCGGCCGTCGTAGCGCCGGTGGAGAGCTTGGGGCGGCAGCGACGCAAGGGAGCCGGGCGGTGCGTGGAGAGAAGATCGGTGAGTTCTGGTGGGAGGCCGCGCTCCTTTTATGGTGCATCATGTCACACAATCAAATCATATCGCGGTCTGATTTTGTAGGACAGGGAAAAGGCAAAGGTGTCATGCAATCAAATCATATCAAAAGTTGCCTTTCGTAAACCGGACAGAACGGGAAAAGGGGGTTGGACGAGACAAACGAACGATACAATTACCTACCACAATCTCCTTCTTTAGGAGTAGAGATAGCCTTTGGGGTAATTTAAATTTATTACCATATAATTACCATATTCGAAATTTTCTGAGTTATGGCCTTACCATACCTGGATTGATAGCCTTTGGGGTAATTTAAATTTATTACCATATAATTATCATATTCAAAATTTCCTGAGTTATGGCCTTACCATACCTGGATTGATTTATTACTATAATTATCATATTTGAGATTTCTGAGTTTATAGCCTTACCATATGTGGATTAATTGTGATTGATTACCATAAATACGTTGGGTATTGCCGGCCAGACGAGAAAAAAGGAAAACCAGTAGGAGGGGAATGGTGGGTGATGGGACGAAAATAAATCGGTTGAAAATAAACCGGTTGAAAATAAACCGGTTGAAAGTGGGAGGACTATTCAACCAATTCGTCCATTAAGAGTAGAGATAAGCCTACCTATTAATAGTATTTCCGATTTATTTTATAAATGTATATTGCAAGTAATGCATTTTTCTTGGTCATGTAAGCCACATAAGTTGACCGGCAGTTCCATATACATGTTCTACTCATTACGCCAAAAAGTGAATGAAAAGTGCGGCCACCTACCTGCCACCGCGCTCACGCCTCAAGCGGCGCCACCCGGTGGTGCCACAACCACTAGTATCAACTAAACGTCGGTGGCAATTTGAATGGTTCACCAGCTTCTTTTTCCTTCGACTAGCCACAGTGCGAAGTAACTTAGATAACATACACGTATCCGTAGACTATTTTACTATTTTTTATAGTGGGTAGTAATATAAGTGTGATATCATGTAAAACTTTATTTATTAGATTATAGACTCATATTGTATTAGTATGTGTGAGTTATTCATAGTACGAGTAACTAGCTAAATTACTCAAACTATCTCTTTCCCCATTAACTCATTATCACATAGATAAAATTGCTGAGTTGGACTTGATGTTACTGCTTAAGTTACTTCCACTGGGGCTAGTCTGAGTAAATAGCTATGTTACTCAATTTGCCTATTTCCTCATTAATTAGCTGTCACATCATTTATTTTGCATAGATATATGTGATATTACCATTTATATTACTTTTACTGTGGGTAGTCTTCTACTGCCTTGTGCCTGCGCAAAAACATGGGCCCTGGGTTGATGTTTATTTTCATGAGAAAATGAAGTGCGGAACTTTCCATGGGAATGGTAAGGCGCGATTTCTTTGTACCGAATAGTGCTAAAGGTGGAGACTCTTAGGAATAACGTTCCTCTAGTTTCCCTACGTATCAAACTTATGCCTACTTTTTCCCTCTAGTTTCCCTTACCATCCAATGTGACTTCAAATTTATGCCTGCTTTGCTTTGTTTCTCTCTTTCAACAAATAAGCTCTTCTTACACTAGTGCAGAACAGAGTTATAGCATCGGTTTGTAAGGGTCTTTAGTGCCGGTCTGCAACTGGCACTAAAGGGTGGGGACTAAAGGTCGCCTTTTAGTCCCAGTTCTGCACGAACCGCCACCAAAGGCCCACACGTGGCGCGAGGGCTCGCGCCACGTGTGAGCTTTTTTTCCCAAAAAATTCAGAAAAAAACCTTTACTATTGGTTGGTGTTACCAACCGGTACTAATGTTTTTTTTTTAATTTTTTGGATTTTTTGGATTTTTTTCCGATTTTCTAAATTATTTGATAATTTAGTCTCTAATCACCCTTCTTAACTGCTCAAGTGTGGATAGCTCATTCAAAATTGTCTAACTTCCCAACTGGTCACCCATCCTCTCACTACTCCAGTCTGAGCACGCTTAACTTCGAAGTTCTATTCCCCCTAGTTTCCAAGTCCGCACTTGTTGTTTTCCTGACAATAGTAAGCTGTCAATCATATTAACCCTCAGGAGTTTAGCTTGAGCATTAGGTCACACGTTTCACCGTTTGAGTTTGAAACTATTATTCTAAAAAACAATAATTATTTAGTAACACTAATATTACTTGAATAAGTAGTTTGACCAGATTTGATCAAGATTCAAAAAACTGAAATAATTAATTAGTAATACTAATATTCTTGAATAATTCTTTAGTAACACTAATATTTCTTGAAGAAGTAGTTTGACCACAGTTTGCCAAAATTCAAAAAAACTAAAATTTGAGCATATCTTTTTTTCCTTTTGGAATTTGAGGATTGTAAAAATTTGCAAACAGGCCTATGGCCGTCAAAATCGACTGCGGATTTTCGTGTTGAACATTTTGATATATTATACGTTTTTTTGACATCGTATGCAAAAGATATGGGCGTTTTACTTTTTCATCACACTTTTTTGCAAAACATGTCCAAATTTAAGTTTTTAAATTTTCCTAACTAGTAGATGTAGTAACATCACTACATCTCGAAGGATTTTAATTTTTAAAGTTTTTATCATTTTCTGTAGTTTTCTTTAAAACTGAAATGGCGATACACCGGAGGGGGGGTAAAGTTTGAAAATTGCCTTATAGTTTCGGTTTGTGTCTCCAACCGGGACTATAGGTTAAGACCCCTTTAGTGCCGGTTTGTGACACAAACCAGTACTATAGGTTAGACCTTTAGTACCGGTTTGTGTCACAAACCGGCACTAAAAGGGCTCGTGGTGCCCCGGCCTAACGCCAGCCTGCCACCACGCCTTTAGTACCGGTTTATGGTTCAATACGAACCAACACTAATGCATAGCCGTTGGAACCGGCACTAATGATCACATTAGTGCCGGTTCAAATACAAACCGGGACTAATGAGCTGAACATTTGACCCTTTTTCTACTAGTGTCACTTCACTTCAAATTTTAGGGGCATAATCTTCTATTGGTATTCGATCCGCTGGATCACCAAAAATCATGAAATTCTAATATATATTGTATTTGTGGTGGCAATTGGTTTGCGCTCTCATCAATTCGGGGATTCATATTCTCATTTCAAGTGGGATTGTTGCTCTCATTTGAAGTGGGATGGTGCTCTCATCAACCGATGGATTAGTGATCTCATTTGTTGGATCACTACTGGTTGGGGCCTTCATTGCGGGTCTCTTGAGAGGAAGATATGCGCATATTTCTTTCTCTTAAATAAAAAAGAAAAAAAATCTCACCTTCATATCATTAAAAAAACTTCCACACAACACGTGGACAGCACATCCACATCAAAAAGAAAAAGGAAAACCTAAAAAAATTCTTAAAAGAAAAACAAAAAAAGTCTCACTTTCATCTTTAAAAAAAATCTCAAAAGAAAAAAAAATCTCACTTTCATTTTTCAAAAGTAATTAAAAAAAACAAAAAGTTTCTCGCCGCGGCCAACCAGCTTGCGCCACGTGGCCATGCTGGTTGGTCGCCCTTCTCCCGCACGTTAATGTGTTTAACAATGGGAGATTATGTTCTTAATGAGGGCAGGTTCAACAATAACATTGATTGGGGCAACATTGCATTCAGGTAAAGATGAAGTGTATTTGAACGGCTTGCAAACCAACTATGCAAAGTCTTCTTGCTCTTCATTTCTAAAAAAATGAAACAACAATAGAAATTAGTTTTGAATTAATTATAACTAGAACTAAACTAACTACTAACTAGAACTAAACTAGCTAGCAAATGCAACTAGTCCGTTGGCTGCAAGTAGCTAAAGCACTGCACAAAGCCACCAGGGGCATTTTGGTTATATCTCAGCTATTCAGCTGTACCTGTACTCTACATCACTATCGTGAGACTTCGTGAGGTCGTGAAGACCTGGTGTTGTTCATGCCGGTACTACTCATGTGTTGACCTGATATACCTGTATTCTACACCACCTGTCGCTTCCAGTGAAAAAGGACTGACCCGACATGCGTGTCCCCAATCCAATTAATTGGGGTGACATTGACTCAACGCGTCTCTCCGTACTCGCAACGAAAATAGGCTGAAATCACTGTTTTGATTTTATCAGCAATCTTTGTCACAAAATGAACTTGATTTGAAAGTATTTCACAATCTAACCCTTTTAGAAACGTCACAGCCCGCGGCGTTGCTGCTTCACATACAAACGCCAAGGTTGTCGGTGTACTAAAGTAGGGATACCTTAGTATCCCGAACTTGTGTACGGGCAGTCGCAGCACCCCGCGGCAAGGCTTACCGGGTGACCGCCAAAATCCTCCGTGGTTCCTTTGGAGCCATTCAAGAACAAAGTATCCAAGGCCCCGGCAAGAGGAGCTTACTGGGAAGGAGACAAGACCCCGGCAAGAGGAGCTTGCCGGGGAAGCCAATCAAGACATATCAAAGAACTCGCCGCAGCACACCACGTGTCCCGGCAAGACCCAGTGAGCGACAAGCTCCTGGACGCAGCAAAATAATAACCGCGACAGCCCGCGCTCCGCAGCCCGCGCTCCAGCTCACCCACCAACGTGTCGCTCTGGGACCGTTCCTAGCGTACGTGGCGGGAGGCTGTGTAGCCAGGGGCATGCGGTGGCGAGCAGGCGCTGACAAGATAGCCATCGTGGCAAACGGTGGCGCCCCCGACGGTCCCTTTCTGCACCGCCTAGGCGACACAGACAGGCATTTAATGCCTTTGTCCCCTGCCGTCAGGGTTAGGTATGATACAACTGTAGCAAGCGGTGGCGCCAACTACCACCTCTTTTACCTTTTTACCCTCATCTCTGTTGCCACCTGTCGGTGACCCCTTTGACATATAAAAGGAGGCCCATGCGCAACAGGGAAAGGAGGACAACCATTCTCACGCTCGGTCTCGCTAGCCACCCAAGTGTACTGTAGCACTCATCGCTCCCGAGCAAGAACACAATACAAACCAAAGTAGGAGTAGGGTTTCACGCATCCGTGCGGCCCGAACCTGGGTAAACCGACCGCGTGTGCTCGTGCGTTCGCCTCGATCTGCTCTTCGTGCACTCTCCCCCCCTGCCGAACCAAAAGGGGCCCTGGTCCGCCGTGGTCCCATAGGTGTCCGTGGAATCAGTCACCCCCGACATCTTTGGCGCGCCAGGTAGGGGGCGCGTCGAGGCTGTGTGAATCTGATCCGGCTTTCGCACGAGCCGAATCTTCGTCATCTTCATCAACATGCCGCCGAAGAAGAAGATTTCGGAGGCAGCTGCTCCATCTGCGCCGAGCCCACCGTCGCCGGAGCGAACGGCTGGTGGAGTAGGCGCCGGCGGAAGAACGGGCGCCGACGAGGAGGCTCATGGTGCTGCCAGGTCCAAGGACAAGGCTGCGCTGCACATCGGCGGCGCGGTCGGCTCCCACAACGACCGGGCGCACTCCAAGACCTCGGCGTCCGTACACGCACCGCGCCCGTCCCAGGAGGCGCGGGACCAGCAGCGTCATGGTACCCATGGTACCATACGTCTGCTGGGCCAAGATCGAGCTGGCGGATCCCGGAGTGCTCAAGACCAGCATGCACGCCAACATGCTGGCGCGAGCGTGGCACGGTCGCTTGGGCGAGATGTTGCTCCTTCTAACGTAGTTAGAAGTCCGAGCATATCCCGCTCCTCGCACCGCTCGCTGCCGCCGCCTGCCACTCCGGCAGAAGCGTTGGCACGGGCCCAACTACTCCTAGATTACCCTCCAGCGCCAGAGAAGATCGATGACTGGAGGGCCACTATCCAGAGCCTCATCGGCTTCACCAACGGCGACAACCCACGGCAGCCCAGCGCATCGCTGCCGCGGCAAGTCAGCCAGGCGCGAGCCGGTGGCGACAAGACCGGCGAGGGTGCAACCACTGTGCACTCTCCGCCCCGAAGGCCAAGATCGCCGACTCGTCGGATCCACCACGACAGCGACTCCACCGCGTCATCAGATCCGCGAGCTCGTCGCGATCAGCGCCAAGTTCTTCACGAGAGACAACAAGAAGACGCACGTACCCGCATCGAGCGGCGAAGAGAAGCGTGTCGTCAATCAGACCTGCACGCTGGGCCTTCTGTTGACATGCATGCGCCCGGAGAACCAGGCGACTTGCCGTATGCGGTAGGTTGCCCTGCGTTCACCCGTGAGCTGCGGCGAGTCCAGTGGCCCAGCCAGAAACATTTCAAGCCAAACGTGCCGGAGAAGTACGACGGCAAGTCGCACCCGTCAGAGTTCCTCAGCATCTACACCATTGCGGTGCAAGCTGTCGGGGGGCGAGACGACAAGGTCCTTGCCAACTACTTCCCACTCGTGCTCAAGCCCGAAGTCAGATCCTGGCTCATGCATTTGCCGGACAACTCCATATCCTCTTGGGCGGACTTGTGCCATCAGTTTGTCGGCGCCTTTATAGGCGACCACAAGCCACATGGCCAGGAAAGTGACCTTCACCTGCTTGCCCAGAAGGAAGGAGAGCCCCTGCGCAAGTACATTCAGAGGTTCAGCCGTGTGCAGCGCAACATCCCAGACGTCCACCCTGCCACGGTTATTAGCGCGTTCCATCAGAACGTGCGTAACCGCAGGATGCGGGAGGAGATGGCGATGAGCAGGATCAGAGACGTCAGCGAGCTTTACGCCCTGGTCGACAAGTGTGCACGCGCTGAAGAAGGGAGGAAACTCCCCGGAGAGAATACTGGAGCAGGGGGATCTGACAGTGAAGATGATGCCCCGGCAAAGAAAAACCGGAGGCGCAACAGGAAGAAGAAAGGCAAGGAGGTACTAGTCGTTGAGCAGTCCGGCAACGACGGTGGCGCCAAGCAAGCCAAAGTTGGCAGCTCCGGCAAGGAGGTTGCCGCATGCACCAATTGCCAAGCTGTGGCGGCCGCCGACAAGCAGGACGGCTCCGACAAGCAGTACTGCAAGATCCACCGCACCAAGGGCCATGATCTCCAGAGCTGCAAGAAAGTCGAGCAGCTTGTCCAGCAACAAAAAGCCGAGTACGAGCGGTGCGACAAGGAGAGAGCCCAAGGAGGCGGTGGAGAAGCCGGCAAGAAGCGCGCTGGCCAGGGAGGACGCCACGGCAAGGCCAAGCAGCGGCAAGGAGACAGACCTCCCCGCGGCCGCGACAAGGATGAAGACGAAGACGACGACGAGGACATGGATGATGTTGAGAACATTGAGCAGGAGTTTCAGAAAGCTACGGAAGTCTTGTGCGTTGACAGCGGCGCTTCTCTGCATACTTCCCACCGCCAACTCAAACAGTGGCTGTGGGAAGTTAATGCGGCAGAGCCACCTGTCGAGTCGCGCAAGCTTCTGAAATGGTCCAGCACGCCTATCATCTTTGACATTGAGGACCATCCTGATCGCACAACTGCGGTCGGGTGCTTGCCGCTGTTGGTTTCACCAACTATACGCAACCTCAAGGTCACCAAGATGTTAGTTGACGGCGGGGCCGGCTTAAATCTGATCTCCTCCGCTATACTCCAGAAACTCCAGACCCCCGACAGCGAGCTCGAAGAGACCGGCACATTCCAAGGAATTTGTTTGAGATCGACAGAACAAATGATCGAACTATCTCTTTGCGTTAGATGAAGTGCTATATATAGCACTGGAACAGGCGTTTACAAAGGGGGTGTCGGTTCAGACAGAACCGACGCAACGCTTGGAGAAGTAACCGCCAAAGGTTAATACAAGCAGGGATTAATCCCTTAATTACTATGTTAATTAATCTTAACACTCCCCCTAATCCATGCTTGTCCAGGTAGCATCATCATCTTGAAAGAGACTCCTCCAAAAACCCTGTGGGAAAAATATGAGGAGAAAACTGTTTGATATGTTGCTAAAAAACTCCTTCAAACCCTGTGGGAAAATAAGGAGAAAGAAGATGCAACATATAATGGTTATTGTCTCTTTCAACTCAATATGAGAAACTCATAGAATTTAGAGGACAATAAATATGTCGTATATACTTTCCTAAAAAACCCCGGTGGGGAAAACAGAAAGTATGACATATGATCTCATGTTGATATTACCTCATTAAAAACCTTTATGAGAACATGTATAGTAAACTCACGAAGGAAAAAAGAGTATAATATGATGCATTGAACAGGAACAATTCAGGAAGATACTCCCCCTGATTCTTGCAAATTTCGAAGCCGTCACATACCAATCCCAAGAATATATATCTGGAATGTAGAAGTGGTAGAGACGTTGTGAACAAATCATTCATATGGTTTGACTTGCAAGATATGCAATATAGCGATATTGCTTATTATGTAACCTGTTTGCATCCGGGCAACACAAGAAACAGTATCGTTGAGGTAATGGTTGGTGGATGTAGCCATGAGGTCTGTTTCGAAGACTCTTCATGAGAGGGCTACCACACCTAGTAGGAACACTAAGCTTGTCTACAATCTGACATTGTGGGGATCTGATCGATGTATCCAATGATATCGGTGTTCACATTTCTGTGAAACTGAAAAATCAGGACAAGATGTTTCATGCCTTGGAGATATCGAAAGATATTCTTGAGTACCAACCAATTGTGCTTGGTGGATCCAATGGCATTATGGAACATTGAGTCCCAATATCTCATTTCCATCATCTCTTGGTCTAAATAGATCTTTCTCTACGTCTAGAGAATGAACTACCATGAGAGTTATCGATGGATAAGATTTGTCCACAATGAATTTCTCCAATATATTATGGATATAGACAACATAGTATACCATAATGTATGAATGAAGGTGCTCAGTTTGTAGTAACGAGCGGTATTTTGGTTTACCCAAATCCTTCATTTTAAACTCCGTCATTTAGATGATTACATGTGTCACCATTGTAGACTCACAAACATGGATAATCATCATTGTAGGAGTAATCCATGTGTATAAGGATCTCACTACGTCAGTTGTACTGACAACAATAAGTCGTATGGTGACTTACTGTTTTTACACAATGTATGTTGCATTTTGTATTTCGATTCAGAATTGAGATTCCATCGGGAATCAATCCTATATGTCTGAATCTAGTGATCCACATGGATATGTAATCACTACATCTATCAACTGCAGAGATAGATGATTTTGTACTGCCAATGATATAAGTTATCGGAAAGAAATTCCACCTCTGGAGAATAGTTGGGTATCTGCGTGAACCCTTATGCTACAATACTTGCTCTTTGTTTCACCACCTCGTTGTTCTCAATTCTGTTTCCAGAAGAAAACTGGTGTAGGTATTGCTTATGAATACCTTCCCATTATTGAGCAGGATCATTTCTACCTAGATTATACCCTTTGCTTGAGTTCAGTCCGAGTGTTGTTCACACTTTGCCATGGCCATGGTCTTTGGATCTGAATCATTTGAAAGGTTTTGCAATCTAGTTGAGAAATGTATGTCGACAATTGTAGACTTTTGGTTATATGTTTCTCCAAAATCTATATGTCAATATAGAGTTGATAGAAATATCGTTACCCATGGTGACTGCTCACGATTTCCCAATGCGGCTGAGTCGGGTATTCCGATGACCCAGTCATTGTGTGCACTATGACCTGGGTTGGTGGAGGTTTCCCATCCACTGGGTGTATACTACCCATTAGGTGTCTGCCAACGTGAAGTTGACTTGCATTTCCTGATTCACAGGCCTTGATATCCTTGCTTGCGAGAAGCTAAATCCTGATGTACTTCTGCATACATCTCCCCCTGTTGCTTTGAACGGGGAGTGGAGTGGATTTTGTTGGTATCTCCACTCTTTCAGGCGTACTTTTGCAGGATTGTAGGATTGTGTGAGACCTTTATAGTCAGTAAGTGAATCTGGCAGGTTATTTGCAATGTATTGCAAATCTTCTGAACACATGGTTCAGATCTTTGAGTACGTGGATCTGAGGCAGAAATGTGTTGAACATTCCACTAATTTCCTGGCATTCTTTATGGTACTTGAATTCTCCCCCTAATGCCTGGAAATGTTCCTCATTGAATCAGCATAATGGCCTTGAATAACTCCTCATGTGAGGGGCTTGAGGTATTGATGGAAATACAGTTATTCCTCACATAGATCCCAACTATATGTTGAGGGGCCAATGATGTATGTTGGGTGGTGATATCAGTATGCAACCGCGCAGATAGGAAATACATGATAGATTTCCACGTATCAAGGACAGAGGGGAATAATATTATGCAGTTTGGTCATGAGCGTGTAAAACTACATGACTCCAACGTAAAGTTGGTAAGTTGCATTTTCAAAGTAAAGATCATGCAATGAGCTCAATTCTTTGGATGGGATTCTACCAAACCATTTTGAGTCTAGACATTAGGACAAATTGCTAAACTTCAATCTAGGGCCATAGAGAAGGCACTCAAGGAGAATTCTGCAATGTTATCCACTCGATTTGCTTGAAATCGATGTCAGGATAATGAGCCAATGGTTTTGTGTGAATAAAGCACACACTTAAGACCATCATGTAGATATGTCTTTGAGAACCATGGAATACCTGAATAGTCTACTCAATGGTTTGGGAAGAGTCACTTACCTCGACTTGATGCATTCAAGGAGTCTGAGTGGTTCAGCGTAGACTTTAAGGTGTGCGAGCCTTAAAATTAGCTTCCCCGTGTCACTTGTAGTGCACATAAAATCCAAATGGTGTTAGAATTTAGCATCATAGTAATCATAAACTATTGGAATTGCTGATAGTTTTGGTTTCAACCCAATGTCTCGATGACCAAGGTGAGTATGCCAAGTTTTTCATGTACAAGACATTTTGGAAAACTATCTTGGGTGCAACATGTGCTACGGGTTTTGTAGTATGTGTAGTACAATCCAGATGATACATAGAGAATGCGCTTGCCATATATGTTGCATATGTAAAGAGAATGTATTTCTCTTTCTTGTCAGCATAAGTTTCGCTATGGAAACCATTTTGACGAATATCTCTATAGCTTAGGGTACGAGTTAAACTTGGGAAGCAATGAAGCATACCAATGTTACTCGAGTACCCACAGGGATAGTAAATATGACTCGAGTTGAGCCAACAAATACCTCATCGCATCTAGCGATTTTAAAATATCTCCTTTCTCTCAATGAGTGTGGAAACACTGGACTTCCCTGAGTATAGAGCTTGTGGTGCATATGTCCACAAGGCACATATCATTTTTCATCGGATTAACTCCCGTAGAAATCTATATATAGACATGAAGATTCTCAAGAAAATCACTGTCGGATATATAGAATAGATACATATGAATTTGTACCAAAGTGCTGATACAATATATTGTGATATACAATATATGATGATAACAATAATCATGTTCTTATTAGAACATCAGAAATGGACATAAATAAATAGATCACTAAGGAGACTAAGGGACTAAATGTATAGTCTCCAAACATGTTGGTTGATGCATATTCAACCATCATGCTCTCCATGCTCATAGGGTCTTGTGACAGCTTGATGGTGTCAGGTTGAGGGTTTGAAGTGAGTTTCAAACCATTACCCTTGAGGTCCTTTGCGTCCCGGTGGCGTGGCTCGGGTTGCACGCGCTATCCCATGAGATGCAATACTGATCTTGATATCCATGACCCGCTTAAGTAAGTTGTGGCCATTGAGGGCAAGAGCCTCAAATTGTTAGCCATCGATTACTTATAGGGGCAAGCCAGAGACAATTAATTTACAAGAAGTAAATTAAAAATCATCATGGTTGATGTTGTAATGAACTTAGCAAAATCAATGGGTATTTCAAGAAGTTATCTTGAAACCATTAATGTGAATCTCAAATTGCTAAGTATGACATCTTGAAGATAATCTCCAAAATGGATTAGATCTCGCAGCACTAGGGAGTATAATCTGATGAAATCAGTAGATACTCATTCATAATGCCTTATGTCATGACTTAGTAAAATGTGTGGGAGAGCATTTTGTAAAGCAATTATAATGTCAAAATGACAAAATATAGGCTTTAACAGTAGTCATTGATAATCTGCGAAGGCAGTAGATCTATATGACTACCTTGTGATCCCAATACATCAATTTGAAGAAATCACTTTGAATTTTGCATTCTTATTTGCAAGAAATTAAAAATCTCAATTGCAAATAGATGTATTAATCTCAACATGTAGCGAATATGGAGATACATACATTCCGGAATACATCGTACTCAACAGAAACACCACTATTATAATGAATAGTAATGATGCTGCAAACTTGATGTTCAAGTGAAAAACTTGAATTGTACAGATCTCAAATTAAATGAGACGATCCTGTATCAAGTTGGGAGATAATTCAGCTGAGTGAATTAATATTCTGCAAGAGAAAATTAATCTCAATCGCTATGAGATTGTTTTGCAAGAAAAAATATATTTCTCAATTGCAAATCAATATTGTTGTGCGAGAAAATTTAATCTCAATCGCGAAAAACATGTTCTAGAGAATGTGGTAAACACATTGAACATGTCAAATATAAATATACACATATTTCTGGAATTGTAAAACTCAACAAAAAATGGGTTGAAATGCATATCTATACATACATGGTCTAATAAAGATGACAAGTGCTAATGAATAGCACGAGTAGTTGAACCATGTTGAGTTATCCTGAGACATACATGAATTACTCCAAGATTTATACACGCAAGCCTATTATGAAAATAGGTAAAGCCGCATGGGCTAAAGTGTATAATCATGAAGGGATAAGGCTCCATGGCCTTTCCATTTTCCATGTGCGGTTACGAATCGAAGGATTCGTTTTGGCTCACGCCACCGTGCTACGCACCACCGTTCGCTGCCGATGGGAGGGCACTGCCGCATGTATTCGTGCTGCCGTAGTGCTAGAAGATGCTGGTGCGTCGCAGGCGGCGGACGGGCACGCGGTGCGGCATGGCACACGGCCGGGCGGAGGCCGTGGCCTGGGGCGTGGCGCGGCGTGGAGGCCGGGCACAGGGCACTGGTCAGGCGGCACGGAGGCCGTGGCCTGGGGCGCGGCTCGGCGCGGAGGACGGGTGGACGGGCGCGCGG
>LT934119.1:427124200-427171719 GCA_900231445.1 Triticum turgidum subsp. durum
CGGCCGGGTGGATGGGCCCCAGGCGCGCCGCAACGCAGGCAGGCGCAGCGCACGACCAGGCGGGCGAGGGCGAAGCCTCGGCGCAGGCGACGCGTGGCCATGGCCTGGCGCGGGGTGTGGCGCAGCGTGTGAGGGCGAGGCCTCGACGCGGGTGGGCGTAGCCTGGCTATTCCAGGTGCGAGCACCGCTCGGGGGAAGGGGACCCGCAACGACGGCCGGAAGGAGGCGACGCCGGCCGGTGGCCGCTATCATGACCTCTGCAGGAGAGGCCATGGCCGGGGAGCGGTCGCGCCGTCCCTTTATCTCTTGACCAAATCGCTCTCGGGAGCGTGCTGATAACGTGTTTGAGATCGACAGAACAAATGATCGAACTATCTCTTTGCGTTAGATGAAGTGCTATATATAGCACTGGAACATGCGTTTACAAAGGGGGTGTCGGTTCAGACAGAACCGACGCAACGCTTGGAGAAGTAACCGCCAAAGGTTAATACAAGCAGGGATTAATCCCTTAATTACTATGTTAATTAATCTTAACAGAATTAACCCGGGAAGGAGTAAGCCAAAGGGGAAGGTCACGTTGCCGGTGACGTTTGGCAGCGAAATGAACTTCAGAACTGAGAGGGTCACCTTTGACGTTGCCGATTTCCCATTGCCCTACAATGGCATACTTGGCCGCCCAACACTGGCCAAGTTCATGGCAGCCTCTCACTATGCTTACAACTTGCTCAAGATGCCAGGCCCGATAAGCGTCATCTCTGTCCCTGGCGACAAGAAGGATGCCCTTATCTGCGCCGACAAGATCTACCGGGAAGCAGCTGCTGCGACAGATCACAAGGCACTCGCCGCTGAAGCTCCCGGGGGGAAGAAGAAGACCAAGTCCGGCAAGAGCTCTGATGCCCACTCCGGCAAGCGCACCTCCTCGGAGTGCTGCGTTGCCGTCGAGGACGCACCATCGAGCTCCACCGGCAAGTGTAAGAAGGCCATGGCTGCTCCACCACATACCAAGAAGGTGTCCGCCAAGGAGGACGGCACTGGTGGTACTATTACCATCAGTGCCACGCTTGACCCCAAATAGGAAAGCGCGCTCGTTACTTTCTTGCGGGCGAATGTCGACGTGTTTGCATGGCAACCGTCTGATATCCCCGGTGTTCCCAGGAAAGTAATTGAGCACCATCTTGCCGTATGTCCTCATGCGCGGCCCGTCAAGTAGAAGGTCAGAAAACAGGCGGTGGAGCGCCAAGAGTTCATAGCAGAAGAGATCAAGAAGTTGGAAGCAGCAGGCCTTGTCAGAGGAGTGCTCCATCCCACGTGGCTGGCCAATCCTGTAGTCGTGCGCAAGGTGAATGGAAAATGGAGGCTTTGTATTGACTTCACTGATGTTAATAAAGCTTGTCCCAAAGACCCATTTCCCTTGCCGCGCATTGACCAAATTCTTGACTCCACAGCCGGATGCGATTTGCTTTCATTTCTTGACGCTTATTCAGGATACCATAAGATCTTCATGGCAGAAGAGGATGAGGAGAAAACCACTTTCATTACTCCATGTGGCACGTACTGTTTCGTACGGATGCCTTTCGGATTAAAGAATGCTGGTTCAACGTTTGCCAGAGTAGTCCATGTTGCTTTGAAGCCACAGATACACAGAAATGTAGAAGCTTACATGGATGATATAGTGGTCAAGAGCAAGGACAGGACAACTCTGATCCAAGATTTAGATGAGACTTTTGCGAATCTGCGCAAGATCAACCTCAAGCTCAACCCCAAGAAGTGTGTGTTTGGAGTCCCTTCCGGCAAGCTTCTCGGGTTCTTTGTGTCTCAGCGGGGAATCGAAGCCAATCCCGACAAGATCAAGGCCATTGAGCAGATCAAAGCACCAAAGCGCGTCAAGGATGTACGGAAGCTTGCCGGTTGCGTGGCTGCTCTCAGCAGGTTTATCTCTCGGTCTGCTGAGCGCGCCCTGCCGTTTTTCAAAATTTTGAAAAAGGAAGGTCCAATAAAATGGACTCCGGAAGCGGAGGCTGCACTGCAGGACCTGAAGAGATACCTGTCCTCCACCCCAACACTTGTCGCACCTAAGCCACAAGAGAAGTTGCTGCTGTACATAGCGGCAACCAATCAAGTGGTTAGTGCTGCGTTAGTAGCGGAGAGGGAGGCAGATGACGAGCCAGCAACCGCGGCAAGCACATCTAGCGACAAGCAGTGGGCTTCCCCGACAAGCTCTGGTCCCGACAAGCAAGAATCTGCGCAGATGCAAGAGGAGATACGGAAGAAGATGGTGCAGCGCCCAGTTTACTTTGTCAGTTCCCTTTTGCAGGGGGCTAGATCAAGGTACTCTAGTGTGCAGAAGTTGCTTTTCGGCCTCCTTATGGCCTCGAGAAAGCTGCGCCATTACTTCCAAGCACATGAGATCACAGTTGTCACTCGCTTTTCGCTGAAGAGGATATTGCAATATCCGGAAGCAACAGGCAGGATTGTCGAGTGGGCACTGGAACTGTCAAGCTTTGGCCTCAAATTTGAGAGTACATCAACGATCCAAAGCAGAGCATTGGCAGAAATCATAGCAGAATGGACGCCAACTCCAGACGAAGAAATTCCGGAGACAAGCTCCCCGCCAAGGAAACAAGCAAAGAGTGGCTCATGTACTTTGACGGTGCCTTCTCGCTGCAAGGCGCCGGTGCTGGCGTGCTGCTTGTCGCACCCACCGGAGAGCACCTCAAGTACATAGTCCAGATGCACTTTCCCAAGGAGCAAGCGACAAACAACACTGCATAGTATGAAGGCTTGCTTGCCGGTCTCAGGATCACGGCAGAACTTGGAATTAAGAAGCTTATTGTCAGGGGTGACTCGCAGCTTGTCGTCCGCCAAGTGAACAAAAATTATCAGAGTCCATTAATGGAAGCTTACGTCGACGAAGTGAGAAAGCTAGAAGAGCACGTTGACGGCTTGTAGATGGAGCACGTCCCAAGAGCTCAGAATGGCATTGCCGATGGCCTGTCAAAGTGCGCTGCACTTAAATTACCTGTGGAACCAGGAATTTTTGTGCTCAAGCTGATTCAGCCGTCCGTAACACCACCAGCTGGACAGAACAAGAAGAGGAAGTTGGTTTCTGGTGACTGTTTTCCGGCAGAGCTTCCCGAAGCCGCCGCCAAAAAGGTCCCCAAGATCAACACCAAGAATGCTAAGGAGCAGTCTGCTCCGGCAAGCCCCAGGGTTTGTTTCGTTGAAGCAGACGCTCCCGACAAGTTCTGCTCCGGCGAGCTTGCCGGGGAACGTCGAGCTCCGGCAGAGCCGCAGGCTCTTGCCGTGGAAGCGGATGTTCCTGCAGCAACAGATGTGCCTTTAGTCCTTGTTGTCGAGCCACAGGCTCCAACATGGGCACAGCAGATTGTCCGTTTCCTTCAGACAGGAGAACTTCCCGAAGAGCCCGAAGAAGCGGAAAGAGTAGCCCGGCAGTCTAGTATGTATCAGTTTGTCGATGACACACTGTGCAGAAGAAGACTCAACGGTGTGAAATTGAAGTGCATTCCCCGGGAAGATGGACAGAAGCTGTTGGCAGAGATACATGGAGGCATATGTGGTCACCACATTGGCGCAAGAGCCCTTGTCGGAAAAGCATTCCGGCAAGGTTTCTTCTGGCCGACAGCCCTCCAGGATGCAACTGCACAAGTAACCAAGTGTGAAGCGTGCCAGTTCCATTCCAAGCAGATACACCAGCCAGCTCAAGCTCTCCAGACGATCCCTTTATCCTGGCCATTTTCGGTCTGGGGGCTCGATATCCTCGGCCCCTTTCCCCGAGCTGTCGGGGGCTTTGAGTACTTGTACGTTGCAATCGGCAAGTTCACAAAGTGGCCGGAAGTGGAACCAGTGAGGAAGGTGATAGCACAGTCAGCAGTCAGGTTCTTCAGGTCGATTGTTTGCCGTTTCGGAATCCCTAACAGGATAATCACCGACAACGGTACGCAATTTATGAGCTACACCTTCATGCAGTACGTCCAAGATCTTGGCGCCAAGGTCTGCTTCGCTTCTGTTGCTCACCCGAGAAGCAACGGTCAAGCGGAGAGGGCAAATGCTGAAGTGCTGCGCGGGCTCAAGACCAGAACTTTCGACAAGCTGCACAAGTGCGGCAGAAACTGGATCGAGGAGCTGCCGGTGGTTCTTTGGTCGATCAGGACGACGCCAAATCGAGCCACTGGCCAGACACCCTTCGCTCTAGTCTATGGAGCGGAGGCAGTTCTCCCCACGGAACTCGTATACGGGTCGCCTCGAGTGCTTGCTTACGATGAGCTTGAGCAAGAGCAGCTGCGGCAAGACGACGCGCTGCTCCTTGAGGAAGACCGTCTTCAGGCTGCTGTGCGAGCTGCTCACTACCAGCAAGCTTTGCGCCGCTACCATAGCCGCAAAGTTAAAGCCAGAAGCTTCGAGGAAGGAGACCTTGTTCTTCGGCGCGTTCAGTCTGCCAAGAATTCCAACAAGTTGACGCCGAAGTGGGAAGGCCCTTACCGGGTGAAACGAGTCACTAGGCCTGGCGCTGTCCGCCTTGAGACCGAAGATGGCATTCCGGTGAGCAACTCCTGGAATATTGAGCATCTTCGTAAGTTTTACCCGTAAGGCGTGGTTGTCGGACCCTGTCCGGCAACCACCCTTTTGTACAAGTCTTGCCGATGTTGTATGTAATCCTTTGTACAAAGCCAGGCGCAGACCCTGAGCACAAGTAAATGAAGCGCTGTCGCCCTGAGTTATAGCATGCATGCTAGATCGAGTCTCGTCCTTGATTAGGGTTGATAGTGCTTAACAGCGGCTAACCCCTAGCTTAGAGGTCGAGTGTGCGTCCCTTTGCCTTTCTTTCGTTTCCCTTGGTTCGCAGGGCTCGCATATCCTTGCCGGACCGCTTGAGGACGAAAAGGAGAAGAAGGACGTACCGGCATCTGGACCCCGGCAAGCCAGTGTTGCCGGGGGCTGCAAGTACCAAGATCCACCCACGGCAAGCCAGAGTTGCCGGGGGCTGCGATCTCAGATAAGTCTTTCATCCCTCATCATGCATTTTCTTATGGACTGGGGAATACGAAACCTCGTTTCTTCCTGGAAACTACCGTGCTCCCTTAACTCTAGGCCCTGGGGCTCGTTCCTGGGGCCAAGTTTTGGTCGTAGTCGCGGCAGCAAAGGGATGAAACGAGGGGGCCGCACCCGCCTCGTCCCTGCCTCCGTCAAAAGCGTGAGAAAGGTCGAGCGACGTGGGAAGACGGCAGGGCCTGTTGCCGGGAGAAGAAGTGTCTATCTAAAAGATACCAAGGATTTGCTCCTTGACGTGGGTTCTACCCGCGAGACAAATGACCCGGCAAGCATCCCCTTTTCATTAAAAAACATTCCACATAGGTACAGTCCATAGAGGATGAAAAACATGAAAGAGAGGATTACAAGTTTTAAATGCAACTAAGGCCCGCAGGCTTACAAATTAAAAAGATAAGATGCCCGTAATCCCTTTCTTGTCCCTCTCTTCAGGAGGTAGGTCAAGGAGGCGAAAAGGGCAAAAGGAGCGCCTAGGCGAGCTACGGGTACCAGAACACACCAAGAGAACATCCCGGGGGCCGTCCGAAGGCTGGACGGTGATGGCGGCGCCGGAAGCGGGGCTCGAAGACGAGGCGGCAGGACGTCAGCACGCTGTCGAGGGCACCACGCCCTCGTACTCTGACTTGACGGCCTTGCCGCCAGCCCTCTTCCTCTCCCGCAGCCTCCCTACGCCAGCCGCCCAAGGAGACGACTCCGGGGAGTTCAAGGAGCCGGCGACACGGATGATGGGGTCGCCGGTGCCGCACAGAGCGGCGCCCGACACCTAGTCGGACCCGTCATCCTGCCACCCGCTACCCTCGTCGTCGCTGTCGCTCCCCTCCTCGTCACTCTCGCTCGAGGAGGAGCCTTCGCTATCGGAGGAGTTGTCCACGCAGCACCTTGCCCGAATGCCGAAGCACCCGAAGACCTTGACGGAGAGGAGATCGCCCTCCATCAACTTAAAATGGAGGGTGAGCCCCGCCGTCAAGCTGTGGATACGGGCGAACGTCTTCCACCCTCGACCAAGATACATCACATTAGGGGCTGGGAATTCAACGCGGACTCGCGTGCCGCTGATCCCACAGCCCCTCATGTGCAGTCTCAGTGTCTCGGGCGGGTCCAACTCCATCGCGCTCGCAAACGGAGCTGGGAGTCGGAGGCGACGACGAGGCGCCCGGCGCAGCCTGATGAAGAACTCGCAAGGGTCATCCCCAATATGAACCGCCGGCGGAGGCGAAGCCGGCGCGCCGCCCCGTCCACCTCTTCCCCGAGCGCCTCGACCTCGTCCACGACCTCGCCCCCTCCCTCTTCCCCTTACGGCTGGCTCTGCCACCACGGGTGCGGGAGAGGGAGGGATGCGCTGTCTGGCGGCGACCCTCGCCGCCACTGAAGAAGGATCAGGGTTCCCTTTCTCCATGGCAAATGAGAGAAAGGGGAGCAGAAGCTGAAGGAAGGAGGAGATGAGAGAATGCGGGCTTCCGTCCTCCCCTCCCGCTCTTTATAAAGGAGCGAGGTGGGGGCTCGGCCGCCCCGCTCAGCGAATCAAGACGCGGGAAGAGCAGGGAGCTGGGGCCGACCCGCTGCCTCGACCCGCGACGACCCAGTCTCTCGCCTCCACCGTCGGTGACCCCAAGCGCATGGGAGCCGCGTGGCAGGCGTGCAGAACCGAGGCGACGGATGAGGCGACCTCTCCCCACCCCGTGATCGTGGGGGGTGGACGCCTCGAAAACCGTGCATCGGCCCCGTCCAGTAAATGAACCACGCCTCCACACCTCCCTCCGCTTATGGGGGGAGGGCGCGAACCGTCCCCCTTACCACGACGTAACGCATGCACACGGGGCTTAGCCCCGCGCACGCCGCCCACATCACGCACGATGCCGCGTTCGACGCGTGCCGTGCGAGGAGGGTGTGGTGGATGCGGAGTCAGATACGGCGTGACCCAGGCCGCGCGTGCCCGTGCACTGTTTTGGGCCTGGCCCAACAGCGCTCGGCACCGTGTATGGCCCAGGCCCGGGGGCTCCTGTCGGTGTACTAAAGTAGGGGTACCTTAGTATCCCGAACTTGTGCACGGGCAGTCGCAGCACCCCGCGGCAAGGCTTGCCGGGTGACCGCCAAGATCCTCCGTGGTTCCTTTGGAGCCATTCAAGAACAAAGTATCCAAGGCCCCGGCAAGAGGAGCTTGCCGGGAAGGAGACAAGACCCCGGCAAGAGGAGCTTGCCGGGGAAGCCAATCAAGACATATCAAAGAACTCGCCGCAGCACACCACGTGTCCCGGCAAGACCCAGTGAGCGACAAGCTCCTGGACGCGGCAAAATAATAACCGCGACAATGCGCTTGCCGCGGCAAGCTACTACTCCGCAGCCCGCGCTCCAGCTCACCCACCAACGTGTCGCTCTGGGACCGTTCCTAGCGTACGTGGCGGGAGGCTGTGCAGCTAGGGGCATGCGGTGGCGAGCAGGCGCTGACAAGATAGCCATCGTGGAAAACGGTGGCGCACCTGACGGTCCCTTTCTGCACCGCCTAGGCGACACAGACATGCATTTAATGCCTTTGTCCCCTGCCGTCAGGGTTAGGTATGATACAACTGTAGCAAGCGGTGGCGCCAACTACCACCTCTTTTACCTTTTTACCCTCATCTCTGTTGCCACCTGTCGGTGACCCCTTTGACATATAAAAGGAGGCCCATGCGCAACAGGGAAAGGAGGACAACCATTCTCACGCTCGGTCTCGCTAGCCACCCAAGTGTACTGTAGCACTCATCGCTCCCGAGCAAGAACACAATACAAACCAAAGCAGGAGTAGGGTTTTACGCATCCATGCGGCCCGAACCTGGGTAAACCGATCGTGTGTGCTCATGCGTTCGCCTCGATCTACTCTTCGTGCACTCTCCCCCCCTGCCGAACCGAAAGGGGCCCCGGTCCGCCGTGGTCCCATAGGTGTCCGTGGGATCAGTCACCCCCGACAAAGGTATACTGCGTTTTGCTATGTTGACGTGGAAGACAGAAACACCGAGGTTTCCCACGTTTCTGAAAACGCCGCTACTGTTGGCGTTTCTGGCCAAGCTGCAAACGCCAAAGGGCATGGCGTTGCTGCCCATAATGCACCTGGCTAGTTAGTCACTTGGTCCAGTACCCACAAAGCTAACCTACCTACCCTGTGTAGCCTTCACCGCTCCTACTCTCTTACACGAAATTCTTACATAGCCTTACACTGCTCCTGTCAATTCACTGCTCTTTCTGGAGATTAAATCTGCACTCCCTCCATTCCATAATGTAGTGCTTCCTCTATCTACGTGCTTCAACTTTGACCGTAAATTTAACTACCAAGACCGATTGCGGCGGGAGCAAAAATTATATCAGTGAATTCGTATTCGAAAGAAGTTTTCAATTATATAATTTTTTCTCCCGTCGTAGTTGGTCTCGTTGGTTAAATTTATGGTCAAAGTTGGACCTCGCGAAGCGTGGGCGCACTATATTTTGGAATGGAGGAAGTACAACAATTAGGGACCAAAATGTGCCGTAGCTTCACGTGACTAGTACTAGTTGAGGTAGTACAAGCCGACCAATACTTGACGTGACAGTACTAGTTGAGGTAGTGGACGGGGAAGACGGGGCCGCACTTCTGAACACGTGGCCGTGTGATCGAACTCTGTCAATGGTGACGTGCAGGTGCAGCGGCAGCGTACCCAGCTTTCAACGGAATCGATCCTTGATAGGATAGATCACACAAGCGGCGGCGGCACACAGCAGAAATCGATCTCGATCTCCCGTCGAGCCAGAAACGCCATGCCCTCTGGTGTTTGAAGATCAGTTAGAAACGCTAATAGTTCTGCCGTTTCCGGCGTGCCATGTCAGCGAGCGACGCCAGCTTGGTATGGGCGGTAACGCGAGCTACCTTGGCGTTTTCATGTGAAGCAGAAACACTGGCTAAGTCGGTGTTTCTATGTGGAGGAGAAACGCCACGGTCTGTGGCGTTGTGAAAAGGGTTAGATTGTGAAATAGTTTCCTTCAGAGTTCATTTTGTGTCATAGTTTTCAGATAAGGTTAGAATAGTGATTTTGGCCACGAAAATACTATTCCCTCCGTTTCTAAGGCCAACTCCATCGCACGACTCCAAATAGACGTCCGGTCTGACCGGATTTTGTCTCTTTGTGGCGGCAATGAGTTTGTCTATATCTATCTCTGTCCATTGGGTCGTGGGTGTGCCCAGCGCGTGGTCACATCCCAAATCATGTCCGTGTTGGACGTGATAAAAAAACAGAAAACTACAATAAAATGACTTAAAAAGGTAAATAAACGCAGTTAACAAAACTTAAAACATATTACTTAACGGTCCAGTGTCATAATTAACATAAAAACAAAATAAAAAACGCCACAAAATGGCTCAGTTTCACGGTTCACTTAACGGTTCAGTGCCATAATTAACATAAAAAACAAAATAAAAAACGTCGCACGCGTGCTCCTGCCGCGCTCGTCGATGCCGTGGCCGTCGCCGTCTTCAGTGGCCGCCCATGTCGTCGTCGTCGCTAGCGAGGTCGACGTAGTCCGGCGACGTTCAGAGGTGGGCCGGCGGTCCGTGGTGCACCGGGGTGGGCTGGAAGGTGGCAGGTGCCTGCACCACCTCCTCCCGTGACGACGCGTCCCGCTCCGGTGACCGCGTCGGCGTGGGGCACCAGTTCATGCCCCCCACGGCGTGCGCCATCTCCGAAGCCGTGCACGACCAGCTCCATTGTTGTCCCAGCTGGCCCGGGTGAAACGCGACCACCGGCGCCTCTTCCATCATCTCCTCCACCATCACCATCTCTAGCTCGGGGATGGCGACGTCGCCGGCCGCAGAGAGGGTCATCGTCTCCTCTAGGCCCGGCCATTGGCGTTCATCATGCGTGCTTATGGATTCCTCCATGACACGTTGCATGAGCCGGGCCTCCTCCTCCGTTGTCATGCGAGTAGGTGGAGGTGGTGACGGAGACAGGGAAGACGACGACGTGGGCGTGAGGCCGCGCACCCGCGTACGCCCGCGCACCTCCCGACGTGTGGTCATCGTGGCCCCAACGCCGTGCCGGCGAAGTAGGAGGTGCGCCGCACGTCGTGCTCGTCCTAGAGCCACGTGTCCCAGAGCATGGAATTGGGGGCATACCTATCGTCGTAGTAGAGGTAGTCAGGGAGGAGACGGCGGCGGTGCTCGATCTCATCGCGGCACGCGCGGCCGCTCATCGGGACTGGCGGGATCGGGACCCAGTCGACGGAGAGGTGCCAGTTGTTGGGGAGGTGGACGTTGCTCCACGGGACCGGCGTCTGCGTCTCCCAATAACGCCTGCATACGTCCACGGCCAGGTACTGCCGGTCGTGCTCGCCGGCGGCCCTAGGGTCGATGGTGAACGGGGCAGGCGCGGGGGCCCGACGCGGTGGCGAAGCGGCCTCCTCTTTCACGGAGCCACGGCGGCGTCCCGAGGAGGAGCCGGACTCGCGGTCGTGCTTCCCCTTGCGGCCGTGGTTCCAGAACCCCATGGCGGCGAGGCGGCCGGCCGACAAGCTCGAGGACGGGGAGAGGCTAGGGTTTGGGTGCGTGTCGGGTTTCGAGGGGGCAGGAATGGGAAGTTTGGATGACGACCGGTCCACGGCTTCCCATTTAAAAAAGGACGGCGACCGTTCGTTGGGCAGATGACAGGTGGGGCCGTCCGCTTGTGCGCATTGATGTTGGTGGGTGGGAGGTAGGTGGCCGCCTGTCACGCGGCCCCGACGCGGACGAGCGACGCGTCCGTTTACTTTCCGCCGCGACCCAAAGCCGCCGCATGTTTGCGCTCGAAATGCGCCGGCCCGGGCACAAAACGGATCAGATGGGTCCGGGCCGTCGCGCGCTGGGCCAACCGGTTTATTGTCCGTTTTACCCCAAACAGACGGGGTCGGATAGGATGGGGTCGTGTAGTGGAATTGGCCTAAGTATAAGTATTGGTAGAGAATTCATTATAAACTATATGCGGAGCAAAATTGATGAATCCACATTTTAAAATGCATCTATATCCCTGTTCAAGAATTCATCCGATTAACCAGTTAACTTGCCGAATAATCCCTACTCACAGGGTCCCCGAGTAGCCGATTACCCGATAAATCATCCGATTAATTGATTAAATGGCCGATTAACTTGCCGATCAGCCTATTAATCCCCTGCTCACCAGCCGACCGAGCAGCTACCAGTTAACGATTTCCTCAACAATGATCTATATACATTCGTATGTGGTTCATAGTAAAATCTGTACCAAAACTTATATTTAGGAATGGAGGGAGTACATTTTTTTGATTAGAAAAAAGCAGAGAATGTCTAGCAACTCTATGTGTGGTGGTGCTTCCGGCTTGCATAAGAGCAACTCTAGCAGACCCCGCAAAAATTCGACCCGCAAAACATGTTTGCGGTTTCACGAAGATCGCGTTTGCGGGTCGAAAACATGTGAGGCAGAACAGAACCCGTATCAAAACCTGCATAATTTGAAAAAAAATACTTTGGAGGGAAAAATTGCACTAATAGTTCATCACATGATCAAGAAACTACAAGCATAGTTTATACTACAAACTACGTTAAACTACTAGCATAGGGGTTGGATCTGACGGCGGCGAGGTCGCGGCAACTGGACGACGCCGTGGAGGAGCCGTACGCTCAATCCTCCTCGCCGGAGCTGCACAGGTCGACGTACTTCGCCGCCTGCTCCGCGCGGATGCGGCGCCACTCCTCAGCCTTCTCATTAGCGGCGCGGTTGTCGGCGACCGCCTGCCTCCACTCGAGCTCCTCGGCGTGGAGCCGAAGCTCCTCCTCCTTGTGCACGCTCCGCTCGGCGATGACGTCGACGACGGCAGCGAAGTCCGCGATGTAGTCCTCGGGACGACGACTCCGCGGCGGCCGAGCGGAGCGGGCTCCTCCTTCACTGGGACAAACGCGAATGGAGCCGGCGGCTCCGGCTCCTCCTCGTCGTCCCACCACTCCCTCTTCACGGGAAGGAAGCCCACGCCAGAGGACGAGGAGGATCCAGTGTAGGACCTCGCGGAGGAGAAGGACGCGCGCCGGTCGTACTCCTCCGTCTCGCGGCGGTTGAAGCTCGCCGGCGGCGACATCCCGTGGTTAGTCCACCTCCGGGCGCCGCGCTTCCTCGCGTCGTCCAACCGAACGCGCCGCTTGCGCTCCGGGTCGAGCTCACGGCCGGATGTGCTGCCAGAGCCGCGTCCGGAGCTTCACATGCGCCCCCGCATGGCGGCTGGAGGCGGTGTGGGTGGTCGCCGGCGGCGAGAAATTGGGAGAGAGGAAAAGGGAATCGGGTGGCTCGCGGCGGCGGAGGGATAGGGTTTGGACCCGCAAAAGGGTCACGGAACCGTAGTTATACTGGTTGGGGCATGTGGTTTGCGGGCTGCCGCAAAATTTTTTGCTGGCCGGGCAGGTATGCGGGCTCTGTTCTGGCTGAAAAATTGGGCCGAACCCGCATACTCGCCGGAATTTTTGCGGGCCGGGCATTTTGTGGGGTCTGCTAGAGTTGCTCTAAGACAGCATCCCAGGTATCTGGGAGTGCTACCACAGGTGTACTGTGTGAACAGAACGTGTTATCACGGCAGACCAAACCTGGAAACCTCTTTCGTAGTCGTAGTACTACGGTGGTACTACGGCGAGAGCTTCTCAGAAGACGTACGTACTGCTTGTCTCACAGCGACACTCTGCGTGTGTGCATGGCCCCGGGCATCTTGGAACAGAGCAGCTGATTCAGAGGCATGAGGATTCCATAACTTTGGCTGGGAATATCATCAGGTGGCTAAATTTCGTGTTTTGACCCTTTTAACAAACAATTTCAGGATCTGACCCTGGTTTGAAATATTTTTGGGATTTGACCCTTTTGCTACCGCCTGAGCCTCTGGCGGTAGGGTTAGACAGCCTACCGCTAGGGCCCCTGGCGGTAGGGTGTGACGGAGGGGATGGCGGTCGTCACCGTGTGCTGACGTGGATAAGTACCTTACCACCTGGGTCCCTGGCGGTAGGCTGTCTAACCTTATCGCCAGTGCCTTTGGCGGTAAGGTGTGGCAGGGTTTTGCCATGCAGACATTCTGTAACGAAAGATACAAGGGCCCTGGCGGTAGGTTCACCCTACCACCAGCCCCCATGGCGGTAGGTTGTCTGACCCTACCGCCAGGACCCCAGGCGGTAGGGTCTTCTATTTTGCCGTATATAGCTTCTGTAACGAAATATGAAAGGGCCTTGGCGGTAGGTTGACCCTACCGCCATGGGGGCTGGCGGTAGGTTGTCTCACCCTACCGCCAGGGTGCCTGGCGGTAGGGTCCTCTGTTTTGTTTTTTCAAGTTCATTTGGTTGTTTGTTTAAATTCAATATGACAGCAATATCACAGCAAGTTTCACAAATATGACAGCAACATCATAGATTTTAAACAATTAAACTTGGGCATCACATAGATCCATATTAAGATAACTTGAAGTGCATAGAACATTTCAAACACATAGATCCACAAATAGCAAACACATAGTTCCACGTAGTTTCACAACCACTAGACAAGTTCAACCAAACGAAGTTCAACCACACTAAAAGAGCCAAGTATCGAAGAGCATAATCAGTTGCTCCTTCCCCTCTTGGAGGTACGGTCCTTGTTACTCTTTGAACGAGTCTCTTCGGTCTTCTTCTTGGGCCGGCGAGGAACCGGTCTCTGGAAAGGGTCTGGACTCAGCAAATCCTTCTTCTTCGGATTCCTCTTCGGCAGCTGAGATGCTTGAGATGTTTGAGTTGGTGGAGGTCCATAATCTTCATCGTACTCCACCTCCCCGTTGCTCTCCTCCTCCTCCCATTCTTCATGTGTGGCCTCCTCCTCCTCCCCAACCAACCTAGACGACGAGGGAGCATGGCTCGATGAGCCGATGAGACCCTGTGTGGCTACAGGCTGATAAGCTTCAACTGACCCAGCTCTAGTACACCCAACCAGCCCTACCAGCTTGCGACAATGCTTCACGAACTTCTGCACTCACAATGAAACAAGGGCATAATAAGTATCAGATCGACTGATTGCAAGTGAACAAGATGCATCTGTTCCGAGGAGGCTGAAATTGTACCTTCATCGTCCCCCTCACTTTGTTCTCAGATTCTATGCTCCCGAGGAGATCACCTAGTGCATCTGAGGCTTCAAAGATGCATTTGTTCATCTCATCAGACTGCAATGGCATAAGTCAGTCACGATGATGAATAAACTAATTTAAATACAACCGTCGGTTCAAACTTACCACTCTGTTAATGAAGGGTGAAAACTCCCTAAATCCAATGTGCATGTCTCTGATGCTGGTCTCTGATATGTCTCCATCGTATCTACTTTTCCAAACACTTTTGCCCTTGTTTTGGACTCTAACTTGTATGATTTGAATGGAACTAACCTGGACTGACGGTGTTTTCAGCAGAATTGCCATGGTGTTGTTTTATGTGCAGAAAACAAATATTCTCGGAATGACCTGAAACTCCACGGAACATCTTAGAAAAAACAATAAAAAATCATCACCAAAGATGAAGAACAGGGGGCCCACACCCTTCTGGTGAGGGTGGGGGGCGCCCCCCTAGGGCGCGCCCCCTACCTCGTGGGCCCCCCTAGAAACGCTCCAACGCTAACTCTAACTCTATATATTTGCTTTCGGAGAGAAAAAACTTAGAAAGAAGAAATCATCGCGTTTTACGACACGGAGCCGCCGCCAAGCCCTAAAACCTCTCGGAAGGGCTGATCTGGAGTCCGTTCGGGGCTCCGGAGAGGGGGATTCGTCGCCGTCGTCATCATCAACCATCCTCCATCACCAATTTCATGATGCTCACCGCCGTGCGTGAGTAATTCCATCGTAGGCTTGCTGGACGGCGATGGGTTGGATGAGATTTATCATGTAATCGAGTTAGTTTTGTTAGGGTTTGATCCCTAGTATCCATTATGTTCTGAGATTGATGTTGTTATGACTTTGCTATGCTTAATGCTTGTCACTAGGGCCCGAGTGCCATGATTTCAGATCTGAACCTATTATGTTTTCATGAATATATGTGAGTTCTTGATCCTATCTTGCAAGTCTATAGTCACCTAATATGTGTTATGATCTGGCAACCCCGAAGTGACAATAATCGGGACCACTCCCGGTGATGACCATAGTTTGAGCAGTTCATGTATTCACTATGTGCTAATGCTTTGTTCCGGTTCTCTATTAAAAGGAGGCCTTAATATCCCTTAGTTTCCAATAGGACCCCGCTTCCACGGGAGGGTAGGACAAAAGATGTCATGCAAGTTATTTTCCATAAGCACGTATGACTATATACGGAATATATGCCTACATTATATTGATGAATTGGAGCTAGTTCTGTGTCACCCTATGTTATGACTGTTACATGATGAACCACATCCGGCATAATTATCCATCACTGATCCGGTGCCTACGAGTTTTCCATATACTGGTTTACACTTATTTACTTTCCGCTGCTACTGTTACAATCACTACAAAATACCAAAAACATTACTTTTGCTGTCTTTACTTTTGTTGCCGCTACCGCCACTATCATATTACTTTGCTACTAAACACTTTGCTGCAGATACTAAGTTTCCAGGTGTGGTTGAATTGACAACTTAGCTGCTAATACTTGAGAATATTCTCTGGCTCCCCTTGTGTCGAATCAATAAATTTGGGTTGAATACTCTACCCTCGAAAGCTGTTGCGATCCCCTATACTTGTGGGTTATCAAGACTAATTTCTGGTACCGTTGCCGGGGAGCATAGCTCTATTCTTTGAGTCACTTGGGATTTATATCTGCTGCACACTATGAAGAACTTGAGAGATCCAAAAACCAAGATCTATCCCTCAACTACGAGGGGAGGTAAGGAACTGATACGTCCATTTTGCATCATGCTTTTATATCGATATTTATCGCATTATGGACTATTATTAGACTTTATGTCACAATACTTATGGCTATTCTCTCTTATTTTACAAGGTTTACATAAGGAGGGAGAATGCCGGCAGCTGGAATTCTGGTCTGGAAAAGGAGCAAATATTAGAGACCTATTCTGCGCAACTCCAAAAGTCCTGAAACTCCACGGAACATCTTAAAAGAAATAAAGAAAAATCCACGCCAAAGATGAAGGCCAGGGGGCCACACCCTGCTCACGAGGGTGGGGGGCGCCCCCCCCCCCTAGGGCGCGCCCCCTACCTCGTGGGCCCCCTGGTGGCTCTCCGACGCCCATCTTCTCCTATATGAGGTCTTTCAATGAGAAAAAAATACAGAGGAACTTTTCGGGACGAAACTCCGCCGCCACGAGGTGAAACCTTGGCGGATCCAATCTAGAGCTCCGGCAGAGCTGTTCTGCCGGGGAAACTTCCCTCCGGGAGGGGGAAATCATCACCATTGTCATCACCAACGCTCCTCTCATCGGGAGAGGGCAATCTTCATCAACATCTTCACCAACACCATCTCAGCTCCAAACCCTAGTTCATCTCTTGTATTCAATTCTTGTCTCAAAGTCCGGGATTGGTGCTAGTAGGTTGCTAGTAGTGTTGATTACTCCTTGTAGTTGATGCTAGTTGGTTTAATTGGTGGAAGATCATATGTTCAGATCCTATATGCATATTATTACCCCTCTGATTATGAACATGAATATGCTTTGTGAGTAATTACGTTCGTTCCTGAGGACAAGGGAGAAGTCTTGCTATGAGTAGTCATGTGAATTTGGTATTCGTTTGATATTTTGATAAGATGTATGTTGTCTAGCCTCTAGTGGTGTTATGTGAACGTCGACTACATAACACTTCACCATTATTTGGGACTAGAGGAAGGCATTGGAAAGTAATAAGTAGATGATGGGTTGCTAGAGTGACAGAAGCTTAAACCCTAGTTTAAGCGTTGCTTTGTAAGGGGCTGATTTGGATCCATATGTTTCATGCTATGGTTAGGTTTACCTTAATACTTTTGTTGTAGTTGCGGATGCTTGCAATAGAGGTTAATCATAAGTGGGATGTTTTTTCAAGTAAGAACAGCGCCCAAGCACCGGTCCACCCACATATCAAATTATCAAAGTATCGAACGCGAATCATATGAACGTGATGAAAAGTAGCTTGACGATATTCCCATGTGTCCTCGGGGGCGCTTTTCCTATTATAAGAGTTTGTTCCGGCTTGTCCTTTGCTACAAAAGGATTGGGCCACCTTGCTGCACTTTATTTACTTTTTTTACTTGTTGCTCGTTACAATTCATCCTATCGCAAAACTATCTGTTACCACTTGTTTAAGTACTTGTAGAGAATACCTTGCTGAAAACCGCTTATCATTTCCTTCTCCTCCTTGTTGGGTTCGACACTCTTACTTATCGAAAGGACTACGATAGATCCCCTATACTTGTGGGTCATCAAGACTCTTTTCTGGTGCCGTTGCCGGGGAGTGTAGCGCCTTTGGTAGGTGGAATTTGGTAAGGAAAAATTTATATAGTGTGCTGAAATTTACTGTCACTTGTTACTATGGAAAGTAATTCTCTGAGGGGCTTGTTCGGGGTATCTTCACCCCGTCCAGTAGAGAAAAGAGTTGCTCCTCAACCTACTGAACCTATTGAAAATGAAATTCCTTATGAGTATCCTTCGGGTATGATAGAAAAACTGCTAGATAACCCTTTTACAGGAGATGGAACAAAGCATCCTGATGAGCACTTAATATATGTGGATGAAGTTTGTGGATTATTTAATCTTGCAGGTATACCCGATGATGTTGCTAAGAAGAAGGTCTTCCATTTATCTTTGAAGGGAGACGCATTGATATGGTATAGGCTATGTGATGATATGAGATCATGGGACTATAAAAGATTGAAGTTGGAATTTCATCAAAAGTATTACCCTATGCATCTTGTTCATCGTGATCGCAATTATATATATATATATATATATATATATATATATATATATATATATTCTGGCCTCGCGAAGGAGAAAGCATCGCTCAAGCTTGGGGGAGGCTTAAATCAATGTTATATTCATGCCCCAATCATGAGCTCTCAAGAGAAATAATTATGCAAAGTTTTTATGCTCGGCTTTCTGAAAACAATCGCACCATGCTCGATACTTCTTGTGCTGGCTCTTTTATGATGAAGACTATTGCATTCAGATGGAATTTATTGGATAGAATTAAATGCAACTCTGAAGATTGGGATCTCGACGAAGGTAAGGAGTCAGGTATGACACCTAAGTTTGATTGTGTTAAATCTTTTATGGATACCGATATTTTCCGTAAGTTTAGCACTAAATATGGACTTGACTCTGAGATAGTAGCTTCTTTCTGTGAATCTTTTGCTACTTATGTTGATCTCCCTAAGGAGAAGTGGTTTAAATATCATCCTCCCATAGAAGTAAAAGTAGCTGCACCTATTAAAGTTGAAGAAAAGACTGTCACTTATAATGATCCTATTGTTCCTACTTCTTATATTGAGAAACCACCTTTCCCTGTTAGAATAAAGGATCATGCTAAAGCTTCAACTGTTGTTCATAAAAGCAATATTAGAACTTATACACCTCTTGAACAAGTTAAAGTAGAACCTAATATTGCTATTGTTGATCTCTTGTCTAATAATATTGATGGGCATGTTATTCAGTTCGAAGGTGAAACTGCTAGAATTGCTAAACCTTGTGATAAGGATAAACATAGACCTGTGGTAGGCGTGCCTATTATTTCTGTTAAAATAGGAGATCATTATTATCATGGCTTATGTGATATGGGTGCAAGTGCTAGTGTTATACCGCATACTTTATACGAAGAAATTAAGAATGAAATTGCACCTGTTGAGTTAGAAGATATTGATGTTACTATTAAACTTGCCAATAGAGATACTATTCCACCAATTGGAATTGTTAGAGATGTTGAAGTCTTGTGTGGGAAAACTAAATATCCTGCTGATTTTCTTGTTCTTACTTCTCCGCAAGATAGCTTTTGTCCAAATATATTTGGTAGACCCTTCTTAAATACTGTCAATGCTACCATACACTGCACTAAGAATATTGTTACTGTTGGCTTGGATGATATGGTTCATGAGTTTAATTTCTCTAAATTTAGTAAACAACATCGTGCGGAAGAATTACCTAGTAAGGATGAAATTATAGGTCTTGCTTCTATTGCCATACCTCCTAGTGATCCTTTCGAACACTATTTGCTAGACCATGAAAATGATAGGTTCATGAATGAAAGAAGGGAAATAGATGAAGTATTCTTTAAACAGGAACCTATTCTGCATCACAATTTGCCTGTTGAAATTTTAGGAGATCCCCCTCCACCCAAGGGTGATCCCGTGTTTGAGCTTAAACCTTTGCTTGATAATCTTAAATATGCTTATCTTGATGAAAAGAAGATATATCCTGTTATTATTAGTGCTAACCTTTCAGAGCATGAAGAAGAAAGATTATTGAAAACTCTGAAGAAGCACCATCCTGCTATTGGATATACTCTTGATGATCTTAAGGGCATTAGTCCCACTCTATGTCAGCATAAAATAAATTTGGAAGCAGAGGCCAAACCAGTTCGTGATCCTCAACGCCGTCTGAATCCTAAAATGAAAGAAGTGGTAAGAAAAGAAATACTAAAGCTTCTGGAGGCAGGTATAATCTATCCCGTTGCTGATAGTGAGTGGGTAAGTCATGTCCATTGTGTCCCTAAGAAGGGAGGTATTACTGTTGTTCCTAATGATAAAGATGAATTGATTCCACAAAGAATTATCACAGGTTATAGGATGGTAATTGATTTCCGCAAATTAAATAAAGCTACTAAGAAAGATCATTACCCCTTACCTTTTATTGATCAAATGCTAGAAAGATTATGCAAACATACACACTATTGCTTTCTAGATGGTTATTCTGGTTTCTCTCAAATACCAGTGTCGGCTAGAGATCAATCAAAGGCTACTTTTACATGCCCTTTTGGTACTTTTGCTTATAGACGTATGCCTTTTGGTTTATGTAATGCACCTGCTACCTTTCAAAGATGCATGATGGCTATATTCTCTCACTTTTGTGAAAAGATTTGTGAGGTTTTCATGGATGACTTTTCCGTCTATGGTTCCTCTTTTGATGATTGCTTGAGCAATCTTGATCGAGTTTTGCAGAGATGTGAAGAAACTAATCTTGTCTTGAATTTTGAAAAGTGCCACTTTATGGTTAATGAAGGTATTGTCTTGGGGCACAAAGTTTTTGAAAGAGGTATTGAAGTTGATAAATCCAAGGTTGATGCTATTGAAAAGATGCCATGTCCCAAGGACATCAAAGGTATAAGAAGTTTCCTTGGTCATGCCGGATTTTATAGGAGGTTCATCAAGGACTTCTCTAAAATTTCTCGGCCTCTCACTAATTTATTGCAAAAAGATATACCATTTGTCTTTGATGATGATTGTGTAGAAGCATTTGAAATACTTAAGAAAGCATTAGTCACTGCACCTGTTGTTCAGCCACCTGACTGGAATTTACCCTTTGAAATTATGTGTGATGCTAGTGATTATGCTATAGGTGCTGTTCTAGGGCAAAGAGTTGATAAGAAATTAAATGTTATTCATTATGCTAGTAAGACTCTAGACAATGCTCAAAGAAATTATGCTACTACTGAAAAAGAGCTTTTAGCAGTTGTATTTGCTTGTGATAAGTTCAGATCTTATATTGTTGATTCTAAAGTAACTATTCAAACAGATCATGCTACTATTAAATATCTTATGGAAAAGAAAGATGCTAAACCTAGACTTATTAGATGGGTACTCTTGCTACAAGAATTTCATTTGCATATTGTTGATAGAAAGGGAGCTGAGAATCCCGTTGCAGATAACTTGTCTAGGTTAGAAAATATTATTGATGACCCACTACCTATTAATGATAACTTTCCTGATGAACAATTAAATGTTATAAGTACTTCTCGTAGTACTCCATGGTATGCTGATTATGCTAATTATATTGTCGCTAAATTTATACCACCTAGCTTCACATACCAACAAAAGAAAAAGTTCTTCTATGATTTGAGACATTACTTTTAGGATGACCCACATCTTTATAAAGGAGTAGATGGTGTTATTAGACGTTGTGTACCTGAGCATGAACAGGAACAGATCCTACGCAAGTGTCACTCCGAGTCTTATGGAGGACACCACGCTGGAGATAGAACTGCACATAAGGTATTGCAATCTGGTTTCTATTGGCCTACTCTCTTCAAGGATGTCCGTAAGTCTGTCTTGTCTTGTGATGAATGTCAAAGAATTGGTAATATTAGTAGACGTCAAGAAATGCCTATGAATTATTCACTTGTTATTGAACCGTTTGATGTTTGGGGCTTTGATTATATGGGACCTTTTCCTGCCTCTAATGGATACACACATATTCTAGTTGCTGTTGATCACATTACTAAGTGGGTAGAAGCTATTCCAACTAGTAGTGCTAATCATAACACTTCTATTAAAATGCTTAAAGAAGTTATTTTCCCGAGGTTTGGAGTCCCTAGATATTTAATAACTGATGGTGGTTCACACTTTATTCATGGTGATTTCCGTAAAATGCTTGCTAAATATGATGTTAATCATAGAATTGCATCTCCTTATCACCCACAGTCTAGTGGTCAAGTAGAGTTGAGCAATAGAGAGCTCAAATTAATTTTGCAAAAGACTGTTAATAGGTCTAGAAAGAATTGGTGTAAGAAACTTGATGATGCATTATGGGCTTATAGAACTGCATACAAAAATCCTATGGGTATGTCTCCGTATAAAATGGTCTACGGAAAAGCATGTCACTTACCTCTCGAACTAGAACATAAGGCATATTGGGCTATTAAAGAGCTTAACTGTAGCGACCCGACCCGAATGGATCAAGTCTACTGTGCTCCGGTGTCATCCCTGGATCAGTAATGCTGACACCACACAGTACTTCGAAGGATTTATAGCAGAGTAGCAATCACACACTTATTACATCGGTGTCTCCAAAGAGAACTTATTACAATAATATGGCTTAAGGCCATCTAATAACAATAACAGCGGAAAACTTGGAAGGTAAATGGGTCCATCAACTCCAACGGCATCACCGAGTATAGAACCACGACCTAAAAGCACCTTAATCATCGTCTGAAAAGTCTGCAACATTAACGTTGCAGCCCGAAAACAGGTCAGCACATGGAATATGCTGGCAAAGCAACACATAGAGAGTAATGGAATAAAACAGCTATACTATATGCATATTTGGCTGGTGGAAAGCTCTATGGTTACTGTTTTGCGTAAAGCCAATTTTTCCCTACTTCAAAGGAATAAATTTATTTAACTATCATGTGGTTGTTAAACATTGAGAATGGTTGACAGCATCCTCAATCCCAATTAAAATAGTCATCAATAACCCAACAATATTAATTTAGAAGTAACATGTTGAGATTCACATGATATTCAAGTACTAGATACTCAAGATTGTCCATAACCAGGGACACGGCTAATCATGATTAGTTTGTTACACTCTGCAGAGGTTTGCGCACTTTTCCCCACAAGACTCGATCGCCTCCGTTGGATTTCTCGCACTACTGGTGTTTGAGAAACGGATGACCGAGACACAGTCTTTCAGAAGCGCTAGCACCTTACGATGGATAGACTGGTACACCTACTTTCCCCTACATCTGCTAGTCTACCCTGTAAGAGTTTGCACGACTTAGTCAACTATGCCAGAGCCCATATTGGCTTGTGGTTGCACACGTAAGTATTTAGCATGAAAGATCTTATGATCCCTTTGAGCCTGGGTGGCGGTCCAAAATAAAAATAGGCAAGTCCTGATAGACATCAGGTGCCTCAATCCACCTAGATGTGTGTTTAAGTTTCCACCTTAGATAAACCATTAAAATTATTAATCTCACATATGTCATGGATATCACTCACCCAATCCACGTCTACTAGCATAGCATGGCATAATAAGCAAACATAGAAGTAACTCCCAAAGGTTTCATAATAAACAGGTAATAGGTACTACCTCATCTACTTCCCATCCCACAATTTAATTAGATCCTAATCATGCAATGTGTGAGGATGGATCTAATGCAATAAAATGGGTTGTAGAAAAGATATGATCAAAGTGTTACTTGCCTTGCTGATGATCCGCGAGTCCTAGATATTCGAAGTAACAGGCGGCGCAATCCGGGTAATCTATCGCAGACAAACAACAAGCATACAATAAGTACTCATCTAATGCACAGGTAAAACTCGAACAAGAGATCGAACCAGAAAGTTCAACTTAAGAACTCCGGTTGCAAAGAAAGAACGAACCGAACAAAGCAACGGAAAACAAACGGCGGAAGAAAACAACTCGGTTCTAGCAAGTTGAAACTAGGTCAAGTTTTACAGTAGCAAAAACTTGTTTAAGTTGATTAGTCGGAACGGTGGTTTCGAAATGAAACTCCAGGCGCTTGAATCACCTGATTCCAATAAACGAGCGAGAACATAAACTAGAACGAAGATCGGATCTGAGATCGCGATCGCGGAATAAATCCGATGAAAGAAAAAGAAAAACGGTTAAACGAACGGACGTTCGTTAACCGGGAATAATCCGATGATCACGTTCGTTAAGACGAACGGTCCGGTGAACGATCGCTAGGCAACTAGACCGGAAAAGAAATCGGAACCGATCTAGGGTTTCGGAGAAAAGAAAACCGAACGAAAAACCGATCTAGAAAACCGGAACGGTTTAGAGAAGAACCGGAAAGAAAACGAATCGGAAGAGAAGAAAAGAATCGGAAAGGTTTAGAAGAAAAACCGAACCGAGGGGATCGAAGAGATGCGGCGCGGCTACCTCGGCGAGGTTCCGGCAAACGGGGTTCCGGCGTTGGGCGGCGGCGGCGTGGGCAAGGGGCGGTGGCGGCGGGGCACTAGGGCGGCGGCGGCGGTGACGCAGGGCGGCGGCGGCGCTAGGGTGGTGGCGCTAGGGGCGGCGCGGCGCTAGGGGCGGCGCGGACTTGGGGCTTGATGTGATGTTTAGAGGGGGGGTGAGTATTTATATAGGTGAGGGGGAGGGTTTGCTTGGGGGAGGGGGCAAGAAAAAGAGAGGAAATAGGAAAGGAAAGAGGAGATTGGAGTCCTAGTGGGACTCCACTTGGGGCGGCGGCGGTCTCCTGCGCGCTGGCGCGCGGCGCGGCGATGGCCTGGCCTGGCCGGCCGGCCTGCTGGCTGGGCCTTGGCCCAAGGCGCTGTGATTTTTTTTCTTAAATCGGTTTCGCGCGCAGAAAAACGAAAGAAAAGAAATCTAAACGAACTCCAAAACTCTCAAAGTAAATTTTCCCCGACTCCTAAAATTGAGTCGAACAAAATGAACTTTTCTCAGGACCTAGATGCAAATTTTGAAGACGCGCATTTTTCCCTATCCAAATAAAAGGCAAATAAACTCCGACAAAACCAATGATCCCTTCTTCAAAATTTTGAGAAGAACTCAAATATGAAAATGACGAAATCTCCAACTCTCTCCGAAGGTCCTTGAGTTGCGTGAAATTTCTAGGGTCAACCAAATGCAAGAAAATATGATATGCATGATGATCTAATGTATAACATTCCAAATTGAAAATTTGGGATGTTACAAATCTACCCCCTTAAGATGAATCTCGCCCTCGAGATTCGGGTTGGCTAGAAAATAGGTGAGGGTGGTCCTTGAGCAAATCTTCTTCTCTCTCCCAGGTAGCTTCATCCTCTGAGTGGTGGTTCCACTGAACTTTACAAAACTTGATAACCTTGCTGCGGGTAACTCTGCTGGCAAACTCGAGAATCTTGACTGGTTTCTCTTCATACGTTAAGTCGTCCTTCAACTGAATTGCTTCCAATGGCACTGCATCTCTTAGTGGTACCTCCGCCATCTTGGCGTGACATTTCTTCAGCTGAGAAACATGGAATACGTCATGAACTCCTGACAGTCCCTCTGGTAATTCCAACTTGTAAGCGACTTCTCCCATACGTTGCAAGATCTTATATGGTCCAACGAAACGCGGTGCTAATTTTCCCTTAACTCCAAAGCGCTTAACTCCTCGTAGTGGGGATACTCGGAGATACACTCTGTCTCCGGTTTCGTAAACTGTCTCCTTGCGTTTAGAATCTGCGTAGCTCTTCTGCCTGGATTGTGCTACCTTGAGCCTATCGCGAATCAACTTCACCTTCTGTTCAGACTCTTTAATCAAATTTGGTCCAAACAATTGACGGTCTCCAACTTCGTCCCATGACAACGGTGTCCTGCACCTCCTTCCGTACAAAGCTTCGAAAGGTGCCATCTTCAGACTGGTTTGGTAACTGTTGTTATAAGAAAACTCCGCATATGGCAAATTATCGTCCCAACTAGATCCATAATCTAGTGCACAAGCTCTCAGCATATCTTCCAAAATCTGATTGACTCTCTCGGTCTGTCCATCTGTCTGCGGATGAAAAGCGGTGCTGAACTCTAGTCGGGTTCCCAAAGTTTCATGCAACTGATTCCAAAACTTTGAGGTAAATTGGGTTCCTCTATCTGATACAATACTCCTCGGAACTCCATGCAAACAAATGATCCTAGTCATGTATATCTTTGCCAACATAGCACTGGTGTAAGTGGTCTTGACTGGAATGAAATGTGCTACCTTCGTCAAACGATCAACTACTACCCATATCGAGTCATATCCTACTTTCGTCCTGGGTAGTCCTGTGATAAAATCCATGCCTATCTTATCCCACTTCCATTCGGGTATCGACAATGGTTGCAACAATCCGGTTGGCTTCTGATGTTCTGCCTTTACTCTATGACATACGTCACAAACTGCTACATATGCTGCAATATCCTTCTTCATTCCGGTCCACCAGAATGTCTCCTTCAAATCCAAATACATCTTGGTATTTCCTGGGTGAATCGAATACGTTGAATCATGTGCCTCTTGTAGAATCAACTTCCTGATCTCTGGGTCATTTGGCACATAAACACGGTTCTCAAACCATAGGGTATCGTGCTCATCCTCACGAAATCCCTTTGCTTTCCTTTGCTTAGTTTATCCTTTATAGCAGCAATCTCCTTGTCCGATTTCTGAGCCTCTCTGATTTTATCCATCAATGTTGACTGAATCTCCAATGCTGCTACATAGCCTTTCGGAACTATCTCTAAACTTAGTTCACGAAGGTTTTCTGCTAACTCCTTGGGTATTTCTCCCGTCATTAACGTATTGACATGGCTCTTGTGGCTCAATGCGTCAGCTACTACATTAGCTTTACCGGGATGGTAATGCAATCTCATATCATAATCCTTGATGAGCTCCAACCATCTCCTTTGTCTGAGATTCAACTCCTTCTGCATGAAAATGTACTTCAAACTCTTGTGATCCGTGTACACCTCACAATGATTTCCAATGAGGAAATGTCTCCATGTCTTCAATGCATGCACTACGGCTGCTAACTCCAAATCATGCGTGGCATAGTTCAACTCATGAGGCTTCAGTTGTCGTGAAGCATACAAAACGACTCTCCCTTCCTGCATAAGCACTGCTCCAAGTCCTCGACGTGAAGCGTCGCAGTATACCTCATAATCCTTGGTCTGATCTGGCAAAATCAACACTGGTGAGGTAACCAATCGTTTCTTCAACTCCTGGAAACTAGCTTCACACTCCTCAGTCCATTTGAACTTAGTATCCTTCTTCAACAACTCCGTCATAGGCTTTGCAATCTTTGAAAAGTTCTCAATGAATCTCCGGTAGTATCCTGCGAGTCCAAGAAAACTCCGGATCTCTCCAACTGTCGTTGGTGCTTCCCATTCGGTTATGGTCTCAACCTTTGTGGGGTCAACTGCTATCCCTTCTCCGGATATAACATGTCCGAGGAATCCTACTTCCTTCAACCAAAACTCACATTTGCTAAATTTGGCATATAACTGATGTTCCCTTAGTTTCTCCATAACCAAACGCAAATGTTCCTTATGCTCTTCTTCATTCTTTGAATAAACCAGGATATCATCAATGAACACTACGACGAACTTATCCAAAAATTCCATAAACACCTTGTTCATCATGTTCATAAAATAGGCAGGCGTGTTAGTCAATCCAAATGACATAATGGTATACTCATACAGTCCATATCTTGTGGTGAATGCTGTCTTAGGTATGTCCTCTCAAATCTTCAACTGGTGGTACCCTGATCGCAAATCGATCTTGGAAAACACTTTAGCTCCTTGCAAACGATCAAACAGATCATTAATCATTGGCAGTGGGTACTTGTTCTTGATGGTTACTTCGTTCAATCCACGGTAATCAACAACCATCCGTAATGATCCATCCTTCTTCTCCACTAGAAGTACGGGTGATCCCCAAGGCGAAGAACTTCGGTGAATGTAACCTTTCTCCAATAACTCCTTAATCTGATTCTTAATTTCTACCAAATCCTTTGCAGGCATCCGGTATGGTCTCTTTGATATTGGGCCTGTACCTGGCAATAACTCAATCAAAAACTCAATGTCTCTATCCGGTGGCATGCCTGGCAACTCTTCCGGAAATACATCAGGAAAATCCTTTACCACTGGTACTTCCTCCTGCACTACTCCTGTTAGGCAATTTACTTGTGTCCTATTTGGCACATGCCGGGATACATACTTGATCCTTCTTCCTTCCGGCGTTGTGAGCAAAATTGACTTACTAGCACAATCAATGTTTCCTCCATACATCGACAGCCAATCCATACCGAGAATTACATCCAGACCTTGGGATTCCAGAATAATTAAATCTGTTGGGAAAACATGCCTTCCTATGCTTAATGGCACTTGAAAGCATCCTTGACCGGCCATGTATTCTGCTCCTGGCGAACTTACTAACATAGGTGTTTTAAGAATCCTAGTGGGCAGACTATATTTTTCCACAAATCCCCTTGATATGTATGAATGTGATGCACCAGTATCGAAAAGAACGAGTGCGGCAAATGACTTAACCAAAAACTTACCGATTACTGCATCAGGCTGCTCTTCAACCTCCTCCACGTTAACGTGGTTCACCTGTCCCCTATTGAAAGGGTTCGGCTTCTTCCCTGAGCTTCCATTGCCATTTCCATTCTGGCCTTCAGGACATTCATTGGCATAATGTCCGGTCTTGGAACACTTGAAACAGGTGACTTGACTCAGATCTCTCTTGGCTGGGGTTGATGGGATGGTCCGATTCTGGCCGTTGCTTCCTCCTTTCCCATTACCATTCTTGTGGTTGTTATGGTTGTGCGAACTACCTCCTCCATGGGTATGCTGAAACTGAAATCCCGATTTAGGGGTAAAACAGGGCTTCTGCTGGGCTCCAGAGTTATACTTCCCCTGTCCATACTTCCTCTTGCGGTTCTCGATCTGTTGTTGCTTCCCTTCAATCATGATGGCACGATCTACCAACTCCTGGTAGTTGTTGAAACTTGCTACCATCAACTGCATGCTTAACTCATCATTCAATCCTTCTAGAAACTTCTCCTACTTGGTTGCATCCGTAGCAACGTCATCTGGGGCATAACGGGCTAACTTGCTGAAATCGTCCACATACTGGCCAACTGTCCTTCCTCCTTGGCGTAAGTTGCGAAACTCACGCTTCTTCATGGCCATAGCTCCTGCTGAAACATGTGCAGTGCGGAAAGCTTGCTGAAACTGATCCCATGTGACAGTGTCAACTGGGAAGGTGGCTGTGAAATTCTCCCACCATGCTGCCGCGGGTCCGTCTAACTGATGTGCGGCAAACTTCACTTTCTCACCATCCGTGCATCCTGCAGTGGTCAACTCCCTTCCTATCTTGCGGAGCCAATCGTCTGCTACTATCGGCTCGATGCTACTAGAAAACACCGGCGGATTCAGCCTAAGGAAACGGGCTAAGTGGTCGACAGGTGGTGGTGGTGGTGGTGGGTTGTTGTTGTTATTCTGCTGGTTCTGAACTAACATCTGTATCAATTGATTCTGCTGCTGGATCAATTGAGTGAGCTCCGGTGGAAATCCATTGTCACGTCTCGGAGGCATCTGAGGTTTTAGAAAAGACGAGATATAAGAATAGAATGAGGTCTAAAGAGAAAACACTACCCCAATGCACATGAGCAAATTCACACAAAATCACTTCATTCAATTCAAACAAGGGCTTACATTCGATCTAGCTATCGCAAAAGTGCTCGAACTATAGTGTTTACATGGGGAAATACTACTAATATTTGGTGGTCATCTAGAAATTTGAACCGGTGGAAGACTCCATGATGTCCGCTCCAGCTTCGTCTTCAAAGTCGGGTTCACTTGGATCCGAATCGGTGTCGTCGATGATGATGTAGTTGTACGGACATGCGACGTACATGTCTTCCTTCCTGGATGCTAACTCCATCTTGAGTTCTTCAATCACTTGCTTAAGATCGCAGTTGTGTCTTGCTAGAGCTACGATCTCGTCCATGTAGTCCTTGCGTGTAGCCTTCAGTTCTCCTTCTAGCTCGATGATCCTTGCCTTCGCATTCTTCAATTCTATCATATCATTGCACATCTGGTTCTTGTGGCGTCGAATGTGCTGGTTTAACTCCTGGATGAAAGCTGCAATGGATCTATCCTTCTTGGTGCTGACTAACTCCCATTGTTCATCTCGGCGTCCGCAAATCTGGTAGATAGTGCCCTTGAGGTCTTCTTGATAAACTTCTCCAATGCGTCCTATGGTGATATGGGCTGCCATGCTCCTTCCTAGACTCCAAGTTGGTGCATTGAAAACACTATCTATGGGCTTTGTGATTGGCGCGAATGTCCCTCCCGGAACGTGAGCTTGAATCTTCCAGCGCTCCTCTTCAGGCAGAGTGGCGTTGAAGGTTCCCGTGAAACTTGGTAATCCAATGTTTAGGTACTTGGTGACTTCCTTCAAGTGAAATCCAAAAGGTGTGCCTTCATCCGGTTGAGCGTACTTAATCTTCGCGTCCTTCATCCTAAAGAGTAGAAAAGATGAGGAGTTAGAAAATGAGGAGAGAATAGTGATCTAGGGCTTTAACTTAGTGGGCGTGTCCTACAGTCAGCGTGTGCTCTGATACCATCTCTGTAGCGACCCGACCCGAATGGATCAAGTCTACTGTGCTCCGGTGTCATCCCAGGATCAGTAATGATGACACCACACAGTACTTCGAAGGATTTATAGCAGAGTAGCAATCACACACTTATTACATCGGTGTCTCCAAATAGAACTTATTACAATAATATGGCTTAAGGCCATCTAATAACAATAACAGCGGAAAACTTGGAAGGTAAATGGGTCCATCAACTCCAACGGCATCACTAAGTATAGAACCACGACCTAAAAGCACCTTAATCATCGTCTGAAAAGTCTGCAACATTAACGTTGCAGCCCGAAAACGGGCCAGCACATGGAATATGCTGGCAAAGCAACACATAGAGAGTAATGGAATAAAACAGCTATACTATATGCATATTTGGCTGGTGGAAAGCTCTATGGTTACTGTTTTGCGTAAAGCCAATTTTTCCCTACTTCAAAGGAATAAATTTATTTAACTATCATGTGGTTGTTAAACATTGAGAATGGTTGACAGCATCCTCAATCCCAATTAAAATAGTCATCAATAACCCAACAATATTAATTTAGAAGTAACATGTTGAGATTCACATGATATTCAAGTACTAGATACTCAAGATTGTCCATAACCGGGGACACGGCTAATCATGATTAGTTTGTTACACTCTGCAGAGGTTTGCGCACTTTTCCCCACAAGACTCGATCGCCTCCGTTGGATTTCTCGCACTACTGGTGTTTGAGAAACAAATGACCGAGACACAGTCTTTCAGAAGCGCTAGCACCTTACGATGGATAGACCGGTACACCTACTTTCCCCTACATCTGCTAGTCTACCCTGTAAGAGTTCGCACGACTTAGTCAACTATGCCAGAGCCCATATTGGCTTGTGGCTGCACACGTAAGTATTTAGCATGAAAGATCTTATGATCCCTTTGAGCCTGGGTGGCGGTCCAAAATAAAAATAGGCAAGTCCTGATAGACATCAGGTGCCTCAATCCACCCAGATGTGTGTTTAAGTTGCCACCTTAGATAAACCATTAAAATTATTAATCTCACATCTGTCATGGATATCACTCACCCAATCCACGTCTACTAGCATAGCATGGCATAATAAGCAAACGTAGAAGTAACTCCCAAAGGTTTCATAATAAACAGGTAATAGGTACTACCTCATCTACTTCCCATCCCACAATTTAATTAGATCCTAATCATGCAATGTGTGAGGATGGATCTAATGCAATAAAACTGGGTTGTAGAAAAGGTATGATCAAAGTGTTACTTGCCTTGCTGATGATCCGCGAGTCCTAGAGATTCGAAGTAACAGGCGGCGCAATCCGGGTAATCTATCACAGACAAACAACAAGCATACAATAAGTACTCATCTAATACACAGGTAAAACTCGAACAAGAGATCGAACCAAAAAGTTCAACTTAAGAACTCCGGTTGCAAAGAAAGAACGAACCGAACAAAGCAACGGAAAACAAACGGCGGAAGAAAACAACTCGGTTCTAGCAAGTTGAAACTAGGTCAAGTTTTACAGTAGCAAAAACTTGTTTAAGTTGATTAGTCGGAACGGCAGTTTCGAAACGAAACTTCAGGCGCTTGAATCACCTGATTCCGATAAACGAGCGAGAAGATAAACTAGAACGAAGATCGGATCTGAGATCGCGATCGCGGAATAAATCCGACGAAAGAAAAAAGAAAAACGGTTAAACAAACGGACGTTCGTTAACCGGGAATAATCCGATGATCACGTTCGTTAAGATGAACGGTCCGGCGAACGATCACTAGGCAACTAGACCGGAAAAGAAATCGGAACCGATCTAGGGTTTCGGAGAAAAGAAAACCGAACGAAAAACCGATCTAGAAAACCGGAACGGTTTAGAGTAGAACCGGAAAGAAAACGAATCGGAAGAGAAGAAAAGAATCGGAAAGGTTTAGAAGAAAAACCGAACCGAGGGGATAGAAGAGATGCGGCGCGGCTACCTCGGCGAGGTTCCGGTGAACGGGGCTCCGGCGTTGGGCGGCGGCGGCGTGGGCAAGGGGCGGCGGCGGCGGGGCACTAGGGCGGCGGCGGCGGTGACGCAGGGCGGCGGCGGCGCTAGGGTGGCGGCGCTAGGGGCGGCACGGTGCTAGGGGCGGCGTGGGCTTGGGGCTTGATGTGATGTTTAGAGGGGGGTGAGTATTTATGTAGGTGAGGGGGAGGGTTTACCTGGGGGAGGGGGCAAGAAAAAGAGAGGAAAAAGGAAAGGAAAGAGGAGATTGGAGTCCTAGTGGGACTCCACTTGGGGCGGCGGCGGCCTCCTGCGCGCTGGCGCGCGGCGCGGCGATGGCCTGGCCTGGCCGGACGGCCTGCTGGCTGGGCCTTGGCCCAAGGCGCTGCGATTTTTTTCTTAAATCGTTTTGCGCGCAGAAAAACGAAAGAAAAGAAATCTAAACGAACTCCAAAACTCTCAAAGTAAATTTTCCGCGACTCCTAAAATTGAGTCGAACAAAATGAACTTTTCTCGGGACCTAGATGCAAATTTTGAAGATGCACATTTTTCCCTATCCAAATAAAAGGCAAATAAACTCCGACAAAACCAATGATCCCTTCTTCAAAATTTTGAGAAGAACTCAAATATGAAAATGACGAAATCTCCAACTCTCTCCGAAGGTCCTTGAGTTGCGTGAAATTTCTAGGATCAATAAAATGCAAGAAAATATGATATGCATGATGGTCTAATGTATAACATTCCAAATTGAAAATTTGGGATGTTACATTAACTATGATTTCAAACTTGCCGGTGAAAAGAGGTTATTTGATATTAGCTCACTTGATGAATGGAGAACCCGAGCTTATGAAAATGCCAAGTTGTTTAAAGAAAAAGTTAAAAGATGGCATGACAAAAGGATACAAAAGGGTGAGTTTAATGTAGGTGATTATGTAGTGCTATACAACTCTCGTTTAAGATTTTTTGCAGTAAAACTTCTCTCTAAATGAGAAGGCCCCTATGTTATCGAAGAGGTCTATCATTCCGGTGCCATAAAAATCAACAACTTCGAGGGCACAAATACGAAGGTGGTAAACGGTCAAAGAATCAAACACTATATCTCAGGTAATCCCATAAATGTTGAAACCAATATTATTGAAACCGTAACCCCGGAGGAATATATAAGGGACACTTTCCGGAACGTTTCAAACTCTGAAAAGGAATAGGTATGTGGTACGGTAAGTAAACCGACTCCAAAACAATTTTTAAGGCAATATTTCTCCGTTTTGCAATATTTAGAAAAATAGAAAAATAAGTAGCAGTCCGGGAAGGACACGAGGGCCCCACGAGGGTGGTGGGCGCGCCCCCCTACCTCGTGAGTACCTCGTGTGCCTTCCGGACTCCGTTTTCTTGCACGTTACGTATTTTGGTCGGTAAAAATTCATTATATAACCTCCCGAAGGTTTTGAATCCCGTATCATGCAAATTTCCTCTGTTCTTGTTTCGAGCTATTTTCTGTCAGGGTTTTCCAGGCTAGGCATCATGTCGTCTCCTTCCTCCAACAATGGTGACAACGATACTTGGCTAATGAAGATAGATCTGAAGAGGGAAGAACCCACGAGGGTCAACAAGGATGAAAGTATCAAGAAGGCCACGGAGGATCAAGCTCCGGCAGCAAAAGACATCCTACAACTTGATCATAACCTTCTTACCCCAACTGAGATTGAAGCTTTCAAGATGACTGAGTTAGCTCGTACACAAAACAAGTATCTCACACAAGAAAATATTTTGTTGAAGGAGCATATTGTCGCACTCAAGGGCATTATTCGCAAGCTGGAGGACCTGTTACGCTCGATGTGCGATTATCCGTCACCACCACCTTCTTCACCAACCAAGGAGACATAATCACATGGGTATGGGCACTCCCCTTGGTAACTGCCAAGCTTGGGGGAGGTGCCCCGATATCGTATCACAATCACAACTCCTATCTTTACCGTTTTTCTTAGTTCGATCCTATTAGTAGTATCTTGATCTAGTAGAATCAAGTTTATGGCATGATCTAGTTATGAGTTTTGCTTTATGATCTCTCTATGTAATCGAGTCCGTGCGCTATACATAATAAAGATTAGTGTTGAGTCAAGGGCTTGATTATTTTGCCATGATCTTGGGTGAATAAAAGAAAGAGAAAAAGAGAATAAAAAGAAACAAAAAGTTCATGTTGATCTTATTGAGAGTAATGACTTCACACAGAAAGAGTATGATGATTAAAAGTTGTTGGGAGTTGGCAGACATAGCTTTGGTCATTCTTGCAATTAATAGGAAGTAATAAGGAAAGAGAGGTTTTCACATATAGATATATTATCATTGACATCTTTTATGATTGGGAGCACTCATTAAAATATGACATGCTAAAGAGTTGATGTTGGACAAGGAAGACAATGTAATGAGTTATCTATTTCTTATATCTGAGATAAAGTATGTTGTCATGGATCCTCTAACTTGTTGAGCTTGCCTTTCCCCCTCATGCTAGCCAAATTCTCAGCACCAAGTAGAAATACTACTTGTGCTTCCAAATACCCTTAAACCAGTTTTGCCATGAGAGTCCACCATATCTACCTATGGATTGAGTAAGATCCTTCAAGTAAGTTGTCATCGGTGCAAAGCAATAAAAGTTGCTCTAAATATGTATGATTGATTGGTGTGGGAGAAATAAGCTTTATACGATCTTGTGATGTGGAAGTAATAAAAGCGATCGACTGCACAATAAAGGTTCATATCACAAGGGGCAATATAAAGTGACGTTCTTTCGCATTGAGATTTTATATATCCAACCATAAAAGCGCATGGCAACCTCTGCTTCCCTCTGCGAAGGGCCTATCCTTTATTATTATCTTCTACCTATGCAAGAGTCATGGTGATCTTCACCTTTTCTTTTTCATTCTATCCTTTGGCAAGCTCAGCATGTTGGAAAGAACATGATATATATATCTAATTGGATGTAGGGGAGCATGAACCATTATTGTTGACATTACCCTTGAGGTAAAAGGTTGTGGGGCAAAACTATAAGCCCCTATCTTTCTCGGTGTCCGATTAAAACTCAGTAACCACAAGTATCGCGTGAGTGTTAGCAATTATGGAGGACTAAACGATAGTTGAGTATGTGAACTTGCTTTTTAGCTCTGACATAGACTCTTTCCGATGTTATGATAAATTGCAATTGCTTCAATGACTGAGATTATAGTTTGTCGGAGCCCAATAAGGTTTATGATTTATACCTTTGCATTGTGAATAGATCATCACTTGAATATAAGTAATCATATGACAAAATCTATATATGTTGCTGTTATGAGAATAATCATGATGCCTTCATGTCCGTATTTTATTTTTATCGACGCCTCTACCTCTAAACATGAGGACATATTTATTGTTATCGGTTTTTCGCTTGAGGACAAGCGAGGTCTAAGCTTGGGGGAGTTGATACGTCCATTTTGCATCATGCTTTTATATCGATATTTATCGCATTATGGACTGTTATTTCACTTTATGTCACAATACTTATGGCTATTCTCTCTTATTTTACAAGGTTTACATAAGGAGGGAGAATGCCGGCAGCTGGAATTCTGGTCTGGAAAAGGAGCAAATATTAGAGACCTATTCTGCGCAACTCCAAAAGTCCTGAAACTCCATGGAACGTCTTAAAAGAAACAAAGAAAATCCACACCAAAGATGAAGGCCAGGGGGCCCACACCCTGCTCACGAGGGTGGGGCGCGCCCCCCCTAGAGCGCGCCCCCTACCCTCATGGGCCCCCTGATGGCTCTCTGACGCCCATCTTCTCCTATATGAGATCTTTCGATGAGAAAACATACAGAGGAACTTTTCGGGACGAAACTCCACCGCCACGAGGAGGAACCTTGGCGGATCAAATCTAGAGCTCCGGGAGAGCTGTTCTGCCGGGGAAACTTCCCTCCGGGAGGGGGAAATCATCACCATCGTCATGACCAACGCTCCTCTCATCGGGAGAGGGAAATCTTCATCAACATCTTCACCAGCACCATCTCATCTCCAAACCCTAGTTCATCTATTGTATCCAATTCTTGTCTCAAAGTCCGGGATTGGTGCTAGTAGGTTGCTAGTAGTGTTGATTACTCCTTGTAGTTGATGCTACTTGGTTTAATTGGTGGAAGATCATATGTTCAAATCCTATATGCATATTATTACCCCTCTGATTATGAACATGAATATGCTTTGTGAGTAATTACGTTCGTTCCCGAGGACAAGGGAGAAGTCTTGCTATGAGTAGTCATGTGAATTTGGTATCCGTCTGATATTTTGATAAGATGTATGTTGTCTAGCCTCTAGTGGTGTTATGTGAACGTCGACCCATAACACTTCACCATTATTTGGGCCTAGAGGAAGGCATTGGAAAGTAATAAGTAGATGATGGGTTGCTAGAGTGACAGAAGCTTAAACCCTAGTTTAAGCGTTGCTTTGTAAGGGGCTGATTTGGATCCATATGTTTCATGCTATGGTTAGGTTTACCTTAATACTTTTGTTGTAGTTGCGGATGCTTGCAATAGAGGTTAATCATAAGTGGTATGTTTGTTCAAGTAAGAACAGCACCCAAGCACCGGTCCACCCATATATCAAATTATCAAAGTATCGAAAGCGAATCATATGAACGTGATGAAAAGTAGCTTGACGATATTCCCATGTGTCCTCGGGGGCGCTTTTCCTATTATAAGAGTTTTTTCCGGCTTGTCCTTTGCTACAAAAGGATTGGGCCACCTTGCTGCACTTTATTTACTTTTGTTACTTGTTGCTCGTTACAATTCATCCTATCGCAAAACTATCTGTTACCACTTGTGTAAGTACTTGTAGAGAATACCTTGCTGAAAAACGCTTATCATTTCCTTCTGCTCCTCGTTGGGTTCGACACTCTTACTTACCGAAAGGACTAGATAGATCCCCTATACTTGTGGGTCATCAGGAACTACCATCTAGCTCTGCACTTGATTCACCTTCTGTTATGAGTAAGTTTGCGACACCTACACCTTCTTCTGCTATTCGTTCTAATATGTCGCATGTTATTGATGATGCCACTTCTGCTATGCATGATACTTATGATGAAACTGCTTCTATGCCTGATACTACTATGTCTCTTAGTGAATTTCTTGTTGAACAAATTGCTAGGGCTAGAGAAAAAGAAATTATTGAATCTGAATACGATGATGATAGTGATGATGAAAATATGCGTGTTATTCCTGAGGGTTATCTTTTTGATATATAATTTTTCTGCCGCTATTTTAGCTTGCAGAGATAGATATGAGTTTGAGAGGTTATTAATTAAATGGAACAAAGAATCACTTAGAGATAAAATGAAACCCAACCTTGCTTTTGCTACTTCACCTATATGTGTTCCTGATAAGGATTATGAATTCTCTGTTGATCCTGATATAATTACTTTGGTTGAATCTGATCCGTTTTATGGCTATGAATCTGAAACTGTTGTGGCACATCTTACTAAGTTAAATGATATAGCTGCCCTGTTTACTAATGATGAGAGATCGCGTTACTTCTATATACTCAAAATATTTCCGTTCTCATTAAAGGGTGATGCTAAGATATGGTTTAATTCTCTTGATCCTGGTTGTGTGCGTAGTCCCCAAGATATGATTTATTACTTCTCTGCTATATATTTCCCTGCTCATAAGAAACAAGCTGCTTTGAGGGAAATATACAACTTCGTGCAAATTAAAGAAGAGAGTCTCCCACAAGCTTGGGGGAGGCTTCTCAAGTTACTTAATGCTTTGCCTGATCATCCTCTTAAGAAACCTGAAATACTTGATATCTTTTATAATGGACTAACCGATGCTTCCAGAGATTACCTGGATAGTTGTGCTGGTTCTCTTTTTAGGGAAAGAACACCGGATGAAGCTGAAATTCTATTGAATAATATGTTGAAAAATGAAAATAATTGGGCACCTCCTGATCTAGCTCCTGAGCCAACTCCTACTTCAATTACTGAGCCTATTCCGAAACCAACTCCGAAGAAGAGAGGTGTTCTATTTCTCAGTCCCGAAGATATGCAAGAGGCAAAGAAATCTATGAAAGAAAAAGGTATTAAAGCTGAAGACGTTAAGAATTTATCTCCTATTGAACAAATACATGGTCTTAATATACCGCCTATTGAAGAAACATATAATCTTAATTATTTATTTACTGAAGAACCTCCTGATCCCGATATCCCGACACAGGTAGTAAAGGTAAATTCTCTCTATAGATTTGATGAAGGTGATATCCCTCACTATAAGCCTGTGAGGCAATGCTTTGATGAGTTTGATAATTTTATTGTCAAACAAGAAAATTTCAATGCTTATTTTGGTAGACAATTGAAATATGATTCCGATATGCTTAAATACTTGGGTGATTATATGGCTAATATTAAAGGTGAACTTAAACTTGTTAGCAAACATGCTTCTATGGTTACCACTCAAGTAGAACAAGTACTTAAGGCTCAAAAAGAAGTGCTTGATGAAATGAATAATAAGAAAAATGTTTATGCTGTTAGAGTGGCTTCTAGAACTGGTAGAATGACTCAGGAACCTTTGAATCCTGAAGGCCACCCTAAGAGAATCGAGCAAGATTCTCAAAGAAATAATATTGATGTTCCTAGTTCTTCTAAAAAGAAGAAGAAGAAAAATGATAGAACTGTGCAAACTTCTAGTGAACCTATTGCTGAACCACCTGATAATCCGATGCTGAAACACAATCTCGTAATGAACATGAACCTAGTAAAAATATTAATGATGATGTTCATGATGCTGCTCAACCTAGTAATGATAATGATGTAGAAACTGAACCTGCTGTTGATCTTGATAACCCACAATCAAAGAATCAACGTTATGATAAAAGAGACTTTGTTGCTAGGAAACATGGTAAAGAAAGGGAACCTTGGGTTCAGAAACCCATGCCTTTTCCTCCAAAACCATCCAAGAAAAAGGATGATGAGGATTTTGAGCGCTTTGCTGAAATGATTAGGCCTATCTTTTTGCGTATGCGATTAACTGATGTGCTCAAAACAAACCCTTATGCTAAATATATGAAGGATATCATTACTAATAAAAGAAAGATACCGGAAGCTGAAATTTCCACCATGCTTGCTAACTATGCTTTTAAGGGTGGAATACCAAAGAAACTTGGAGACCCCGGAGTACCTACTATACCTTGCTCCATTAAAAGAAATTATATTAAAACTGCTTTATGTGATCTTGGAGCCGGTGTTAGTGTTATGCCTCTTTCTTTATATCACAGACTTGACTTGAATAAGTTGACACCTACTGAAATATCTTTGCAAATGGCTGATAAATCAACTGCTATACCTGTCGGTATCTGTGAGGATGTGCCTGTTGTGGTTGCAAACGTCACTATTTTAACGGACTTTGGTATACTTGATATTCCCGAGGATGATAGTATGTCTATTATTCTTGGAAGACCTTTTCTTAATACTGCAGGGGCTGTTATTGATTGCAACAAAGGCAATGTCACTTTTCATATTAATGATAATGAGCATACGGTACACTTTCCGAGGAAACAACCTCAAGTTCATAGTATCAATTCTATTAGAAAAATTCCATCGATTATATTTGGAGGTTTTGAATTTCCTCTTCCTACTGTCAAGAAGAAATATGATATACTTATTATAGGGGATGTGCATATCCCCGTTGAGGTAACTTAGTGTTATTCGAAATTTCTCCGGCTTCATGATTATCGGAATGAGTTTGTTAACAAGACTTGATCAACCTTGTTAGTGGATTCCTTTTGATGAGCATGAGATGGATGAAACTAGAAGCACAACCTTCTGTACCCCACTTTTACTTTCTGTTATTTATATTAAGTAAAGTAAGAATAGTATTTTTTCAGTCTGTTTCCTGACTTATCCGTACAATATAAAAATATCCCGAAAATAAAAGTCCTCAGAATGCCATGCCAATTTAATATGATTTTTTTGGGAATATTTGAGGATTTACTGTGCAAAAATTATCGCGGGAGGAGCTGCCACCTGGCCACGAGGATGGTGGGCGCCCCCCTAGGGCGTGCCCCCCTGCCTCGTGGGCCCACGGTGGCCCTCCTCCACTTATCCTAGCACCCATCTTCTTCCTCTATCTCACACAAACCCGAAAAACCAACTCAAGCACGAGTTCCAGCCACTTTTGCTGTGATTTTCGATCTCCTTGCTCAAAGCACCTCTCGCAAAACTGCTTGGGGAGATTGTTCCTTGGTATGTGACTCCTCTATTGGTCCAATTAGTTTTTGTTCTAGTGCTTTATTCTTTGCAAATTTGTGCTGTATAGGTGACCATGTTCTTGAGCTTGCATGTCAAATTTATATGGTTCTAAGTAGTTCTAATGCTTGATATAGGCTCTAGGCACTTGTAAGAGTAGTTGCTATCAGTTTTATTAAAGTTGGTTCATTTTTGTTTGAAGTTACTAAAAATTTCAGATTGTTTCAGAAAAATAATGAGGAGATTTTTGAGGGGCTCGTCGAGCCAAAGCTCGAAGGAAAAGGCACCGAAGCCTAAGTATAATTTGCCGCGCACCATGAAGATTTGGGCGTGTGAATGGCCTTCTGAAGACTTCTTGAGAGCAGCCGGTATCTATGAAGATTCTCATGAATTGTCTCACAATGCAGGCCTCACCGCTTTCCTCCACGACTAATGCGATCAGTATCTCTTACTCACAAATACTTTTGTGCAAAACTTTCATTTTCATTCTAGGAACTCGCCACCTACGGTGGAGTTTCATTTATATGATGAGCATAAGGAGATGTCACTTTATGATTTCTGTTGGATTTGTTTAATCCCTTTTGAGGGTAAGACAGAAGAACCACATCATGATGATGTGGCTGGGTTCATTGATACTATCACCGTAGGAGAAACTAGAAAGGTTTCCGATGCACGAATCACTAGCATACATTTTCCTGTTTTACGTTACTTTGCATTATTTGCTAGTCGTTGTTTAATTGGACGCGGAAACAGTGGAAACCTGAGTATCCCTGATATAATTATTCCGCACCACGGTTTATATAGTGATAACACTTTTAGTATGGGCGGTATTATTGCTAGACGGTTAAGTATGAACCGTACTAAGGGTCCCATCTTTGGAGGCGTCTATGCCACACGCCTAGCTGCACATTTTAACATACCTATTAGGCATGCTGAGAAGGAAGAAAAGGTGCTGCCCCGTGTTTATCTAGATCATAAAAGTATGGTGGCACATGATTTTATTGTTAAGAATAGGGCAGGAGAGCTTAAATATCAATTGTTCTTTAACAAACATCATCCTGAGACTATTACCCTGCCTGCTCCTTCTTTGTTTAATTTTGTAGGACCCTACCTCGTTACGTGGGCTGCCGTCCAAGCTTACAAGAATCCTGCACCAGCCCCGGAACAGGAGCCACAAGATGAGCCTCCACGACAATCTGCTTATTCTTGGGATCCAGAGATGACTGTCAGCCAGTGGCAGTCAGAGTCTTCCTCATCACAGTACGACCCCAACAACTATTATTATGGATATCCGCCAGGCCAGCCGTGGCCGTAGACCAACTCAAGCCAAAAGCCTAAGCTTGGGGGAGTACGTATTTCTCACCGACATTACATTTGTGTTCACACACACTCATTGCTAGATGTCGGTGCTCATACTTTTTCACTGTAATATCCATGCTAGTTTATTTTCTTTTTCCTGTTTTCTTCTTGTGTGTCTGTTAAACCTTAAGAAAAACCAAAAAATTAGTAGTAGTTTATTTTTCTGCTGTAGTAGTAATAATTAAAAAGAAAACCCAAGAATATTTCCCGTTCTTCTTTTGCTTGTTTGGAGCTTTCCCGTGTAAATAGTTTTATTTCTTTTCTTTTCTTTGGGGCTTAGTAGGAGAAGACCATAATTAAATTGTTGAGGTGGCTCTTATATGCATTATTGTTGATTTAACCAAGAGCCCATATTGCCTTGTCTTCTCCTGTTTATTGAATGCTCGCAGATTCCAGCTTCGTCCAATGCACATGCACTCTTATTATTATTCACACCGTTCGGTCGTGCACGTGAAAGGCAATTATGATGATATATGATGGACTGACTGAGATGAGAAAATCTGGTATGAACTCGACCTCTTTGGTTTTTGTAAATATGATGAGTCCCTCGTTCTTGATTCAGCTTATTATGAATAAACATGTTTGCAATGACAATTAGAGATCATAGTTGCTTGTGCCATGCTTGATTAGCTATGAGTTATAATGATTTACCTTGTATGCCAACATGCTATTGAGATGATTATGATGTGGTATGATGGGGTGGTATCATCCTTTGAATGATTTAAGTGACTTGACTTGGCACATGTTCACGCATATAGTTGAAACAAAATCAACATAGCCTTCACGATATTTATGTTCATGGTGGATTATATCCTACTAATGCTTGCATCCAATGTTTATTAATTTTAATGCATGTACATGGTTGTTGTCGCTCTCTAGTTGGTCGCTTCCCAGTCTTTTGCTAGCCTTCACTTGTACTAAGCGGGAATACTGCGTGTGCATCCAATCCCTTAAACCCCAAAGTTATTCCAGATGAGTCCACCATACCTTCCTATATGCGGTATCTACCTGCTGTTCCAAGTAAATTTATATGTGCCAAACTCTAAACCTTCAAAAACACATTCTGTTTTGTATGCTCGAATAGCTCATGTATCAACAAAGGCTGTCCTTATCTTCCGAGTTAGGCGGGTTATTCTCAAGAGGAGTGGACTCCGCTCCTGACTCACGAGAAAATGGCTGGTCACCGGGTGCCCAGTCCCATGCTTTATGCAAACTAAATCAAAATTAATTGCAAACAAAACTCCCCCTAGGACCTGATGTATGTTGGAGGCACTCGTTGTTTCGAGCAAGCCATGAATTGATGCTTGTTGGTGGAGGGGGAGTATAAACTTTACCATTTTGTTTGGGAACCGCCTATAATGTGTTTAGCATGGAAGATATCGCCATCTCTTAGTTGTTACGTTGACAATGAAAGTATACCGCTCAAAATACAATTTATCTCTATTGCAAAACCGAGCTCTGGCACCTCTACAAATCCCTCGTTCCCTCTACGAAGGGCCTATCCATTTACTTTTATGTTGAGTCATCACCCTCTTATTAAAAATCACTAGCTGGAGAGCACAACCATCATTTGCATTCATCACTGTTAATTTTTATTGGGTATGACTATGATTGGATCTCTTTTACCATGAATTACAATGTCTAGTCAGTCCTTGATCTTTAAAGGTGCTCTACATTTATGTTTTGTGGTCTTAGAAAGGGCTAGCGAGATACCATCTTATTATATCATATTATGATTGTTTTGAGAAAGTGTTGTCATCCGAGATTTATTATTATGACTTGCTAGTTGATTATGCTATTGATATGAGTAATTATGAGACCTAAGAATTATTGCAAGTGTGGTTAGTTATGATCTATGCTGAAAACTTGAATGCTGGCTTGACATAGTTACAACAACAAGAGCAAACAGAGTTTGTAAAAGTTTTTCTTTCTTTCTTTTAGTTTGTCAACTGAATTGCTTGAGGACAAGCAAGGGTTTAAGCTTGGGGGAGTTGATACGCCTCCGTCGTATCTACTTTTCCAAACACTTTTGCCCTTGTTTTGGACTCTAACTTGTATGATTTGAATGGAACTAACCCGGACTGACGCTGTTTTCAGCAGAATTGCCATGGTGTTGTTTTATGTGCAGAAAACAAATATTCTCAGAATGACCTGAAACTCCACGAAACATCTTAGAAAAAACAATAAAAATCCTCGCCAAAGATGAAGACCAGGGGGCCCACACCCTTCTCACAAGGGTGGGCGCGCCCCCCTAGGGTGCGCCCCCTACCTCATGGGCCCCCTGAAAACCCTCTGACGCCAACTCCAACTCTATATATTTTCTTTCGGAGAGAAAAAATCAGAGAGAAGAAATCATCGTGTTTTACAATACGGAGCTGCTGCCAAGCCCTAAAACCTCTCGGGAGGGCTGATCTGGAGTCTGTTCGGGGCTCCGAAGAGGGGGATTCGTCGCCGTCGTCATCATCAACCATCCTCCATCACCAATTTCATGATGCTCACCGCCGTGCGTGAGTAATTCCATCATAGGCTTGCTGGACAGTGATGGGTTGGATGAGATTTATCATGTAATCGAGTTAGTTTTGTTAGGGTTTGATCCCTAGTATCCATTATGTTCTGAGATTGATGTTGCTATGACTTTGCTATGCTTAATGCTTGTCACTAGGGCCCGAGTGCCATGATTTTAGATCTGAACCTATTATGTTTTCATGAATATATGTGAGTTCTTGATCCTATCTTGCAAGTCTATAGTCACCTACTATGTGTTATGATCCGGCAACCCCGAAGTGACAATAATCGGGACCACTCCCGGTGATGACCATAGTTTGAGGAGTTCATGTATTCACTATGTGCTAATGCTTTGTTCCGGTTCTCTATTAAAAGGAGGCCTTAATATCCCTTAGTTTCCAATAGGACCCCGCTGCCACGGGAGGGTGGGACAAAAGATGTCATGCAAGTTCTTTTCCATAAGCACATATGACTATATACGGAATACATGCCTACATTATATTGATGAATTGGAGCTAGTTCTGTGTCACCCTATGTTATGACTGTTACATGATGAACCACATCCGGCATAATTATCCATCACTGATCCGGTGCCTATGAGTTTTCCATATACTGGTTTACGCTTATTTACTTTTCGCTGCTACTGTTACAATCACTACAAAATACCAAAAACATTACTTTTGCTGTCTTTACTTTTGTTGCCACTACCGCCACTATCATATTACTTTGCTACTAAACACTTTGCTGCAGATACTAAGTTTCCAGGTGTGGTTGAATTGACAACTTAGCTGCTAATACTTGAGAATATTCTCTGGCTCCCCTTGTGTCGAATCAATAAATTTGGGTTGAATACTCTACCCTCGAAAGCTGTTGCGATCCCCTATACTTGTGGGTTATCAGTCTGGTAGGCCTCTTCCTCGGGGTCATCCCTCTCCAGCTCCGCGATGTCTTCTGCCGTCTACCGAGGCCTGAGACGAAGACGGTGCTTCTGGCCATCATCGTACCACCTCATGTGCCAGCTCAGATAAGCATCCCAGTCAGTCATGTTCCTCTCCACGTCTTTACGGAACCTCCGTCGGTTCCACTCCATCACATGAGTTTTATGCTCCTCTCCCCAGTCTGTGATCGACTGATTCTTCTGCCGGCTCATCCTGCAAGGCATAAGCAACAAGAATCATCATAAGCGCAATGATATCATCATAAGCAACAAGAAGCATGATAAGCGTAATGAAATCATGGGCACAGAGAACAAAGCGCTCACAGGTGGAGCGCGTGGCCGCCGGTATCGGTGGGCTGGCCCGGTGGGGTATGCTGATAAATCCCAAACTGCGTGGCCATGCGGTGTGGCAAGTGCCACTCGACGGCGTACACACAGATCATGGGCACGATGCACCGCCAGAGACCACGGTCCGCATCGCACATCACGTTCAGATCAAAGCCCCACTGTCGGTCATGATATGACCACTAGTTTACCTGTTACATATACATTGGTAAGTTCCCACTCTCGGTCAAAAGTGGAATCAAAGAGAAAGGTGTTGAGCGAGTTCATATACCTGCGTATGCGTCAAAGCGTCCAACTCGTTGGTGTAGGTCTTGTACGAAGTCTTGTTTAGGCCCGTGTAGAGTTTGACAACGTCCCACTCGTAAGCTACGGTGGGGTGTCGAGTATCGTCGCCGTCTTCGCTATAGGCACCCCACGGGCGTCTTGGCAACTTCTCCGGACGCCCCACCGGCAACCGCTCCCACATCCAAATGGAGAAGGCCCAAACAAAGCCACCCATATTGTACTTGTCTCCCGTCCTCTGCGTTGCATCGTCAAGCTGCAAAACATCAAATGAGGATCTGATATAAGAAAATGTCATGGACACACTTTCGTAGGTAGGTAGGCAATTAGATCCTCTCTTACCAAACGGTATAGGTAGGCGAGAGATGTGGTCCCCCAACTGTACCCTACCTCCCAGTCCGCTAGGAAGAAGATCTACGGGCAGTTGGCAGAGTTCCTGGAGCTGTCTGGAAACACGACCTCCGTGAGAAGATACCACAGGTAGGCCCTCGCGTACCACTCCACGGTCATCTCGTCGGCACCTTCGGGGCATTTCTGCCGGTGCTCCGAGAGCCAGGTCAATGGCACACCGGATGTACGGTTACCCTTGACAGCGGGGCGGTCGCCGATGAGGGCTGCAACCCTCTGCTGCCAGTTGGTCCTCTCCACTCGCCCGGTGAGTGCATGACCCTCGATCGGCATGGCAGTAATCATCGACCAATCCTCGAGAGTCACCGTCATCTCCCCGCATGGCAGATGGAAAGAATGGGTCTCTGGTCGCCACCCATCTCAACGCCGTCAGAGCTGCATGGACAAGCGTCGGCGGCTGACGCTTGAACTGCAACACAAAACCCAACAGACGGGCTCTCTTGAAGAACGGCGCGTAGCGCTCGTCGTAGTCCATATGCTCATGAACCCCGTGACCCCTCATGCGCAGTGGCTAGAGCATCTGTCAAAAAGTGAACGCCAAAAGTTAGGAAATTATTTTCATCAATCCGAAAACTTTCATCAAAATTTCATTCATATCACTTACCTCTCCGTTCTCTATGAACCGGGCACGATGACCCTTGTCAAATGCCCGGTCCAGCATGGAGTACCGTGGGCCGATGTTGTCCGCAAGAGGTGGTCGCCTTAATAAAATTTCATAAACAAAACCACCATAAGCATAAAGCATACATAAACAAATAATGAACTCAAATCACATCAACATGCATCCTATCCAAATAAAATTTTAAGCATATTCCTCCAACAACAACTACTACACATGATGGATCAAATCATATCGACATGCATCATATCAAAAAAAATCCTCCAACATACATCATATCATCATAATTTTAAATAAAATTTTCCAAACAACATCTTCATATCATCATATCAACATGCATTATCAAACTAGGGTTCATCTTCACACTAGATCAGATCATCACATCAACATGCATCATCAAACTAGGGTTCATCCTCATATCAACATTACATCATATTTTTTAACAAAAAAAATTATGAACTAGGGTTCATCTTCACACTAACATATGAACTATTGATTAGAGTTCATATCCAATACCACTAGTTACTAAAGAACTAAGAACTACAACTACAATCAATCTTAGGTGAAAGAAAATCCAATCTAAGTTCAAAAATATGAGGGATTTCGAGAAAATAATGCGTCGAATCGGAAGCAAGTTTGCAAAAACTAATTGGAGGGATTGGAGGAGCTTACGTTTCTCTCTTCGGGGCCATCTCGATCCGCAAAACGATCAACAAACCGTGAAGATCCAAGGGGGGAGTGGAGGATATGAGAG
>LT934119.1:427186300-427196335 GCA_900231445.1 Triticum turgidum subsp. durum
AAAAAAGATGTCACATGGATGAGTGATTCTTAATTGTGACAGCAGCAAACATGAAGATTATGTGTTTGCATGCAGTTTTGTTAGGGCATCTCCAACGCTGGCCCTCAAACCGGTCGCATATGTTCGGAACGCGTGGTCTGGAAGTGTTCTGTTATTCAATGTGGTTCTATATCGGTGTGCTCGATGGTCTGGACATACTTTTTCCCACGAGCCGGAGACAAAAGCGGGGTGGATGGGGCTTTGCGGGCGACCAGACTGCTGCCACCCCGCTCCTGATGGCTCCGGATCACCGAACAACCGCACCTACCTCTCCTGCACTTTCCTTCTGATGCACGCGCCGCTTCTCGCACCACATTAACCGCCGCCCAGAGCAAGCAGCGACAGGCGTTGATGCCGCGTGATGTGACCGGGCGAAGGGCGACGCTGACATCTCGGGAGCCGCTGCTTCAATGTAGACACGGCTTCCCGGGGAACCAATCCCAACCGTTGCGCCGCATTGAAGCGCATGGTCGCCTACCCGAGGATTGATAAGTTGTGCTTCGGCACCGTCCACATCGCACTCACCGCATGGCTCCGCACGTCTTCCTCCTCCCGTCCCTCTTCCTCCACAACTTCGGCGATTGGCAAGTCGCGGGCCTTGGCGGCGGGAGGCGGCGGCTCTCGAAGTGGATCGGAGAATTGTGGTGACACCGCCCTCGAACTCTGGGCCGTTGTCCTCATCTACGGGCGGCTCCTCGACAAAGGCAGAGATCGTCATCGCCTCCGGTGATGAGCAGGACCAGCCGCTGCAGCAGCGGCGGCGCCAGCGACGCAAGGCCGCCATGAATGAGGACTACGAGCAACAGATAGAGGTGGTGCTCCATCACACCGTCCTCCACCTGAGCGGCCCGATGCACCATAGGGTACGTTCCTCCCTGTGAATATGGAGCCCGTGTCCCCTCCGCGCTCTCCTCAGGCAAGCGCGACGTCCAAATCGAACGCCGCGTGAAGGAGAAGCCCCTCTCTCCGCCGCCCCGCCGCATCAAGGAGGAACGCCCCGACGCTCAAGGAGGAGTGGCTCTCTCCGCCGCTCTACCGCATCAAGGAGGAGCGCCGCTCGCCACGGCCCATGCCCTAGGAAATCACTGTGGCAGCTGTTCGTCGTCCCGGAGTGCCTTAACGCCGCAGGAGTACGCCGAAAGGGAGTGGCGCCGACGAGACAGGCGCAACGCAGTGTGTCGGTCGAAGTTCAAGGACTCTGATGTCCAGCCGCCACACATCGTGGCGGACACGGACCTGACGTACACCTGGGCCCTGGACCGCTCCATGTTGACGGCGGAGACGAGCAAGCAACGGCTCTGCCGCCTCGATGGGGAGATGGCCAAATACAGCGAGGTGTGGTCTCTCAGCGAGATTGTCGTCGCCAATGCCGCCTCCTCCAAGTCTCGCCGCCCTCCCCCCACCCACATCGTCTTTGGCCGCAACCGCATTGCGTAGGGTGTAGGAGGAAGTGGAGAGGATCATTCACGAGCATCAGGCGGTTGCGGGGAAGCCCTGCCGCGACGCCGCCCCCTTCCGTCGCCCGAAACCCAACGACGACGACTCCAACAACGGCTCCATCGACGATGACGGGGGAGCCGCCTACCATGCCGGCATGGCCTACAAGGTCACCGTAAGTATAGGGTAGTGTAGGGTTAGGTTTTTAGTTTACAGGACAAAAATTTTCCTGTTGTATGTAAAAATCATCCTGGTTTAAATGAATATCATTCGGATTGTTCGAGTTTGAATCAAATTTATTCATTTTCGTTAATGTTCATTTGAAATGTAACTGAACATATACGGATGGTTTTTTTTTAGGGTTATACGGATGGTTTTAGATGGCCGGCTCCCGCATCCGTGTTCACGAACTGATCCCCTTGTCCTCGGACGGATGCGAGAGCAAATATACGGGTCAGCGTTGAATGCAAATATACGGGTCAGCGTTGAAGATGCCCTTAGCCTTCATATCCATATGGAGCACACTTATATGTAATATAAAGGCTGTCAATTGCTCTTAGAATAATTAGATCAGTTATCAGGGGCATTTTGTTATATCTCAGTATGTAGCTGTACATCACGATCGTGAAGTCGTGAAGACCTGGTGCGTTGTTTCGGTCAGTACTTGGAGATCCCTTGTCGCTTTTCTCGATGCATGGAGAAGATTATTCCTCAGAAAGTTTCAACCTCAGTATGCAGCTGTACATCACGATCGTGAAGTCGTGAAGACCTGATGCGTTGTTTCGGTCAGTACGAAAAGACTGCCCCGATATGCATGTCCAATCCAGTGAACTGGGGCGACCTTGACTCAACAGGTCCGTCCATGGTCGCAACGAAAATACGTTTTTTTGTTAGAAAAATACAGAGAATATCTAACGACAATACGTGCGGCGGTGCTTCCGGCTCGCATGAGACAGGATCCCAGGTCTCTGCGAGTACTGGACACAGGTGTACTGTGTGGACAGGACGTGTTACGGAGAACCCACGGCAGTGCGAATCGGTCCATCCCGCTGGTTTTCTCCCGGCGAGCTGCAATCACGGCGGACCAGACGAGTGGAAACCTCGTTCTCAGTCGTAGTAGTACAGCGAGAGCTTCTCAGAAGACGTACGTACTGCCTCTCTCACAGCGACACTCCGGTCATGAATGGCTCCGCGCATCTTGGAACAGAGTAGCTGATTCAGAGAGCACCAGGATTCCAGATGTCTCTGGACTGGCTAGGGATATCATCAGGCCAACACATCAAACGTTTGAACCTGGCGCTAGGCCGTGTCGACTTTTCGACACGGTGCGGCCGTACTACTGCATCGCCCCGGTCATCTCGGGCGTCGCTGAGTGAGAGACCGAGAGTGATCGAGTACCTAATTTTTCTAGAGGATTGGGGCCTTGCCATCCTTCTCGCGAAAGTATCGATGGAAGACGCAGCGGAAGTATCGATGAAAGACACAGTAAGGATCGAGCCGGATCTGCTTGTCGCCGGAGCTGTCCTCCTTCTCCTTCAGTGACAATCCGGCCATGTCACGGACCGCCCGATTATGCTCTCGGATTAGGGCGCGTGTGTTCCTTCACTATCGTTTCTTCACAATGTGGGCGCAAATCGCTTCCTCCTCTGCGGCCGCCCACGCCGCCGCATCAGCCGCCTCCACCGCCGCCATTTCCACCGTGATACGGGCCTCGGCGGCCCTTATCTTCTCCTTCCCACGGCGGGCCACCCGTTCTCGGTGGGACTCATAGTCTGCCCGGCCGGTGATATGGATGGAGAGATTTTCCGGCTGCCAGGACCGCGATGATCCAGCCCAAGAGGACTCGAGTGCCCATTGAGCCAACGCCATGGAGTCGCGCCGGACAGATCCGTCCGTCGGCCGACCGCTGTCCTCCCAGGAGCGGCGGAGTGCAATGTGGACCGCCATTGCCTCCTCCAACCTGCATGGGATGACACCCCAGTCGACGTTTCCGGACCGGTCGAGTCAGATCCGATGCCCGCCATGCCGAAGACGGTTTGAGATCGCTGGAGGTCAGCTCGGGTGGCGGAGGGAGTGGAGGGGAGACGGTTGTGAAGTGGCTAGGGTTTGGTCCGGCGAACGGATGAGAACGAATATATATGGGATCGGGTGGGCCAGCATGGGCCGGGTTCAACGTGACGGACACGCCTAGGCGCCCTCGTATCTGCCCCATATTTGGGCTGGATATGAGGGGTGCCGGTTAGTCCGGGCGTTTAAGGCTCGTTTGAGGAGTTTGTCTGAATCGAAAAATCATGATCGGGTGGCCCGCCCGGGCGTATGAGGCGGGTTTGAGACGCCTGCTTTGACAATTTAGTCCTAAGCAAAACACAATGCGACAGGTGGCGGCCAAGTGGCGAGACCGATCGTCACATGCACTTTTGCGCAAACTCCCCTACCATTTTCCCTATTCGACCCATAGGAGAACTCAACTATATTAAATTTGTCTCCTCGCACACATTCCACTTCGTTGCCATCCACGTTCTGTCTCGTCGGGGCCGACAGGAGCTCAGCGGTGATCGCCTACTGATGACATCAACCACCACGACATCGTCGCCGGAGTTAATCGGTGGTGTGAAGGCGCCTCCTCCGCTCATCTCGTCTGCCAATTCGGCATCTTCCCTTCGGAGTACTCTGAGTCGTCTTCCTCACTCTTCTCACCTCTGCTCCGTTCGTCAAGTGTCGGTTCCGCCGTCGACAACGCCGCTAATCGGTGTGATTCGAGCTTGATTCAATGCCGTCTAGTGTTGTTGCTTGCTTAGGGTTCTTGCAGAGCTGTAGAGCTAGGGTCTTGCACGCATATTGGGTGGGCTCATTAGCTTAGGTCGCTTGCTCGCTTTACTAGCTTCAGTTCGCTCGCTCGGTGTCGTACTGGTTTGCCTGATTTTTCTTTCATTTTTCAAAAAAAAAAAATCTTTCTTTTTCTTTCCGTTTCTTCTATTTCTTTAGTGGTTTCTTCGGTTTTTTGTTTTTTTGTTTTTGCTGGTTTTCTTGGTTTCTTTCATGGTTTTTATTGATTTTCTCCTTTTATTTTTTTATTTCGTTCCTTTTTGGTTTTCACTGGTCTTTTATTTGTTGTCTTTCTTTCTTTGTTTTTCCTCATTGTTCTATTTGTTTTCCTGATTTTTCTTTTTCTTTGTTCCTTCTCATATTCATTCTTTCGCATTGTTATCTTTTGAATTTTATTTCCTTTTTGGTTTTAATTGGTTTTCTTCTCTTTCCTGTGCTTTTTGTCAATTTTCATCTGTTTCTTTTTTGTTTAACACATGTTTCTTTTCTGTACAGATTCAGAATTTTCGCTATACAATAGGCACATTTTTCATATACACTTTTAACAGCTTCTCAATGCATGGTTACATTTTCTTTGTTTCTTTCAGGGTTTTCCTCGATTTCCTTTTCGTACACATTCCGTTTTTTTCTTTGGGTTTTGTTTCTTTCATGATTTTTCAATGGTTTCTTTTGTTTTCTTTGTTTCTTTTTGCGGTATTCATTTTTCTCCATTCTTTTGCACTTAGTTTTTCTGTTTTGTTTTTCATGTTCCTTTTTTATTTGGTTTCCTTTGTTTCGTTTTTGGCTCTTTTGTTTATTTTGGTTCTTATTCTACATTTTTCATATATATCAAGAGGATTTATCTAATACTCCCTCCGTCTCAAAATAAGTGTCTTAATTTTGTACTAGCTCTAGTACAAATTTGTACTAAGCTCAAGACACTTATTTTGGTATGGAGGGAGTACAGGTTTAATATTTTTCCAAATAAGTTTAACATTTCTTGAATACATGGTCAATTTTTTTATATATACACTTTTAACATTTTTCAAATGGTTGATTAACATTTTTCAAATATAAGATTGACATTTTTTTAATACATGGTCAATTTTTTCTATAGAGATTATCATTTTCAATTGCTTGAGTAAAAGATTTCAAATAAAAGATTAATATTTTTCTGATACATGGTCAACATTTTTTCTATACACATTTAACATTTTTGCATTGGTTTTCTTTCGGTTATATTTTATTTTTGGTTTTATTTGTTTTTCTCTTTTGGTTTTTACTGGTTTTCTTCGTATTCATGTGCTTTTTGTCAATTTTCATCGGTTTCTTTTTTTGTTCAACGCATGTTTTTCCCGTACACATTAAACATTTTTTGATACATCAGGAACATTTTCTATATAGAAATTTAACATTTTCCCTATTCATGGTTAAAATATTTGAAAACTTATATTTTTTTACGTCTATTCTTTTATTATATACGTTCTGATGTCTACTTTCTTCTCATACACCTTGTACATTTTTTGTATTCATATGAAACATTATTTTTATGCATGTTCAACATTTTTAAAATACCTGATTAACATTTTTTAAATGTGTGTTTTGATGTTTACAATTTCTATATACATCAAGTACATTTTTATACATGTTTGACATTTTTTTTAAACAATGATTAATTTTTTTAAATACATGCTTCGATGTCTGCTTTGTGCCATACACATTTGTACATTTTTCATATACAACTGAAACATTTACCTTGTATATGTTTTACATTTTCCATATATATGCTTAACTTTTTTCAAAACACATGTTTTTGAACAGTGTTGCTTTTTTTTTCACGAAAGACTGGTAATATAATACAAAGATTTAGACGACGTATCAAGCATTTACCACACTAAATCAAATTTGAAAAGCGAACTTCGCAAAATTGATGAAATAATAACTCACATATATATGCATTTTTCCAGAAGATACATAACCATATAAACACCGAAATTTGTATATGTATAATTGGCAAAATGAACAGTAACATAAAGGTACCTATAACAATTGACGGTTTATTCTATTTTTGATGCTACTGATTTCTTGCTTTCGAATACAAAATAAACAAAGCAAAGCGATGGTGTGATTACTTAACGACCTGACTGCAGACTATTAACAACTTCCTTCTCGATGCTGAAATATTCAGCACTGGTTATTGTCGAGCTGACCACCGATGAGGGCTCCGCAAGTAGGCATTCCATCTCTTGAGGGTCCCGCTGCACCCATGGATGTTGCATCACCTTCCTCAGACTATCAAGCTTTTCAGCAACTTCCTTCATCGATGGCCTATTGTCACCACACATCTCTAAGCAACGCATCGCTAGCTCCGCAATCTCTTCAAGAATCTCTGTGTTATTCCCGTCCTTGAGCTCAACATCCAAGATTTGCTCGAGCTTATTCTCCTTCATGGCATACATAAACATCATCGCTAGGCTCTTTTCATGGACAAGGACATCCGGATTGAAATTAAAAGGTAACTTGCCCGTGAGTAGCTCCAAAAGAACAACCCCAAAGCTGTATACATCACTCTTGTCTGTCAGCAGGTTGGTTTGCATGTACTCCGGATCGAGGTACCCGCAAGTACCATGTACAAGTGTGATGAATTGTGACTTATCAATTGGTGCCAGGATGGAGGCACCAAAGTCAGCTACTTTGGCTTTGTTGTCCCTATCAAGAAGAATATTGGAGGACTTGACATCACCATGGAGGATCGGTGTCGAAGCCGATGAGTGAAGATAGGAGAGCGCATCGGCCGACTCGTGGGCGATCCCCAAGCGAGTAGCCAAGGAGATACGTAGGCCATGGTTACCGTGTATGAGCTGGAAGAGGGTGCCATTTGGGACGAACTCATATACTAGCACGGGGACTTCCACTTCGAGGCAACACCCAAGGAGCTTCACAATGTTTCTATGGTTGACTTCAGATAAGATTAGCATCTCTTTACCAAATTCTTTCTTTTGTTGCTCGTCGGCGGTATTGCATCTCTTCACCGCTACTTCCACGTTGCCCTCAAGAATCCCCTTGTACACAGTCCCATAGCCCCCTTGACCCAGTACTTGTTGCTCACTAAACCTGTTCGTGGCTTCCTGTAGTTCTTCTTTCGTGAAAATTTTGAATGAAATACCTTGCTTTGACCTCATCTCATCAAATAATATCAGACCACCGTGCTGCCGAAAGTAGTCTCGTTTCATCTTCTGTAGCTTTCTTCTCTCTTGGATCATGCATGCAGATGCTAAAGCAGTCACTAAGGCGACTAGTCCAACAGTTGTACCTGCATTATCCATGCACATAGAGTTATATTTATAATACATCTGTTCAATACTAATGTAATTTTGTTGAGCAGTGACAACTTAAAGTACTCTGTCGAGGAGAAAGAAAAATACTGGTTGATGAGTTTGGTAGGCCAAGATAAAGTTTGCCGAACACGGGTCGTTGTTACTTGTTCAACAACATAATAATAGTGGACTGGACTATAATAATAGTATAAAGTCTGTAAGTTTCCTACAGATGTCCGATTAATCATTCATAAGTAGTATGTATGTTATATATAGTGCTCACAAAGAGAATAACTCACCTACAACAGGCATCACTGGAAAACGGGATTGACAATTGCCATTAGTCCAATTTTTTCCACGTCGACATGAGCAGGTGTAATGCCCTGCCGTGTTCTCACACATTTCAGAGCCGCAGATAGTAGCATTTTGAAGGCACTCGTCAATATCTGAAACAAAACATTTTTTTTCCGGATCAACTTCCAAGGTGTGCATACACATGTGACTCATGAATCAAGGTACACGAGCGTTCATGTCAAATGTACAAGACATCAAAAGGGAAAGAACCTTGGCATCCGTTCTGGATATAAGGGTTGCCTTCGTATCCATCGGAGCACCTGCAGCGGTAACCTGGCTTGTCGCCGGTGGTGTTTACACACGCGCTGTGGTCGCTGACGCATGCATAGGAGCTCATGTTCTTCTGAGCTTCGTCGCAACTCAGCGGTCCTGCCCGCCAGTTCAGCACGAGTGGAACTGTCCCATTGTATGCATCATAAACACCGTGGATTCGACATAGCTGGTGCGGAAGTTGAAAGCCTCCTTTTCCATCAATACCATGTAGCTGCAACGGCTGTAATGCCATATTTCCGTGGTGTTGTAGCTTTGGTCGAAATTACCATTATAAAACCGTACGCCTGTCGGGACATCAACTTGGCAGCAGCCGGCGCCGGAGCATGTGCCATCCATCAAGGTGTCGTCGCACGTTGACTTGCAACCTATTAAATACTGCACCCAAAAAGTGTAGTAGTACATGAGAATATGTGACGTCTTGAACCAAACTATGTATGTTGGTAGAATTTAGGGGCATTTTCAAAAGCAACCCGCAAATTTTCTCTTACATCCATTCGCGAATAGGAAGGTCCGGTCCGCTGACACAGATGCGGGAGGCCGCCATCCAACCGTAGCCGTATATATTCTCACAACAACTCGAATCAATCGGACGAAATTCATTCAAATAAGTCCAAATTTTATATAAACATGATGAATTTCACGTAAACCAAACGAAAACGTTTGCAATTTGGATATATTTTAATTAAAAAGGTAAAACTATGGTACGTACGGTCGCGCGGAGCTCCACCACAACACATATACACTACGCTAGTCTATGGCCGGCCGCGACTTGTCTTCCCATGTCCGTCAGCCTGCTCACGGACTGCCGGGATCCCTGGAGGTATATGTTTCAGCGCAAAGAGCGCCTTGCTTCCCTATCGCTCATCAGAGTGGAAGGGGGCGTCTCCGCTTCCGTGGAGCCCAGGCGGTGGGTCGAAGATGGTCTGCGCTGAAGAACCGGGCAAGACACCGGCTGTGTACGCAGGCTTCACCTTGGCGGTGGCTTTCCTGGGACCAACCGGCGGCGGCTTCCCGTGTTCTACTCCCCCTCGATGTTGGCGGCGGACGCGGACGCGCCGGCGGCCGACTCATCGATCTTCCTGCAGCCGGCTTCTTTCTCTGCCTGCATTTGCACAGGTACGCGTGCATCGATAGCGGACGACGTGGTCAAAGGAACTGGAGGCGCGGTACGACATGGCGTCGTCAACGACGGCGACGATGGCCATGCAGCCGTGCTCCCCGTCGTGCCGGCCTGGAGCAACCCGCTAGTCCTCCGTGAGCTGGCTTGGAGCGACGAGTTGTTGAACCACGCGCCGGCTTGGGGCGGTGACATGCTTCGTCGGGCTAGGTGAGGGGGGTGGAGTAGCAGCGAGCTGCCTCGCTCGTATCCGGCGGGCCACCCACCCGGCTTTTATGCCGGAGAATTGGTCTTCCTGCTCGTCGGATACCATCGAAAGGGTGGAGAAAGTGGTGGAATGAGGAGATGGGGAGCGGTGGACTTGGTGGTGCGATTCTTGCCCGGCGTTCGGCCTCATTTAAATAGAGGACGGACGAAAGGAGCTTGCCCAGTGTTGCATTTAATGTCGGCCCGCTCGTGAACGAACGTGTGGCTTGAGTAGGTTCCTCGACTTCCACACGGGTTTAATAGATGCGTTTGAATGCGGCGAGGAGGCGTGTTCAGCCGGGTGTGCAGCAGGCGGCGCCCTTGGTTGGCACACCGCTTTAATGGCGGAGGCAGCGAGAGGCTACGTCCGCCCTGAGACACCTTCATTGTGGAGCTGCGCGCTCTACAACGGTATGAAAGTGGGCAACTGGTGCCGGGCGGGAAGCG
>LT934119.1:427196475-427219975 GCA_900231445.1 Triticum turgidum subsp. durum
CTCTCGCTTGCGAAAGAAATCGCGTCCGGACCACGCCGCGGACCGATACAGGTCCGTGTTGGGTGGCTTCTGTTATCCTGACAACGTGGTTCAGACGTATGCGGGAGGTTTACAGGTCTGCGTTGGAGATGCCCTAATGACGTTATTTTCATCTTACAAGTCAAATAAGCTTTTGTATTTTTGTAGCCAAATTTAAGTAAGTTTCTAGGAAGTCATATAGTATATTTGAAAAGGAGGTAGCATTATAACTGATGGAAGTTCTAGCTGTGCCTGCGTTGGAATCCTAATGAAATGGTGTTTAACAAGTTGTGTGAAACAATTTGGCACATGATCCTGACCTAATCAGGAACAGAAAGGTCCTTCCAAAGAAACACGGAATAGAATTAGTTACCCGAACAATTTCGGGCTTTGTTGCTTAGAAGGGCGAGAGAGGGCTTCAAGCTCTACACGGAGCTGGAAGAGATTGAAAACATGGAAGCTACCCAATAGAGCCTTGATGTTCTTTGAGCTGCAGGTGGAGTGATGTCGGTGTGGAGTACCAGATGGCTTTGACTGCAGAAAGATTCATCGTCAAGATGGTGACTCAAACACCGTTTCTTGTCCGGGGTCAAGGCTCTTGTTCTCATCTCAATTGATTGATTCAACAGCAATAAACTTGCGTCATTATCTTGTTAAAGACGTTCTCTCCTTGCAGATGTGATGGCCTTCCGTGATTGGTCTTGGTAAACATGATGAAAATCCGTTTTAATCATTTTGGTTGGACGTTGCAACGGCGGCGCAAGGGCGTTCACTCTTTCTTGAAGGTGTGGTTGAGGAAGAAGTTAACTTAGTTATAGGTATTAATTTCATATTGTGTGACTATTCTGCCGCAATTATTCATGTTACGTAGTCCAATTGTAAATGACTTACATCAACTATAACAAAGATGATTGTGTGTAACACAATGATGCAGAGGCCAAAAGCTTCAACCTTCTTTTCGAAAGAAAAACTTGTGACGGGGCTACAGCCGTCCACTGGATAGAAGCGGCATGAAGAATACGTATAAGCTCGCCAAGCACAGATAAGCTTATCTAATGACATCGCGTAAAAGGCTAATGCTTTGTTGTGTTAACTGTTAAGATATCATTTGCTTGGTTGTCTGTAATAATGGATAAGTACCAGGGAAGACTAAAAACAGTCTTTCCTATCAGGTTCTACTTTCTGGAAGTTACTCTTTCCGTTTCATAATATAAGAATACATTAAAACTAGAAAAATAAAAAAACTGTTTTCACAAAACAAATTTATCCAGATAAATTTTCAGTATGAAAAAGAAGGCGAAGTACTTACAGAAGAGCCCATCATATAAGCGAGAGTATTACACCCGATGACAAAGATCTTGTTGTGCACTTCCGATATCCAGAAAGGTGTGCCGTCGAAGTCCGCCTGTCCATTGAAGTCGGTACCGCCACTGACAGGGTCATAGCATTGCCACGAGATCGTCGTGGTGTTCATCCAGGCCTTGCCGTCTGGCACGGAGATCTTGGTCACCTCAATATTCCCGCTAAAAGGTTTTGTGGCGCCGTTGATGCTCGTGCAGTTGAGGTTAAAGCCGTTGTGGAACGCGCACTGCTCGCCGATGCCGAACGGGAACGGGATGTCGACTTCGCCGCACTTGGCCTGGCAGCCGGGACGGTGGGCTACCGGTACATCAGCGGTGGCCAGCACCCAAATCGCCGAAAGGCAGAGAAGAACATGGAAAGAAAGAAGAAATCGTGAACACCCCAGCTTCATCTTTGCCGGTGAAAGGGTAGGTGTGGATGCGTGCCCGTGAGCTCCTAGCTACTCCGGGGCTATAAGTAGATGAATGAATAAGCTAGTCAGGTGTTTCGTCGATGTCCGACTGGTTGACTCCCACTTGACATTAGTTTATCCCATTATTTATCAGAATGTGCAGTGACTTTTTTTAGACGATCATAATGTGCTTTAAAAAAATCAATTTATTCATCATCAATCATGATAGTACAATGAATACTACAAATAAAAAAAAATGCATCCAGATCTGTAGACCACCTAACAACGACACAAGCACCGGAGCGAGCCGAAGCCACGCCGCCGTCATCCCTCCCTCACTGAGGTTGGGCAAAACTTGTTGTAGTAGACAGTCAGAAAGTCTCGTGCTAAGGGCCTAAAGAACCAGCGCATCAGAATAGTGACTGCCACCGTCGAAGAGAAGCTTACATTGGAAGGATCCTACTTGTAGACACACGAATGCACAAATAAAGACCGCATACACATGGATACACTGAAGACAAACGCCGATTAAATCCCGCGAGATCTGCCGGAGACAAATCTCCACACACACACCTTCCAATGACGCTAGAAGCACCATCGAGACGGGGGCTAGGCGGGGAGAAATTTATTCCATCTTTAAAGAACCTCCGCAGTCTCGTCTCTTTGAGCATGACACAAACTCTAAGAAAGCTCAAAAAAGCATTAAAAAACGAAGTCCTCCCGCCAGTAAGGGCCGGGATCCACCATACCTCCATGGCCCTAAGGCCACATGAGACGAGGTGGACCGGCGCCGGTGCCCGCGAGAAGCAGGAGAAACCCTAGCGGCAGCTCCTTGGCGACTGGGTAGCGTCACAGCTATCACACCGAAGACTTAGAACATTTGCAGAACACCAAGCGGGACCATTTTGACCATAATGTGCTCTTGACAAAGCATAATAGTTGCGCCGTGTCTAATATGGCCATCATTAGGGTATCCATTTTCGTTATGGTTGGTCACTGATATATATGTTGTATTGTTGTGTAAGCCCCTTATTTTTTCTAGAAATGAAACATTTTATTAAATTTTTGCCGGACAGTCCGGCAAAAAAAATAGAACATCTTTTTTTTAATAGTTCAATTGCTTTTTGAAGAATATCTTATATTTGTGAACGGAGGGAGCATATGATTGGCACAATATTTATTCCAACTACTTGGTCCACGGAGACATTGTTCGGTCATCCAAATATGTCCCCTTAGTCCTGTCACAATCACGGACCATGTCACGCTAATTATTTGGATGGACATGAAGACTTGGACTTGGCCTGTCCTTGGGAGACCTTTCAACTCAATTGATTTTCATTCTGTTTTGAAACGAACTTTATTGTCTTTGTTGAATGTTCGCAGGGGTACTTGCCAAAGCATATCACAAAAATTGGACGAATTATCAAGGGCATTTTGGTTATATCTTCGAAACTCAACTCCCCTTCTTTATGAGAACCAACCTGTGACTTATGATTGGATGGTTAGAACTCAACAACTCTCATAAACCTCAAATAACTACCATTTTATGAGAAGTCGAGGCAAAAAAAGCTCTCCAACACCTCTCATAAATCTTTTTTTTACAGGATCTCAGAAAAGCACCCCGCCTTCCCGCAACTGTACAAAAGATAGCCCTTTCAATATAATTTGGCGCGTAAAAAATTCCTAAAGGTCCATGATGCACACTTGCACCGCCCCCACTAGGTGGATGAGACGCTAATGTTAAGATTAACAAGTCACCAAAGACGCCTCGTAGTTGACGGGAACGTCTCCTCCAACTGAACGCACATCATCAAATTTTTTGAAATAAATCCAGAAATAAATGCGAGCACCAGAACTTAAATCCCGATGAACTGAGGATACTACTATCCACCTAATCATCGAACCACACGAAAAGATTATTCCAACTTAGAGCACAAACCGACGAAGAGATTGGCTCAACTTGCACGTCCAAGTTGACAGCTCGACACGGTTGTGCGTAGCTGCAACGATAATAAGTGTTCTTTTCCTTTTCAAAATATAGGGAAAAAAATTACGTCTTATTTTACGTGTGGTGCTTACGGCCTGCCTCACTGCATCCAAAGTCTCTACGAGTAACAGGCGCAGTCTGAGGACAAAACGTGTTACGGACTGTGAATTGGTCCACATGCTAGGGCTTTCTTTTTCTGGCGAGCCGCGATCACGGCGGACCAACGAGTGGAACCTCGTTCGTTCGTGCAGCGAGAGCTTCTCAGAAAACGTACTGCCTCCTGGGCCCCGGCCATCTTGGAGCAGAGCGACTGTTTCGAAGAAGACGAAAATCCCACATGTCTCTAGCTGGAATATCAAGGCAACACATCAAAGAGTAATTGTTTGATCGTGATGCTGGGCCGTAGCAACGTTTTGACACCGGCGCCTAGATACCGAAGATGTGATGGATGAGATGGAGCTTGAACAGCGAAAGCGCCTTTCTACACCTGGGAGTAAATGGTACTCACATATTTATTGAGGATTAGGTTCGGTGCGTAACCAAGATTAAAAATAGTAGTACTCATACTTAAAAAGACCGTATACATCCCTAATTCATGCAGAGGCCGGGATGTAAAATTCTTCCCTTTTAAAGGGCAATGAAGACATCAACTACCATCTTCAGCCCACCCCCGCGTCGCCCTCCTCTGGGGACACGGGGGGCGACTCATGTACATCGCCAGGGGCTTTCTTCCTTTGATCCTCGACGTCTCGCCGCCGCCGGCGAAGCCCGGGCATATCCAATGATGGCGGCGGCGGGGCGGTTTCCCTGGGCAACCTCCGCTTTCGTTCTCTCGGCCTCGATGGCATGTGGCCGTGGCTCTGCGGCGCACTCCCGATCTGTATGGGTCGGCTGCAGGGTGGAGCGGAGGTCTTCGGCGGGCGTCTGGCAAGGGTCGTCGACGACGAGGATGCTCAGGAGCTTGGCGGGGATGGAGCGTTGTTGACGGCCGGGGCTGGTGGTCCAGATCTTGGCGCCGCCGGCCTTCAGATTGCCTTCGTGGCCATCCTCGTCTCGGTGGTGCAGCACTTGCCCCTTGCGGCGGGTGTGGCGGTGGTGGATGGTGCCTCCGGCGGTCTTCCGGTGGTGGTGTCGATCCGGGTGAGGTTTGCACCATCTCGTGGCGGCAATCTCGTGTGGCTCGAATGGGCTTGTGCGGATTGATGCCTCTAGGACGTGGTTGCAGGCTGGCGTGATGGTGCCTGGCGGCGCCGACTGCTAGGTACTGTGGTGGTGCCGGCCCGACCTAGCGGCGACAGGATGACTGTGGTGGTGCCGGCCCGACCTAGCGGCGACAGGATGGATCGGGGTGGCGTGGGGGCCTGTTGTCGTGATGATTAATGTGGCGGTCCTCGTACTCTTCTCGCATCTGGGCAATGGACTGTGTGATCGCTCCTCCTCGATCTGGCCATCGACGTGTTCCGGGACGGCCGCCAGAATCTTGCTCATGATATTTGGATCGGTTAGATTCCGGTCGTGCACGCCCATATCAGCCTACAAGGTCCTAAGGGTGTGGCACGAAGCTCTATTGATTGTTGACACCTTGGGACATGTCGGCTTCACGATTTCCATGGTGAAGACAGCGGTGAAGAAGGTCATGGTGGCCGAGACCGAAGGATCAGTTAGACGGGCGGAGCCTTGGAGGCAATGGAGTCAGCCAGGTGTCAGATAACTCTCAGGAGAAGCAATGATAAGTGGAGGCGGCAATACTGGCGGATGTCATTTTTGGTGGTACTCGAGTGTCGGGTCGTGACTTTCAGGGTGAAAACCTAAGATCTGACCTTCATTGGTTGTGTCTGCCGATTGACTTGCTGAAGGAATTGTTTTGAGAGTGCGGACTTTCTCCAGGGGGAAAACCTAAGATCTTCGATCGGGCAATGATGGCGCTTGTGCACTATTCCCTTCTTGAAGGCGTTGCTTTTAGAGACCTTTTATGTTTTTCAGGTGTTGTATTAGGTGGTGGTAAATGTGATGCTGTTGAGAGGAGTCTATTGCTGTGGCAGGATCTTTTTTTTTCCTTTTTTTTATTTTCTCCTTTGGCTGTGTGCATCCTGGATGTCTTTGTGATATCTTGTAGGTGCAGAGGCTGGGTGTAATTGGTATCTGCGCGATATTAATATATTCCCCTTTTCGAGGAACAAATGTTTCTGGTGTGAACAGTAAAATAAAAAAGTCTGATTTTTTTTGTGACATGCTTTCATAAATGTTTGTCGTGCACGCAAAATTTCATCACGAAATCATATTGGTGGGAGTCGTGCAAAAAAAAATCAGAGCTCTAAAATGCTTTTGTAAGTAACATTTTCAAAGCATCGATTTTGTTTTTTTACCACGCCTTCCATCAATGTGATTTTGCGATGAAATTTTGCATGCACAACAAGTATTTATGAAAGTATGTCACAATTTTTTTTCAGATTTTTTGAATTTGTATTTTTTTATTTGCATGCTCGTAGAAACTCCACGCCACTTGAACAATCCCTTGGTGATGTAGAACAAACTATGGCTAGAACATCGAAGCAAACACACCGGTGGGCAGGCCATATAAGAAAATCAAAACAAAAAAAAAACTAAAGGAGGTTCACGATGTACAAACATGTACCGAACTACTAGTACAGATCTTGCGTTGGCTTACACTAAGATACATTTATAGAAGAGGTTCAGAGCACTGTCTCGAATTCGGGTTTATTTTGAAAGTCAACAAAGTTGGCTTCAGAAATTCCGATTTGGACCATATATGCGCCCCAGATTTTGTACTGTCATCTTACTGGTCATGCATGCATACGACAGGCAGTAGATGAGATCAAGGATTGACATCACCAAACAATGATGGAAACTCCTATCCTTCCAAAGAAAGAATTTTCAGGCTGTGACCAAATATTTCCAGCAGTAAGATCCTGCCTGTTTCAGTATAGCAGATGTGCACTATTCAACACGAACACGGTTATCACTGAGAATCTTAATTTATGCCATCTCGAGCTCAATAACTTTACTAGATCTTTTGTGTTCTAGTGGATTTTTTGTTAGCAACCGGGATGAGCTCTGCCTTCTCATAGAGAAGAAGAGAATTGACCAAAACGATGTACTTGCAACACATTACAAAGTTCACGGTATACACCGTTGTACAACTCAGTTATTGAACCAAAGAAACTACGGAAACAAAATTCAGATGGTAGCAACAGCTCATGCTCCCTGGCTTTGGGTTACTTGAAGTTATTAGATGTCACCGAGGAAAGCTGCTAGAAGATAGTAAAGCTAGTTGTTCAACACTGTTGTGTTTACTGCAATTGATGCCCTCGTCTTGACTAATCTGAAATGAGGCATAATTTTGCTCATCATTAACCTCGTGTCTTGTGTTATTCTCCGTCCCTAACAACCTTCCAAGTGTCATCTCCACTTGTCTCATGGTCGGCCTCCTCTCGCCATTCAAGCTCAAACATGTCGCTGATAATGCTGCAACCGCTTCAACATCTTGTGCTCCCTCCAAGAGGACTTGCGGGTCTAATATTTCAAACAGCTTATCCTTACCGACGAGTAGGTTGAACTCTGCAATCAAACTTACACGGTCTGATGACCTGAAAGAATTTGGCCTCTTTCTTGTGAGCAACTCCACAAGTATCACACCAAAACTATAAACATCACTTTTATCGGTTAGTCGGCTTGTTTGATAGTATTCCGGGTCCAAGTAGCCAAATGTTCCCTGAATAGCTGTTGTAACTCCTGCTTGATCAATGGGAATACCTCGAGATGCTCCAAAGTCTGACACTTTTGTTGTTAAGTGATCATCGAGCAATATGTTATCAGACTTGACATCTCTATGGATTATTGACGTCGAGGCCGAAGAATGTAAATAGGCCAGTGAACTTGCAGTCTCAAAAGCGATCCTCAATCGATCTCTCCATGACAAAGACTAGTGTCCTTCAACATGGAGATGGCTAGAGAGTGTCCTATTTGAGATGAACTCATAAATCAATAATGGGACTTCTGTCTCGAGGCAGCATCCAAACATTCTCACGACATTTCGGTGGTTAATCTGCGAAAGGATGGCAAGCTCATTTATGAAATCTTTGATCTCTCTTTGAATTGTATTTTTTGATTTCTTTATGGCAACAACATGTTGAGTTGATAAAATACCCTTGTATACCGTACCATGTCCTCCGCTGCCTAGCTTGCGTGCCTCATCAAACTTGTTTGTGGCCTTCTCAAGTTCTTCCAAGCTGAAGATCATCCTTTCAGCAATATCTTTATCAACCAATTGCTCAAGTAGCAACCCTCTGTTCTGCTCGAAGAATTTTTCTCGCGGTTTCTTGGCTCTGAGTATTTGGAGCTTATGTTTTACAAAGAACACACCAAACACCAGAGATAAGAGAATGATGCCACAGCCAACTCCTAGGCCCACTGTGAAAGTAAGAATAGAGGCAAAATGTCAATTTGAGTGGAAATATTGTAGTCTTATAGCTGCATGAGCTAAACGAACTAAATGCTTAAGCCATGTCAGAATAATCCATCACATGATAGCCAGCTGAGCCATGCTAATATCAAGATCATGAATTCGAAATTAGAGCAGAAAAGTTTGCCGGATAAACATGGACAAGTCGAATACAACATCAGTGCAAGTGTGAAACAGAGACCAATCGGAAATAGGACATGAACTGAAATTCTTAAATCCATGGAGAGGTTCTTCACTGATACTATCAAGCTATTCAGATAAAGCATTCCGCTTGGATGCATGTGTTGGGGAACGTAGTAATTTCAAAAAATTTCCTACGCACACGCAAGATCATGGTGATGCATAGCAACGAGGGGGAGAGTCTGATCTACGTACCCTTGTAGATCGCAACGGAAGCGTTGACACAACGTAGAGGAAGTAGTCGTACGTCTTCTTCCCGATCCGACCGATCCAAGCACCGTTACTCCGGCATCTCCGAGTTCTTAGCACACGTTCAGCTCGATGACAATCCTCGGGCTCCGATCCAGCAAAGCGTCGAGGAAGAGTTCCGTCAGCACGACGGCGTGGTGACGATCTTGATGTACTACCGACGCAGGGCTTCGCCTAAGCACTTCAACAATATGATCGAGGTGGAATTTGGTGGCAGGGGGCACCGCACACGGCTAAGGAAAGATCTCAGTGATCAATTGTGTGTCTAGAGGTGCCCCCTGCCCCCGTATATAAAGGGGCCAAGGAGGAGAGGTGCGCCGGCCAGGGAGAGGGCATAGGAGGAGTCCTACTCCCACCGGGAGTAGGACTCTCCCCTCCAATCCTATTCCAACTAGGATTCCCCAAAGGGGGAGAGAGAGACAGGGTGGCCGGCCCCTTCTCCTAGTCCTAATAGGACTAGGGGGAGGGGGGAGGCGCGCAGCCCTTGTGGGCAGCCCTTTCACCTTTCCACTGGGGCCCATGACGGCCCATTTGCCTCCCGGGGGGTTCCGGTAACCTCCCGGTAATCCGGTAAAATTCCCGATTTCATCCGGAACACTTCCGATGTCCAAATATAGGCTTCCAATATATCAATCTTTATGTCTCAACCATTTCGAGACTCCTCGTCATGTCCGTGATCACATCCGGGACTCCGAACAACCTTCGGTACATCAAAATGCATAAACTCATAATAACTGTCATCGTAACGTTAAGCGTGCGGACCCTACGGTTCGAGAACAATGTAGACATGACCGAGACACGTCTCCGGTCAATAACCAATAGCGGGACCTGGATGCCCATATTGGCTCCTACATATTCTACGAAGATCTTTATCGGTCAGACCGCATAACAACATACGTTGTTCCCTTTGTCATCGGTATGTTACTTGCCCGAGATTCGATCGTCGGTATCCAATACCTAGTTCAATCTCGTTACCGGCAAGTCTCTTTACTCGTTCCGTAATACATCATCCCGCAACTAAGTCATTAGTAAATGATTGCAAGGCTTATGTGATGTGCATTACCGAGAGGGCCCAAAGATACCTCTCCGACAATCGGAGTGACAAATCCTATTCTCGAAATACGCCAATCCAATATCTACCATTGGAGACACCTGTAGTACTCCTTTATAATCACCCAGTTACGTTGTGACGTTTGGTAGTACCCAAAGTGTTCCTCCGGTAAACGGGAGTTGCATAATCTCATAGTCATAGGAACATGTGTAAGTCATGAAGAAAGCAATAGCAACATACTAAACGATCGGGTGCTAAGCTAATAGAATGGGTCATGTCAATCAGATCATTCAACTAATGATGTGACCTCGTTAATCAAATAACAACTCTTTGTTCATGGTTAGGAAACATAACCATATATTTGATTAACGAGCTAGTCTAGTAGAGGCATACTAGTGACACTCTGTTTGTCTATGTATTCACACATGTATTATGTTTCCGGTTAATACAATTCTAGCATGAATAATAAACATTTATCATGATATAAGGAAATAAATAATAACTTTATTATTGCCTCTAGGGCATATTTCCTTCAGTCTCCCACTTGCACTAGAGTCAATAATCTAGTTCACATCGCCATGTGATTTAACAGCAATAGTTCACATCACCATGTGATTAACATCCATAGTTCACATCGTCATGTGACCAACACTCAAAAGGTTTACTAGAGTCAGTAATCTAGTTCACATATCTATGTGATTAACACCCAAAGAGTACTAAGGTGTGATCATGTTTTGCTTGTGAGATAATTTTAGTCAACGGGTCTGCCACATTCAGATCCACGTGTATTTTGCAAATTTCTATGTCAACAATGCTCTGCATGGAGCTACTCTAGCTAATTGCTCCCACTTTCAATATGTATCTAGACCGAGACTTAGAGTCATCTAGATTAGTGTCAAAACTTGCATCGGCGTAACCCTTTACGACGAACCTTTTTATCACGTCCATAATCGAGAAACATATCCTTATTTCACTAAGGATAATTCTGACCGCTGTCCAGTGATCTACTCCTAGATCACTATTGTACTCCCTTGCCAAATCAGTGCAGGGGATACAATAGATCTGGTATACAGCATGACATACTTTATAGAACCTATGGCCAAGGCATAGGGAATGACTTTCATTCTCTTTCTATCTTCTGCCGTGGTCGGGCTTTGAGTCTTACTCAACTTCACACCTTATAATACAGGCAAGAACTCTTTCTTTGACTGCTCCATTTTGAACTACTTCAAAATCTTGTCAAGGTATGTACTCATTGAAAAAACTTATCAAGCGTCTTGATCTATCTCTATAGATCTTGAAGCTCAATATGTAAGCAGCTTCACCGAAGTCTTTCTTTGAAAAACTCCTTTCAAACACTTCTTTATGCTTTACAGAATAATTCTACATTATTTCCGATCAACAATATGTCATTCACATATACTTATCAGAAATGCTGTAGTGCTCCCACTCACTTTCTTGTAAATACAGGCTTCACCGCAAGTCTGTATAAAACTATATGCTTTGATCAACTCATCAAAGCGTATATTCCAACTCCGAGATGCTTGCACCAGTCCACAGATGGATCGCTGGAGCTTGCACATTTTGTTAGCACCTTTTGGATTGACAAAATTTTCTGGTTGTATCATATACAACTCTTCTTTAATAAATCTATTAAGGAATGCAGTTTTGTTTATCCATATGCCAGATTTCATAAAATGCGGCAATTACTAACATGATTCGGACAGACTCAAGCATAGATACGAGTGAGAAACTCTCATCGTAGTCAACACCTTGAACTTGTCGAAAACCTTTTGCGACAATTCTAGCTTTGTCGGTAGTAACACTACTATCAGCGTCCGTCTTCCTCTTGAAGATCCATTTATTTTCTATGGCTTGCCGATCATCGGGCAAATCCATCAAAGTCCATACTTTGTTCTCATACATGGATCATATCTCAGATTTCATGGCCTCAAACCATTTGGCGGAATCTGGGCTCATCATCGCTTCCTCATAGTTCGTAGGTTCATCATGATCTAGTAGCATGACTTCTAGAAAAGGATTACCGTACCACTCTGGCGCGGATCTTACTCTGGTTGATCTACGAGGTTCAGTAGTATCTTGTTCTGAAGTTTCATGATCATCATCATTAGCTTCCTCACTAACTGGTGTAGGTGTCACAGAAACAGTTTTCTGTGATGTACTACTTTCCAATAAGGGAGCAGGTACAGTCAACTTTCCTCCTACTCACTTCTTTCGAGAGAAACTCCTTCTCCAGAAAGTTTCCGAATTTTAGCAACAAAAGTCTTGCCTTCGGATCTGTGATAGAAGGTGTATCCAATAGTTTCCTTTGGATATCCTATGAAGACGCACTTCTCCGATTTGAGTTTGAGCTTATCAGGATGAAAACTTTTTTATATAAGCATCGCAACCCCAAACTTTAAGAAACGACAACTTAGGTTTCTTGCCAAACCATAGTTCACACGGTGTCGTCTCAACGGATTTAGATGGTGCCCTATTTAACGTGAATGCAGCTGTCTCTAATGCATAACCCCAAAACGATAGTGGTAGATCGGTAAGATACATCATAGATTGCACTATATCCAATAAAGTACGGTTATGACGTTCGGACACACCATTATGCTGTGGTGTTCCATGTGGCATGAGTTTGTGAAACTATTCCATATTGTTTTAATTGAAGACCAAACTCGTAACTCAAATATTTTACCTCTGCGATCATATCGTAGAAACTTTTATTTTCTTGTCACGATGATTTTCCACTTCACTCTGAAATTCTTTGAACTGTTTAAATGTTTCAGACTTATGTTTCATCAAGTAGATATACTCATATCTGCTCAAGTCATCTGTGAAGATCAGAAAATAATGATACCTGTCGCGAGCCTCAATATTCATCGGACCACATACATCAGTATGTATGATTTCCAACAAATCTGTTGCTCGCTCCATTGTTCCGAAGAACAGAGTTTTAGTCATCTTGCCCATGAGGCATGGTTCGCAAGCATCAACTGATTCATAATCAAGTGATTCCAAAAGCCCATCAGCATGGAGTTTCTTCATGCGCTTTACACCAATATGACCTAAACATCAGTGCCACAAATAAGTTACACTATCATTATTAACTTTGCATCTTTTGGTTTCAATATTATGATTATGTGTATTACTACGATCGAGATCCAACGAACTATTTTCATTGGGTGTGTAACCATATAAGGTTTTATTCATGTAAACAGAACAACAATTTATTCTTTTACTCAAATGAATAACTGTATTACAATAAACATGATCAAATCATATTCATGCTCAACGCAAACACCAAATAACACTTATTTAGGTTCAACACTAATCCCGAAATTATAGGGAGTGTGCGATGATGATCATATCAATCTTGGAACCACTTCCAACACACATCGTCACTTCACCTTTAACTAGTCTCTGTTTATTCTGCAACTCCCGTTTCGAGTTACTAATCTTAGCAACTGAACTAGTATCAAATACTGAGGGTTTGCTATAAACACTAGTAAAGTACACATCAATAACATGTATATCAAATATACTTATGTTCACTTTGCCATCCATCTTATCCGCCAATCACTTGGGGTAGTTCCGCTTCCAGTGACCAGTCCCTATGCAGTAGAAACACTTATTCTCGGGCTTAGGATCAGACTTGGGTTTCTTCACTTGAGCAGCAACTTGCTTGCTGTTCTTTTTGAAGTTCCCCTTCTTCCCTCTGCCCTTTTCTTGAAACTAGTGGTCTTGTCTACCTCAACACTTGATGTTTTTCTCGATTTCTACCTTCATTGATTTCAGCATCACGAAGAGTTTGGGAATTACTTTTGTCATCCCTTGCATATTATAGTTCATCACGAAGTTCTACTAACTTGGTGATGGTGACTAGAGAATTCTGTCAATCACTATCTTATCTGAAAGATTAACTCCCACTTGATTCAAGCGATTGTAGTACCCAGACAATCTGATCACATGCTCACTAGTTGAGCGATTCTCCTCCATCTTTTAGCTATAGAACTTGTTGGAGACTTCATATCTCTCAACTCGGGTATTTGCTTGAAATATTAACTTCAACTCCTGAAACATCTCATATGGTCCATGACGTTCAAAACGTCTTTGAAGTCCCGATTCTAAGCCGTTAAGCATGGTGCACTAAACTATCAAGTAGTCATCATATTGAGCTAGCCAAATGTTCATAACGTCTGCAGCTGCTCCTACAATAGGTCTGTCACTTAGCGGTGCATCAAGGACACAATTTTTCTATGCAGCAATGAGGATAAACCTCAGATCACGGATCCAATCCGCATCATTGCTACTAACATTTTTCAACACAATTTTCTCTAGGAACATATCAAAATAAACACAGGGAAGCAACAACGCGAGCTATTGATCTACAACATGATTTACAAAATACTACCAGGACTAAGTTCATGATAAATTTAAGTTCAATTAATCATATTACTTAAGAACTCCCACTTAGACATCCCTGTAATCCTCTAAGTGATCACGCGATCCAAATCAACTAAACCATAACCGATCATCACGTGAGATGGAGTAGTTTTCAATGGTGAACATCGTTATGTTGATCATATCTACTATATGATTCACGCCCGACCTTTCGGTCTTTGTGTTCCGAGTCCATATCTGCATATGCTAGGCTCGTCAAGTTTAACCTGAGTATTCTGCGTGTGCAAAAACTGGCTTGCACCCGTTGTAGATGGACGTAGAGCTTATCACACCCGATCATCACGTGGTGTCTGGGCACGACGAACTTTGGCAACGGTGCATACTCAGGGAGAACACTTCTTGATAGTTTAGTGAGAGATCATCTTATAATGCTACCGTCAATCAAAGCAAGATAAGATGCATAAAAGATAAGCATCACATGCAATCAATATAAGTGATATGATATGGCCATCATCATCTTGTGCTTGTGATCTCCATCTCCGAAGCACCGTCATGATCACCATCGTCACCGGCGCGACACCTTGATCTCCATCGTAGCATCATTGTCGTCTCGCCAATCTTATGCTTCCACGACTATCACTACCGCTTAGTAATAAAGTAAAGCAGTACATCGCGATTGCATTGCATACAATAAAGCGACAACCATATGGCTCCTGCCAGTTGCCGATAACTCGGTTACAAAACATGATCATCTCATACAATAAAATTTAGCATCATGCCTTGACCATATCACATCACAACATGCCCTGCAAAAACAAGTTAGACGTTCTCTACTTTGTTATTGCAAGTTTTACGTGGCTGCTACGGGCTTAAGCAAGAACTCATCTCAACTACGCATCAAAACCACAACGATAGTTTGTCAAATAGACTCCGTTTTAACCTTCTCAAGGACCGGGCGTAGCCACACTCGGTTCAACTAAAGTTGGAGAGACAGTCGCCCGCAAGCCATCTATGTGCAAAGCACGTCGAGGGAACCGGTCTCGCGTAAGCGTACGCGTAAGGTTGGTCCGGGTCGTCTTGTCCAACAATACCGCCGAACCAAAGTATGACATGCTGGCCGGCAGTATGACTTGTATCGCCCACAACTCACTTGTGTTCTACTCGTGCAAATAACATCAAACCATAAAAACCTAGGCTCGGATGCCACTGTTGGGGAACGTAGTAATTTCAAAAAATTTCCTACGCACATGCAAGATCATGGTGATGCATAGCAACGAGGGGGAGAGTCTGATCTACGTACCCTTGTAGATCGCAACGGAAGCGTTGACACAACGTAGAGGAAGTAGTCGTACGTCTTCTTCCCGATCCGACTGATCCAAGCACCGTTACTCCGGCACCTCCGAGTTCTTAGCACACGTTCAGCTCGATGACAATCCTCGGGCTCCGATCCAGCAAAGCGTCGAGGAAGAGTTCCGTCAGCACGACAGCGTGGTGACGATCTTGATGTACTACCGACGTAGGGCTTCGCCTAAGCACTTCAACAATATGATCGAGGTGGAATTTGGTGGCAGGGGGCACCGCACACGGCTAAGGAAAGATCTCAATGATCAATTGTGTGTCTAGAGGTGCCCCCTGCCCCCGTATATAAAGGGGCCAAGGGGGAGAGGTGCGCCGGCCAGGGAGAGGGCATAGGAGGAGTCCTACTCCCACCGGGAGTAGGACTCTCCCCTCCAATCCTATTCCAACTAGGATTCCCCAAAGGGGGAGAGAGAGAGGGTGGCCGACCCCTTCTCCTAGTCCTAATAGGACTAGGGGGAGGGGGGAGGCGCGCAGCCCTTGTGGGCAGCCCTTTCACCTTTCCACTGGGGCCCATGACGGCCCATTTGCCTCCCGGGGGGTTCCGGTAACCTCCCGGTAATCCGGTAAAATTCCCGATTTCACCCGGAACACTTCCGATGTCCAAATATAGGCTTTTAATATATCAATCTTTATGTCTCGACCATTTCGAGACTCCTCGTCATGTCCATGATCACATCCGGGACTCGGAACAACCTTCGGTACATCAAAATGCATAAACTCATAATAACTGTCATCGTAACGTTAAGCGTGCGGACCCTACGGTTCGAGAACAATGTAGACATGACCGAGACACGTCTCCGGTCAATAACCAATAGCGGGACCTGGATGCCCATATTGGCTCCTACATATTCTACGAAGATCTTTATCGGTCAGACCGCATAACAACATACGTTGTTCCCTTTGTCATCGGTATGTTACTTGCCCGAGATTCGATCGTCGGTATCCAATACCTAGTTCAATCTCGTTACCGGCAAGTCTCTTTACTCGTTCCGTAATACATCATCCCGCAACTAAGTCATTAGTAAATGATTGCAAGGCTTATGTGATGTGCATTACCGAGAGGGCCCAGAGATACCTCTCCGACAATCGGAGTGACAAATCCTATTCTCGAAATACGCCAACCCAACATCTACCATTGGAGACACCTGTAGTACTCCTTTATAATCACCCAGTTATGTTGTGACGTTTGGTAGTACCCAAAGTGTTCCTCCGGTAAACGGGAGTTGCATAATCTCATAGTCATAGGAACATGTATAAGTCATGAAGAAAGCAATAGCAACATACTAAACGATCGGGTGCTAAGCTAATAGAATGGGTCATGTCAATCAGATCATTCAACTAATGATGTGACCTCGTTAATCAAATAACAACTCTTTGTTCATGGTTAGGAAACATAATCATATATTTGATTAACAAGCTAGTCTAGTAGAGGCATACTAGTGACACTCTGTTTGTCTATGTATTCACATATGTATTATGTTTCCGGTTAATACAATTCTAGCATGAATAATAAACATTTATCATGATATAAGGAAATAAATAATAACTTTATTATTGCCTCTAGGGCATATTTCTTCAGCATGGAGTTCTAGAAAGCATCCAATCAAACATCCCTATTTGTACAACAAATTAATATATTAATACCCAAGAGAGAGGGAGAAACTACTTGTTGACTTGTATTTTCAGTTTCTCACAGTGCAGCCTGAAATTACATTTACGTAGCTCAGAAACTACTTGTTGACTTGCGATAACCTGGCTCGTCGGTGGTGGAAGTTACATTTACACACCCACTGTGGTTGCTGACGCATGCGTAGGAGCTCATGTTCTTCTGAGCTACGTCACTAGTCAGCCGTCCTGCCCGCCAGCTAGTGCGGAAGTGGAAATGTCCCATTGTATGCATCATAAAACACCGTGGATTCGACATAGCTAGTGCGGAAGTTGAAAGCCGCCTCTTCCATCAATACCATGTAGCTGCAACGGCTGACGCGCCATATTTCCGTGGTGTTGTAGTTTTGGTCGAAATTGCCATTATAAAACTTTACGCCGTTCGAAACATTGACTTGGCAGCAGCCGGCGCCGGAGCATGTGCCATTCATCAAGGTGACGTTCTTGCAAGTTGACGAGCAACCTATTACATACTGCACCCAAGAAATGTAGTACATGAGAATATGAGATGCCTTGAACCAAACTTACACTGCGTGTACTTGAATCTTGTTTTACTTCTAGTGTTCTTTGTACTATATATATTGATTGATGAATAGATCGTAAGTTTACTTGCAAATTTTTTCCTGTTTTTGTTTAAAGGTCACCTAAGGCAAATTGCTGACGTGAACATTTCATTTCACCAGACGGCAAAATGGCAGTTTACGGGGGATCACACCCAAGGAATAAAGATAACAGGGGGCGAAAGCCCAGCACAACACACAAAGCAAGATGAAAACCCGAAAGAGGAAGGGGAGGTTAGCGAGAAGTGAACCTAATTGAGAAAAATGAATCCTTTTTCATTGGGAAACACTCCCTATCATACGTGAGATACAAGCAAATCGTCGGAGCACTCGTGCACCATATATACGTGCTTCATCACACAATCACACGCTGTGTTCACTGGCGGAGCTCCTGGTAGGGCGGGCGCCTACCTTGATTTTGAGTAAAAAGAATTGTACAGGTAGTCAGGTACGCATACGCTGTCCTTGGCTGGTTTATGCGTGGAGTCACGGACGCTAGAAAAAAATGAGAAGAAAGAAAAACTGGAGGGGCTGGTCGCTCGTGCAGGTTCGATACAGCTTATTTGGGCCCATGAGCTTCTGTTGCTGGACGAGACTTGCCTGCTCCCCTTCCGTGTGCCCATCCGTGCTCCCGCATACGTGGCGTGATTTGATTGGAACAAAATAAGGCTCGGCCCCATCCCCTTAAAATCAGGGGGGAGATGATTAGATTAGAAAGGAAAACGAAAAAAAGACAGCCGTTGGATGAGGTGGGAGCACGGATGGGAGCACGGGAAGGGAGCAGGCAAGCCGGATCCCCTGTTGCTGGACATCGTTCGACAAAGCGATCGGTACGCACGCACCAGTACACCACGCTCTCTCTCTCTCTTTCTCAAATAAAAAACACTCTTTTTCTCAACAAATAAAAAAACACGCTCTCTCTAAAAAAACAGTACATCACTCCAAGGGCTATAAATTTCTACATTTTCCTGTTGTGAATTTATGATGTAAATTTGCAAATAATAGCTTCACAATCTTTGATTTATTTAAATATGCCTGCGTTTCCATTGTATATTTGAATTAATTTTAAATCACGTAAAATGATGTGTACTATTATTGCATAAAGGCTATTTTGATATTGCATCAAATCATTTATTAGGCTTTAGAGTTCGCCCCACCTTAATTAATTTTTCGTCCTCCGCGCACTGCTATGTGGTGTTAACTATTAAGATATCATTTGTTTGGTTGTCTGTAATAATGGACAAGTACTGGGGAAGACTGAAAACAGCCGTTTTTACTCCCTGGAAGTTATATTAGAACTATGGAAAATAAAAAACTGGTTTCCAAAACATTTTCACTAGATCAATTTCAGTATAAAAAAGAAGGCGAAGTACTTACAGAAGAACCCATCATATAAGCGAGAGTATTACACCCGATGACAAAGATCTTGTTGTTCACTTCCGATATCCAGAAAGGAGAATTAGTGAAGTTCGTCCATCCGTCACGGTAGTTCATAGTGTCAGTGACTGGGTCATAGCACTGCCATGAGATCGTCCTGGTGTTCATCCAGGCCTTGCCCTCTGGCATGGAGATCTTGGTCACCTCGATATTCCATTTTAAGGGCTTCATGGCGCCGTTGATGCTCGTGCAGCTGAGTGCAAAGCCGCTGTGAAAAGCGCACTGCTCGCCGATGCCGAACGGGAACAGGATGTCGATGTCCCCGCACTTGGCCTGGCAGCCGGGACGCTGGCCGGACGGTACATCGGCCATGGCCAGCGCCCAAATCACAGAAAGGCAGAGAAGAACATGGCAAGAAAGAAGAAACCCAGAACACCCCAGCTCCATCTTTGCCGAATGGGTAGGAGTGGATGCGTGCTCCCGAGTTCCTAGCTACGCCGGGGTGTTCAAATATGTCACCCCAGTCCTCTCGCAGTCACGGACTGTGGCACGCTAATTATTTGAAAGGACACGAAGACTTGGACTTGACCAGTCCTTGGAAAACCTTTCAACTCGATTGATTGCCATTCATTTTTAAAACTTATCTTTGTCGCAATCTCGTCCGTCCAGATCCTATTGGGATGCGAGCCTTTCCTGTATTCACGCTTGCTGTCGCCCTGTAGTCTGTAGAGCCTTTCCTGCCCGTGTATTGCGCAGCAGTTGGTTGAGAATCTAGCCAGTATCCAATGCCTACATCAGTGTTCCTTGGCACACATCGTGTCCTCTCACACGTTCTGAGAAAAGTAACTTGGACACTCGTATGGCCAGCGCTACTGTCATGAAAAGACATGTTCAATTAGCTGGCTAACAGACGGAACTGGTTGCATTAGCCACTGATGTGTTTCGACTAAATGTTCCACACGTCGAAGATGTACACGTGTTGCATGTCCATTTATTATAACCACATTGTTAACCCCGAAATGTGCCCAATGTGAGCGTTCTGTTTGGACGTTTTTTCTAATTTGGCGTCTAGTATAACATGAATTAAGATGGGGTTACTAAGGCTGGTCACAATAGGGAGGAATTTAGGAGTAATATCACACACTCCAATACAACTTTGCTTATGTGGCACATATTTAATGAAGAGAGAGGTGCTTGTGGTAACTAGTTAAGTTACCGGAACATCACACACTCCAAAAAACAATGAGTCTATAACCTAATAAATACATTGTTGCATGACACTATATAGATATTCCTACCCACTATGGAGGTAGCAACATAGTCTAGGGAAGTGTGTAAGTTACTAGCTTATGTTCTTGCCCGTTGTGACCAGCCTAATCTGCGTGCTACTAAATCATTAATACTAATGGACAGTATTACCTTTATTGCGTCGGCACAGCACCGTTGTCATGGCGTGTGAACAGTGCCATTGAAAGAATCTGGACCCATCGTGATTATTGAAAGATGCATTGTGTTGTCTTGTCAACTGTCCTCTTTTCTCATCCCACCCAAGACCTGCCCTCCCAATTACCATACCATACCTCAGCCTCAGCCTGTGCATTCAGTTTTTTCGGTTTGATTCGGTTCGGTTTATATGGTTTTGGTTTATACGGTTTTTATACTTGAGTTTATACGATTTTATACATAGATACGGTTCGGTTTCGGTAATAACCATTTGCTTTCGGTTTGGTTTCGGTAATAACCAAAATAACCAAAGTTGACGCGAATTTTTAATCAACATATGGTTTGGCCACATGGAAAAACAAATTTAGTACTTGTCCAATACAACTACAACCTGGTTACCTACTTGAAGAAATTTTGAAACATGAAGAATTTATGTTCCAGTACAACAATCTAGTAGAAGACTACGAGTACAACTACAAGCACTAAGTTAGTACATGTACAGTGAAACCACACGAAATAATTCTGGAAGAAAAACTTGTCCAGTACAAGCACAAGCAGAACTAAACATGCCCAGTACAAGCACACATGAAATTTTGGAATACATCAAAATACAAACTTCAGTACAAAGTGCAAATTCTGGAACAACCAAAGTTCAGCGTAGTACAGTACATGTGCAACACACACACACACACAAACAAAAGGTGCAGATCGAGATAAAATGGCATTTGTTTCATCACTTTAGGGCTTCAGGCAGCAATTTTCCACTCCAGCTCCACGCATGAAGATCAATTAATCGATATTGTCACATTATCAATTAAATGAATGGCACCCACTTCTACAAAAACAACATAAATATTGCATGATCAATTAAATAGCATTGATGTTGCATGATCATTGAAGTAATTGAAATACACATTCATTTAAATACCTTCCTCCAGCCTGGTCAACTCAGCAAGATCAGCTTCAACATTGATACACTTAGAGCGCAACCAATCTTGTGTGCATATCAACGATTGCAGTGTCGCTGGTGTTAAAGAGCTTCTGAAGTCATCGAGAATACGACCACTAGTGCTGAAAGCTGATTCAGAAGCAACTGTAGAGATGGGGATTGCTAGTATATCACGAGCCATTTTTGAAAGGACGGGAAAGCGAGGAGCATTGCACTTCCACCATTCAAGAAGGTCAAATTCAGCAGTCAACTCTTCTGTGTCCTCAGCTAGGTACTTGTCTAATTCAGTTCTGGTATTTGTGCTAGTGTTGCCCTCTCCGCAAACTCTCATTCTTTTCTGGTTGTATCGTGACCTCACTAGAGAACTTTCAGAAGCATTTGAACTAGGACGAGCTTGTGATGCTAATTCCCTAGGAGTACTGGTTCCATATAATTCTCTGTATTCTCCAAAAAGAGAGACAAATTCATTGTGGGAAGATGTCAAGATTCTATTACCTATTATACTGCCATAGGTGTCTTCAATCGTGTCCTTAAAGAAATGAGATTCCTTGGTCCTTGCATAAAGAATTAAGACATGACAAGACAAGTTAGCAGGGCATTAAGAACAACAGCTATATATATATGACAAATGAAAAACCAATCAACCATATACCTTGGATCAAGGATGGCAGCAATGAATATATACTTGTTAATCTTTTCAGGATCACCCCAGTACTTCTCATACTTGGTTTTCATCTTGGTAGCCATGCATTTAAATATTTCATCATCACCACAGATCACATGGTCACTCCATTCACTCAACATAAAATGTACATCAGCAATATCTTCCAAGAAGGTGTTGGTTGTAACGTACTTAGTGCCAGAAACCTTATTAGTGAGGAGATAGAAGTGTTGCAGGAATTGTTTGAACTCACGAACATACACCCAATCACTTTGAGTTGGAGGACCCCGCTGATCAGGAGTATCAGGCTTAGGTTCTGGACCAGTTTTTTCTAACTCAGTCTTGTAGTTGGGATCCTGAAGTGCATATTGCTCAAATGCCCTCTCAAATTTCTCAGCAGTCTCTAGCATTATAAATGTGGAGTTCCATCTAGTAACCACATCAACATTAATCAAACCTTTACTCGCTACCTTGCTAAGTTGCACACACTTTTTAAATAAATCCAATCTAGTTGGGGAGGCTCTCACAAACTTGATAGCACTTCGAATTCTATTTATTGGATGGCACATTATCTTTAGCCCATCTTGGACCACTAGATTAACAATATGTGCCACACACCTCATGTGAAGATACTGACTTCTTGCATGTGTACAACCCCTATTAGTCAAAGACCTCTTCATGTAGGCTAAGCAAGTGTCATTAGAACTTGCATTATCAATAGTAATAGTGCACACCCACTCAATGCCCCACTCAATAAGTAATTTTTCTAATGATTTCCCAATGTCATCCCCTTTGTGTCCATCTACCAAGACAAAGTTAATAATTTTTTTCTAAGATTCCACCCAGAATCAATGAAATGTGCAGTAAGGACCATGTAGCTTTGTTGTCTTTTTGATGTCCATGTATCAGTGGTGAGGCAAACAGTTTGACGTGATTCAATGAAATATTTTCTAAGCATAGCTTTCTCAGATTCATAAAGAGCAATGATATCTCTATACATAGTTGTCCTAGATGGTACAGTGAACCTTGGGCAAGCTTTAGACATGAACAACCTAAAACCTTATTTCTCTGTGAATATGAATGGAAGCTCATCTATCACTATCATGCGAGCAAATGCTTCACTAACTTCTTTCTCAATGTATTGCCAAGGAACCACCGAATTACCATCTTCGCTAACTTGGTAGGTAAGCTCGGACTGAGTGCTACATATGTGGGCATGATTCTTTTTGCAAATCTTCAAATGGTTGACTAAAGAAGCAGTACCTGCCGATGCGGATTTGCAACCCAGTACAACATCACAGTAGTTGCAATTAGCATGATCAGGATAATCTTTCTGAATTGTGAAGTGCATC
>LT934119.1:427228089-427255878 GCA_900231445.1 Triticum turgidum subsp. durum
GCCGCTTGCGCGCCCGCTCGCCGAGCCCGCCCGCCTCGCTTGCTCGCCGGCGCATGCAACAGTGGGTGGGTGGGTGGGTTGGTGGTCCCTTTTTATTTGTATGACATGCGGGCCACACTGCACATGTAAGCGAACCGAGGCGGACGAGGAGTGGCCAGAAAGCGTCCGTCTGTGTCCGCTTTGGCCTTAAAACGAGACCAACTTTGATCCAGAGATGAGGCGAAACGGACACGAAACGGACAAAAAGATAAAATGAGTTCTGCCGCTGGGTCGTCTGGTATATCCGTTTTACCTCAAACGGACACACCCAGACAAAATGGGGTCGTGCGGTGGAGTTGGCCTTAGTGCTGTTGCGTCTCCTCTGCTCGTTTTCCTCTTCTACCGAGTCCAAACTGAGACGATTTCTACTTACATTGATCCCTCCCTTTGTCTTTTTTTCTCGCCAAAAGTTTTGTGTAAAAGGGGGTGACCGCCCTGGTACGTTTGTTTTTCTGCTTCAAATGTTGGATACTACGTGCGCTGTGACCTATACTTTTTGCAAAGTGATGGTGAGGAATCCTTGCTTGGAATGGAACCGTGTCCTGCGGGTAGATTCAAACCAAAGGCAGGGGCCTTTTTGCAAAATGCCACGTGCTGACCGGTCGGCACCAGGCGTCCACTTGTCACTTTGTGATTGGTCAGGACCAAATTTGCACATTTGATGCAAGTTCAAGGACTGGATAGGGTCAAAATGCAAGTTCTTGAACCAAACCATCACATTTGATGCAAGTTGTAGGACTCCCAGTGCTTTTAACTCATGGAATATCAAGGCAACACATCAAAATCGTTTGACTGTGATGCTGGGCAACGTTTTCACGCAGGTGCCTAGATACTGCTAGCTTTGCAGTGGTTCCACCTCCACGCGTCCAGGATCCCTCCTAGTGAATGAGCTGAGTTGCTAAGCGCGTGTCTGGTTGTCATGTCAAATATTACCAGCATTGCATATTTGTCTCAGTTCAGCCTGGCTGAGTAAAAACAGGTTAAAAATCAATATCTGCATGTTGTTTGGTCGTTCATATTGCATCAGTGGTGATTTTAGGGCTAGCTGTTTGGTTGCACACATATGTGCTTCAGAAGTCGGCAGATGCACATCATACCTGTTTGGCTGCGTGCACGTTGGTGTTCTGCTCATCCCTTTTAAATTCGGTGACCTTACCATCACATTTGTAGCACAACAACAAGCATAGCATAAGAACAAACTACCTAATTAACAACACAACAACAGATAAACAACCACTGATAACCATGCATACTAATAGTAGGGTTTAAGGTTTAAGACAACAGGGGCATCCCATGCCCCCTACTTCACATCACGTGTTGATCCTGGCAAAATATAAACAAGTTTGCAGCACTAGTTCACATCATCAATACAAACTACTAACATGTTTATACTTAAGACTTCTAGAGCGCGAGAGAAATGTTGCCAATGCAGTTGTGCCTGTTGCAGCGCACCCCTGCACATGATCGAGTTGTCGTGGTTGTAGATCTGCACCTTGAGGCCAAGCCCGGAGATTCACAAGACGAGGAGGTCGCCGGGGACGATCCTGTGGCGGCGGCAGAAGTACTGCCAGCCTCGGTTAAGGACCATCTGACCCAAGAAGTTCTGGACCTGAACCCAGAACTCGCACCACTTGTTGGCCGACAGTGTAACGACGCGCGGGGCCTTGATCACCAGCCGCTACTTCATCACCTCCGTGAACTTGGGCGGGATGATGAGCATGGTGAGATCCTCCATGTCCTTGATCTGAACGTAGAAACGCAACGGCTCTCATGCCCCCTCTTCGTGGCCGGTGCTCAGAGACCGTCCCCGTGAAGGTGGTTGGCTCATGGCAGCGATCCTGCCAGGCAGGTTCACCCTTTTGAGCAAGCAGTTTGTTAGGATCAGGTCCTCGGCGCCCTCGGTGCCAGCCACGGCATGCGCTCCTCCACCGGCTACGTCCCACTCCATCTTCATGATCTTGTCACGTAAGATGACTTGTGTTAGTAACAAAGCATTGGCAACACTCGAATGGGGGTTAAAAAAAACCCTCCACCCACTGGGGTTCTGAACAGCGGTGCACCTGATGTCTCCTCGAGCGGCGCAACCGAACCCAGGACCACCAGGTCCGGATACAGCGGCATAGCCGAAGCAGCCGACACCTCATCAGCCCGATGATGGGGCCTGGTGCAAAAGGGCGACGGAGCGCGGATGGCTGCCATCAGGTCAATGCCTGAATTCACGAGGCCGGCCACCCACCGGTCTTGGATATTGTTGTTTCCGGCGATGATGGGGTCAGCGGGCGGCGCGGCGGCGGGCGAGCCATCGGAGGAGAGTAAGGAGCGGTGAGGAGAGTGAGAGAGTGGTGTGAATGGAGGAGTGGACGGTGACACGAGAGAGGGAAGGGAGTTATGAGACATCCCGTCCGTCTCCCGCGCTCTCCGAAGCGTGCAGCGAAGAGGCACGCGTGGCTCTAGCGAGTCTGGCTCGCAAATAAAACTACCGATTCGCAGCCGTGTCACCTTCCTCACATGCAGTTACCGATGGCAGCCGCTCATCCAGGAGGAGTGCGGGGCCGCCGGCATTGCCTTCCTCGCTTGCGGTGGCCAGTGGCGGCGAGGAGAGGCGCAACGGTAGGTGGCAGATTATTCGTGCGCTACACCCTCCTTGCCCAAATATGTTTCTACACAATTCTTTTCCCTCCCTTTAGTAACTTCAGAAACAAGTACCGGATGCAACATCTATTGCCAACTTTTGGAATTGTTTCCTCTAGTCAGCTTTATCTCCGTGCTTTTTTTTAGAACCTATCTCTGTGCTATTGCTATTGCTATTGCTATTGGATGCCTAATCTTCCCATTTCTTGATCAACCATTTAGCATAGTTTGTCACCATCTGCATTTAAGATCAACCTTTAACTATATATAAGCAGTAGATTTTTTAAGGAAGGGGTACAAGGCTTTGGATTTGGAACTGAATCTCACACTGCTTTTACTAGTTCCTATATCTGCAGTATGAAGTAGACACTATAAGGTGGGCATACAAACTAAATTTTCCCTTAGCAAGAACAACTACAGCCAACCACATTAAAAGACAAATACATTTTACTCTTAAGAGCTAATTTCTCTTATTTCGTTCTGAGTCAACAGAAAGTAATTCAAAAATTATGAAAACATTCATGATTTTCAGCATATGCATATTGGAAGATTTAAATTTTAAAAAATATACACAACTTTAATAGGCAGACACGTGATGAAAACCTGCAAGTCTTTTCTCTTGGTAGTTGATGTGAATTCCCCCCTTCCTAACATCTTTCACCTATGCTTTGATCCTTGGGACCCCGCTTTTACTAAGTTCTGCAACTGAGCTCATCATCAAGAGCGAGCTCATCATCAAGAGCATGCAAATAAGAAATGTATGGAATTACTATGGAAACAAGTGAAAGATGCAGATGCATATCCATGCTAAATTTGAGTAAACTAATGTATGGAACTTCATGACTGCTCGGAGATTGATTAATAGAGAATGTAAAGTTTAAACAGTTGGCAGACAACACATTTGATAGCATGACTGGTAAGAGAATGTCCAATCCTAAAGTGTAAAATTAGAAGAAGGTACATCAGCTCTGTGGCATCTACGACTTTACAAAATGGCATCATGGTTTGAACATATTACATATGGACGCAAATAATCATGGCATGATGGCAAAAAAGAAAAAATGGCCATTCAGATCTCAACCACAAAAATCCTTTTGTAACCCTTCACTATCTTCTAACCTCTACGACCTAAAGGGTAGAAAAACTGAATCAACACAAATATATGACTCTATAATCTGTAGTTTACTGCGTACATATATTTTTCCGTGAGTTTGCGGGCATAAATAAATGAATTTATTTTCATTACTGTATTGGAGACATGCAAGAAAGCTTACATTCTTTTCCAAGCCCTTGTTCCAGACTTTGAGCTCCTGGGTTTGCGTGTTCAAGCATTTCATCTCCTTGGGCTTGAGACTTTGAGAGTCAGTTTAACTCCCAACTTCAATTTTCCAGTAGTGTAGTTGTTTCACCTTGTCATCCAGCTGAAACCTCAGGCTCTCGATTTCCCCTGAAATCGCGCAAGAATCGTCCTCAGAGACCATCGAAAACTTTCATTATCACTAGCTTTCTTCTTCCCACTCGCAGCTGATTCTGGCCAAAAAAGCTCTGCATTCCGACAGCTGCAGAGAATCATTTGTGCATTCAGCAAGTAAAATGTAACAAAAATGAAACATGCATGAGATATGACGCAAATATTTTCAACTATACTTGCTCATAAGGGCGTTGTGCACTTCTAGTTTTATCAACCAACTAGCATGGCAAGATGATGGTGAGTGGTCTGATGTTCATTCTTGAACAAAATTCTGCTATTGGCCGCCGGAGACGTTCCGATGCGCGATCCCCCACACGCCTCCTCCTCCCACGGTGGCCGCCGGCGCCCTCACTACCGTCGGTGGCGGGATGGGATTAGACGGGAGGCGGAGAAAGGCGCCTCATCTCCGTGGAAGGTCACGGCGGCGAGGATGCTGCGGTCCGGAGAGGGATTTGGGGGAGAGAAGCTGCAGATCGGCGGGGGAGTGCAGAAGAGGAATGGCTCGACCGACAGACTCCAGTGCCCATCTGTCGCCCACATACACAGTCGCGTGGTTGGGCCCACGGGATGCAAGCCCAGGCCCTCTCAAAAACCGGCCCAGATTGTGGATAGCGCCGATCGGAAAGCGGATAATGAAGTGTACGTCTTCGCTTCCCGTGTGTGCCCGTCTCTTATCTCCAACAGTCCTAAAAAAAAAGTCTCTTATCTCCAACGGTCCGAAGCGGAACACGACGGCCGCCACGATCCTCGCCGCCACGGCCGGGGAGAATCGAGGATGTGCGGGCCGCAGGCGAGCGGCGCCACGGCTTCGTGAGTGGTGGGGGCGGATGGACACGGACGAGCACCTCTACCTGCTGGGCTCCTGACGCTCCCCGTCTCCCGCTTCGACGCCGACAAGGTCGATGCGCTCAAGCGCCTTCTCGCCCTCTTCCCATAGGTTCGGTTCCTCCCGTCCTCTGACGTCATGGAAATTTGAAACGATTTGCGTGCGTGCGCAGGTAGGCAAGAACGTGTGGCGGCGATCTCATTCCACCTCTTCACGCAGATCACGCAGGTTGGGTTCGGCTCGCGCCTCCTCCCCTCGTCCCATCTCAGGGCTTGGATCTCGACGGGATTTCGAATTTTCGATTGGTATAATATTGCATTGATAACAATATTTGACCTATCTTGATAAAAACTCGGTACTCGTAATGCAAAAATATTTAGTTCCTTTACATTGAATTTAAAAGGTAAGTCAAACATTTACCATCCGTCTCCATGATAATATACGATGATATTACGATCGACAGTTTATGAGAAACAGATAATAAAGATAGACAGACTGATTGATTATATTACAATAAGATCACTCGCACTGCATAATATATATCACAGTGCATGATACTACTTTAGTTACTGTATTCACACTGCATAGCATCATATTATCATTTCATTTATCCATTTGTAGAATCCAATTCCAAACATAAAGTTGTGGATATGATCTATTTCTTATAAAATTTTCTCGTTTAATGTGTTATACTGTTCCACAATATGATGCTACAATCTTCTCTCACATTCTTAATTGCAATGCCGCATCATCGTTTTCCTTAGGTGGCACTGCATTGATACCCTTTATGATACTTGCACCAGGACAGGTCTAAGGTACGATTACTCATCGGCCAGATCCCAGACTCGTCACTGCTTCCTTCTCGATGCTAAAATATTCAGCACTAACAACCGTCGAGTTGACCATTGCCGATCGCTGCCCAAGTAAACTTTCATTCTCTTCAGGGTCTTGCTGCAGTTGCACCCAGGGATGTTGCATCACCTTCCTCAACCTATCAAGCTTCTCCGCAACTTCCTTCATTGATGGCCTATTCGTACCACACATCTCCAAGCATTGCTTCGCTAGCTCCGCGATCTCTTCAAGAACCTCCATGTTGTCTTGCTTGATCCCATCATCCAAGATCTCCTGAAGCTTATTCTCCTTCACTGCAGACATAAACATCATTGATAGGCTCTTCTCTTGGTCAGAGGCATCAAGACTAAAGGGCTTCTTCCCCGTGAGCAGCTCCAGAAGAACGACACCAAAGCTGTACACGTCACTCTTGTCTGTCAACTGGCATGTTTGCATGTACTCCGGGTCAAGGTACCCGCACGTCCCTTGTACAAGTGTGACAAATTGTGACTCATCGGTTGGTGCCAGGATAGAGGCACCGAAGTCGGAGACTTTAGCCTTGTAGTCGCCATCAAGGAGGATATTGGAGGACTTGACATCACCATGAAGGATTGGTGTCGAAGTGGATGAGTGAAGGTAGGAGAGCGCGTCCGCGGACTCATGAGCGATCCCCAAGCGAGTGGCTAAGGGGATACGTCGGCCATGGTTGCCGTGGATGAGATGGAAAAGAGTGCCGTTTGGGACGAACTCATAAACCAACATGGGGACTTCCACTTCGAGGCAGCATCCCAGAAGTTTCACAATGTTTTTGTGGTTGATTTGGGATAGGATTAGCATCTCCTTACCGAACTCCTTCTTGTGTTGCTCGTTGATGGTCATGCATCTCTTGACCGCCACCTCCACGTTGCGGTTGAAAAGTCCCTTATACACAGTCCCATGCCCCCCATGACCTAAGACTTGTTGTTCACTGAACTTGTTCGTGGCTTGTTGCAGTTCTTCCTCTGAGAAGATTTTGAATGTAAGGCCTTGCTTCGACTTCATCTCTTCAAATAGTATGAGGCCACCATGCTGCCGGAAGTAGTTCTGTTTCATGTTCTGTAGCTTCCGTCTCTCTTGGATGAAGCATGCAAAGGCAATAACAATCACAATGATGACGAGCCCAACACTTGCACCTGCATGATTATCAATCCAAATATAGTTATGAGTACCTTTTCAAACTAAATTTCGGCGACTAGTGTCTTGTTTTGTTCTTTTGAAATCAAACACAGTGGCCCACTGAAATCTAGTACTGTTGTTGGAGTTATGTTTTATACCATGGTCCAAACTCCAAACTAAGAATTTCTTGGTCGTTCAAACTATTTATTTGATTCACTTTCCCTTTAAAACTATCATTGGATCAGTTTCTCCTTCAAACGATAGTGGCTAGTTCATTTCACTACTGAGACCAGTTTTGGACGACATCGGTCTTGACAACCTGGATGGTTGTTCTGCCAGTGTGACATCCATGTCATCCAAATACTGCACACACAAAATGACATGTGGCAGCAGCAGACACCGCTTTTTCGTTGCCTGATGCACAATCACCTATCAATACCTGACCACTCCGGGGTCAACCTCATTTTTGAAAAAAAAAATCAGTACCTGACCATTGATGGCGGGGCGCAAGCTCAGTGAGCTAGACAACCACTGCCACCACCATGGTCTTCGATGAAGAACAAGCGTCGGAGGCAGTTGTAACCAATATCCGATCTTCCTAGAACTTGGATAATGCCTTGCGGGCAAAACCATTGTCAAAGTCATGAAATCCAACATCCAAGAAAGGTAGGGGGTAAAGACATAAATATAAGTAGTATAGCTTTGGAGGGGAATATTGAACATATTTGAGAAAAAAACTGCCAAATCAATAGTCATTTTGGGTGGGTGGTTGGGGGGGTCGAGCTTTCCCTTTTTAGTAGTGATGATGTCTATGCTCACTCAGCAAAGAGAAGAACACACCTACGACTGGCACCGCAGGAAAATGGGGAGACTTTGGAATTGGTACGCAGACACCATTTGCCATATAGTTCCCAGGGTGGCATGAGCAACTGTATTTCCCCTGCGTATTCTTGCAGATCCCTGGGCCGCAAGGATTAGATTTTTCACGGCACTCGTCAATATCTGGGAAAGAAATGTTTTTAGTTCAAGTAGTTATACAATGTGTATACTCATGATCTACATGAGATGGTGAAAAATGTAAGTGAGGTAGAAGGCAGGAAAACGGGAGGTACCTTGGCATCCAGCCGTGATGTAAGGGTTGCCTTTGTACCCATTGGAGCACTTGCAATGGTAACCTGGATCGTTGGTGGTGGAATCAACACACGCACTATGGCTGCTGAGGCACGCATAGGTACTCATGTTCTTTTTAGCTGCCTTGCAAGTCCACGGTCTTATTACCCAGTTCGCGACAAGAGGGACTCCCCCCTTGTATGTCTCATAGAACACTTTGGATTTGACATAGCTGGTGTTGAAACTGAAAGCTGCCTTATCCATCAGTGCCATGTAATTGCAAGGATTGGCTTGCCATATTTGAGTAGTGTTGTAGTTTTCGTTGAAATAGCCACGATAATACTGTATGCCCTTTGGGACATCGGCTTGACAACAGCCAGCGCCAGAGCATTTGCCATTCTCGAGGGTGACATTCGTGCATGTGGAATAGCAACCTATTACGTACTGCACACAAAACAAACCAAACAAAACTTATATGAGATGTCCTTTTTCTCTGTGTGTGTGTGTTGGGGGGGAGGGGGTTTATATGGGATGTCTTTAACCAGAGTAACGATTTAAATGAGGAAATTACATGATTTTTATTTTAAGGAGATATTATTTTATAACCTATTATTTGTAGAAAAGTCTTGCAGATCTGTTCACACTGGTTAATGGTAAGAGTTTTTTTCTACGACAAATCAACTTCCTCTATGCACCCTAACAACAAAAAAAAACTTTCTCTATGCTATTTGGAAACTTAAGATAGCACCTAGAACTCACACATTTCTGTGTCAGATCCTCAAAATAATTATATGGAACCTAGCGGATTTATTCAATGCAATGCTCACAGCGCATGAATCGTAACAATATCTTCTCTACTGTGTTGTGGCCAAACTTCAACTTGTATGGGAGGAATCAGCACCAATTCTGAAGGTTAGAAAGTTGGTTATTTCTGAATCTTTGCAAAGTTTTTGGGAAGGTGCCATTAATACTGTAACTTGTAACTAATGCAACGATGTGAGGATTATGGAATAGCAGGAACGAAATTGTGTGAACAAAAAAGTGTGGGTTAATATGGAACAGTTTGTCCCCTCGAAAGAATAGTGATAATAATAATAATATGGAACAGTTTGGGACATGATCATGGCCTACATAGGGAACTGGAAGGTCCCTTGCAAAGAGGCATATAGATAGACTTGCTGGAAAAAGTTGGGGCTCTGTTTGTAAGGAGGGTGAGAGAATTTAACCTCTAGCACTACCAGGGGCTGGGGGGTAGAAGTGCAAGCTGAAAATTAAAGGTATCTTTCAAGCCGAATCCAGCAGAGCTTTGATGTCATAGAAAGCTCAGAAGAATGCACTGGTGGGAAGAGGTAGGAAGAATGCATACATGCTCACAAGATTAACTATTAACTATCAGACGACAACGCGTGACTGGTTCATCATTTTGTTATGTAGCATGTCCTTTGCCTGGTTCTCTGTAATTAATAACGAGATGTGTACTGAACTGAAAAACAGATGTAGGTTTCATCTTCATAATGAAAATGGAGGCGAAGAGGTTTTACTGGCCGAAAATTTATAGAAGGAACGGTTTTTCTTCCCAAATACTTTCACATGGATCAGTATAATAAAAATGCTGAAATTACTCACAGTAGAGCTCCTCATATAAGCGACAGCATTGCACCCGATGACGATAATTTTGTTATCCACTTCTGATATCGAGAAGGGCGAGTTGGTGAAGCTCAACCATGAATCAGAGTAATTCGTCGTGCGAGTGGCCGGGAAATAGCACTGCCAGGACATCCTCGTCGTCATCCAGACCTTGCTGCTGGGTATGGAGATCTTGGTCACCTCGATGTTCCATTTAAAGGGCTTCATGGTGCCGTTGATGCTCGTGCAGTTGAGGTTAAAGCCGTTGTGCAACGCGCAGTGCTTGCCGATGCCAAACGGGAACGGGATTGCGACGTCGCCGCACTTGGCCGGGCAGCCGGGACGCTGGCCTGCCGGTACATCGGCCGTGGCCAGCGCCCATATCGCCGAAAGGCAGATAAAAAGAAGCCGAGAACAACCCGGCTTCATCCTTGCGTGAACTAGTGGGTGTGTGGCTGTTTGCCCCTGAGCTCCTTGCTGTACCATGGCGCTACCGTGGGCTATAAATAGATGAATGAACAAAGCAACAGTAGTTCTTTCTCGTTATTGGCTGCCTGATTGACTACCACCTCTTATTTCCTTTTCCTTTTTCTTTTTCTTTTTGCGTGGAGACTAGAGAGCAACTATACCAGTTGACTAGGGTTAAGTGATGAAGTGACACAGGCAAAGCGTAATAGCTGCATTATCACCCCTGCCTAATATGGCCATCTTACTTCCTGGCATATTTGAGACATCAATCCATGTCTGAGTCTGATTTGGCCTTCCTCATCCGGTAGGGCCTTCAGCAAGCAGCTTCCATGACCGCTTGTGTGGTTGAAGATGGAAACGAGCCTGAACCGGAACCTGATTAGGTATGTAATCTGTTGTTATTGCCATTTTCCTGTATGTTTGTAACCTCCGTTCTTTTCTCCTCTGGATTCGGCAACAGCAGTGACGTGTTGTGTGGTCACCCTCTTGGGGACGTTGTCGGGGAGCTCAGGTTCCTTCCGGTTACGGCACGGCGACGTCTTCGGGAGGCTTGGATCATTGTTTGAAGCATCTTCGTGTGTGGCAGTCTCATCGCCAGTATTTTGGGATCTTTCTGCTCGCTGACATGGTCGACGCTCCACGTCATGGAGCAAGAGGGCGGAGAGCCTCTTCGGTAACAGTTTGGCGTGGGCAGTGCGGCGAAGTCCGGTGGTTCCTCTACGAGACGCGAGTTCATTCTTGGTTGGCTTCCGTGGTGCTTTTTTTTTGTGTGTGGTTCAGCCCCTCCAGTGCTCATCCTCCCGGATGGTGGCGTCCAATAGTGCATCTCTTGCTCATTGTTTTCCGTTGCTTTCTTTGTTTATCGGTTTTTATTTTGATCGGCTTTGTAAGAGGTTTTTTCAACACATTGTATCATTCAGCCATGTGGCTTTATATATAAAGCAGGACGAAACCATATTTCAAGGGTTGCATGACGAGATATATTCTTTTTACAATGACAATATAGGTTTCGTTGACATGCTAGATTGTTGATGAATATGTTTGCTAATCTACTAATTAGCCACACTTCCAAGTATATTGTTATTATGCAATTTGGACAGCTTGGCGCCCGTGGATTTCTCCAAGCACACAAAATAGTGTTCAGCGAAATGCTTGTGAGACTGTGAAGAATAGCTTTTTGTTTTTGGTCGTTTTCACTATGCCGTCGTACCCACGGTAGTGTTGAAGTCTGTCTTTGTATCTTTCAGCAACTCTGCTACATTTAAATTTTAAGGCCACCTTGTAAATGAGCATAATAATAATAATAAAAAAAAGCTTTTTAAAGGGAAAATGATCATCGAAAGTACTAATATCCAGTTTGTTCTCCAACGAAAACAGTTTTGATCACTAGTGGCGCAAACAAAACGATTCACTTCCTGTTAAAAAGACATTTCTCGGTCAGTTCAAATAGTTGACGACCCCAGACCTTCTAACACGTTTAGTACACTCATTGTTTGGAGGGACAAGAAGACTTGGGACTTGGCTGTCTTCGTGGGACCCTTGGAATTCCGATGATAGTACATTTTTTTTGAACTGGGCATTACCGCTTTTCATTAATCGAATAACGGAAATATAGCAGTCATTAGGACACTAGAACAGGAGACGGGAAAGGGAAAAGCGAGTTCAAAGCATCGCCGGGAAACCCACCACAGGAACTCGCCTACGAGATACCTGCTGTGGGGCGAAAACCCGACGACACCTACAGTTCTCAACAACCAACGCACACTGGCAGAATACTATGCAAAATACACGACCCATCAGGGCCATATCCTCGCGCAGGAGTAAAGCACAAAAGCAGCCCTGTCCTCCTGGACCAGGGGAGAAAAGCAGGGAGTTGGAGACGCGATTCATCAAGTTGTCGCCGAATCTTCTGTCGCAGCGGCGCAGATCATCATCATATTGCTTGTACTGCTCCTCAGCATCTGCGACCCACGCTCCATCGCCTCACGGTCTGCCCCCTTCAAAAGACCTGCCCAGTAGGTGATGAAGACACAAGCAGAGAACACAATCTCAAAAGGAGTTTTAGGAAGCTTAAACTCAAAGGTTGCTCTGTTTCGATAGTTCCACACTGCCCAGCAGATGGCAGCAAGGCCGAAGGTATAGAATTTAGCACCATCAGGGAGATATATATAGCACCAAGTGTAATATTGCCAAATGTTATTGGGGCATAATTTAGTGCCCAGGACTGCTCCCACCGATCGCCAGATCACCCTGGCAACTGGGCAAAGGAAGAAGAGATGTTGCACTGTCTCACGGGCAGCACAAAACGAACACTTCTCATTACCAGGCCAATTTCGACGTTTCATAACATCCCTCGTCAGGACCGCGTCCTGAAACAGCTGCCACATAAAAATTTTGATCTTAAGGGGGATTTTGGCTTTCCAAATCCACTGGTAATCACACCCTGCCAGGTTGCTTTCAAGCAACTTGTACATGGTTTTAGTAGTAAAGCGGTGTTTAGGTCCAGGAGCCCAGCCAACCTGGTCTGGTTTAGTTGAAGAGATAGCATTCAGCACAGTTGTGCGCATCTCATTCCACATGTTTTCGAGCGGGGGGTTTAGCCTCCTGCGAAACATATCACCAGCCTCCACTCCTCCCAGCTCGCCAACCGTAATCTTAGGCATTTTACAAATGCTAAACAGCTGTGGATACTGAACACACATAGGGGGCATTCCATTCAAAGAGTCCTCCCAGACTTGGGCTATATTCCCCGAGTTGATCTGGACTATTCTCCCCCGCATATAGTAATCTTTCACTTTCATAATATCTTTCCAGATGGGAGAATCATTGAACTTGCTTTTCACCGTAGCAACCGTATCCCTTTTCAGGTATTTGGCCTTAACGATATCCTGCCAAAGTCCATTTTGAGTATCCAGTTTCCACCACCATTTCACTAGGAGGCTGATATTCTGTTTACGTAAATCCTTCACACCCAAACCACCCTTGTCCTTGGAGCGACACACTCTGCTCCAACGAACCAGGTGGTATCTTTTTCGTCCCTCCCAACTTTGCTAGAAAAACCGACGTCTCCTCTTGTCAAGTTTTTCAATGAGGGTTTTAGGGAGAAGGAACATAGCCATATAGTAAAAGACTATACTAGACAAGGAGGAATTTAGCAGTGTAAGCCTGCCACCTGATGAAGCAGCATTGCCTATCCAGGCTTCACAACATTTGTCAAATTTCTCATCAACAAAGATCCACTCAAGGCATCTAAGGGAGGAGAAACTAACTGGCACTCCTAAGTAACGCATAGGAAAGTGACCAATTTGGCAATTAAAAAGATCCGCATAGTAAGAAAGGATACTATTGTCACCCCCCACACAGGATTTCACTTTTGAGATAGTTAATTTTCAGACCTGACATGAGTTCAAACATATAAAGGAGCAGTTTGAGATTTATTGCAGCAGAGGTGTCATGTTCAAAACATAACACTGTGTCATCTGCATATTGCAAAACGGCAACACCCCCCTCAATAAGGTCTGGGGCTAAGCCAGTGATCATTTTCTCTTTTTGAGCATTGAAAATCATCTTCGAGAGACACTCAACCGCTAAGTTAAACAGGAAGGGCGAGTGGGGATCGCCCTGGCGAACCACTTTTCGGCTCACAAAGTAAGGCCCAGTCTCATTATTCAATTTGATGCTCACCGTGCCATTATTCAGAATATTTTTAATCCAACCGCACCATTTATCGTTAAATCCCCTCATCCTATGACATTCCAAAAGGAAATCCCAATTGATTTTGTCATAAGCTTTTTCGAAATCAAGCTTTAAAACCACTCCAATATTCTTTTTGCTGTGCGTATGATGCAACACCTCATGCAAGGACAAGGTCCCATCCATGATGTTTCTGTTTTTAATGAAGGCATTTTGGTGTCTGTTGATCAGCTTATCCGCATAGATAGCTACCCGATTATCTAATACCTTTGTAATTAGTTTATAGGGGCAACGAAGAAGGCAGATGGGGCGGAATTGCTGGATTTTCTTAGCCCCTGTCATTTTGGGAATCAGTGTAATCACACCATAATTCAGCCAGGCAACGTCCAAAGTTCCGTTATGGAAGGCCTCAAAAATGCGCATGATATCTATCTTAACAAAATCCCAGCAAGCTTTATAGAACTCAGCTGGTATGTTATCACGCCCAGGAGCTCTATTGCTCTCCATACCAAATAAAGCTGTCTTGACCTCTTCCTCAGAAAAGGGGCGGATCAGATTTTATTATCTTGATCATTCAATTTTTCATGCTCACCCCAGGTATCAGGAGAGAGGTGGAAAAGATTGCCTGGGGCGTCCCCAAACAACTCCTTATAGTATGAGGTAGCATGGTCAAGTAAATTTTTTGTGCCCTCGATCACATTATCCCCATCAATGAATGACTGGATAGTGTTCTTACGTTTTCTACCATTCGCAATGCGATGATAGTACGCAGTGTTTTGGTCCCCTTTCAAAAGCCATCTCTCTCTAGATTGTTGGAGTCTAAACAACTCCTCATTAGTTAGGATGCTATTGAGCTCAGCCAAGAGCGAAGCTCTTCGGCAGCAATTTTTTGCATTAATAATTCCATCTTCCTCTAACTTTTCGATCTCTTCAAGCTCTATGGGAATCTCTTTCTTCCTTTTTCTCTCGTGACCAAAAACATGGGATCCCCATCCTTTAAAATATTTTTTGAACCGTTTCAACTTGATATTAAGGATGTCAATGGGGTCATTCAATTCAACAGGCTGCTCCCAAATTTCTCTGGCCTTAGGCAGAAACAATTCATTGCTCAGCCAAATAAGATCAAAGCGAAACTCTTTTTTCCTAGGGGGTTCTGGTTTACCATCTTTCAAGGAGAGAAGAAGGGGATTGTGATCAGAAATGTCTCTGACTAGTTTTCGAACCGATACCAAGGGGAATAAATCTTCCCAGGAATAGCTCATAAGAACCCTGTCTAGCTTCTCAAGGGTAGGGTGAGCCTGGTGGTTTGACCAGGTGTATTTGCCCCCAGATAAGTGGATCTCTCTAAGGCTAAATGCATTAATCACCGAGTTGAACTTATCAATATAGGAACTATATCTCATGTTTTTATTCTTGTCATCACCTCCCCTCAAGATATTGAAATCACCACCTATTATATACGGGATATCAATATGAGAATAGAAGGAAGCCATCTCAACCAGGAAATCCTCCTTCAATTCATCTTGGGCCGCTCCATAAACAACCACAAGCGCCCAAATCATATCTCTCTCTACATCGTGCATAGTGGCTTGTAAGATAAACTTACCCACTTTCCAGGAAACAACCTCATATTTTTCCTTTTTAACACCGCAAAGGATACCTCCGGATTTGCCTATCGAGGGAACCCAGCACCAATCAAACAGGTCACAGGGGTCAATCTTTCTAAAGTAACTTTTATGGAAATTCTTTTTAATCGTTTCTTGCAACGCCAGGAAGTCAAGGGAGTAGTCCTTAATAAGATCTGAGAGGCAGGTGGACATTCCCTTTTTCCTTGCCCCCCTACAATTCCAAAATATCCCACTCATTTAACAACCATAGTATTTTTTCCCCTGGTAACCTTGTTAGGAAGCTGGACAAGGTTACCCACTTTGGCCAATGGCATATCCCTATTTTTCTGACTTCTAGTGACCGGTCTATTAACATTCACCACCGGTCTCCTGCATTTTTTCTTCCTGGATCTCACCAAGGTAAAATCGTTTGTATCAGAGTCAGGATTCCTCTCATCCCCCATTCCATACATAAAGGAGTTTTGTCCCCTTTGGCATTAACTAAGAAAAGACTGTTGCTCTTGTTATCCTCTTGGACATTTTCATTATTAGTGTTCAAAGCATTAACTCTAGATTTCTCCAGTTCACGAAGGATATCTATATTCGCAAAATCTGTGTCAGGAATATCAACGCCCATTTTGACAGCCCGTAAAATTAGTTCTGGATCAGAAAGAACTTCAAAGGTATTACTAGTGTTATTATTACCTTCCAAATTGCGCTTCTTGGCCACCGCTGCTGCCTTTTCATCAATTCGCATCAGGTTAGTCTGGGCGTTGCGCAAACTGAAGCGTAGATTCTCTTCCGTAACAAGGGGTGGGGTGGGGATCACCTCATTCTCGTTGCCCATCGACGATCAGGGGACTGTACAATGTATTTGCTCGGCCCCTCCCCCTCAAGGACTCCACACTCCTGCAGGGGTTTCATGAGGGCACCGCATTTAACCATGTCAGCATAAGATTTATTCATACTACATAAAGCTGCACAACTTTCAGGAGACTTTATCGATTTTACCAGGGGGGAAGTGCTTACATTTTCACAAAAAGCCTGTTTGCCAAAGGGTAGATCACTTTTTCCTTTCTTTCTTTCTGCCTCGTCGTGTTCCATGGCCAGAGTGTCAATCAGGAGAGTGTTATCAAGCGACTCGTCCGAGCCCTCGTCTTCAGGAGAGTCTTGCTGTTTTCCCTGGCCTTTACACTGAGAACCAATGACTGTACCAGCAGCATTGGAGGAAGATCCCACCTCATTTTTCCCATTGGAAGCTTGCATTTTCATCTTCTTAAACATATGATTTCCAGACTCAGGAGGAACTGTCACAGTTGCTTTCCCACGATCTGGGTCCCTGACCAACACCTGATCCAACTCATAATAAAAATCGAAGAAGTGGTCACCCAGCACTGCCTCGGCGACATGTGGGATCTCATCCACATTCCTGCATCCAATTTTCACACGCACATATTCAGGATGATGAATCGTAGCCCCATCAATTTCCAAGGGAACACCAACCAGAGAGGAGACATATGCCAAGTTTCTTTCATTCCTTTTCTCCAAGGGGACATTACCGACTTTAATACAGGCTTTCTCCATAACCCCTTTGGCTCCAAGAGCCGAGGTCCAAGGATCAATTTTCACCACAGTACCCGTGGATTTCAAGGTCATTCTACCAGTATAGCAAGCTTTGGAAACATCCCGACGATTAGGAAATCTAACAATAAAAACTCTAGGTCCAATAGATCTAGCAGTACATCTCCAACCAGTAGCAATGTATTGAGACAGATCAAATTCCATATCCTTAGTAGAAGTGTGCCCCTCAACAATAGTGATCACCACACTAGTTTCACGCTCTTTCATCTGCCTAGCAGTACACGAATCATGAATGTAATAAAACCCTTGCCCCTTGGCAGAAAAGGCACACATCGGCGCAATGCAGTCCCAAGGAAGAAATTCAGCACAAACAGAAGCAAGGTGACCTAATTTACTGCATCTCTCACAATATGCTTGCGGGCATCTGGCAGGGATATGCTCAGGAGATTTGCAAATTAGACAAGCATTAGGGTTCATGGGTGGGTTCACTTGGGTGTTTTGGTTGCCCAGCACGCGGCGCTGCGGCATCTCCCCCAACTGCTTGTCGGTGTTGTCCCCTCCTCCAGATCCAGACGTGGCCTTGGGCTTCTCCACCCAAACCCCACCGGATCTGGGCTCTTGGCGACCAGCCGCAGCCGCTTCCCATCGATCAGCAGCACCCGAAGAGTGAACAGTGTTGGAGGAGGCATGGTCGGCCTCGCCGTACTATGCCGAGAGATGTTTTGCATGTGCACGACGTACACGCTCCGTTCCATGCTCACTTGTCATTGTCGAGTATTTTGGTTGTTCATAGATACTTAGCCACTCGATGTTTCCAGAGCAAGCCAAGCATTTAACCTCAAGTTGAGCTCTGGCACATATGCTCCCAAGAATGAAACTGTCAAAAATCATGAAAAACACCAAACTTCCATATTGGATTTTTGTTTCTCCCACTGAGTTTGGTGCAAACACATGTATTCTTGTGTCATGTGAAAAAGAACAAATAAACTGTGCAGAAAATGCAAGCTGAGCATAGCTAGATGGTTAGGTTTCATGTGCTGGAACCGGCCCACTAGGCTTCAAGTCATACATTTGGCATTGATGCTTCACTTTTTTGAATTTATTTTAGACTTTCCCGCAATGTTTGTTCAATGAGAGGAGACGTTCCCACCGACTACAAAGGCGCCTCAAATTCGCTTTGAAATGTATGCGGACACAATTGGATGGCCTGTGATATGAGAGTCATATCACTATTCATGGAAGTGTATGGATGCATCGGCAGACAAATACCGTGTCCATTTTAGGGGTTTGCGTTGGAGATGCTCTTACTTTGCTTTAATTTTGTTTGTTTGTTTTGAGGTTGCTTACCACATACATCATGTGGTGCCCTTAGAGCATCTACAGTCGGACTTGACAAATCCGGCCCCTCAAACGCCTGCAGACGCGACCGAGCGTGTCGCGTACAGTGACCGGTCACGACTCAAATTAGCTCCACTACATTCGAATCTCTCATATTTGAACCTCTAGATCCATACAAAGCATGCAAAATAAATTCTATGTACTACATACTACATACTATCCTACCTAATCTTCGTCGTCAGAGATGTCCACGACGTCGGTGCCGGGCGCCAGGTGGACGGGCGCGTAGGAGGGCTCCTGCTCCTGCTCCTCCTCCTCCTACTCGACCTCATCCATGTAGGCGAACATATTCTCCTCCTCTGCGGTGTGTTGCACGTCCATCTCCTGCCGGCGACGGCGTCTCGCCTCCGCATCCGACTCCGAGTAGTGGAATCGAGGATGGCCTGCTGCTCCGCCTGCAGATCCGCATCCCCGACGTCCCCCACATCCTCCCCTGGCTCATTCTCCTCCTCCTCCTCCCAATCCACTGCATTCAGAGGTAGCCCATTGGCTATCCGGGCTTCGCGCATTGCCCGGATCTGCTCAAGGAGCTGCAGCTAGCGCTCTGACATTAGAAATGGGTGGCCCCTTATCCGACGACGTGGGGGCATTGAAGGAAATATGCCCTAGAGGCAATAATAAAGTTGTTTTTTTATATTTCCTTATTCATAATAAATGTTTATTATTCATGCTAGAATTGTATTGATCGAAAACCTAAATACATGTGTGAATGCATAGACAAATACTGTGTCCGTAGTGAGCCTCTACTTGACTAGCTCATTGATCAAAGATGGTTAAGGTTTCCTAACCATGGACATGAGTTGTCATTTGATAACAGGATCACATCATTAGGAGAATGATGTGATGGACAAGACCCATCCGTTAGCTTAGCATATTGATCGTTCAGTTTTATTGTTATTGCTTTCTTCATGTCAAATACATATTCCTTCGACTATGAGGTTATGCAACTCCCGGATACCGAAGGAATACCTTGTGTGCTATCAAATGTCACAATGTAACTAGGTGATTATAAAGATTCTCTACAGGTATCTCCGAAGGTGTTTGTTGGGTTGGCATAGATCGAGATAAGGATTTGTCACTCCAAGTATTGGAGAGGTATCTCTGGGTCCTCTCGGTAATACACATCATAAGAAGCCTTGCCAGCAAAGTGACTAATGAGTTATTTGCGGGATGATGTATTACAGAACGAGTAAAGAGACTTGCCGGTAATGAGATTGAACTAGGTATGAAGATAGCGACGATCGAATCTCGGGCAAGTAACATACCGATAGACAAAGGGAATTATGTATGTTATCATAACGGTTCGACCGATAAAGATCTTTGTAGAATATGTAGGAGCCAATATGAGCATCCAGGTTCCACTATTGGTTATTGACCGGAGAGGTGTCTCGGTCATGTCTACATAGTTCTCGAATCTGTAGGGTCCACACGATTAACGTTCGATGACGATTTTGTATTATATGAGTTATGTGATTTGGTGACCGAATGTTGTTCGGAGTCCCGGATGAGATCACAGACATGACGAGGAGTCCCGAAATGGTCGAGAGGTAAAGATTGATATATAGGACGACAGTATTCATACACCGGAAGTGTTCTGGAGGGTACCGGGTACATATCGGGTCACCGGAAGGAGTTCCGGGCACCCCCGGCAAAAAGATATGGGCCTAATGGGCCAAGAGGGGAAACGCAGCAGCCAGCAGGGGCTGATGCGCCCCCCATATGGGCCGAACCAAAGGAGGAAGTATAGATGGGAAGAGAGAAGGAAGGGAAGGGATTCGGCCTCCCCCTTCCTTCCCTCCTCCCTCCTCCTTCCTCGCCCCTCCGGAAAATATGGTAAGGTGGGGGGCGGCAAATTGGACTAGGCCCCCAAGTAGGATTCCTCCTACTTGGGGTGCCTCAAGGCTGTTCCCCTCCCCCTCCCACCTATATATACATGGGGAGGGGGCGCCTAGAACACACAACAACATCTGTTAGTCGTGTGCGGCGCCCCCTCCACATATTACACCCTCGGTCATATTCTCGCGGTGCTTAGGTGAAGCCCTCACTACTAGGAAAAGGCCTATTAATGGCGCACCAGTTTTGCCTACTAATGGCACATCACTGGTGTGCCATTAGTATCACGCCACTAGTATTTATTACTAATGGCGCACCACTGGTGCGCCATTAGTATACCAGTGCGCCATTAGTATATAACACCATGCGCCATTAGTATGCCTCCCAGGGGCCATATTTAACCATGTGCTTTGGCACACTAATGGCGCACTCTGTAGTGATGCGCCATTAGTATGAATATTAGGTTTTTTTTACTTTTCTGATTTTTGCACAGGTTACAAAATATATTGTTTGACAGAATATAGACAGTAGCACACAGCAACAACAGATTCATCGAATACAATAGAAGATTAGTCTCCGAATACAATTCATCATATTAGTCTCCGAATTCAAAAGACCGAACAAAGATAAAACATTACAAGTCTCGAGACCGCGAGTATCGAGTTTGTCTTCACATTACAAGTCAATATCGATCATCTAAACTACCATCACATAGAAGAGAGTTGCGGTCATCACGATGAGCATCATCGCGATGAAACTGGTCTTCATCTGGTTCCTCCAACGCTCCCTCCTCTCTCCCGCTAGATAGCGGGCGTATCTAGATTCCGCCTCCGCCCTAGTGGTGTACCCTTTGTAACTGTTACCGCTGAAACGGTGAACCTGTCTCCGACACTCCTCCCAGTCGTCGTAGACTCCGGGAACCTTACCCTTGTACACGACATACGACGACATCTCTATGCACAAGCCAAACAACAGACAATACATACATAAGCAATATATAAGTATGCAACAAAAGGATCGGAAGAGAAAAGCAAGACATTAATAGCACGATTCATGGTCCTACTAATAAATAGCATCGATTACATCTAAGTTGAACGACTGTCCAAACCAAAGAGACATACAATTCATTAAAGTTTAATTACAACATGAGCCAATCAATGTTTCAGAACTACACATCACTACTTTCGACTCGACTCATGGACATGAGCATGGATGAAGCCGCCGTCTGTCGTGATGGTCATGAAATCGCGGGCGTTGTCAGCCTGCATTTGTAGCATTCCATCTATCTCAATGTTGGACGGTTGATATCTGAGGAAGAACGGCCCCGAGGTATGAAGGACATCTTGATGGATGATGTCCGCAAACTCCGACTGGATGCGAAAGAATTCTTGTCTGATGTCCGCGTCCTGGATTGCCGACAAGCTCGCGGCCCAATCTTTGAGATTATTTGGTAGCAGAAGGTGATGATGGTCCCTTACGATCGCCCGCATGTGATGGAGGGCGTAGTAGGCATCCTTTTGACCGCCAGGCGGCTGCTTGACGCAGCAGAACATCGTATTGTGGGTGAACACGTGCTTGCCGTACTTACGAACTGCCCTGGTGAAGGTGCCTCCAGATTTGGCGTAGCCGGGGAGAACATCATCAAGAACTTTCTTGATATTTGTGTAGTCTATCTTGGAGTTACGGTTCGGGTCAAAATACGTGGCCATGGAATATTTCGGGCTTAAGAGGATGAGTGTGCAATGTGTGTCACTGCACAAAACACGGAATGTTAGAAAAAGAAGAACGATCGAAATCTAAGAAATCATATGTTACGGGGCGGTTAAGGGATGACTTACTCGGGAAAGTAAGCCACAAGGAAGTTATCCTTATCTGGGTTTGCCAGAATGACGTCTTCGAGGTGTGAACTCGCGACTTGGCGGTCCCCAGCGCTTCTCAAGAGCTTGGCACGCATGTAGAAGGGGTCGACGATCACGATGTCTGGGGTCTTGTCTCTAATGATCCGCATCTCCATACTCAGCGAAAACAGCCGAACGAAGGTGTAGTGCAGCGGGTGAAGGTTAAACATAGCAAAGATGTCATCAAACCGCAGGACGATCGTACCCCTGATGTCGCCATCCACAAAGCCCTTGCCCTCTGGCACCTTGGCCACGAAAACCGGGTATGCCACATCATTCTCTCTGAGACGCCGCTTCTCCAAAGAAAGAACACTGTTGTGCAGACTCCGCATAGCACCGGTTGCAGCATTGAGCATATTTGTTGGTAGCATCGCCCTACCCGCCACATGCACCCTCCTCAAGATATCCTTAGGTGAAGGTGGCCCGTCCTGAGCACGGATCGTACTCGGTGCCGGCTGGCTCGCACTGCCGCCCTTTTTAGTCTGCCGTTTCCGGCCCTTCTTCTTGATCTGCTGTAATGGGACCGAGTTCTGCTCACAGACCGCCTTCTTGAGCGTGTTGGGGCTGATAATATTTGGCACCTCCGCTATCTGAGGCTCAGTGAAGGCGGCAGCTGGAGGCGTCTCCTGAGAACTGAACGCCAGACGGCGCCTATTGCAATTGGGTTTCTCCGCCGTACCAGCTAGATCGCGGTCGTCTTGTTTGGGTTCTTGAGAAGGAGGCCCGCAGAACTCGTCACCGTACCCATGTTCGGCAAAGTACTTATCGACGTTGGTAAATGTACCATCGTCGTTGTCGTCATCGTCCGGATCCTGTGCCATATGCATGTCCGGATCCTGTGCCATAGGAATGTCCGGCATGTCCGGTAGTGTTGCGGCGTTCTTGCCATGGCTTGGCGCCGACACGACTGGCGGTCTTGTCTGTGGGGTGGTGTCCCCCGCCCCCAAACGAATTTGGCTCTTCGGCCAAAGCAGGGGCCAGCTTACGCAGGCGCTGAGGGTCATCTCATCTTCTTCATCGGCCCCAGCGGGTCGAATCGGAGGTAACAGCTTGTCGCAGCCTGGCAGCACCCGAACCACTTCAACCCTATACATTGTGGGTGGCATCGGATTACCGTGGAACATGGGGTTGCCCGGTTGAATGATTCTGCCCTTGGCGACATCGACCAACTCGCCGCCCACGAAGTGCAGGAGAGTGCAAGGAACATCGGTGGCGCCCTGCGAAAACATGTAGGGCGTCAGGGATGCCCAGTCAAAGGCAAGGAGATGAAGTCCTCGGCCGAGAGGCTTAGTTACCGTGATGCCGTCGAGCTCGGCTAATGTCGAGGCACTGCCAACGGCGGGCGTGCAACTGACGGAGGGGCCGCTTGCTGGCGAGGTGTCGGCCGGCGTACACCCGGGTGCATTAAGCTCCAATGCCGGTGTCGGAGACACCAATACCGCCACCGCCGGAGACACCAATGGCGCCGCCGCCGTAGACACCAATACCCCCGCCGCCGGATACACCAATGGCGCTGCCTGCGCGTTGTGCGAGTTGCTGGCCGTGAAGCTGGGAATCGGGGGCGGCCCCTGTTGGCCACCCGTAATCCACGTCGTTATCCCATGAATCAAGGTAGGCATAATGCCGGTGAGCGTCGATCCCAGTTGTTGTTGCACTTGCTCTTGGACCATCTCCGGAATCCGCGCCACTTGCGCCTTGAGTGCTTCAACCTCGCGTGACTGGCTTTCCGAGCTGGTCTTTTTCTCCTTTCGCCCACCACCGATATAGTATGACGACCATTTTGTGTACAAGCCTTTGCCGGCCACACGACCAGCTGACGTTGGCTTACTGAGCGGATCCTTGTTTTTCATTACGTTCAACGCCCTATTCAAAGGGGTGTCGAAAGGGGAGCTCTGAGACGACCCTGCGCTACTGCTTTCTTTGTCCTGCGGAAGGAACGTGAACCATTTAGAAATATTGGGGATTAATTAGAATGCAACCATATGGAGCTAATTACGCGGGGGTGTATTCCTTACCAGAACAAGCTCAAGCGCCTTGGTCTTCGGATCCGTGGTAAGCTCCTTTGTTACCGGGTCCTCCTTGTACCGGGCCCTGAGAAAGTTCCTGGTCTGCTTGTCACGGTATTTCTCGAAGCGGGGCGGTATGCCTTGCTCGACACGCTCCGCGTCCTCCTTGTCCCATATAGGCTCCGCCACTCTGTAACCGCCGGGACCGAGTTGGTGGACCCCTAAGTTCAACTGCCGCATATCTTTCCCCCACTGACTTGATTCAGAGGTTGCGGGGCTCTTACACTTGATCTTGAACTCCTTGTAGTCATCTTCGCTAATCAAAGGATATTTCGCCTTGATCTTCTCATAACAATCACCTTTGTCAATCATTGCCTTCACCGTGCTTTTCCAAGTAGACAGGGCCATGCTCATCCTCGTGAGGGCGGCACCGTTCACTTTATTCCCCGAGAGGCGTGTGTTTGTGAACTCATCGGGGAACTTGTATCGTTCGTGCAGCTTCGTGAAGAGGAGGCTACGCAAATTCCCTCGGTCCTTATGCCTTAGGTTCTCGGTGTTGATCGAGGCGGTGCTCCGGAGAATGCACCCGAGCTGAACCGAGTACCCCTTGACTACGTGTTTGGGTGCCGTCGGATGCCCGTCGGAGTTCACTTCAGTAAATTCCTCCCTGACGGTGCTGAGCACGTTCGGGCGCCGGTCCTTCCATTGCCTCTTCGGTTGGCTGCCATCTGTGCGTGCGCCGCCATCATCAGTGGTGGCATCCGCGGAGCCATCATCAGTGGTGTCATCCCCGACGCCACTAGGGGTTGTGTAGTCAGGATCGGTGTCTTCCGCGGCGTCCTCATAGCGGTGAGGTTCTTCCTCCAACTCCTGGGACAGCTCCCAGAATTTCTTGCCGCCTGAACCGCCGACCTCATCGTTGTGGGCCATGTTTCGCTCTAAATAGGAAAAAAGTTTGGTCAAAAAGTTGGTTATTGTCAAGGAACAAGATCATGGTCTCATCATTTAGGGTTTGTCGACACCGAGGCATCCTAAAAGCTAAGCTTTTATCATTTAGGGTTTGTCGACGCCGAGGCACCCTAAAAGCCTAAGCGTACATCATTTAGGTTCTCATCGACACCGAGGCACCCTATAGAAGCCAAGTTAAGTTTTCATCATTTAGGGTTTATCGATGCCGAGGCACCCTAGGTTGGGCCTAATCACTTGGCACTAACCACTTGGCTCTATTGCCACCTATGTTGGGTTTATCATCTAGGGTTTATCGATGCTAAGGACAATTCTAAGTTGGGCCTAATCACTTGGCTCTATTGCCACCTATGGTTTAATGCAGCAAGAATGGCGGGGCAGTTGATCCTACTTAACTAAGTACTAAGATACCCCGGCCCATCCATTAGTCGCAAGTACCCCATATGTCCTATTTTTAGCAAAGTCATGCTAAAATTCACGGAAAATTTCGGCATGACCTTTGCTGAAAATAGGACATATGGAGTACCCGAATTTGCCGGAGTGGAAGTTAATCGACATTCCGGCAAACTCAAGGGCCTCTCGGGGTACTTGCAAATTCATTACCCCACCCCCACCCAGTTGCAACCCCACAACACCCCACAATATCATCACGACACGATGGTGACAAAACCCCCCAATATCATCAAAATACTCCAATTATGAAGTAAAATTCCTGAAGTGTTCTAGGAGTAGAACCTGAAGTGTAGTCAGTGGCTTCACCTATGTGCATAAAAATCATAAAAATTCAAAATCATTTGAAACCTGATCACTAGTCATAAAAATTCAAAATCATTCAAAATCAAAATCTACTAATTAGTTCTTGTGCTCATCCAGTAGCAACATCTTTCATACATGATCAGTAGTCATGTACCAAATTTTTATTTAAACTGAATTTGCAAATCAACAAGAGCTCTACTAGTTTCAGACTAGATTTACACTAAATACACTAGAGTATTTGACCAGTAGTCATGTGAACTCTTTGAATTTGTAAACACTTCCAGACTTGAGCATTGAGAGTTCACAATTGCAAAAAATGTCCCTTGTTCCTGAACTTGTATTGTACTCCATTCATTCAAGCAGAAAGAAACAATTATTGTTGATACTCATGTGCTTCTTTCCAAATAATTTTATTTATTCAGAGTTTGAGAAATTTTGAACAAAAAAAGAACACAAGATACAGACTGAATTTGATGTTCAAAAATAACTGATAGTAGCATGCTATGGTACAGATAAAGTTGGGTCATAGTAACACACAGTAACATTTCTGGAATCCAAATTGAAACAATAAATCACATGTAGCTAGCAACTGAAAATCAAATTGGCACTTTCTCCAAACTCATACATGTCTTCTATTTTTGTAGCATCAGTGCTCACCTCGATGGATTAACTGGATTTTCTACAAACACCAAGTACTAGGGCACACACAAGTTCTGAAATTTGTGTGCCTAACTGAATTAACTGAATTTTCAGTAACCGAATAAACTGAATTTTCAAAACTGACAAATATTAATAGGTTGACTATAGCAAATCCAATTTGCATGCTTCACTACATATAATTTACAATAATCCGAGGGGACAAATACATCACTGGAAAAGTCAATTTAGGTTTATCTGAATTGGCAGCTACAGTGATGCCATTAAAGCTAGCTAGAGGGAAAAGCCATTTAAAAAAAAATCCTCTCATCTCATATGAGGAGTGTTAATCGTAAGACTAATAGTTTGTTGTGCAGTACAGCTACAATGATGCCCTGTCCATTTTGTCCCTCCCCGACTAGATACTAGAGTAGCACTGTTGATGCCCTGTTCTTGCTGAACTTTATGACAGTATATACAACAACTTATCCTCTTAAGCCAAAACAACTTTCTAAAAGCCAGATGCAACTTGTTGAGCTAATTTTGAGCAGAACTCCTTGAGGAACTAGCAGCAAAAGGTACTGAACTAGCAGCAAGCTTGTGTTATTTCTTACTAAGGTACTGAACTGATCAGAACTTCAGAACAGTGAGCTTTACATACTAATTTCAGAGGGATTTGAACCTAATTTGACCTAAATTCGAGAGGGATTTGACCTTATTTTGCATCTACACTAGCCCCTAATCCATGGCTAGAGCTAGTAGTAGGAACACATGGTAGAGTAATTAGGTAGCCTTGAGGAACCCAAATCCATGGCTGCTAGATCGAATGAAACAAGGAGGGGAGAGGGGACGGAGGGGAGTTGGGGGCACCTTCACCTTGGGTGGATGAACGATGGCGCCGTGGATTTAGAGGTCTAGGTGGAAGAAGCCCTTGATTGCGGCGACTGTGGTGGCTGGGTGCGCCCCTCCTGCTCCTCCTCCTCGAGCAGGACAAGGTCGGCGGCTACACGGTGAGGAGAAGGCCCTCCTCTCCTCTCCGGGCATCGTCCTGGTCGCTTGCCGGCGCGGTCTACCTGTAGAGACGAGACAAGAAGGGGTCAGGGGTTTGGAGTGGAGGGGGGCTTACGGGCGGAGGAGGACGGGCGGAGGAGGAGGGTGGCTTACGGGCGGAGGAGGACGGGCGGCGGCGCAGTAGGGGCGGCGGAGGGAGGCGATGCTGGGCTCCTGTGCCGGCTGCGGGGCAGCAGAGGCTTCGGAC